>CATQJL010000001.1:14883923-15483923 GCA_958299035.1 Cylicocyclus nassatus | reverse complement strand
TTGTGAAAAATTGTGTTTTGGGGTTATTTCACCTGCTAATCACGATTATAGTGTCCACTTTGTGCACTACCTTGCCACGGTGGGACGGTAGCAGTACGGTAGAATTTTCTTGAGAATCAAGAACCTGATGTAAGAAGGCGGTATTAGAGCTTGAGAGGGTTGGGCCAGACTGCGCGGCGTACGCGACGTACGCAGCGTACGCCGCGTATGCTCCTATGATGAAATATACCGAGCGTACGCTGCGTACGCCGCGTACGCCGCTTCTCCGCGAAGTCTGGCTCAACCCAGACTATCATTTTCGTAATAAGCATGCTAAAAACCTATATACGTAAGGTCTGAGCTTCCTGGGATGAACAATGCGAATATTTGATAATATCAATAAAATCGACAATTTTTAATGGGCTGACATCAGTCACGTGCCTTCCCTGTATTTCTTGTGCATGCAAATTTGAATTTCCAAGAACAGCACCACTCTGCGAAAAATTTGAGCTAAAGTCTGTGCCTTACCTCTATTTACGGTATACCTACTGTAACATTACTTAACAGTATCCCGAACCCGGACCACTCTGCCTGGAACCTCGCCAGGGTGTCTCCAATTGTGTGCCAGAAAACCCCATAGAATTTCATCGTATACTGGCAAAGCTAGAGCTTCGGGTATCTTACGACCCACCGGTGAGTCGTATTGTCCGAAACGGCAGAACACGTACGACCCAACCCACCGACGGGTCGTATTGGCGTGAATGTGTTAAGGCCCGAGGGCCTGCCAACGCAACCTTACTGAGTTAGATCAAAATCACATAAGGTCTGGTAGGACGCGAGCTCTTGTGTCACAATTATGCACTCTTCTTTTCTGTTTAATTTTGGACTTTTTGCAATTATCCAAAACGCTTCGAGAGTTTTGCGAGCTACGGTTTCCGGTTCATGCGACAAGATCGTGACCTTAGGGCCTAAGGCATACCTCGCGCGATTCCGGTCGCTGCGCGATTTGGCATAACAGCGACTCTTCGTGACTCGTCGTTAATGCGCTGCCTTTGGTCAGAACTTGCTCCGTTTGCAACAACTTACACAAGCTACCCAAATATGCATCCGAGAGGTGCGCATAATAAATTTATAGAAATCTGGCAAATCGCCAAGTCGCGTGAAAGTGGCGATTCGGTCGAATCGCGTGAGGTATGCCTTAGGCCTAATATCAAACATAGCATCGCCGTGGCTTCTTTGGCGGTGAGCTCCCAAAGGCGTTGTGGATTTTGACTTCCTGAGGCCATCCAGATGTTCTTTGATCCAAACGAAAGGGCTCGCTGTGTTTTCCCAAAATACATCTCATTACACGAGAGACATGTAACCAGGTAAACTAGGTTGCGGTGCAGTCGCCATACTCATCATAGGAGCATATTGCGCAGTTTGGGTCTAGACAAAGGCGATCATATGCTCGGTTTCGTATTAGCCGCCGCTTTAGGTTAGAGGGTGGAATATCCACGACTCTTACGGAGTCCTGCAAACCAGCCTGACGTAGACATGTTCCTACCGCTTTACTTAACTCTTCCGATACATACGGCAGACAATAAGGGACCATATTATCCGACGAATTTGCCGCTCTCCGAACCACGCGGGCTGGAGATTGGCCGCATTCTCTCATGGAATATCCATTGCTTTCTGCTACTTCGTACGCCTATTTTATTGATGCCATGCTGGATGCGATCTTACTTGCCATTCTGAACATGTTGAAGATGACTGATGACTTTTGATTGATCTCGGATGCGCTGAACGACAATGAACCAGAATGTTCTTATTACTAGATTTACGATAGCATTTGGTTCTCCATTCTCCTTCCGATAAATACACAAGCACATTGAGAAATGGGAGCCATCTATCTTTGAGCTTTTCTCTAGTAAACTTACCCTAATTTCACGCGTACCAGGCGGGGATTTTTTTTCCAAAATCGACCAGCCCAAATACGCCAAAGAACTTCGCAACCAAAGGACCCTATGCCTTGCTGTAGATTGCTTGAGAGAATCGTACGGCATAAGGATGCGTCTCTACCTTGCACGCATCTCGTACTTGCCCGAGCCTACCGTAAGATTCGGGCCATTTGGGGGGGGGGGGGGGGGATTTGTAGACTTCGTAGACCCCCTCTCGCGCTGCAACTTCGTCGTCGCTTAGTTAGGGGTCTATTATTACGTTAATACCAGAGCCAGGTACCCCCTAATCTGGTGGGACGCTGCCTTTGAGAAACTTGAAAGAAGTGTCCAATTCCCTTTGAGTTCTAATGGAAAGTCCATATTTTAATTTTTGTATGAATTATTGAAGGGTGTAACCTGGAGGGATGGATATGTACGTCTCTGAATTTTTAGGTTGTAAAAGAAATCAGCGTTTTCTAAGTTCTCTTCCTTTGATCTTTTTCTTCAAGAGACCGAAAGTTAGAATAGCTGTTCTATACCGAGTTCTACCATCTCTTTATGTTAGCGTTATTGTTTTATACTAAGAGCGTCCGTCGCGGAAGTTTTAGAAGTTCAGTTTTTGTCGGAAGTCATTTGCGATTTTTTGAACTCAAAAGTTTTAAGCCTTCCTTGTTTACTGAGGAGTTCCGGGGAAGGTCTGTAATTTTTTTTTACTCTTATCAAGGCAGAAACGAAATGGAGTTTTGTAATTATTTACGAACAAAGAACTTTCATCATCTCTTATTATTGTTGAAACGCTCAATCTTGTACAACTACCGATTATCACTCTTTACACAAGCGTAAGTCATCGGGCATTTTCCTATCTTTATAAATTTATGGCAGTCTGCTCTGTGACTTTCAAGGTCACATAATACTAAACAATTCGAACACGTTGTCAATCGCTGCGTTGTTCCGATGACAAAGCACATCAGTACTTCTCAGTCTCTGTACTTAATGCAGTACTGGTTTTACGTCTCGTCTCACCTCTTTTCTTCAAACATCCTTCATTCAGCTTTGCGCGTCCGCACGTATGTTCTACATCTCTTAACAGCAATTCGTTCCAGATGCTTGGTCATCTACCTTGGCTCGTTCTGTTTCTTCAATTTGTAGAATTGACAGCACTTAGCAAACAATGTCGCGAACTCCTCTCTTGCTCGATCAAAAAAGGATGCGTGAATGTGAGTTTTTGAAGCATTTCCTGGATTAAATTTATATGTCATATTTTAGCTTCCTTGGTTAGTAGAGAAAATGCAAGATGCCGAGATTTCCGAAGAAATGTACAACAATGTTGACAAGGTAAGTCTTTGACGAAAAAATTGAAAGGTACTTTTTATATGGATTCATTGTGTAAGTAATATTTCTAGCGTACGATTTACAGCCTTTAACATCTAAAATCGTCGCTTGACCTTTGTTCCCTTACTCCCCTGTGATTTATGTTTTTAGGATGCTGTATTATTCTGGAAATCAGCACCTTCAAAATGTTAGAAAGCATCTCAGATCTGAATCATTCAATTGCAGCCATTTCTTTCTTCAGCATAGATCTTCTCCCAAAGAGTTTTCAACTTTGACAGCCTGTGCCTCTCTTGTCTTGCTTTTGACCGTTTGATATCTTTCTAGTTCCTTAGTGAAGATATTACGCTCTAATTACACTTCCCCGCTTGTAGCAAGTAAAAATAAGAAGAAAGTCCCAACTCCAAAGCACAAAAAGCTTCACTTTTTGATCTACATTCAATCACACTTCGATTAGGTAATCACATTAGAGAATGCATGGATATAAAAAGAAGGGGGTGATGGGTGTAAATTCAAAAAATATTGAATTTTTGAGAATTTTACGAGCACAAAACGATGTCTCCACTATGAATCCATGCCTTTTTTGAAAAAATTGCTACAATGCATCTTCTGTTGAACTTATTGTCTTTTCGGTTACAAAATGACTAATTTTCCTCTCTCATAGTCGTCAATATTTTATTGGCTAGAACTTCCCTATATTCAGCAAGCAGTAATAGCGTCAATCATTTCCAGTAGTTTAAAATTTGCATCGAAACAGGTCTTGCAACCAGTGCATTCGCAACTATAAATAAGAATCCATGCACAGTTTTTTTTCTTCAAGTGATTAACACCTAAAAATTGTAAAACTTATTGTTCTATGATGGATGGTCTCCACTTTGTTTTTCTCCTTTGAGCAGTCTGTCACGTATCAAGTGTACAAAACATTGTTTACATACAATACCGCTCACAGAATGTGCAAAATTTCCGGGGGTGTAGCGGGCTTCCGCGGGACTCCCGAAACCGCGACATTCACAGAAATTTTGCACATTCTGTGAGAGTAAGTGTAGTTAAATCAGCATGAAGGGTTCTAGCAATTTGCTGGAAAGAGCCTAGAATTTTGCTTTGAAGAAAAAAATTTTTTTGGGCGTGTTCAACACCGGTTCCTAATGTAGTTTATATTCTTTCTAAAACTCAGCTTTTCAAGCCCCTTGATACTTTTTCCTTACCCCTATACCACTCCAACCAAGACATTTAAACCGGAACTTCCGCTAGGCGTTTAGAGAATGGATCTTCCGCAAACGCTTGTGAAAAATGCTGCGGAAGTTCCCGTCTGCAAACAGTCTGGCGTCAAATCCATACGAAATTTCTCATTTTCGGCGCTTGTACTTCTGTGATGGGAATTTGTAGGATCGCTGCAAATCTTGCTTTTCCTGCAAAAACCCCCTTGAACTGTCTAAAAGGTAATTTTTTTTGTAGGCAATTGATTACTTGTGTATTTTCTCAACTGGTTGTGCTCGAGAATGTACAGCTTGCTCTCTCTGTCATTCTTCTAAACTACAATTAGTCGAGGTGCTGACCGGATCAAAAAAGGATGGAGGTGAGGGATTTGATGTAAAATATGTAATTACACCATTTTCACTCTGCTCTGATTTATTTGCAGAACAATGCAGTGATTTGATAAAATGTGCGTCAGAATGTGTATCAGATGCTCCTACAAATATCTCAGCTATCAACAGATGTCTTCGCCATTCATGTGCCTATCAGTGTTTCAACGGATCTTGTCCAAAATGTAATGCTTTTATAGTGAAGGTAAGCAGAGAAATTTTGGTTTCAATAATAAAGCAAAAACAGTTTAAACTTATGAAATACAACACTTAATACAATACATACAACGTGGTCTATGTGGTCTTCAGTACAATCAAGTAGATTTTGCGCTGATGTAGTGTGCTTGCGGTGCCAGAAATCACGGTAGAATCTGCGCGTGAACAAGCTACGCCTGCAATGCCGGCCACTTGCGCGCGCGGAGTGCCGGCATTACGACATTGCTATTTGTTCACGCGCAAATCATTCCGCATTTTCTCGGCACCGCAAGAACACCATATTAAGCCCAAAATCCACTTGACTGTACAACAGTTTTGGCTGTTATAAGAAAACCTGTTTAGATTACTCTGTGTCGATTCGCAGGAACAAAAAACGAGAATTTACTGAATAAGCGTTTAGAAAAATGCATTTTCACGGTTATTTGAAACAGGATTGTACGTTAATGCGTGTATTATGTGCAATCAAAGTTAGTACATAAATGTCTATGCATAGGATGTAAGTCAATACCCGTGCTATAGATAATTAATATTTTGTGATTCATGCTTCACTGGGAATCTTAACAATTTTTTGTGCCTGAAATTTTTTATTAGAGGAGAAAAACTGAAAAAATCATTCTGACCGACAAAGCTTCAGAAATTCTAGTTTCTTCAGGACCTCTTCACACCTTTATCGACATATAATTGCAAAGATTTTAGCATTAGCTGCAACTTTTCCTATTTAGGAGATCTTGCATAAATAATGAAAGGCCACTTATGACTCTTCTAATCATTATATTGTCAGTCGCCTACTTGACTATAGAAACTGTAAAAAGAGGATTATTATTTTTCATCCTTTCTCAATCAATTTTTCACTTCTACCAGTTTTTATTAGTTTAGTATATTGCTGTCTTGTCCTTCCCGTTCTCCCTATAAGGGATTTCTCAGACAATCAATCACGACTAGCAGTTTTACAACAATGCCTTTGCTAAATAGAACTTCTCCGATCTTTTCTCTTTTCAGGTGTTCAACCAAATGTGTATATCAGGTGATTTTCGAGGGCGAGTGAAGGGGTTCAAGGTGAGCTAACATCATAAAGTAAGGCTAAGTAGAAAGAAGTGATCAAAGAACGACGCTTTCCAGGGCCAATGCGCCGACATGTTCCGCGAGATGGTGCGAGCGAAATTTCGAAAACAATTCGAAGAACAAGAACAAGCTCATAGGAGCTAAAGGGACGTTTTCTGTGCTTTAGATTTCTCTTTCCACCACAGCTTGCCATAATCAAATGTGTGAATAGAATTTTTATCTCACCAAAATTCAGGGATTTCACTGAAAATGTTATCTCTGTTGTATTCATATGAAGCAATGACGATTTAACAAGAGAGACCCTTCTTATTGTTCAAATTTTGTACTTAAGATAAAAATAGTGCACATTAAGATTGTTGACGTCTCATCGATATTTCAAAAACGAATGTTTTTAGTACACATTTGTAATGGCGAATTATGTAGTTGAATTGATTTGATGCATGAGGTCCATTCGTCAACTAAAGGGTGGCATAATTTTTGAGTATAAACCTTCAAATTCAAAAGACGGAGCCACAGTAGCTTGTATAGATTTTCGAAGTTCACAATGCTCAACTTTTTAAAAATTCGCGATCTAATATGCTGAGCAAGGGTATGTTAATATTACAGAGTATAAAATCAAAACTAGGGTAAATCTCATAATTTTCAGAAAATTCTAAAGCAACAACTACATGTCACTATCACTCGTTAATAATTTTTTTCACTTCTACGATTCGTTCAAAGATTTTTTTCTCTGTGATTCACCATCCCAAAAACATAAATGGTGTGGATTGCACTGAATTTTTCCCATATAATGTGAAAGCAGAGTGTCGCAGCTTAAGAAATACTGAGGTTATGACATTCAACAACATCAATTACCAAAATCATATCATTGCAGCGCAGGATTACCATAAATTTCAAAATTAGTCAAAAACTTCATGGTTTAAAAAATCTGTCGAAAGTTCCAGAGATTTTTGAAATTTCCTAGCTTTGTAGCTGTTGCAACGACCTCTTGCTTGGAGATTTCGGTGTTACAGATCCACTTTAGATTAGGAACTCCAAAAATTTTTTTCGAAGAGCGTGGATGACGCCAAGCTCCTTCATTTGGAAATTCTGCGCTCCCTCCTCCAATCTCCTGGACGAAAGGCATCGCCCACCCATATTGAGAATGGTAATTTATGCTGTATTATAGCAGGCCCCTATGAAGCTACATAGAAAATTGCCCTAGAAGGCACAAGCGACCCAGGAATTTCCTCCTTCAACGAGATTGGTCTTGAGTTAACAACTCCAAAATTGCGGTTGAAGGCAGTCGGCAAAACTGAACATCACGGATTGGTGCAGGACCAGTAGTCCGCGGAGGCGGTTCAAACTGGCAGAGTTCGTTCCCCTATCCTCACGGATTTATGATAAGGTACGTTGCTCACACCAAGTGGAAACAGAACATGTTTCGAGCGCACGGCATGCTGCTCAAGAAAACTGCCCTTAATTTCCTGTCCACAGTTGGAGGCGTTATGCGCAATGTTGTGATATGTGGGTTCGACGACTCTGCCTATCTAGCCATGGCGACCGTTCTAACCGTCCAAATTCAATTGAGGAGTTTTGAGAAAAGCTGGTTTTTTGCCATTTTTGCGCTCTCTAAAGGGAGTCTTCGAAATAGCGCGTCGGGTTACCCGAGTTAAGCCAAAAAATTTCCACTCGAAGACCGAGCCACTGCCTTCAATATATCTAAATCTGTCATAAATCATCACTTCATCATGATTAACAGATTTTCTACGTTTCTATATACCTTGAAGACCACTTTCGCAGTCATTCACTTTAAACGAATTGATGAAATGACGAAATTGATGATTTTCGGCAGCCAAAATGTGGAAATTTCCAGGCACTAGCGCGTGGAACTCAAATTTTGGGCATTCCAAATCGCTCGAATTTGACCATCTGTGGCCATGCAAATGGTTGGAGTTTTCGTATGAATACCGAATCTACATTTTACACCTGACTTCAGTTCATTTATAGGACCTTGACTTTTCGAAAATTTAGGGGAATCTGATCATTCTCCTTTGCACCATATCGTTATCAGAAAAATTTATTTCTGACAAAACAGAGTCATTCTGTCAGTCAGAATTGTCCAATTCTCCTTGGTTTGCTCTTTCCAATGGTATAAAGTATATATAACAAAACCTGATCTGCGACAATTCTACAAACCGCTAAAAACGACCAAATTTACTTTTTAGCCAATCTAGTAGATAGTATCATATTTATGAACAGGATTACCAATGCAGTTTGAAGTGAGACTTTACAGCCTGAAAATGCACTAACGAGATCCAAATTGAGTCCTATCAAATTACTCAAAATGTGTAATTATTTACTGATTCAAAATCGTGCTCATCTTGCTGTTGCAGCAGAATTATGAAGTTTGTACTGACAAGTGCGCCGATATAGCCAGTTTCCTTGATTTTCGATTTATCTTTTTTTATGTGAGTACGGGAACAGTTGGCTGAATAGTGCAGTATATATACGAAATCATAAAAACTGCAAAAGTCTTGTGTTGCACAGCAGACTGGCTCATAAACTGACGTAATTCAATAATCTTCGCGCAATTCCCTATGTGACTAGTTCTCAGTGGCGGACCGGGGGAAAGGGGTAACGAATTTTTTTAAACTAACGTACATGCTATAAAATCGTATGAGTTGTTTCTGCTTGCCGATAATTGAGAAATTTTTATAAAGAACCTAGAATAAGGAGGCCGGGTATACATCACGTGATTTCATCGCCTCGCGGTTCTCCGAAAACGATAAGTTACGAGTTCATTGCGTGCCGATCATTTTGCGTTTCGATTGTGATAGTTTTCCGATTCGACTAATTGCGGCAAACTATCACAACCGAAATGCAAGATGATCTGCATGCAGTGGACTCGTAACAGTTGTCCTGTCGGGTGGATCGCGAGGCGATGAAATCACGTGATGTATGCCTGTCTTTTGAACCACATGCCTCTTCTCTAATAATTTCAAGGTTAAATTTTCAAATGAAAATTTCAAACGCATTTCGAATACACTTTTCTTAAACTTTTCATTCGAATAAAAACTGTCCTCCCCCCCCCCCCTTTGACCTCCCCTTCCCGCCTCTGAGCGATCTGACCGCCACTGATATGTATAATAATGCTTTGAAAACCCTATTTCTTGGCTTGGGTTTGCAAGTAAACAGAGTTTTGAATTTGCTCTTTTTCATTTTTTCTGCTTTCCCCTACACACTGTTTGATCGTTAATAAATTTTTTGATTCGATGGTACACATCTCAAAGTTTATTTTCACAAGTTTTTCCAAAAAGATGAAATTCACTGACTTACAACAGGAAATAAATTACTGTTCTACAGTAAGAGCTTGGTGTCATTGAGCGAATGGTGAGTAATGGTTTGTTTGAAGAGATTTTCGTATATGTTAATTTCAATGACCAAAATGTTATCCCATATGCAAAAAAGCTTTCTAAATTACAACTGTGGTTGAAACATAACTATGAGCTAGGAAAATGAGTTGATGGACGAGTCTCATGCATAATCAGCAATTCTAAATGACTGATTGCTCTAACTGATACATCGAGTTTTTTGTTTCTAAGGGAAGGCTTGGAAAAAGTGTGAACGTGGAAACCCCACTGCCCTCCCCCCCCCTCCATCTCCTTCCAAAAAAGTGAACAAAATTATTACCTCTATGATTAGATGAATAATGTCTGAGTTCACTTTTCTAATTCTTTCGCACGGCATGGTTGTTCTAGATTCATATATGGCTATTGCAGTCATTCTGCTTATTTTGGAGGTCATCACATCTTTAATTAAACTTTTGAGGGAGTTTGATAGAAATATTTAAAGGCTTTAATTGCTATAATATACTATGGGAGGTTGGAAGCAGCAATGATACGATGGCGATGGCGACGCAGACACAAATTCTTGGTCCTTATAATTTAAAGCGTCTTTCATAATTCTCTAATATATGTCCGCAATTTCAGAAACCATGGGAAATTGTCAGTGAAACACCTCGCGAAATTATGAAAAAACGCTCCATTCCGCCTTTAAACTTCGCGAGTATGCATGGGTTGAGAATTGATGACTATGGACAACTCACACAAAGCCCGTCTATACTTTATCACATCGCAGACGCTTTCTATAAGGAAGAGGAGATTGTATGCTGCATAAGCGCTTTATACCAAATAAAGTTGATTTCTAGAAAAAAGCAGCTGGAAAATTGCCAGAAAGGCCTGTTGAATTAGCGCAAAATGAAGGCTTATCTGGTAAGCTTATGAACCCGCTCCTCTCCTTGGATTTTTGGCTCATTTTCTGTGGCGCTTCTAGATCCAAATAGAAAGAGGTTGTTAGCAGAGATGGAAAGACACGCTAATAAGCTGAGGAGGAGATATGAACTAGAGACTTATAATGCTAGAAGAAGCAAGTGAGTTTTCAAGCACAGTCAGCCAAAAGATAACAGTGGCTGAAAGTGTACAGTCAAACCAGGGCTCGGCACGAGCTGGCACCAGGAAATTTTCAAAACCAAGTCCCCCTTAAATTTTGCTAATTCTCAGAAGTCCCCTTTGACCCCAGACCAAAATCCCTGAAAATCCTCCAAAAAACGAAAAATTAAAAAAAGCGTCGCAATTTGTTGACAAAAACGATATCCCCTTTGCTTTTTGTCCCAAAAACGATATCCAGCTTGCCCTGTGCCAGCTGGTGCCAGACCCTGAGTCAAACCCAAATTCTTGAACATAATAATCACTATGTACCTTCGTAAAAATGGCATCTTGAGTAGAGGACTATATGTAGCCGAGAAACGGTTGTACGTTGTCCCATGTGGACATCTGCGACAAAGCGCGCAGCTCCATACTTATAGGTATGCAGATTTGTACCAGGTGCCTGCGCGGAATGGAGCCTATCGGCGACATATAGTCCCCTATCTCGGGATCTTCTGCGCAGCTTACCGTATTACGCCGTCATCCCTGTTCTGTCAATTTTCAGAACATGTATTACTTCGTCATCCATACCTTTCCATACAGTAACACCCAGGGCCCGGCAGGAGGTGGCATTTCAGGATTTTGAAAACGATAACCCCTTTGAAGCCAAAATTTCTTACGACTTCCCTTTTGACCCTATTTTTGACCCCCGTAAGTCCCTGACAGTCCCGAAGTGCAAGCTGGTAGGCATGCAATGAACTCGTAACAGTTGTCTTGTCGCGATTCAATCGCGACGATCAAATCGCGTAAACTCTGTCGAGTAAGGGATCGTCCAGACCAAACACATTGTAAATATGGGTCTCGCTGATCCACAAAAATATTGGAGGCAATGAAGGAAAACACACAAAGAAAAAGCAAAAAATTACAAATGTACAAAAACGAATGCAAAAATTCGATGTCATGTAACATATTTGCATAATTGCACCATTCCACCTACCTGAGATAGTCCGAATGAGCCGCAAATTGGTGAACTAAGTGCGACGTGCTGATGTCGAAAGTTCTGACATGCATGTCATCTGAGCCGGTAACAATCCAATTTCTGCGTGAAATAAACTTGGCAGCGCGCACTGGCAAATCACATATCTGAAGAATGCGCAAGATACTGGATTGAAACATAGTAAGCAACATAAGGCCCCAACCAGACTTCAACTGAACAGCCCAGAACCGCTCAAAATCACCAAAGGCCCCTTTTCACGGCGCATATGTACAAGAACACCTGGCAACGCTTAACTATTTGCGGGATAGGAACTCATTCTTGGATGAGCTATCTTGAGCGAAGTCTGGCCGGGGCCTAACATACAAAAATACATGAAAATTCAAAAAAAAAATTAACCTACTCTGAAAGATTTCAGAAGCAGCTGACTCTGATAAATATATCTGAACGCTTCCACTGTAAAGAGCTGCCAATAGCCACGTTTACGTGGGTTGAAGGTCCATCGACTTTACTCGACTCGATCTTGTCAAAGCATTTCCTCGACTTTTGATGACAGCATGCCTGCAACAACCAGAATAAAGGAGAACGACGAAAAACGACCCAAAAGAGCGAAAGTACGGAGAAATCGACCATATTGCGAAAAATGAAGAAACACAATCACAAAAACAACTTTTAACATAGAAAATCACGACCAAATATGATCTCTGGCCCTTCTGAGCCCTTGTAGGGCTTGTCGAAGAAGCAATCTATTTAAAAATTGTGAAGATTGCTTCAATCAGCGATCACTTATCAAGCAAAAAGTCAAATCCTCGAAGTTTCCGCGTCGTCCGTGCAAGGTGCACCGCTTGCAATTGGAGCGCGCTTTCCGAGGCCGATCATAACGCTGTGAACCCTATTTGGGGCTGTATCGAAGCGGTGCCTTGGTGGTTTTGGAAGCGGATTTGAACATATAGTTATACTCTCGACCTAGTCCACACTTATGTAAAGAAATCTGGGAAATTATGTGAAGGGAAGCAGGGAACCACCCCAGGTGGCTCCCAGGTGGCGCGGGAGCCACCTAATTTCGAAAAACACTTACCATTTTTTAAATTCACATAAGTTTCTCATAATTCTTCATACTTTTTTTGTGCTTATGGTCCTCCAACTATACAGCAAATTTGGTGCCATATCGTTACTTGTGCATTGAAAACGAGCCTATTTTGTTATTTCCCTCTTACAAGAATTGCGATTTGAATTCCCGCCTGCGGGCAGGCTAGCGATCGGAGCACAGAATCTAATTGCTGGAATCTAAGTTTATAGGACAGTAGCATCAACGAGGAATGATGAATAAAGAATGATATGTGCATTGTTTATCGGTAAACAAAGGGGAAGTCGTATTTTGGGGTCCGGGGCTCCGCCCCGGACCCCAAAATACGACTTCCCCTTTGCTTTTTCGGGCCAAAAACGATATCCAGCTTGTGAAAGCGCCACCCCCGCCGGGCCCTGGTAACACCTTTCAAATAATCTTTAACCGCGCCAAAAAAGTGAATAAAGAGCAAAGTTACGGTAGCATTGTAGTGGCGCAGAAGTGCCAAAAAGCTCTCATTTCAGTTTCAAGAGATTTGCAACGGATAGGATGATTGGCCTCGGTCGTCACCGACATGCTGTGGATCCAGCGGTCTTTGAACAAGAAGAAGCCGTAAGAGTATGAGCAGGAATAGGCTACATAGTTTTATTGATGAAGAATCCACAAGTGCTGGAGTGCAAATTTTAGTTGATTTGTTTGCAAAGATAAAGAATTTTGACTATGTACAAGATAATCAGAATAAAATTTCTCTGCTACATTCTTTCCCTGTTTGTACAGCTGACGTCTGAACTCTCGGAATGTCAGCGTCATTTGATCATATTTTTTCATACAAAGATCCGTAGTAAACCTCCATTCATCTCAGTTTCTGAGATGGCGCACTGAGAAGAACTTCCTAAGTTGAACCGTCATCTTCCCGTGCTTTAAGATAGCCAGCTGAACAGTCAAAAGACCCGTGCGGTCAAGTGTCACGGTCAGTTTAACAGAATGCTACTTCAGCGAGGGCGGATCCTGGTGTGAACGGAGGGAGATAGTGTGCAAAAGAGGAGAATCAGACAAACTCCGCGTAAGTTGCTCCTGAGTAATTTACGGAACATTTCAGTTGACTACTGCTGCGGTGCAAAACTCACAAAAGTGCACACATTGGGGGGAGCCTAATGAGAGAGATCAATGAATAACTTGAACGCTTCAAGGGCATAGGAAAATATACTTTTATATCTTTCTAGCAGATAGTGCTTTTTTTCATAATTGCTAGGAGAGATCTCTGATAACGTTCATCATCAATTTTTTGATAGTGGCCGCTATCAAGGATTGCCTGAAGATGCCGCAAGAATGTGCCACTAGCCGGTCGAAACACTGCATCGGCGTTGAACATCAATCATTTACGTATGATATATAAAGTGCGGTTCATAATTATACGAACACCTCAGACAAAGGCCCATTTTCCATTCAGGACTGCAATCTTTCGAGTCCAAATTTTTTGTAGAGATACAGTAGCAAGTCTGCGATATCTGGCACACCTAAACGCACTGCAGCTCAAAAAGGGAAGCTTTACTGTTTCCGTATGGTGTAAATGATTTTAAAGTCATTAAGCTCCAAAAACGTCTGTTTTTCTGTGGTTTACGCATTCTAAATACCTTCTACTAAGGCTATGGATAAAATAAGCTATTTCGATAAATATTTTGTTTGACGCTTGGAAAATCTTTGCGTTTCCGTGCCGTTTTTCGACCAAGCCAACCCTACGCAGAGTTAGCACTATTTCGAGTCTCAAAACTCAGCTTCTGAAGGCCTACATTGAAGTAAGCACATAGTATGTAGAAGTTCGCAAGACCACGTATTTGGTTAGAAAAAAACAGCAAAGTTGAGCATTTGTTTTAACCACGCAGGCTCATTTCACCGAAACCACTGTTTTTACTATTGCAATCACCTTTGTTTGGTTTTTAGCTCCACAGCCTCAAGACTAGCTCTGCAAAAAACCCAAAAACTTTGGCACGGTCACATCATCATGCAAACAATGTAGCTGCTTCATATCAAATGTTGCGCGAGACAGAAGCTGAGTTTTGAGGCTTGAAATAGTGGTAACTCTGGGTAGGGTTAGAACTTGGTTGAAAAACGCCACGAAAACCAAAAAACTTTCCAAGCGTCAAACAAGATATTTATCGAAATAGCTTATAATCTCATAGCCTTAGTAGAAGCTATTTAGAGCGCGTAAACCACAAAAGAACGCATGTTTTTGGAGCGCAATCACTCCAAAAGCATTGAGAGCCTTCTGAAAAAATAACGGTCCTCTTTTTGAACTGGATTCAGTGTGCAGCAGATATGTCAGACTTTGTTACTGTAACTCTACAAAAAATCTGGACTCAAATGATTGCAATCTTGAATGAAAGATGGGCCTTTGTTTGAGTGTTTGTATAATTATGAACCGCCAAAAATTCGCATTAGTCGCAAAAACACTGCTAAGATTGCCATCGAATTCCATTCTTCTAAATCGTATACCGTTTTCGGCTATCTTTCGCGTGGTACCAAAGTTTTTTTTGAGTTTCCTGCAAAAAATCCAGAAACCTCTAAATGTTAGGGTATTCGTATAATTATGAATCGCACTTTATACATATTAGGTTGCTGCATAAGTTCTGTCCGAATTTTTTTGTCTTTGTTTGAAGCAGCTGTTCTAACGGAATTTCATCTCTAATGCGGTGCTGTTAGTATCGTTAAAAAGCGCTTTTCTTGCGCTTTCTGATGCCTATCAAATTTCAATAAATTTCTTAGCGTAAGGGAGTTTCAGGCCTAAAATCTCCAAGTGGCCGAGGTATGTTCTCACCCCAAAAATATGTTCTTGCGAGGAAATCTCCACAATGCGCCTTCAGGTTAAGTTTTTCGATTGGTTGCGGAATAAGGGTGTAGCAGGCTAGCATTACGCATAAGTTCAGTTTTATGAAGGAAACGTTTTGTTAGTGAAATTTATTGTCAAACATTAATCTCCTGTGTAGATGTTTTACAAGAAATAACTTTCTCCGAATAGAAGTAATCGACGAATTCAAAGTTGGAGGTGCTAGGGTAAAGCAAGGGCTAGCAGAGACCATCCACCAATTTTTTTCGGCGCTCACTTCAATTGTAAAATTTCACAATTCGTAAGTAGACATGCACACATGCGCTAAAGCGAGGTCAAAAAGTGGCTTCTTTTTTGTTCGGTCAAAAAACCTTTTGGCAACGCAGACCCTAAGGGCTTTTTTTTATAATGCAAAATAATTTACGAAACTTCTCTATCTATCCATCGTTAGAAAAGCTGCCTATCAATTCTCATAAGGGAGCATTGCTATGTCAAAAGATAGGTTTGAAGAAAAACGCTGTGAAGTTTTTGAGTTCCTGCTTCTTCCTCAACAAGAATTTTCGCGGATGTTATCATGTATCTGATAGCCAAGGAATTGCTCAACACACGTAAAACTAAGACCTTGGAAAAAAGTTGATTTTGAAAGAAGTTATGACATTTTGAACTCAAAAAATTCAAATCGAGCAGAACTTATGCAGCAGCCTAATAAATATATAGTGGATTTCAACACGTATTGGTCTTTTTACCGTACGCCTCCAGCCTCAACATGACGTATCTTTGATTCGACTAGTTTAGCTCCGTCAGGGCAGGTCGCTCGAGCCCGCGACGCACCTGCGTCTCTCGCGCGCAAGTGTTCTCTGATCATTACCTAGCCTTAATTAGATCACGAAGCCTCGCCTTTGCCGAAGCTCAGCCAGTTGAATCAATTGTAGATTGGTGCGGCTCCGCATCGCTTCGGGCCTGCGCCACGTAGATGACGCTCGTTTGGCGTGGCGTGGCGAGAAAGCAACGTGCCGTAAGCCCGAAACGATGGGGCGCCTCATTAATCCAAGTCATGTTGAGGCTGAAAGGCATACGGTAGAAAAGACCAATACGTATTGAAAATGACTGTACATCTCTTAATATAAAACTCAAAAATTGTCTTTTGGAGGGTATGTGCATTATAGAAACGCGCGTCGCTCAAACGGTTAGACTGAAATTTTGCACACACATCTTTTCGACCCCTTTATCGGTTTCTTGATCTGTTTACTCAAATCTATGGAAATGGAAGCTCATCATTTTGACCAGGCAATCTCAGATATTCGTGTAAACACGGGTGGAGAAGCTCATTTTCGCGGTGACCGGGGTGCGGTGTTGCAAAGCGATGCAGCCAGTATGAAGGACAAGTTAACGCAGGAGCCAGAGGAACGGGAAGCGCGGTTTTGTAGCGGATGCATGAAAAAAGAAAGGAAGAACTTGCTGAAGGGTGAAGAAGAGTAGAATGTTGGAAATTTAGGAAGGGACCGAAACCATTATGGTAGGGGTAATTTCCACAAAGGACAGTTACTTCCGTCACCTAATTTTGAGCAGAAATCTTTGCAAATAATTAATAGATGAAACCTTGACAAAGTGATAATCTACCCAAATATCCCTTTTTTGGCGCAGGCTTTCCGTAACAGATATCTTGCTCACTTTTTGGACTTAAGTTTATGGGTCTGCGCATATACTTGTTAACCAAATCCACAACTTCGCAAAAGTATCTCCCCGACCCACATTGGTCGGCCAAAAGCTGCGTGGACCCATTTGACGCGCAGTTTTTGAAAGTTCCAATTATGGGACCAGCCTATCGTTTGCATCGCTTACTGCTGAATAGGGTGCTATGAACAAAATTTCAGCTCAAGACCTTGCATACAACACGCTCCCTGAATTTCATGACACACAACACACAACACACACATCCACACATACACACACACATACACACACATACACACATAGACACACACACATCCACACATACACACACGAGCTCTATACACAAAACTGCTGCTTTTACTACTGCTACTAATGCCAGCTTGAGAGTTAATTTGTAAAGTTGAACGAACCTCTTTCTCAAGTTTCAAGAAAACGTGGAAGGCTGTGAAACTTCTTTTCAAGCGCCGTAGATCACCGATGATGCAGTGCTGACACCGTCATTAACAAAGCTTTGTGTTTAACAAGTCCATGAACATGAAAATAAGAATTTCTTTTTTTAGTGAATCGCAATTTCCCAGTAATATCTGCAGGATGCGATCATCTCCAAGCCTTTATTGGTTCAGGTGGTTCCTCGCTACCATCCCTGATAAAGAAAGACAATTCTAAGCAGAAAATGGGAGCCATTATAATGAGATCAGTTTTCAACATCTTTCTTTGCAGCTAGCGATTCGTCACTGTCTCATTTTGATTATATACATGGTTGAGCCAAGTAAGTAGTTTTTCTCAACAAATCTGTTGGAAAAAGGTGTCACTAGGAACGCAGAGTGTAAAACTAATTTAAGTGACAAGAAATAAGGTGCCTATGCGTATCCGTACGTACTAACCAACAAAAAATTAACTGCTGTAAACGAGAAATGTTCTTTATCAAATCTTGAATGTAACGAAAAAGAATGAGGGTAAATTGGAAGAGCAGAACGCGTTAATCATTGTCTTCAAGTAGTAAGATGACAGAAATTTTGTTCTGATTTTCATAGATCTTACCTACAGAATAACTATTCTTGCAAGCTTAGGTAGCACTGTATTTCGCTTTTATTTTGTATTTGTATACCGACGTTAAAACATATTAAAGGCAGCGTCCGAGCAAAAGTTTGAACATAATGTTTCTCACTTACCTGGGCTTATTCTTCCCTCTGATTGCGAAGATGCAGCTGGCAGAGCACGAAGATGTCGAAATCAGGCTAATCCAGAAGCTGTTGGTTATGAATTTGGGAGCTTGCCGCCGAGATAAAGACGCAGAGTCGTGGTGGGAACCCTAAGTCTTGAATGTGTGCGATATACGTACTCTGGCTATCGATTGAAAGGGTTGCCACTTTTGAAACGGTTTCCTCGCTTCAGAAGCAATATAGTGCGATGCCACTAGGCCAGGAGCCTTATCAAAACGGGAGCCCCTGTACCGTAGAATTTCATATATGACCGGAAGCTCCTTTGAAGCCTCTTTAGCGTATGTTTCAGATATGCGGTGTACCAAAAGCTAGAGGCTAAAAATGGTCCATAAACATATTAGGTCGTTCTGAAAGTAATGTCGCTTTTTTCAAACGTATGCCACATCTCGAGGAACAAAGGTATGTAAGAGATTCTAGCAGCAGCTGATGCAGCATTTCATTCTCTTTCTAATGGTTATAAAGCTGTTGCAATACATTCAATGAGCTTCCAGAAAAGAGTCAAAATCTGCGACCTATGCTTTTTAAGATGGCCAAGTTTCACAATTTTTCTAAAATTTTATAACAAACTTCAGAAGGAGTCCAAGTAGTGGATGGATGGAGCAAACCATACAGGAAACAGCACAACTTTTTTCTACATTCCAGAGCTCGTCATAATTTTTGTACAGATTTTTTGATAGAACCACCAATTTTAGCAGGTTCGTCTCAGACGCAAATGCATCAAAAACAAAAAATCTTCGGATTTTGAAACTTACAAAGATGGATCATGGTTTGGCAACAATTTTACGAACCAAACGAGCATTCACCGCTTCGGTTAGCAACTTTCGAAAATTTTGGGTACATCTTGGGGTGCCTCGGAAAAGTTGAATTATGATGATTTTATCCCGAAAACTTGATGAATGGAAACAAAAAACGACCGCTAGAAAGAGGAGAAAAAGCTGCATCGAATGACACCCGAGTCGCTTGCCGGTTGTTGTTCTGTGAGGTTTGACTTGACTAAATATGGAATCTGATGGCATTGAGAAATTGATTGTAGAAACTCTAAGAAGCAAGCTAAGGAAAAGAAAAAGTTACTCTGTGTTCTGTAGTGTTTGCTCTATCTACCTGCCACTTGTGCTTTTTCGGAGATTAGGTACAAAAGTTTAGAAAAATAGCCGAACTTGACCATGGCAAAAAGCATGAGTCGCACATTTTGGTGATTTTTCGAGAGCTCATCAAACGTTATGCAGTGGGCTTGCAACCACTAGAAAGAGGATGAAATGCTGCATCGAATGCTTCTAAGATCTTATAAAAATGTTGATTCCACGGATAGTGGCGTTCATTCGAAAAAAGTGACATTACTTTCGGAACGACCTAAAATATAGAGAATGTCGATATGTAGAACAAATGAGGCCACCAAAAATATTAGCGCTGCATTTAAGTGGTAGCAGGTGGCATCAGCCGTCGTCTCGTACTTGTTCAGTCGTTTGCAGGCAATCAGAATTTTAATGTTTTTGTTAGAATCTATCAAATATACGATAAGGCTGTTCCGAAAGCAATTCGCTTTCGGCAAAAACATTTCATGTTTTCCTAACGGGTATGCCTTCTTATTTCATGCCACGAGCTTCAGAAAGCTTCATTTCAGAATCTGCAACGCACGGTGTTAAACGTAGTCAATTTTTGCGAACTATCCAAATTTGCACAATGGCTGAAATAGCTTCAACAGAAGTGATCAAAAGACGTATGCAAGCCTAATAAGATAATCTGTTACAGAATTTCTTCATCAGCAAAGCTTTATTCGCTTCGAAGTGGTCTACAAGATATGTGGCGTACCGAGGGGAGGGCGGGGGCCCCCCCCCCTTCCGAGAATGGGTCGCGGAATTTTTGAAAGTTTCTTATATGGGTTATAAAAATGTGCAAGTGACTTGTTTATTTTTGTAAATAACTATTAGTTTGTCAAGAAAATAATGTCGTTTTTTTCGGGTTTTTTCGAATAAAATTGATATTGCTCAAGAACTAGAGCACATCCGAGGCCAAACTTTCATGGTTAAAGTAACGAAGCTTTGTAGTATACAAAGGCATATGTGGGAGGAGCCCAGTACCATTGGGGGCGGAGTTTGCCACTTCCCATTTTTCAATTTTTTCTTGGTTTCTAAGCATGGAAAATATATATCAAGTGTAGTGCATGTGCCTTTCACACGCAGGAGCAAGTGAGAGGTTCGCAGGATTTTCTAGGGCGAAAATCCAATTTTTGGCATCACGAGTTACTGGTATGTTTTGGCTCTGAACTTTGCGTTAACAACAACTTCTGCCATTGTTCGGACGTCATCTTGTAGAGCTTTCTTTGCTCTATCGAATGGTAATTCTAACATATTTTTTTCAAACTTGACTCATGGCTTTTCTATGAAAAACGACATTATTTTCTTGACAACCTAATTAAATAATTTTTAAAAATTCAAATTAGCCTTGTAAAAAAATTTTTTTTCGGGGGCGTGGGGGTCGAAGACCCGCAAAAGTTTTGAGAACCACCCCAAAAATTTTTTCGGAGTGCGTGGCTAACGCCACGCTCCTTCTTTAGAAAAAATTTTTTGTCACGCTTCCCCCCCCCCCCCCGAGCCGAAATCCTGGGTACGCCATTGGGTTGCAAATGTATTAGGTTGTCCGGAAATTACAAAATTCGCTATGAGTCATTCACTTCTTATTTCTAAATAGGTTGCAAAGCACCATTCGATGGAGCAAAGCAAGATCTACAGAATGGCAATCTTGCTTAAGCAACACCTCTGGTCCGCCTCGAGAATTAAGCCAAAAATCAAAAAGATTCAACTGCCCGAAAAATTGAGAAAAATGTAACTCAGTTCATGAAAATTCTACAGAAATTCTAGCTTGCTCACCTAAACCCTGTCCAAACAAGATATCTATATGTGCCATTGCCTGTTTTTTCCTCTATTAGAAATCAAGAAAACGGAAATTTTTTAATGTTTGCCAAAGCGGTGCTGTGCAGTCCCCACATAAGTAGTTGCATACCGCAAACCTGTAGAAGTACAAACGTAAACTTTCAGCTCTCTACAAGCTTTAGTTTTCGAGAATCGGATATAGCTTTCCCTTGTGAGGGGGTCCAAATTAAAATTCAAGTTTTTCGAGAACTAAAGCTTTTAGAGAGCTGGAAATCTACATTTGTACTTACACAGGTTTATTATATACAACCACTTATGTGGGGATGGCACAGCACCACTTTAGCAAATGCACGAAAACTTCCGTTTTCTTGATTTTTAACAGAGGAAAATATACGGCAATGACATATAAAGATTTCTGATGTGGATAGGGCTTAGGTGGGCAAGCTAGAATTTCTGTGGGATTTTTATAAACTAAGTTACGATTTTTCTCAATTTTTCAAGCAGTTGAATCCCTTAGTTTTTGGCTTAAATCTCGACGCTGATCAGAGCTGTTGTTAAAGGAAGATGGCCATCTTGCAAAGCTTCTTTGCTCTATCGAATGGTATATTGCGACCTACTTAGAAATGGGAAATGTATGACTTATTGCGGTTGGAATTCAAAACCTGCATTGATTTTCGGACAACCTAATAGTTGTATTATATCTCTCTTGTATTTAGAACTTCATTATAAAATTCAAAATCCAAACTTACACTTTTATGTAGAAACTCAAATTTGTTTTATTCAAAATGGCATAAAGCATGAAACTGAAAGAAAAAGGAAGACTGCAAATTGTTAGTGCGGAATTTCTAATGCAGCACTATGTTTCAGTCATCTTTCGAAGGCATTAGGTCTATAATAGGAATACTAAAAGGTTCATCAGCTTGGCAATGCATTTTGAAGTAGTGAGGCACTTGATCGCGATCTCGTAACAAATTTTGCTGAGCGATGGGGTACGTTAAATGGGCCCCTAATCTTATTAATGTGGTAAGAATTACAAAAGGGCATAATGATTGCATAGAGCAGCTTAAATAGCATCCTACTTGTAAGGTCTTTCAGTGCTACACTTTCTAAGGCGTGCGGCCTTTCTCCTTCTTCTAGCATATGATTTAACTTTATGTCATCGAACAATCAGTTGCTCTTCATTATAGTTCTTAAACAAGGAAATCTATCGGAAAAGTTCCCAGTACCTAAAGAGAAATCGGTGCATAATTTGCAAGCTAGAGATAAATTCTTCTCCATTAGAGAATCCGGAGCTAAATTCTTTTTACCATTCATGTCGGCTGCCAATTTCATTGTACATGGGTCAAATCAAAATCCTTCTTACAAGGCTATATTTTTATTTGCTGTGGTGGCATTTATCTTACTAAATTCTTTTTTTCAGTCCCATAATTATGATTGCAATGTTCAATTACCTCATAGTTGCTCTTATGTTCATTGTTGGCGTTAACAGCAATATGTTCGGGGATGGGCTTATTGCAGTCTGATTTTTTCAAGTATCGTTGGCTAGTGCTCTAGGTACTATTCAGGTGGAATGCATGGTGAGGCATTGGAACTTCCTTTGGAGCTTTTGGGGGTTACGGTGGAAAATACGGTGGCATGCGTTTATTCTGATCGGTCATCAACAGATCGATCCATCACGATTGCTATACCTTTTGTCTATAAATTAATCTTTCACAATAAAGATTAATTATTGTTCTTTAATCATTGTTATACAGTAAACATTGTTATATAGGGTCCCAAAGGTATAGATTGTTTGACCATATTGACCATCTGAACATCTGAAAATAATGTAGTCCTGCAATTACTATATTATATTGTATAGCTGGCTTCACCTCGTCAAGTTAATGAGAAAGTCTTTAGACGCTGCATTCACAAAGTTTTACTATGAGAGTAAAAAGTGGGATCGTCACAAGTACAACGTTAAATAGAGAAAAACGAACTCTACAAGACCTTTGAGAGCGGGCATGAATGATAATTTTTTGTAAAAATAGAGGTCAAACAATTGAAAATATGGGATTTTGACCGAGCTCAGAATTCCAAATTTCGTAAACGCATTGGAAATCCCAAATGCTACAATATACATTTGCATATTAGTATGTACAAGTTCCATGGAAGTCCGGGTTAAATAGCAAGAAAGACAAGATAAAGGGTAAGCTCTATTGACTTTAGAGTCCCCATCCTTTCACTATCAGCTACATGCATACAAGCGTACAACCAAAACTGAAAGTGTTTAGCTCACAGGTTCGAGAGTAACAGTGGCTTGGATTTGCTTTGTTCAATCATATGAGTGTCTTTCCATTAAGAAGAGGTGCTCCTCAAAACTTCCAAAAGTTGTGTGGGGTGTACTTGACGCCCTAATTTGCTAGAATTCAGGTTGGGAACTCAGTGTCAAATAAGCTAAATTGGATGTGCATGATATCATATTATAGCAAACAAAACTGTCGAGGAACTTCAATTCATCAAAAGAGTAGATTTGCCGTTACAACATTAGATTCCTTTGTAATAGAGTAATTTGTAAGCGTTTCTGCCATTTTTGGTCAGCCACTTCATAAGTGCTTTTTAAGAATATTCCGCTTTTCGTAAAACAAGAAGCAGAGCTCGGCACAGGTGGCTTATAAGCAAGCTGGATATCGTTTATGGGACAAAAACAAAGAAGATATTTTTTCTAATACCGAAAGTTTTTTAAATTGGTTCTGATACAGTTGAAAGGGAACAGTTGCAAGGAACATAGGCTGATACAACAAAAAAGTCGCTTTTAGGGCAATTTTGTGAAAGACGTGTTTTTGATGACAACACATACAGAAACTATACTTTCAAGGTATATTTCCAAGGATTTGTATAAACAGCTATATAAATGAAACTAAGGCGCTTCTATATTTAGGTTGCGCTCATTAATTTTTCGCATTTTACGTCGGTGAAAAAATACAACGAATGCATACAATGAGGTTGTATGCGTATATAACACTGCTAGTAAGAGCAAGTAGGAAGTTCGTAATTTTTTCTCAATTGGTTTCCAAGTTTCCTCTTTCTTGAACCTCGGAATTGTTAGTGTAATGTGCTAATAGGTGAGTAAGCCGACCGAGGTTAGTATTAGGTTGGTGCAAAAGGAATGGCCGATTTGCGAATTCTCATTTTGACGTGCTATAACTTTTGGAAGAATTCACACTTCCGAATGCGGTAAAAACTATCAGAAGCAGCAAACCTTCTGCAATGCAGCGCACATTTATTTATACTCATATCACGAACGGGCAGAAAAATAAGGATTGATAAATGTTAAGTAGCCTATCTTGTAGCCGCAAGCCAGTAGTACAAAAGCAATAAAAAGAATTCGGACAGAAAATTTGCGAAAAAGAAAAAAAATTGAAATTTGAAATTTCTCACTTTTTTGAACATTTTTTCAGTGTGCCTCAAAGTCCCGAATATAGAATTTTTTGATTTTCTAGGTACTAAACAGCTGGATGTTGCAAAAGCTGCTAACAGGATGCCCTAGCCCTACGCTTACAGAATTGAGCAAAGCTTCGGCGATTGACTTCTTCAGAAGAAAATTATGGGTCATAAAATGAAAACAACAGCTACCCATGTTTAGGCGCCGATATCTCAGTCTGGATAGCCTCAAAGAACACAGTCAAGTATGCATAATGTAGACAATTTCTATTACATACAATAGCTAAATTTTCGAAGAAATCCCATTAATACGCGCTTGAATTCTGGCCGGAAAGTGAAAGCAATGAAATTCTGAATTTATTGCGGTTGCGGTTATTTGAAGCTCAGTAACTTTACAAGAAATGAGGATTAGAGCCCGTTTTAAGCACCATTAGATAGAGCATAAAAACTGCATCGCGATGGTTACCACATCTATTGTAAAGAAGAAGAATTGATGGGGAAAAGTTGCCCTGAAAAAAGGCTTGGAAAATCGGCTATTCTTTTTGCACCAACCTAAAAGATACAAGTAACTAGTGGCATCGAAGGCGGCCGCCTTAATATCCCTGCGCCGACGGTGGAGGAGGCCTTTGAAGAAGACTTGTTTCGAAATGTTAGGTTGCCACTAATAAAGATCTATTAGGTTGATGCATAATTCCTGCACCAAAATAGGTAAAGACTGCCATAATCTGAAATAATCCTATATCCCAGATAGGATTCGATATATCAGTGGATAAAGCAAACCTAGCTCTACAAGATAGTGCTTGAAATTCTGCAGCAGCTTTGATCCAAGCGAAGTTTGAAACCAGAAACAAAAAAGATCCAAGCGTCCAAAGAACCAGGAAAAAATTGGAAGTCCTTTCAGAAAAACCCTTAATATTCCTAACTTGCTCATGCATTTCATTTCGTATAAGACATTTCTCTGAGCAGTTGCTCCATATTTCTCTCAGCTAGAAATTGAGGAAATGAAGTTTTTCATGTTTTTTTCAAGATCATGTTGGGATGTTCTAGCACTGACAGTTGTGTAAGACCCCGGGCAGACTTCACGCGATTTGATCGTCGCGACTGAGTCGCGACGAGACAACTGTTACAACATCATTCCATGACGATCAACTTGCATTCGGTTGTGATACTTTTCCAGCCCGAAATTTTGAATGTGAAATGAAAATGAATGGAAATCTTGGCGATTTGGCCGCGACGATTAAGTCGCGTGAAGTCTGACCGGGGCCTAAGAAGCGTGAGTGTGAATTTTTAGCTTTTTACAGCAGCTGATTTACGAGAAATATTGAACTGCAACTAGGCAAAAAAAATTTGGATAAAGAGAGCTAGATTCTCATTTCCCGTGAACTAGCTGTTCTAGAAGGCTGAAAATCTAAAGTTTCACTGCCAACGGCATGTACTATACAACTGATAGTGCTAGAACACCTCAGCACTAATTTGGCAAAAACGTGAAAAGCTTCGTTTTCCCAACTTAGCTGAGAGAATAATACAGCAACTGCATAGAAAAATGTCTTATACGAAATGAAATGCATGAGCAAGTTAGGAATATTGAAGGGTTTTTCTGAAAGGACTTCCAATTTTTTCCTGGTTCTTTGGACGCTTGGATCTTTTTTGTTTCTGGTTTCAATCTTCGCTTGGATCAAAGCTGCTGCAGAACTTCAAGCACTATCTTGTAGAGCTAGGTTTGCTTTATCCACTGATATATCGAATCCTATCTGGGATATAGGATTATTCCAGATTATTGCAGTCTTTACCTATTTTGGTGCAGGAATTATGCATCAACCTAATAGATCTTTCTTAGTGACAGCTTAACGTTTCGAACAAGTCTTTTTCTTCAAAGGCTTCCTCCACCGTCGGGGAGCGGATGTTAGAGCAGCCTTCGATGCCACTAGTTACTTGTATACTACTAACCTCGGTCGGCTTACTCACCTATTAACACAGCAATAACAATGCCGAGGTTTAAGAAAGAGAAAACTTGGAAATCAGTCAAGAAAAAATTACGAACTTCCTACTTGCTTTTACTAACAATGTTATATACGCATACAATCTCATTGTATGCATTCGTTGTATTTTTTCACGGATGTAAAATGCGACAAATTAATGACCGCAACCTAAAATATATAAGCGCCCTTGCTTTGTTCTATCGAATGTTACCTTAGGTCTATTAGGAGAACGAGAACAGCTCAATTTGTTTGGAAATGGAGTCTACTTTTAGTACGACCTATTACTTTTCAGTATAAATTTTTGGCAAGCAATGAGTTTTGATTCCCATTGAAATCTTCCATGTGTTTGGTAGGTAATGGTTTACCTGCTGGTTACTGGAGTTTACTCGTCTGGAGTTGCGAAGGTGACTCTAAAACTTAATCAAAGCTGGGCAAGGTAAAGATGAGACGTTGGCCAATGGAAATTGGAGTGCCCGTCAATAATCATTCTAAGAAATTTGCGGGGAAGCCCTTGAACGAGCTTTTGAAGTATTTTGGTATGTTGTATTGCATTTATTAGAGTTGTATTATACTTCTTTAGTTGTATTTAGAACTTTATTATGAAATTCAAAATCCAAACTACTCTTGTGTAGGAACACAAACTTGTTGTGTTTCAAAAAGGCATAAAGCATAAGATTGAAAACCAAAGCAAAACTGCAAACTGTTGATGTAAACTTTTTAGTGCAGGAATATGTTTCAGCTATCTTTCGAAGGCATTAGGCCTATAATAGGAATAAAGGTTCAGCGTGGCAATGCATTTTGAAGCAGTGAGGGACCTGATTAGGATTTCGTAATGTACATGCTTTTGCTAAGCGAAGGAACACTTCAAATGGTTTCTAATGTTGTTGATGTGATGGGAATCACAAAATGGCATAATGATCGCATAGGTCACTTAAATAGCATCGCACTTGTATGATCTTTCAGTGCGCCACTTCCTGAGGCATGCGCTCTCTCTCCTTCTCCTGGCATATAATCCAATTTTACGTTGTTATTGAACAATCAGTTGCTCTTGATTATAGCTCTTGAACAGAGGAATTTGTCGGAAAAATTCCAGATACCTAAAGAGAATTGGTGCTTAATTTGATAGCTAGAAATGAATTCTTCTGCTTCAAAGAATTCGGAGCCAAAAAAATTTTTTCGCCATTCATGTATCAGCTGCCAATCTCAGTGTACATCAGCCAAATCAAAATCCTTCTCACAAGGCTCTATTTTTATTTGAAGCTGTGCAATTTGTCTTACTAATTTCTTTTTTCAGTCCTTTAAGCATTATGATTGCAATGTTTAATTACCTAATAGTTGTTCTTATGTTCATTGCTGGCGTTGAGGGCCGTATATACGTAGGTGGGCTTATTGCAATCTAAATTCTAGAAGAAGTATCATTGGTTATGCTCTGCGTCCTATTCAGGTGGTGGACCTTATTATGTAAACTTCAACGGCAACCGCGTTCGTCCTGGCTGATCGGTTATCAACAAATCGATCCATCATGACTGCTTTACTTTCTGTCTATGAGTTAATCTTTCACCATGAAGATGTCCTTTAATCATTGTTATAGAGAGTGTCCCAAAAGTATAGATCGTTTGACTATAGTTGGCCGTCTGAAAATAGTGTAATTGCGCAATTATTATATCGTATAGCTTGCTTCACCCCGTGAAGCTAATAAAAAAAGTCTTTGAACTTTGCATTCAGGCAAAGTTTCACTATGGAAATAAAAAGTAAGGCATTCGTCACAAGCACACCGTTGAATAGAGAAAAGCGAACTCAACAAGACCATTGGGCGCGGGCATGAATGATGATATTTACAAAAATAGAGGCCAAAAAATTGAAAATATGTGATTTTGATCGAGCTCACAACTCCACTTTCCGTAAACGCATTGGAACTCCCACATGCTGCAACACACATTTGCATATTATAAGCTCCTCCTATCTTTTCAGTACCAGCTTCATGCATGCGAGTGCACAATCGAAATTGAAAGTATTTTAGCTCAAAGGCTCGATAGAGAAAGTGGCTTGGATTTGTTTTGTTCAATCACATGATGGGCCTTTCCATTGAGAAGAGGTGCTCCTCAAAATTTCCAGCGTTGCGTGGAAAGTACTTGACGGCCTAATTTGCTAGAATTAAGGTTGGGTCAACTCAGTATCGAAAAAAGCTAAGTTCGATGTGTCATGATATCATATTATAGCAAACAAGACTGTCGAGGAACTCCAAGATTTATTCAAAAAGTAGATTTGCCGTTACAACATCGGATTTCTTTGTAAATGAGTAACTTTCAAGCGTTTCTGCCATTTTTGGTCAGCCACTTTATAAGTGCTCTATAAAAATTTTCCGGTTTCAGGAGAAAGAGCTTGGCACGGGTGGCTCATAAGCAAGCTGGATATCATTTTTTGGACAAAAAGCAAAAAAGCTGTCCTTTTTATGAGACCGAAATTTGGTTTTTTTCTACATTTCGTTTTTTCAATCACTCGGATATTTTGAGTAGGGGGTCAAAGGGGCTTCGTAGAGTTCTGCGAGAGTGAGAAGGGGCTTCTTTTTTTTGCATCGAAAAGCTGCTTCGTGCCAAGCTCTGACAGTAGGTGGTGCTTACACTTTATTTGCTTGATACTCGACTTCACAACCAACGAGGAGCACAGTGAGGAATGAAAATCACTAAACCATAATGCTCCGTAGTTGCCAACTTCGCAAATTGGTACTTGACGCACTTGCAGCTGGTGTTAGCTTCTGGAGCCAAAGCATCAAATTTCTAAGCAACACATCTAAGAGCTTTTTGGACTAATCCCATAACCGCTAAATCAAAAATAAGAAGGCTCTTGTTGTATTCAAGGCTCATGAAAAAAAATAAAATCGATAAAAGTAATGGACGATCTTGAAAACTAATATTGTATTCGTAATCTGCATGCTCGATTACCCCCTGTGCAAACTCCCAGCCTCACAGGTCAAACTTTACAAAAAAATCGATAAAATCGATAAAAGTAATCGATAATCCTGAAAACCAATATTGTATTCGGAATCCCCATGCTCGATTACCCCCCTGTGCCAACTCCCAGCCCCGTAGCTCAAACTTTGCAAAAAAATCGATAAAATCGATAAAAGTAATCGATAATCCTGAAAACCAATATTGATTCGGAATCCCCATACTCGATTACCCCCCTGTGCCAACTCCCAGCCCCGTAGGTAAACTCAGCAAAAAAATCGATAAAAATCGATAAAATCGATATCGATCGATACGAAAAGTAGCCTATGACACCCGCCTGGGGCCGAAGTGTATGTGTGCCAAGTTTGGTCCGGATCGGTTCAGAAATGGAATTTTCTATTCGGAACATACGTACAGACAGACAGACATACAGACATACATACAGACATACAAACAGACATTCAGCTTTATATATAAGATTTAGTAGAGGAGAAAAACTAGAAAAAATTTTTCTGGCCGATAAAGCTTCACAAACTCTAGTATCCATGACCTCTTGTTCCACCTTTATTGACATAGGAGTTTACAGTATTGGCTGCTACTTTTCCTATTTAAGAGATCTTGCGTAAATAGTGAAGTGTCATTTATAACTCTTCTAATTATTGGTGGAATGGCTAAAAAATTTTTCGTCTTGGTCTTGGCATGGAAATCCTCACAAAAACTTTCCTGTTTGTTCCTTATTCATTTATTTTGTGGATAAGTAGATCAAAGCTTCTTCTATCACATATCAACTATTCAGAATTTGAAATTATCAGTAAGCGACAGTTATGCCCCAACATGGCTAAAAATTCAAAAGCTCAAATCTGCAAATTATAAAGCTTCGTTCTCATGCTCTAATGGATGTAGAGAACAGCAATTTGGTATTAGAATACATACATGTTTCTTATACTTAGCGACTATAAAAAACTTTTGATCTGCCGTTTCAAAATTCCTTGACCCAAAAAACCAAATTTTCTCATATTTGCGCACAATGAGAAAACTGGAATTTCTCACTTCTTTGAATTTCTTTCATTGCAAAATAAATGCTGCTCGAACAGATTTTAAAGTCGCGATTCTCCTTGAAATAATTTTTTCCAGCGGTACCGAATACTGGACAAAAGATTGTCTGCAGCATCTGTAGGAGCCGCAAAACCGATCGAAATTATTTATTAGTCAACCTAATATATTGTCAGTCGCCTATTTGACTATCATATGGGTAGCTTTCCCTCTTTCTTAATCAATCTCAATTTTTTACTTCTACCAGTTTTTAATAGTTTAGTATTTTGCTGACTTGTCCTTCCCGATCTCCCTATAAGGGATTTCTCAGACAATCAATCACGACTAACAGTTTTACAACAATGCCTTTGCTAAATAGAACTTCTCCGATCTTTTCTCTTTTCAGGTGTTCAACCAAATGTGCATATCAGGTGATTTTCGAGGGCGAGTGAAGGGGTTCAAGGTGAGCTAACATCATAAAGTAAGGCTAAGTAAAAACAAATGATCAAAGAACAACACTTTCCAGGGCCAATGCGCCGATATGATTCGCGAGATGGTGCGAGCGAAATTTCGAAAACAATTCGAAGAACAAGAACAATCTCATAGGAGCTGAAGGGACGTTTTCTGTGCTTTAGATTTCTCTTTCCAACACAGCTTGCCATAATCATATGTATGAATAGAATTTTTATCTCGCCAAAATTCAGGGATTTCACTGAAATATTATCTCTGTTGTATCCATATGAAGCAATGACGATTTAACAGGAGAGACCCTTGTTGTTTAAATTTTGTACTTAAGATGAAAATAGTGCACATTAAGATCGTTGACGTCTCATCGATATTTCAAAAACGAATGTTTTTAGTACACATTTGTAATGGCGAGTTATGTAGTTGAAATGATTTGATGCATGAGGTCCATTCGTCAACTAAAGGGTGAGATAATTTTTGACTATAAACCTTTAAATTCAAAGGACGGAGCCACAGTAGCTTGTATAGATTTTCGAAGTTCACAATGCTCAATTTTTTTGAAAATTCGCGATCTAATATGCCGAGTAAGGGTATGTTAATATTACAAAGTATAAAATCAAAACTAGGGTAAATCTCATAGTTTTCAGAAAATTCTAAAGCAAGAACTACATGCCAATATCACTCGTTAACAATTTTTTCACTTCTACGATTCGTTCAAAGATTCTTTTCTCATTTTGTGATTCACCACTCAAAAACATAAATGATGTGTATGCACTGAATTTTTCCCATATAATGTGAAAGCAGAGTGTCGCAGCTTAAGAAATAATGAGGTTATGACATTCAACAACATACCAAAATCATATCATTGCAGCGCAGGATTACCATAAATTTCAGAATTAGTCAAAAACTTCATGGTTAAAAAAATCTGCCGAAAGTTTCAGATATTTTTGAAATTTCCTAGCTTTGTAGCTGTTGCAACGACCTCTTGCTTGAAGATTTCGGCGTTACAGATCCACTTTAGATTAGGAACTCCAAAAAATTTTTTCGAAGAGCGTTGATGACGCCAAGCTCCTTCATTTGGAAATTCTGCGCTCCCTCCTTCAATCCCTTGACGAAAGGCATCGCCCACCCATATTGAGAATGGTGATTTATGCTGTATTATAGCAGGCCCCTATGAAGCTACATAGAAAATTGCCCAAGAAGGCACAAGCGATCCAGGAATTTCCTCCTTCAACGAAATTGGTCTTGAGTTAACAACTCTAAAATTGCGGTTGAAGGCAGTGGCTCGGGTGAACATCACGGATTGGTGCTGGACCAGTAGTCCGCGGAGGCGCTTCAAACTGGCGGAGTTCGTTCCCCTATCCTCACGGATTTATAATAAGGTACGTTGCTCACACCAAGTGGAAACAGAACATGTTTCGAGCGCACGGCATGCTGCTCAAGAAAACTGCCCTTAATTTCCTGTCCACAGTTGGAGGCATTATGCGCAATGTTGTGATATGTGGGTTCGACGACTCTGCCTATCTAGCCATGGCGACCGTTCTAATCGTCCAAATTCAATTGAGGAGTGTTGAGAAAAGCTGGTTTTTGCCATTTTCGCGCTCTCTAAAGGGAATCTTCGAAATAGCGCGTCGGATTACCCGAGTTAAGCCAAAAAATTTCCAGTCGAAGACCGAGCCAATGCCTTCAATATATCTAAAACTGTCATAAATCATCACTTCATCATGATTAACAAATTTTCTACGTTTCTATATACCTTGAAGACCACTTTCGCACGAATTGATGAAATGATGAAATTGATGATTTTCGGCAGCTAAAATGGTGAAATTTCCAGGCACTCGCGCGTGGAACTCAAATTTTGGGCATTCCAAATCGCTCGAATTTGACCATCTGTGGTCATGCAAATGGTTGGAGTTTTCGTATGAATACCGAATCTCCATTTTACACCTGACTTCAGTTCATTTATAGGACCTTGACTTTCCGAAAATTTAGGGGAACCTGATCATTCTTCTTTGCACCATATCGTTATCAGAAAAATTTATTTCTGAGAAAACAGAGTCAATTGTCCAATTCTCCTTGGTTTGCTCTTTCCAATGATATAACGTATATATAACAAAACCTGATCTGCGACAATTCTACAAATTGCTAAAAACGACCAAGTTTACTTTTTAGCCAATCTAGTAGATAGTATCATATTTATGAACAGGATTACCAATGCAGTATGAAGTGAGACTTTACAGCCTGAAAATGCACTAACGAGATCCAAATTGAATCCTATCAAAGTACTTAAAATGTGTAATTATTCACTGATTTAAAATCCTGCTCATCTTGTTGTTACAGCAGAATTATGAAGTTTGTGGTGACAAGTGCGCTGTTATAGCCAGTTTCCTTGATTTTCGATTTTTCTTTTTCTTATGTGAGTACGGGAACAGTTGGCTGAAAAGTGCAGTATATATACAGAAATCATAAAAACTGCAAAAGTCTTGTGTTGCACAGCAGACTGGCTCATAAACTAACGTAATTCAATAATCTTCGCGCAATTCCCTAAGTGACTAGTTCTCAGTGGCGGACCGGGGGAAGGGGGTAACGGATTTTTTTTAAACTAGCGTACATGTGCTATAAAATCGTATGAGTTGTTTCTGCTTGTCGATAATTGAGAAATTTTTACCTAGAATAAGGGGGCCGGGTATACATCACGTGATTTCATCGCCTCGCGGTTCTCCGAAAACGATAAGTTACGAGTTCATTGCGTGCCGATCATTTTGCGTTTCGATTGTGATAGTTTTCCAACTCGACTAATTGCGGCAAACTATCACTACCGAAATGCAAGATGATCTGCATGCAGTGGAATCGTAACAGTGGTCTTGTCGGGAGGAGAAACCCGAGGCGATGAAATCGCGTGATGTATGCCTGTCTTTTGAACCACATTCCTCTTCTCTGATAATTTCAAGGTTAAATTTTCAAATGAAAATTCCAAACGCATTTCGAATACACTTTTTTTAAACTTATCATTCGAATAAAAACTGTCCTCCCCCCCCCCCTTTGACCTCCCCTTCCCGCCTCTGAGCGATCTGACCGCCACTGATATGTATAATAACTGATTTGAAAACGCTATTTCTTGGCTTGGGTTTGCGAGTATACAGAGTTTTGAATTTGCTCTTTTTCATTTTTTCTGCTTTCCTCTACACACTGTTTGATCGTTAATAAATCTTTTGGTTCGATCGCACGGATCTCAAGGTTTGTTTTATCAAGTTTTTTCAAAAAGCTAGATTTCACTGACTCACAACATGAAATAGATTATTGTTCGTCTTGGTTACCCCAGAATAACAGTAAGAGTTGGCGTTATTAAGCGATTAGTAAGCAAAGGTTTATTTGAAGAAATTTTCGTATATGTTGGTTTTAATTGGCAAACTGGTTATCCTATAATGCAAAAAAGCTATTATAACTGTGGTTGAAAGATAATTTATGAGATGGGAAACTGCGTGATGGACAAAGCTCATGCATGATCAGCATTTCCAAATGATTACCCTAAAGGCTGACGCTTTGATTTTTATTGGTTTCCAAAGGAAGGCTTGAAAAGAAGTACGAACGTGGAAATCCCACTACCCCTCCTCCATCTCCTTACGAGCAAGTAAACAAAATTATCACTATGATAAAACGAATAAAGTCTAAATTCACTTTTCTACTTCTTTCGTACGGCATGGTTGTTCTAGATTCATTTATGGCTATTGCAGTCATCCTGCTTATTTTGGAGGTCATCGCACCTTTGATACTTTTGAGAGAGTTTGAATGAACTATCTGAAGGCTTTAATTGCTATAATATATTATGGGAGGTTGGAAGCAGCAATGAAACGATGGCGATGGCGACGCAGATACAGATTCTTGGTTCTTATAATTCAAATCTTCTTTCATTGATTATATGGTCCGCACTTTCAGAAACCTTGGAAAATTACCAGTGAAACACCGCGCGAAATTATGAAAAAACGCTCGATTCCACCTTTGAACTTCGCGAATTTGCATGGGTTGAGAATTGATGACCATGGACAACTCACACAAAGCTCGTCTATACTTTATCACATCGCAGACGATTTCTATAAGGAAGAGGAGATTGTATGCTGCATAAGTGCTTTATACCACGTAAAGTTGATTTTTAGAAAAAAGCAGCTGGAAAATCGCCAGAAAGGCCTGTTGAATTAGCGCAAAATGAAGGCTTATCTACAGATGAGCTTATGAACCCGCTCCTTGAAGTTTTGTCTGAAGTTTTGTCTCATTTTCTGTGGCGCTTTCAGATCCAAATAGAAAGAGGTTGTTAGCAGAGATGGAAAGACATGCTAATAAGTTGAGGAGGAGATATGAACTAGAGACTTGTAATGCTAGAAGAAGCAAGTTAGTTTTCAAGCACAGTCAGCAAAAAGGGCTCCATTCCGCGCAGGCACCTGGTACAAATCTGCATGCCTGTAAGTATGGAGCTGCGCGTTTTGTCGCAGATGTCCACATGGGACAACGTACAACCGTTTCTCGGCTACATATAGTCCTCTACTCAAGATCCCATTTTTACGAAGGTACATGGTGATTATTATGTTCAAGAATTTGGGTTTGACTTAGGGTCTGGCACCAGCTGGCACAAGGCAAGCTGGATATCGTTTTTGGGACAAAAAGCAAAGGGGATGTCGTTTTTGTCAACAAATTGCGACGCTTTTTTTAATTTTTCCTTTTTTTGGAGGATTTTCAGGGATTTTGGTCTGGGGTCAAAGGGGACTTCGTGAGAATTAGCAAAATTCAAGGGGGACTTGGTTTTGAAAATTTCCTGGTGCCAGCTCGTGCCGAGCCCTGGTTTGACTGTACAGTTTCAGCCACTGGCGACATATAGTCCCCTATCTCGGGATCTTCTGCGCAGCTTACCGTATTATGCCGTCATCCCTGTTCTGTCAATTCTCAGAACATGTATTACTTCGTCATCCATGACCTTGTAGTAACACCTTTCAAATAATCTTTAACCGCGCCAAAAAAGTGAATAAAGAGCAAATTTACGGTAGCAGTGTAGTGGCGCAGAAGTGCCAGAAAGCTCTCATTTCAGTTTCAAGAGATTTGCAACGGATAGGATGATTGGCCTCGGTCGTCACCGACATGCTGTGGATCCAGCGGTCTTTGAACAAGAAGAAGCCGTAAGAGTATGAGCAGGAATAGGCTACATAGTTTTATTGATGAAGAATCCACAAGTGCTGGAGTGCAAATTTTAGTTGATTTGTTTGCAAAAATAAAGAATTTTGACTATGTACAAGATAATCAGAATAAAATTTTTCTGCTACATTCTTTCCCTGTTTGTACAGCTGACGTCTGAACTCTCGGAATGTCAGCGTCATTTGATCATATTTTTTCATACAAAGATCCGTAGTAAACCTCCATTCATCTCAGTTTCTGAGATGGCGCACTGAGAAGAACTTCCTAAGTTGAACCGTCATCTTCCCGTGCTTTAAGATAGCCAGCTGAACAGTCAAAAGACCCGTGCGGTCAAGTGTCACGGTCAGTTTAACAGAATGCTACTTCAGCGAGGGCGGATCCTGGTGTGAACGGAGGGAGATAGTGTGCAAAAGAGGAGAATCAGACAAACTCCGCGTAAGTTGCTCCTGAGTAATTTACGGAACACTTCAGTTGACTACTGCTGCGGTGCAAAACTCACAAAAGTGCACACATTGGGGGGGGGGGGGCCTAAGGATAGAGATCAATGAATAGCTTGAATGCGTCAAGGGCATAGGAAAATATACTTTTATATCTTTCTAGCAGATAGTGCTTTTTTTCATAAAACCATTTTGAATGGAGAAAATTGAATTTTCCTTTTCCTTCCACTCATCTTTCGACAACTGTAGTTTTATTCTGGTATGCATGCGAAAATAATGTGAATTTGTTATCTTTCCGTTTGCTAGGCGAGATCTCTGATAACGTTCATCATCTTTTTGATAGTGGCCGCTATCAAGGATTGCCTGGAGATTCCGCAAGAATGTGCCACTAGCCGGTCGAAACACTGCATGGGCGTTGAACATCAATCACTTACGTATGATATATAAAGTGCGGTTCATAATTATACGAACACCTCAAACAAAGGCCCATTTTCCATTCAGGACTGCAATCTTTCAAGTCCAAATTTTTTGTAGAGATACAGTAACAACGTCTGCAATATCTGGTACACCTAAACGCACTGCAGCTCAAAAAGAGAAGCGTTACTGTTTCCGTATGGCTGTAAATGCTTTTGGTGTCATTAAGCTCCAAAAAACGTCTGTTTTTCTGTGGTTTACGCATTCTAAATACCTTCTACTAAGGCTATGGATAAAATAAGCTATTTCGATAAATATTTTGTTTGACGCTTGGAAAATCTTTGCGTTTTCGTGCCGTTTTCCGACCAAGCCAACCCTACGCAGAGTTAGCACTATTTCGAGCCTCAAAACTCAGCTTCTGAAGGCCTACATTGAAGTAAGCACATAGTATGTAGAAGTTCGCAAGACCACGTATTTGGTTAGAAAAAAACAGCAAAGTTGAGCATTTGTTTTAACCACGCAGGCTCATTTCACCGAAACCACTGTTTTTACTATTGCAATCACCTTTGTTTGGTTTTTAGCTCCACAGCCTCAAGACTAGCTCTGCAAAAAACCCAAAAACTTTGGCACGGTCACATCATCATGCAAACAATGTAGCTGCTTCATATCAAATGTTGCGCGAGACAGAAGCTGAGTTTAGAGGCTTGAAATAGTGGTAACTCTGGGTAGGGTTAGAAGTTGGTTAAAAAACGCCACGAAAACCAAAAAACTTCCCAAGCGTCAAACAAGTTATTGAAATAGCTTATAATCTCATAGCCTTAGTAGAAGCTATTTAGAGCGCGTAAACCACAAAAGAACGGATGTTTTTTGAGCGCAATCACTCCAAAAGCATTGAGAGCCTTCTGAAAAAGTAACGGTCCTCTTTTTAAACTGGATTCAGTGTGCAGCAGATATGTCAGACTTTGTTACTGTAACTCTACAAAAAATCTGGACTCAAATGATTGCAATCTTGAATGAAAGATGGGCCTTTGTTTGAGTGTTTGTATAATTATGAACCGCCAAAAATTCGCATTAGTCGCAAAAACACTGCTAAGATTGCCATCGAATTCCATTCTTCTAAATCGTATACCGTTTTCGGCTATCTTTCGCGTGGTACCAAAGTTTTTTTTGAGTTTCCTGCAAAAAATCCAGAAACCTCTAAATGTTAGGGTATTCGTATAATTATGAATCGCACTTTATACAAATTAGGTTGCTGCATAAGTTCTGTTCGAATTTTTTTGTCTTATGTTTGAAGCAGCTGTTTTAACAGAATTTCATCTCTAATGCGGTGTTGTTAGTATCGTTAAAAAGCGCTTTTCTTGCGCTTTCTGTTGCATATCAAATTTCAATAAATTTCTTAGCGTAAGGAAGTTTCAGGCCTAAAATCTCCAAGTGGCCGAGGTATGTTCTCACCCCAAAAATATGTTCTTGCGAGGAAATCTCCACAATGCGCCCTTCAGGTCAAGTTTTTCGATTGGTTGCGGAATAAGGGTGTAGCAGGCTAGCATTACGCATAAGTTCAGTTTTATGAAGGAAACGTTTTGTTAGTGAAATTTATTGTCAAACATTAATCTCCTGTGTAGATGTTTTACAAGAAATAACTTTCTCCGAATAGAAGTAATCGACGAATTCAAAGTTGGAGGTGCTAGTGTAAAGCAAGGGCTAGCAGAGACCATCCACCAATTTTTTTTTCGGCGCTCACTTCAATTGTAAAATTTCACAATTCGTAAGTAAACATGCACACATGCGCTAAAGCGAGGTCAAAAAGCGGCTTCTTTTTTGCTCGGTCAAAAAACCTTTTGGCAACGCAGACCCTAAGGGCTTTTTTTTATAATGCAAAACAATCTACGAAAATTCTCTATCTATCCATCGTTAGAAAAGCTGCCTATCAATTCTCATAAGGGAGCATTGCTATGTCAAAAGATAGGTTTGAAGAAAAACGCTGTGAAGTTTTTGAGTTCCTGCTTCTTCCTTAACAAGAATTTTCGCGGATGTTATCATGTATCTGATAGCCAAGGAATTGCTCAATACACGTAAAACTAAGACCTTGGAAAAAAGTTGACTTTGAAAGAGGTTATGACATTTTGAACTCAAAAAATTCAAATCGGGCAGAACTTATGCAGCAGCCTAATAAATATATAGTGGATTTCAACACGTATTGGTCTTTTTACCGTACGCCTCCAGCCTCAACATGACGTATCTTTGATTCGACTGGTTTAGCTCCGTCAGGGCAAGTCGCTCGCGCCCGCGACGCACCTGCGTCTCTCGCGCGCAAGTGCTCTCTGATCATTACCTAGCCTTAATTAGATCACGAAGCCTCGCCTTGGCCGAAGCTCAGCCAGTTGAATCAATTGTAGATTGGTGCGGCTCCGCATCGCTTCAGGCCTGCGCCACGTAGATGACGCTCGTTTGGCGTGGCGTGGCGAGAAAGCAACGTGGCGTAAGCCCGAAACGATGGGGCGCCTCATTAATCCAAGTCATGTTGAGGCTGAAAGGCATACGGTAGAAAAGATCAATACGTATTGAAAATGACTGTACATCTCTTAATATAAAACTCAAAAATTGTCTTTTGGAGGGTATGTGCATTATAGAAACGCGCGTCGCTCAAACGGTTAGGCTGAAATTTTGCACACACATCTTTTCGACCCCTTTATCGGTTTCTTGATCTGTTTACTCAAATCTATGGAAATGGAAGCTCATCATTTTGACCAGGCAATCTCAGATATTCGTGTAAACACGGGTGGAGAAGCTCATTTTCGCAGTGACTGGGGTGCGGTGTTGGAAAGCGATGCAGCCAGAATGAAGGGCAAGATAACGCAGGAGCCAGAGGAACGGGAAGCGCGGTTTTGTAGCGGATGCATGAAAAAAGAAAGGAAGAACTTGCTGAAGGGTGAAGAAGAGTAGAATGGTGGAAATTTAGGAAGGGACCGAAACCATTATGGTAGGGGTAATTTCCACAAAGGACAGTTACTTCCGTCACCTAATTTTGAGCAGAAATCTTTGCAAATAATTAATAGATGAAACCTTGACAAATTGATAATCTACCCAAATATCCCTTTTTTGGCGCAGGCTTTCCGTAGCAAATATCTTGCTCACTTTTTGGACTGAAGTTTATGGGTCTGCGCATATACTTGTTAACCAAATCCACAACTTCGCCCAGCTTATCGTTTGCACCGCTTACTGCTGAATAGGGTGCTATGAACAAAATTTTAGCTCAAGACCTTGCATAAAACACGCTCCTTGAATTTCGTGACACACAACACACAACACACACACATCCACACACACATACACATACATACATACACACATACACATACACACATACACACAGATACACACATAGACACACACACATCCACACACACACGAGCTCTATACACAAAACTGCTGCTTTTACTACTGCTACTAATGCCAGCTTGAGAGTTAATTTGTAAAGTTGAACGAATCTTTTTCGCAAGTTTCAAGAAAACGTGGAAGGCTGTGAAACTTCTTTTCAAGCGCCGTAGATCACCGATGATGCAGTGCTGCCAACGCTCGGAACTAGCTTCCTGTCTTATGGCGCTCCACTTTAGGATGAGGTTTCGAAAATTTGAGATCAAAGCAATAATCTGCGTTTTATCGTATCCTGCATTATGGGTTTAGAAATCATTGTAGAATAAGTTGTACAATGACACAAATAAATTTCATCGCACCAAAATGGTTATAAATTTTGTGTTTTATTGTTATAATAACAGTAATAATAATGAATATGGCTAGTATTCAACGTCTTCCTCGGCTTCAGAACGCACACAGCTACCAGTGAAGCACACAGTCATCGACATTGTTTTATTCTACGACATCTCTCAAAGGCAACGTCCTCCCGAAACTTTGTCTTCCTCGTTTTTGTCACTTTGGGGCTTTTTTGTGGCCCTACAGTCATGAAGTTCAAAATGTGCAAACCGCCCAAAAACGCGATTTTTAAGAACCCTATCCTGAAGACTTAAACACTTTTACAAAGTAGGGCGGAGCTCGATAATTTAGGCGTGGCTTGGTAGCATTTCGCTGTTCCAAGTCCATTATCTCTATTTGGAGACAGCAATGGAGACCGGACAAATGGAATGCCCCTATCCTGGGGTCTACACTGAGGATAGGCGCTAAGCCGCAGAGGGTTGGATTTTTCCTAGACGCTGCCTTCGATGTAAAATGTCAGAAGCTCCGCACGGATGAGAGCCAATTTGCCCAGCTAATATATCCCAGTGAAGATTTTCATAAAAGGCCAAGCATACTCCGCGCAATTTCGGCCGCGACGCGATTTGGCAATTCGTCAGAAGTCTTCACATCCAACACTAGCAAACTGCATATGCATAGTGTGTGTAACTTACGTGGATTGATAAAATGCCCTATCTTCTATACACTTGAAACGTGCTTACAGTGAGTTGTGGACAATTGGAATATTGCCAAATCGCGCTGCCCGGCCTTTAGATTTGACTCATGTCATCCTATGTTTCAATATGCGGCTCACAGCCTTTCTAGTCACGCATATGCGCTCTCGTAGTTTGAAGTTCACTCTCTTTTTCCACAGAGAAGCCTGGCAAGTCAAAAATGTGGTTTGGGCTTTTAACAATTGCTGCTCTGATGTGCTCAGCATTTGCTCGATATACTCAAGATCCATGGCAGTGTAAGTTTCAGGGAGTAAATGCCTTAACATGCAGAAATTAAGTTTGAATCATCTATTTATAGGGAGAATCGAACGTCTTTCCAATGGCCGTATTAGATATTGGGCCCACGATCCGAGACCAAGGGCACCTTGTGGAAAACTCCTGTACCGATAATGATATCCTTCAAGCCGTTCAAATTTTCCTGCATCGATGGAATCGATCAAGCTCTTCACTTATGATGACACCGTCATTAACAAAGCTTTGTGTTTAACAAGTCCATGAACATGATAATAAGAATTTCTTTTTTTTAGTGAACCGCAATTTCCCAGTAATATCTGCAGGATGCGATCATCTCCAAGTCTTTATTGGTTCAGGTGGTTCCTCGCTACCATCCCTGATAAAGAAAGACAATTCTAAGCAGAAAATGGGAGCCATTATAATGAGATTAGTTTTCGACATCTTTCTTTGCAGCTAGCGATTCGTCACTGTCTCATTATACATGGTTGAGCCAAGTAAGTAGTTTTTCTCAACAAATCTGTTGGAAAAAGGTGTCACTAGGAACGCAGAGTGTAAAATTAATTTAAGTGACAAGAAATAAGGTGCCTATGCATATCCGTAGGTACTAACCAACAAAAAATTAACTGCTGTAAACAAGAAATGTTGTTTATCAAATCTTGAATGTAACAAAAAAGAATGAGGGTAAATTGGAAGAGCAGAACGCGTTAATCATTGTCTTCAAGTAGTAAGATGACAGAAATTTTGTTCTGATTTTCATAGATCTTACCTACAGAATAACTATTCTTGCAAGCTTAGATAGCACTGTATTTCGCGTTTTCGGACATAGAATAAGAATGCATGAGGAGTTGTCAAGTAACAGATTTTGGAATGCAACTTGTTACTTTCGCAAAAACTCTGAAATATTGGTTGACAAGCTGGGGTTGAATCTTTCCTATAAGCTTCCGCAAAATCTTAGGTTGATTTCAAATAAACGCGCGTTTTTGAACCTTCTTTTTCTAGCGTTGTTAAAAGGACACTTTTTCTGGAAGTATTTCACAATATTTAGAAAATTATCTTCGAGCTTTTGTTCCCGTAGAAGTTTGTGATGACTTTGAGTAGCAGTAAATTCGAAGAAAGGAGACCTACTTTGAAAATATGCCTAACGATTGCAAGGTTTTATGCTATCATGTTGCCTCTCAAAAATATTTCACATTTGTTAGAAAGATATCAACATAAGTTTAGGCGGTCGTCATGTATTGTGCCGCGTAAAAATCTTGAGCGAAAATGAATAGCAGAACTTTTACGCTCATAGCAGAAAAGTAAATCTTCTATTTTTTTTAGCAAAGAAAAAAAGAGAAATTTCATGAAAGTATTTTTTGCCGTTCTGAAATGCCCACTAAGTTGATTACTTTCACTTTGCAGCACAGTCTCCCAGAAAAACTTCGTGATTTCTTAGCCACCAGGGCTCATCCGGCCATTGGCAACATAATGAGCAAAGTTTGCGCGATCCTACTCAATTCAGAGCTACTCTGACTGTTTTCGACAAGGATTTTTCCACGAATTTGTAGGGTATAGTCTTCACTTTGGTTACTTTACCATATATCGCAGTCACTCGCCATTGCAGCTCATGATCTGAATATATAGTATGACTGTTGGAGAACTATCGCGCATTCAAGCAAAAAAAAAACGATCACATCCTCCCGACGTTAGAACATATTAAAGGCAGCGTCCGAGCAAAAGTTTGAACATAATTTTTCTCACTTACCTGGGCTTATTCTTCCCCCTGATTGCGAAGATGCAGCTGGCAGAGCACGAAGATGTCGAAATCAGGCTAATCCAAAAGCTGTTGGTTAGGAATTTGGGAGCTTGCCGCCGAGATAAAGACGCAGAGTCGTGGTGGGAACCCTAAGTCTTGAATGTGTGCGATATACGTACTCTGGCTATCGATTGAAAGGGTTGCCACTTTTGAAACGGTTTCCTCGCTTCAGAAGCGATATAGTGCGATGCCACTAGGCCAGGAGCCTTATCAAAACGGGAGCCCCTGTACCGTAGAATTTCATATATGACCGGAAGCTCCTTTGAAGCCTCTTTAGCGCATGTTTCAGATATGCGGTGTACCAAAAGCTAGAGGCTAAAAATGGTCCATAAACATATTAGGTCGTTCTGAAAGTAACGTCGCTTTTTTCAAACGTATGCCACATCTCGAAGAACAAAGGTATGTAAGAGATTCTAGCAGCAGCTGATGCAGCATTTCATTCTCTTTCTAATGGTTATAAAGCTGTTGCAATACATTCAATGAGCTTCCAGAAAAGAGTCAAAATCTGCGACCTATGCTTTTTAAGATGGCCAAGTTTCACAATTTTTCTAAAATTTTATAACAAACTTCAGAAGGAGTCCAAGTAGTGGATGGATGGAGCAAACCATACAGGAAACAGCACAACTTTTTTCTACTTTCCAGAGCTCGTCATAATTTTTGTACAGATTTTTTGATAGAACCAATTTTAGCAGGTTCGTCTCAGACGCAAATGCATCAAACACAAAAAATCTTCGAATTTTGAAACTTACAAAGATGGATCATGGTTTGGCAACAATTTTACGAACCAAACGAGCATTCACCGCTTCGGTTAGCAACTTTCGAAAATTTTGGGTACATCTTGGGGTGCCTCGGAAAAGTTGAATTATGATGATTTTATCCCGAAAACTTGATGAATGGAAACAAAAAAACGACCGCTAGAAAGAGGAGAAAAAGCTGCATCGAATGACACCCGAGTCGCTTGCCGGTTGTTGTTCTGTGAGGTTTGACTTGACTAAATATGGAATCTGATGGCATTGAGAAATTGATTGTAGAAACTCTAAGAAGCAAGCTAAGGAAAAGAAAAAGTTACTCTGTGTTCTGTAGTGTTTGCTCTATCTACCTGCCACTTGTGCTTTTTCGGAGATTAGGTACAAAAGTTTAGAAAAATAGCCGAACTTGACCATGGCAAAAAGCATGAGTCGCAGATTTTGGTGATTTTTCGAGAGCTCATCAAACGTTATGCAGTGGGCTTGCAACCACTAGAAAGAGGATGAAATGCTGCATCGAATGCTTCTAAGATCTTATAAAAATGTTGATTCCACGAATAGTGGCGTTCATTCGAAAAAAGTGACATTACTTTCGGAACGACCTAATATATAGAGACTGTCAACATGTAGAACAAATGAGGCCACCAAAAATATTAGCGCTGCATTTAAGTGGTAGCAGGTGGCATCAGCCGTCGTCTCGTTCTTGTTCAGTCGTTTGCAGGCAATCAGAATTTTAATGTTTTTGTTAGAATCTATCAAATGTACGATAAGGCTGTTCCGAAAGCAATTCGCTTTCGGCAAAAACATTTCATGTTTTCCTAACGGGTATGCCTTCTTATTTCATGCCACGAGCTTCAGAAAGCTTCATTTCAGAATCTGCAACGCACGGTGTTAGACGTAGTCAATTTTTGCGAACTATCCAAATTTGCACAATGGCTGAAATAGCTTCAACAGAAGTGATCAAAAGACGTATGCAAGCCTAATAAGATAATCTGTTACAGAATTTCTTCATCAGCAAAGCTTTATTCGCTTCAAAGTGGTCTACAAGATATGTGGCGTACCGAGGGGAGGACGGCCCCCCCCCCCCCCCGAGAATGGTCGCGAAATTTTTGAAAGTTACTTATATGGGTTATAAAAATGTGGAAGTGACTTTTTTATTTTGTAAATAATTATTAGTTTGTCAAGAAAATAATGTCGTTTTTTCGGGTTTTTTCGGGTAAAATTGATATTGCTTAAGAACTAGAGCACATCCGAGGCCAAACTTTCATGGTTAAAGTAACGAAGCTTTGTAGTATACAAAGGCATATGTGGGAGGAGCCCAGTACCATTGGGGGCGGAGTTTGCCACTTCCCATTTTTCAAATTTTTCTTGGTTTCTAAGCATGGAAAATATATATCAAGTGTACTTATGGATAAGTGCATGTGCCTTTCACACGCAGGAGCAAGTGAGAGGTTCGCAGGATTTTCTAAAGCGAAAATCCGATTTTTGGCAGCACGAGTTAATGGTATGTTTTGGCTCTGAACTTTGCGTTAACAACAACTTCTGCCATTGTTCGGACGTCATCTTGTAGAGCTTTCTTTGCTCTATCGAATGGTATTTCTTACATATTTTTTTTAAATTTGACTCATGGCTTTTCTATGAAAAACGACATTATTTTCTTGACAACCTAATTAAATAATTTTTAAAAATTCATATTAGCCTTGTAAAAAAATTTTTTTCGGGGGCGTGGGGGTCGAAGACCCGCAAAAGTTTTGAGAACCACCCCAAAAATTTTTTTCGGAGTGCGTGGCTAACGCCACGCACCTTCTTTAAAAAAAATTTTTGTCGCGCTCCCCCCCCCCCCCCCCCCCCGAGCCGAAATCCTGGGTACGCCACTGGGTTGCAAATGTATTAGGTTGATGCAAAAGAAATGGCCGATTTTCCAAGCCTTTTTTCAGGGCAACTTTTCCCCATCGATTCTTCTTCTTTACAATGGGTGTAGTATATTGTCGCAAAGCTGTTTTCATGCTCTATCTAACGGTGCTTGAAACGGGCTCTCATCCTCATTTCTTATAAAGTTACTAAGCTGTAAATAACTGCATCCAAATTCAGAATTTCTTTGCACTCACTTTTCCGGCCAGAATTCAAGCGCGTATCAATGGGATTTCTTCAAAAATTTAGCTACTGTATGTAATAGAAATTTTCTACATTATGCATACTTAACTGCATCCTTTGAAGCTATCCAGACTGAGAAATCGGAGCCTAAATATGGGGTAGCTGTTGCGGACATTTTATGACCCATAATTTTCTTTTGAGGAAGTCAGTCGCCAAAGCTTTGCTCAGTTCTGTAAGCGTAGAGCTAGGACATCTATTAGCAGTTTTTGCAAAAACATCCAGCTGTTCAGTACGAAGAAAATCAGAAAATTCTATATTCCGGACCTTGAGGCACACTGAAAAAATGTTGAAAAAAAATGAGAAGTTTTGAATTTAAATTTTTTCTTTCTCGCAAACTTTTTTGTTTGTCTTCTTTTTAATGTGTTTTGTACCACTGACTAGCGGCTACAAGATAGGCCATATTTCATTCATACTAAGAAACTCTGAAGGAAGTTATGAATTGTCAAAAACAAGGTTCCCTCAGAAGAATCTTTTTTGTCTTTTAGTCCGTATTTTTCTTCCCGTTCATGGTTTGAGTACACTTAAGTATGCGCTGTATTGCGAAAGGATTGCTGCTTCTGGAGGTCTTTACCGCATTCAGAAATGTGGATCTTCCAGAAAGTTATAGCACATCAAATTGAGAATTCGCAAATCGGCCATCTCTTTTGCATCAACCTAATATTAGGTTGTCCGGAAATTAAAAAATTCGCTGTAAGTCATTCACTTCTTATTTCTAAATAGGTTGCAAAGCACCATTCGATGGAGCAAAGCAAGATCTATAGAATGGCAATCTTGCTTAAGCAACACCTCTGGTCCGCCTCGAGAATTAAGCCAAAAATCAAAAAGATTCAACTGCCCGAAAAATTGAGAAAAATGTAACTCAGTTCATGGAAATTCTACAGAAATTCTAGCTTGCTCACCCAAACCCTGTCCAAATAAGATATCTATATGTGCCATTGCCGTGTTTTTTCCTCTATTAGAAATCAAGAAAACGGAAATTTTTTAATGTTTGCCAAAGCGGTGCTGTGCAGTCCCCACATAAGTAGTTGCATACCGCAAACCTGTAGAAGTACATACGTAAACTTTCAGCTCTCTACAAGCTTTAGTTTTCGAGAATCGGATATAGCTTTCCCTTGTGAGGGGGTCCAAATTAAAATTCAAGTTTTTCGAGTACTAAAGCTTTTAGAGAGCTGGAAATCTACATTTGTACTTACACAGGTTTATTACAATACCGCTCATAATTCGTCAAAAAAGTCGCCGGATTGCGACGCACTCCACTAGAGCGCAGCACACTCCGCCGCACTGTAACGCACTATGGCGGAGTGCGCCGCAGTCCGGCGACTTTTTTGACGAATTATGAGCGGTATTGTATCTTTTGCCGTGAAGGCGAAAATGGCTAGCAAATTTTGTTAGAATCCATATTTACCTGAAGTCTAGCCACCATTAGCCCTACAAAAAGAAGCTATCATGAGAAGCAAATGTGTTTTTTGAGATCAGCAGGTCAGATAACCTCTACGCTCAAATTTTCTAAGAAAATGGCGCTATTTGATTTTTCTCGATCCTCGCCCATGGCCTCGCCGCTGGTTTTGGCTGGAATATTGATGATCTTGGATTGTTCCGAAACTCCACTCACAGTAGTTTTCAAACCCACTGTTAATAAAAATCCTAGTTATTTCGCGCTAAAGAGTTTTTCAGTGAAGCTCTGATTGCAAAAAATTTAGTTAAACCATGCAAGGTTGAAGATTCGTTTGCACCTCTCGCCTGTCTATCAAAGAACTTGCTTGCGGGTTTCTGTAAATTAAAATCTCTGTAAAGAACGCTATCGGATCGTGCTTAGCGCAGGTCCCTATCTGCAGTGTTCGTCAAATTATGAGGATACGAACTCACGTTCTCATGAATTTTCTCCCAAATTTGAGAATCGTGTGTTTTGGCCGATTCTCATCCCTAAAATTGCCACCAGCAGCAAAACAATGTAAGAAATTTTGTCAGCACATTTCCAATTCAGCGGAAATTTAAAAATTTGCAACAAATGAGCATTTAAATGTATGACATTGTCATATGTAGAAAAGCTTATAGATCACTTCAGCATAAAAGTTTGAATGAAAAAATTTACATAGCGTTTTTAACGGTTATCTGCGAGAAGCAGATTAGAAAATTACCGTTTTATCAGTTTTCACTTCAGCATAAAAGTTTGAATGAAAAAATTTACATAGCGTTTTTAACGGTTATCTGCGAGAAGCAGATTAGAAAATTACCGTTTTATCAGTTTATCAGCCAGATACAATACCACTCTCATAACATGCAAAATTCCCGTAAATGTCGCGAAATTCCGAAAATTCCGCGAAATTTCCGGAATTTCGCGAAACTTCGCGACATTCCCGGAATTTCGCGAAATTCCGGAAATTTCGCGGAATTTTCGGAATTTCGCGACATTTACGGAAATTTTGCATATTATGAGAGTGGTATTGTACAGACAGACAGACATGCAAACTTTCAGCTTTACATATAAGATTGGGTAATCAAACCGTCGATGCTAGCGCAACGGTGGACAACCAACGCTGAGACGGCGTATTCGGAAATCCAGGTGTGGCAGGTGAATGTGGGAAAGAGGGGGGGGGGGTGCTGAGACGGTCTACACACTTCACAGGCTTTTTTCACCCCTTAGAATCGATCGTAGCCACTCGATTGTTCGGACATAAATTCTGCGTGAAATTCTCTATCAATTTGTGATTATTCCAAGTCTTTAGCTCGAATCTGCGCAAAGTTAGGGCTTTTTGAAGAAAATTCTGCGAAAATTCCATGTTTACGAAAGTCCTAGGAGAAAAAACACATCCATAAGTGCCATAGATGCACTTTTGAACTTTATACCCACGTTCTTGTTTTCTCACTGTACAGGGAGAGGTTTCCAATATTTAATCAGACTGGTGGATCGGGTCAGATCATGAAGTTACAATACCGCTCATAATTCGTCAAAAAAGTCGCCGGATTGCGACGCACTCCACTAGAGCGCAGCACACTCCGCCGCACTGTAACGCACTATGGCGGAGTGCGCCGCAGTCCGGCGACTTTTTTGACGTATTATGAGCGGTATTGTATATACAACCACTTATGTGGGGATGGCACAGCACCACTTTAGCAAATGCACGAAAACTTCCGTTTTCTTGATTTTTAACAGAGGAAAATATACGGCAATGACATATAAAGATTTCTGATGTGGATAGGGTTTAGGTGGGCAAGCTAGAATTTCTGTGGGATTTTTATTAGGTTGTCCGGAAATTAATGCCCGTTTCAAATCCCAACCGCGCTAAGTCATATACTTCTCATCTCTAAATGGGTTGCAAAGTACTATTCGATAGAGCAAAGCAAGCTCTACAAGATGGCCATCTTGCTTTTGCAACAGCTTTGATCCATCTCGAGTTTCGAGCCAAAAACTAAAAAGACTCACCAGTCCGAAAAATCGAAAAAAATCGTAACTCAGTTCATAAAAATCCTACAAAAATTCTAATTTGCTTGCGTAAACACTATCCACATAAGACATCAATATATGCCGTTGCCGTATTTTTTTCTCTGTTAGAAACCAAGGAAACGGAAATTTTCGTGCATTTGCCAAAGTGATGCTGTGCCGTCCCCGCATAGGTAGTTGTATACCACAAGTCTGTAGAAGTACAGACTTAAATTTCCAGCTCTCTACAAGCTTTAGTTCTCAAGAAATACCGAATATAGCTTTCCTTACTCAAGTGGTCCAAGCTAAAATTCAAATTTTTCGAGAAATAAAGCTTGTAGAGAGCTGAACATTTAAGTCTGTACTTTTTCAGGCTTGTGGTATACAACTACCTATGTGGGGACGGCACAGCATCACTTTGGCAAATGCACGAAAATTTCCGTTTTCTTGGTTTCTAACAGAGAAAAAAATACGGCAACAGCGTTTATTGATGTCTTATGTGGATAGTGTTTACGCGAGCAAATTAGAATTTTTGTAGAATTTTTATGAAATGAGTTACGCTTTTTTTCGATTTTTCGGGCTGCTGAGTCTTTTTAGTTTTTGGCTCGAAACTCGAGATGGATCAAAGCTTTTGCAAAAGCAAGATGGCCATCTTGTAGAGCTTGCTTTGCTCTATCGAATGGTGCTTTGCTATCTATTTAGAAGTGAAAAGTGTATTACTTATTGCGGTTGAAATTCAAAACGGGCATTAATTTCCGGACAACCTAATATAAACTAAGTTACGATTTTTCTCGATTTTTCAAGCAGTTGAATCCATTAGCTTTTGGCTTAAATCTCGACGCTGATCAGAGTGTTGTTAAAGGAAGATGGCCATCTTGCAAAGCTTCTTTGCTCTATCGAATGGTATATTGCAACCTACTTAGAAATGGGAAATGTATGACTTATTGCGGTTGGAATTCAAAACCTGCATTGATTTTCGGACAACCTAATAGTTGTATTATATCTCTCTTGTATTTAGAACTTCATTATAAAATTCAAAATCCGAACTTACACTTTTATGTAAAACACACAAATTTGTTTTATTCAAAATGGCATAAAGCATGAAACTGAAAGAGAAAGGAAGACTGCAAATGTTAGTGCGGAATTTCTAATGCAGCACTATGTTTCAGCCATCTTTCGAAGGCATTAGGTCTATAATAGGAATACTAAAAGGTTCATCAGCATGGCAGCATTTTGAAGTAGTGAGGCACTTGATCGCGATCTCGTAACAAATTTTGCTGAGCGATGGAGTACGTTAAATGGACCCCTAATCTTATTAATGTGGTAAGAATTACAAAAGAGCATAATGATTGCATAGAGCAGCTTAAATAGCTTGTAAGGTCTTTCAGTGCTACACTTTCTAAGGCGTGCGGCCTTTCTCCTTCTTCTAGCATATAATTCAATTTTATGTCATCGAACAATCAGTTGCTCTTCATTATAGTTCTTAAACAAGGAAATCTATCGGAAAAGTTCCCAGTACCTAAAGAGAAATCGGTGCATAATTTGCAAGCTAGAAATAAATTCTTCTCCATTAGAGAATCCGGAGCTAAATTCTTTTTACCATTCATGTATCGGCTGCCAATTTCATTGTACATGGGTCGAATTAAAATCCTTCTTACAAGGCTATATTTTTATTTGCTGTGGTGGCATTTATCTTACTAAATTCTTTTTTTCAGTCCCATAATTATGATTGCAATGTTCAATTACCTCATAGTTGCTCTTATGTTCATTGTTGGCGTTAACAGCAATATGTTCGGGGATGGGCTTATTGCAGTCTGATTTTTTCAAGTATCGTTGGCTAGTGCTCTAGGTGCTATTCAGGTGGAATGCATGGTGAGGCATTGGAACTTTCTTTGGAGCTTTTAGGGGTTACGGTGGAAAATACGGTGGCATGCGTTTATTCTGATCGGTCATCAATAGATCGATCCATCACGATTGCTGTACCTTTTGTCTATAAATTAATCTTTCACAATAAAGATTAATTATTGTTCTTTAATCATTGTTATACAGTAAACATTGTTATATAGGGTCCCAAAGGTATAGATTGTTTGACCATATTGACCATCTGAACATCTGAAAATAATGTAGTCCTGCAATTACTATATTATATTGTATAGCTGGCTTCACCTCGTCAAGTTAATGAGAAAGTCTTTAGACGCTGCATTCACAAAGTTTTACTATGAGAGTAAAAAGTGGGATCGTCACAAGTACAACGTTAAATAGAGAAAAACGAACTCTACAAGACCTTTGAGAGCGGGCATGAATGATAATTTTTTGTAAAAATAGAGGTCAAACAATTGAAAATATGGGATTTTGACCGAGCTCAGAACTCCAAATTTCGTAAACGCATTGGTACTCCCAAATGCTACAATATACATTTGCATATTAGTATGTACAAGTTCCATGGAAGTCCGGGTTAAATAGCAAGAAAGACAAGATAAAGGGTAAGCTCTATTGACTTTAGAGTCCCCATCCTTTCACTATCAGCTACATGCATACAAGTGTACAACCAAAACTGAAAGTGTTTAGCTCACAGGTTCGAGAGTAACAGTGGCTTGGATTTGCTTTGTTCAATCATATGAGTGTCTTTCCATTAAGAAGAGGTGCTCCTCAAAACTTCCAAAAGTTGTGTGGGGTGTACTTGACGCCCTAATTTGCTAGAATTCAGGTTGGGAACTCAGTGTCAAATAAGCTAAATTGGATGTGCATGATATCATATTATAGCAAACAAAACTGTCGAGGAACTCCAATTCATCAAAAGAGTAGATTTGCCGTTACAACATTAGATTCCTTTGTAATAGAGTAATTTGTAAGCGTTTCTGCCATTTTTGGTCAGCCACTTCATAAGTGCTTTATAAGAATATTCCGCTTTTCGTAAAACAAGAAGCAGAGCTCGGCACAGGTAGCTTATAAGCAAGCTGGATATCGTTTATGGGACAAAAACAAAGAAGATATTTTTTCTAATACCGAAACGTTTTCTAAATTGGTTCTGATACAGTTGCAAGGGAACAGTTGCAAGGAACATAGGCTGTTACAACAAAAATGTCGCTTTTTGGGCAATTTTGTGAAAGACGTGTTTTCGATGACAACACATACAGAAACTATACTTTCAAGGTATACTTCCAAGGATTTGTATAAACAGCTATATAAATGAAACTAAGGCGCTTCTATATTTAGGTTGCGCTCATTAATTTTTCGCATTTTACGTCGGTGAAAAAATACAACGAATGCATACAATGAGGTTGTATGCGTATATAACACTGCTAGTAAGAGCAAGTAGGAAGTTCGTAATTTTTTCTCAATTGGTTTCCAAGTTTCCTCTTTCTTGAACCTCGGAATTGTTAGTGTAATGTGCTAATAGGTGAGTAAGCCGACCGAGGTTAGTATTAGGTTGGTGCAAAAGAAATGGCCGATTTGCGAATTCTCATTTTGACGTGCTATAACTTTTGGAAGAGTTTACACTTCCGAATGCGGTAAAAACTATCAGAAGCAGCAAACCTTCTGCAATGCAGCGCACATTTATTTATACTCATATCACGAACGGGCAGAAAAATACGGATTGAAAAACAAAAAAGGTTCTTTTGCTAGAACCTTGTCTCTGTCAATTCATATCTTCCTTCAAAGTTTGCTAGTATAAATGGTAGCCTATCTTGTAGCCGCAAGCCAGTAGTACAAAAGCAATAAAAAGAATTCGGACAGAAAAGTTTGCGAAAAAGAAAAAAAATTGAAATTTAAAATTTCTCACTTTTTTGAACATTTTTTCAGTGTGCCTCAAAGTCCCGAATATAAATTTTTTTGATTTTCTAGGTACTGAACAGCTGGATGTTGCAAAAGCTGCTAACAGGATGCCCTAGCCCTACGCTTACAGAATTGAGTAAAGCTCCGGCGATTGACTTCTTCAGAAGAAAATTATGGGTCATAAAATGAAAGCAACAGCTACCCACGTTTAGGCGCGGATATCTCAGTCTGGATAGCCTCAAAGAACACAGTCAAGTATGCATAATGTAGACAATTTCAATTACATACAACAGCTAAATTTTCGAAGAAATTCCATTGATACGCGCTTGAATTCTGGCCGGAAAGTGAAAGCAATGAAATTCTGAATTTGGATGCGGTTATTTGAAGCTCAGTAACTTTACAAGAAATGAGGATTAGAGCCCGTTTTAAGCACCGTTAGATAGAGCATGAAAACAGCATCGCGATGGTATACCACATCTATTGTAAAGAAGAAGAATCGATGGGGAAAAGTTGCCCTGAAAAAAGGCTTGGAAAATCGGCTATTCTTTTTGCACCAACCTAAAAGATACAAGTAACTAGTGGCATCGAAGGCGGCCGCCTTAAAGACAGTGGCTCGGCAAATCGCGACCTAGTCAAATTTTTGCTTACCTGGGGTTATTCAATACGCTAATCCCGAAAATTAACTTTAGACAGCTTGAAAACGGCGAAAACATGCGTTTTTGTGTCCCCTTCCCGTTGAGGTTGGACGAGTGGAGCAAGGCTGATGACGCTGAATCGTTGCAGGACCCAATGATTATAGCATTGCGGCGGGCAGCCTCCAATGGTGGGAAGGAAATTGTTAACTCGTCCGGGCGCGCGTAAGATTGGCTTGCGCGTGTAAGTTTGAGAGCAGTTTTCTCGGCAAGGAAGGCATGCTGTGCAACCAGGATTGCACTGTTTTCATATTTGGGCGAGAAGGAACCTATTGCGTCAAAATCATACGTTGTCAAGTTTTGCCGATCCACTGCCTTTAATATCTCCGCGCCGACGGTGGAGGAGGCCTTTGAAGAAGACTTGTTTCGAAATGTTAGGTTGCCACTAATAAAGATCTATTAGGTTGATGCATAATTCCTGCACCAAAATAGGTAAAGACTGCAATAATCTGAAATAATCCTATATCCCAGATAGGATTCGACATATCAGTGGATAAAGCAAACCTAGCTCTACAAGATAGTGCTTGAAGTTCTGCAGCAGCTTTGATCCAAGCGAAGTTTGAAACCAGAAACAAAAAAGATCCAAGCGTCCAAAGAACCAGGAAAAAATTGAAAGTCCTTTCAGAAAAACCCTTCAGTATTCCTAAATTGCTCATGCATTTCATTTCGTATAAGACATTTCTCTGAGCAGTTGCTCCATATTTCTCTCAGCTAGAAATTGAGGAAATGAAGTTTTTCATGTTTTTTTCAAGATCATGTTGGGATGTTCTAGCACTGACAGTTGTGTAAGGCCCCGGGCAGACTTCACGCGATTTGATCGTCGCGACTGAGTCGCGACGAGACAACTGTTACAACATCATTCCATGACGAACAACTTGCATTTGGTTGTGATACTTTTCCAGCCCGAAATTTTTGAATGTGAAATGAAAATGAATGGAAATCTTGGCGATTTGGCCGCGACGATTAAGTCGCGTGAAGTCTGACCGGGCCTAAGAAGAGTGAGTGTGAATTTTTAGCTTTTTACAGCAGCTGATTTACGAGAAATATTGAACTTTTAGCAACTAGGCAAGAAAAATTTGGATAAAGAGAGCTAGATTCTCATTTCTCGTGAACTAGCTGTTCTAGAAGGCTGAAAATCTAAAGTTTCACTGCCAACGGCATGTACTATACAACTGATAGTGCTAGAACACCTCAGCACTAATTTGGCAAAAACGTGAAAAGCTTCGTTTTCCCAACTTAGCTGAGAGAATAATACAGCAACTGCCTAGAAAAATGTCTTATACGAAATGAAATGCATGAGCAAGTTAGGAATACTGGAGGGTTTTTCTGAGAGGACTTCCAATTTTTTCCTGGTTCTTTGGACGCTTGGATCTTTTTTGTTTCTGGTTTCAATCTTCGCTTGGATCAAAGCTGCTGCAGAACTTCAAGCACTATCTTGTAGAGCTAGGTTTGCTTTATCCACTGATATATCGAATCCTATCTGGGATATAGGATTATTTCAGATTATTGCAGTCTTTACCTATTTTGGTGCAGGAATTATGCATCAACCTAATAGATCTTTATTAGTGACAGCTTAGCGTTTCGAACAAGTCTTTTTCTTCAAATGCTTCCTCCACCGTCAGGTAGAGGATGTTAGAGCAGCCTTCGATGCCACTAGTTACTTGTATACTACTAACCTCGGTCGGCTTACTCACCTATTAACACAACAATAACAATGCCGAGGTTTAAGAAAGAGGAAACTTGGAAATCAGTCAAGAAAAAATTACGAACTTTCTACTTGCTTTTACTAACAATGTTATATACGCATACAATCTCATTTATGCATTCGTTGTATTTTTTCACGGATGTAAAATGCGAAAAATTAATGACCGCAACTTAAAATATATAAGCGCTCTTGCTTCGTTCTATCGAATGTTACCTTAGGTCTATTAGGAGAACGAGAACAGCTCAATTTGTTTGGAAATGGAGTCTACTTTTAGTACAACCTAATACTTTTCAGTATAAATTTTTGGCAAGCAATGAGTTTTGATTCCCATTGAAATCTTCCATGTGTTTGGTAGGTAATGGTTTACCTGCTGGTTACTGGAGTTTACTCGTCTGGAGTTGCGAAGGTGACTCTAAAACTTAATCAAAGCTGGGCAAGGTAAAGATGAGACGTTGGCCAATGGAAATTGGAGTGCCCGTCAATAATCATTTTAAGAAATTTGCGGGGAAGCCCTTGAACGAGCTTTTGAAGTATTTTGGTATGTTGTATTGCATTTGTTATAGTTGTATTATATTTCTTTAGTTGTATTTAGAACTTTATTATGAAATTCAAAATCCAAACTACTCTTGCGTAGGAACACAAACTTGTTGTGTTCCAAAAAGGCATAAAGCATAAGACTGAAAACCAAAGCAAAACTGCAAATTGTTGATGTAAACTTTTTAGTGCAGGAATATGTTTTAGCTTTTCGAAGGCATTAGGCCTATAATAGGGATAAAAGGTTCAGCGTGGCAATGCATTTCGAAGCAGTGAGGGACCTGATTAGGATTTCGTAATGTACATGCTTTTGCTAAGCGAAGGAACACTTCAAATGGTTTCTAATGTTGTTGATGTGATGGGAATCACAAAATGGCATAATGATCGCATAGGTCACTTAAATAGCATCGCACTTGTATGATCTTTCAGTGCGCCACTTCCTGAGGCATGCGCTCTCTCTCCTTCTCCTGGCATATAATCCAATTTTACGTTGTTATTGAACAATCAGTTGCTCTTGATTATAGCTCTTGAACAGAGGAATTTATCGGGAAAATTCCAGATACCTAAAGAGAATTGGTGCTTAATTTGATAGCTAGAAATGAATTCTTCTGCTTCAAAGAATTCGGAGCCAAAAAAATTTTTTCGCCATTCATGTATCAGCTGCCAATCTCAGTGTACATCAGCCAAATCAAAATCCTTCTCAAAAGGCTCTATTTTTATTTGAAGCTGTGCAATTTGTCTTACTAATTTCTTTTTTCAGTCCTTTAAGCATTATGATTGCAATGTTTAATTACCTAATAGTTGTTCTTATGTTCATTGTTGGCGTTGAGGGCCGTATATACGGAGGTGGGCTTATTGCAATCTATAATTCTAGAAGAAGTATCATTGGTTATGCTCTGCGTCCTATTCAGGTGATGGACCTCATTATATAAACTTCGGCGGCAAACCTCTTCGTCTTCTCTGATCGGTTATCAACAAATCGATCCATCATGACTGCTTTACTTTCTGTCTATGAGTTAATCTTTCACAGTAAAGATGTCCTTTAATCATTGTTATAGAGAGTGTCCCAAAAGTATAGATCGTTTGACTATAGTTGGCCGTCTGAAAATAGTGTAATTGCGCAATTATTATATCGTATAGCTTGCTTCACCTCGTGAAGTTAATAAAAGAAAGTCTTTGAACTTTGCATTCAGGCAAAGTTTCACTATGGTTTTTAAAAAGTAAGGCATTCGTCATTAGCACACCGTTGAATAGAGAAAAGCGAACTCAACAAGACCGTAGGCGCGGGCATGAATGATGATATTTACAAAAATAGAGGTCAAAAAATTGAAAATATGTGATTTTGACCGAGCTCAGAACTCCAAATTTCGTAAACGCATTGCAACTCCCACATGCTGCAACACACACTTGCATATTATAGGCTCCTCCTATCCTTTCAGTACCAGCTTCATGCATGCGAGTGCACAATCGAAATTGAAATATTTTAGCTCAAAGGCTCGATAGAGAAAGTACCTTGGATTTGCTTTGTTCAATCACATGATGGGCCTTTCCATTGACAAGAGGTGCTCCTCAAAACTTCCAGCGTTGCGTGGAAAGTACTTGACGGCCTAATTTGCTAGAATCAAGGTTGGGTCAACTCAGTATCGAAAAAAGCTAAGTTCGATGTGTCATGATATCATATTATAGCAAACAAGACTGTCGAGGAACTCCAAGATTTATTCAAAGTGTAGATTAGCCGTTACAACATCGGATTCGTTTGTAAATGAGTAACTTTCAAGCGTTTCTGCCATTTTTGGTCAGCCACTTTATAAGTGCTCTATAAAAATTTTCCGGTTTCAGGAGAAAGAGCTTGGCACGGGTGGCTCATAAGCAAGCTGGATATCATTTTTTTGGACAAAAGCAAAAAAGCTGTCCTTTTTATGAGACCGAAATTTGGTTTTTTCTACGTTTCGTTTTTTCAATCACTCGGATATTTTGAGTAGGGGTCAAAGGGGCTTCGTAGAGTTCTGCGAGAGTGAGAAGGGGGTTCTTTTTTTTGCATTGAAAAGCTGCTTCGTGCCAAGCTCTGACAGTAGGTGGTGCTTACACTTTATTCGCTTGATACTCGACTTCACAACCAACGAGGAGCACAGTGAGGAATAAAAATCACTAAACCATAATGCTCCGTAGTTGCCAACTTCGCAAATTGGTACTTGACGCACTTGCAGCTGGTGTTAGCTTCTGGAGCCAAAGCATTAAATTTCTAAGCAACACATCTAGGAGCTTTTTGAACTAATTCCATAACCGCTAAATCAAAAATAAGAAGGCTCTTGTTGTATTCAATGCAGAAATCATGCTTTCTTTGAAATCTATCTTGCAATCTTGGAAACCGGACCCAAGCCAAAGTTTGGACGAAGTATAAGTGTTGTTGAAACGCCGATAAACGAGAACCAAGCTGAAAGCAAGTCTAATTTGTTTAGGTCCTGCAATCACTGTAGCCATGGAGAATAAATCAAACAAAACCTGATGGAGAGGACTATATGTATTGAATGCCATGTCTAATGAAGCGAAAGAAAAGATATAAAAACTGAAACAGTAAGAGTAATCTCTGCTTTCAATTGGAATCGGCAGAAACAATAGTTTGTCCTCAGCAGAGAACCTTGCTGTCAAGGGTGCGATTTGAAACACCCATACCCTCGATATATGGAGCGATGTACTCTGGTAACCTTTACTTTGAGGGCCATGAGAGAACGCAGCCTTTACCTAAAAAATAGAAGCTATTCGGGGCGAAGACCGGGAAACCCCGAATAACTTCAGTTGTTGAAGCAAATATAGGGAAGAATATCTTTAGATTCTCCTAGCGAAACCAAGAATTTGCATTTTATCGCATTTTTACGCTAAAAAGAAGGTTTTTGTAAAAGTTTCCTCAGAATTCAGGATAGCGTTTCTCAATCAACCTGTTATTTGACCAAAATTGAGTTTCCGAAGTTCAGAAAAGCTGTTGGAGTTAAATAAAAACGGAAAGCTGCGCTTAAATCTTGCGCAGAGAGTCACACGCGAAAATGATGGTCTACTTCGTTAATGTGTGATTTTCAACGCCTGGGATGTCGTCAGTGCTCCTCGTCGTGTCATGACGGTGAGAATAATGTATATGTCGCAGGATTTTGTTGAGACAACGCGAAGATCTTCGACCAGAGCCAAATGCCCCGTCGGCTCTGGTCTGTCTCCGCTGCTCGTTTGCGTCTCTGCGCGCTGCGCGCTACCTCGCTACCCCAAATGCGGGGCATGGGGGCATTTAGCTCTGGTACCCTTTTATTCGTTGTTTCGAACCCAATATAAGCAGCTGTATATCATATTAAGGACTTGACCTCTCTTTCAAGCTGGCAAAGTCTCAAGACCGCATTTCTTGGTTTTGAACGAGAAATCCGGTAAAAACCTTGTTTTTCAAAAATCTCTTGTGTTCCCCTGACTTAACTCTTTTCACTTGGTTTTTTTGTGCATTCTATAAATCCTGCTTTCGTTTATGATGCAGAGAACGAGCCGGTGCTGGCCTCTTCGATCCTGGCGGAATTTTTTGCGAAAGATGGTAAAGTGCGTCTTTCTTTACCTTGTTCTGTTTCATTGCTTTCGCAGCGATTTTTTTTTGAGCTTGGGCGATTGCTGTTCAGAACAATAAGTCCAACAATCCAGACAACGTCCCAGGAGACAGAGACGTATGCGGGCTAAAAATTTAAAGGACGCATCAAAACTAAATTTGGCTCTGACGTGCATTTCCACTTAGAGAGAAGAAACTTTGCATTTTCATAATCAGTTTTTTTATTGTTTATCTTCTTTCTGATAACCACTAGTTGCGAAACATGGTTATCTTGAAAAAATCACAAAGAAATTAGCTTTTTTTTGTTTTTTCCCCCGTGTTGTGGTTTGCCGCTAATTCCTTCAAAATGATGTTTGAAAAAGCCCTGCTGAAGCTTCCCATGCAACGTGTATGTAATCGTACGTTTGGTGCATATTCAGATCACCATAGTAAAGGGCGCAATCTTTTGTGTTCGATGAGCCTATCATCAGAGAGTCTGCGATTTCAAGAAGTCCAAATGAACCTTTGCCCAAATGATGAGAGCTTGCAAAGACAGCACTACAAACTGGCTTCAACAAAGGGTAGGCTTTAATAATATACTGGACCGAAATAAAAAGTAGTTGTTGCGCAAACAATAGTAATCACAACTAAAAAGCATGACTGTCGCCTTACTTGTACGATATCGCCATTCATAGGCAGTGGATCGGCAAAACTTAACAACACAGAATTTTAACCAGCAGGTTCCTTATCGCCCAGGTATGAAAACAGTGCAATCCCGATTGCACAGCATGCCTTCCCTGGTTGAGCAAACCGCTCTCAAACTTAGACGCGCAAGCCAGTCTTACACGCGCCCCTACGAGTTGGCAATTTCCTTCCCACCATTAGAGGCTGACCGCCGCAATGCTACAACCATTGGGTCCTGCAACGGTTCAGGGTCATCAGCGTTGCTCCACTCGTCCAACTTCAAAGGGAAGGGCATTCAAAAACGCAGGTTTTCGCCATTTTCAAGCTTTTTAAAGTGGATTTTTGGGATCAGCGTATTGAATGACCCCTGGTAAGCAAAAATTTGACTAGGTTGCGATTTGCCGAGCCACTGCCTTTAGGCATCCACTTGAAGAATGGTTTGGATGTAGTAAATCCTGCATTGGGTTGGTACAAAAGTTTTATTACTTCGGTTCTCAGACCTACCCTAGCACTTAGAGTAATGATAGACGAGTGCCTTGAACATTGTTCGATGATATTCCTCTTTTCAGCAGTCATAATCTGTTCCGAGTCCCTTCATGATCGTCGAATAATCGTCAAAATCTTCAGCCCATGATTTTCATCTAATTCTGTTTTTTGAAAGGTTCATTTGAACTGAACTTGTTTTTATCGTAAGAATTTCAGGCTCTCGCAAATTTAGATGCGATCCTAAAAAGCAAAAACTGGGATTTTTGAGCTCAAATTTTGTGACTTACTAGAGAGTTTATGAAACAACCTCAAATTCTTACGATAAAAACAAGAGAGATGGCCTCCTACAGCAAGTTTGCAGCTAACAAGCTTCAGTAGCTCCGGAGAAATTTTAGATCAGGCGCAGATACGACCCCCCCTCTTTCTCATTTTTTTGCTACCATATATAAAATCATAAGAAAATCCGCAGTTTATAAAATAACACCAGATTTCGCACAGCAGTAGCAGATCTTATCAGCTTGTATGGATTTACTATCCAGCAGGTCATGACGCTATTAGAAGGTTGCCTAGACTGTTCGATATTTCGCTGGTCAAGGCAATACTTCAGGCAGATCAGGGGACTTGCTATGGAGCAGCGTCTGGCTCCTGCGATAGCTGTATGCTTCATGTCCAAAGTAGAAAAGCCAGTACTCAGCCGCAGTCCTACTCTCTACTACCGTTACATTGATGATTGCCTCATCGTTTGTCCGACTCAAACGGTAATGGACACGTGCTTTGACCTGCTCAACAGGCAATCAGCTGATATCCGATTCACCAGGGAAACACCAAAGGAGGGTTGACTTCCATTCCTCAACATTCAGATATGCTTGAGGAAAGGGGAGTGTAGGACCAGGTGGTACAGGAAGCCAACCAGTAAGAATATTCTAGTACATTACTCCTCGGCGCACCCCATTCGTACCAAACGCAGCGTGATCGAGAATATGCTTCGCACAGCTAGGACGGTGTCATCGGACGATGACCTTAAAGCCGCTTCACTTGGTAAGGCACTACAGGTAGCGCAGGCTAACGGATACCCATGCAGAAGGGCGCGAGCGAGCCACATCAACAGATCACCTGGCGATGATAGTAGCAAGGTAACATTCTGCCTCCCCTTTATTTCGGAGGAGTTGAGTAAGGTCATTAGGGCCTGCGTGCGAAAATCGGACTGCAAGACTCACTCAGAGTCGTTGAGATTCCTCTCCCTAATCTCAAACAACGTCTAGTGCGCAACAGAGCATATGATCAAACTTGTAGCACCCGTGATTGCATAATCTGCGCAACAAATCGTAGCGGCGATTGCATGTGCTCTGGTACGGTTTACCTCATCACTTGTAAACTATGCGGGGAGGAATATGTAGGAGAGAGGGAAGGCCACTATGCGTCAGGATCAAGGAGCACTTGGACGGGTTGCGAAGATCAAGGTTATCAACCCCCTTGGGCACACATCGCAGGTTATGCCACCAAGACACAGAATTCGAGGTTTTCATTAGCATTCTGTCACGGGAGACTGAGGTGTCCGCACGAAAGACCCTCGAGGCGTGCTGGATACTATCCAGAAATCTCAAAATGAACAAAAAGGAAGAATGCACCGCCGTAACAACCGAGCTCGCGCCATTACTGGAGTTATGCAGGTTTTGATCTATACGTAGCCTCCAGAGACTTGCCTCATTCATTGCCAGCGCATTCCAGCCAGCAGTGGTTCGTCCTTATCTAATAGCAAAAGGTGAGCTGATAGTTCTGGACCTTAGCGGGAGTCTTTTCAACTTTTTGGACTCTTCCTGCATGTGATGAGATGTTTGAGAGGTTAATTCTCAATGTTCCTCACTTTATAGGCTCTGACGAAGGCGACTGCGCCGAAACGTTAGCCGAATAAATGAAATTAGTGCTTAGAAACCTTGGCATTTGGGCCGCTTGGGCCAACATCGGACGCTTAGTACTTCTTGCATCAGAATGTAGAGTTTCGTTATGACGTTGCTTTTCTTGAAGTATAGCTTCGGTAGATATGGAGTAACGGGAGGCGGCTTCTTCGATGGTGTAGTACTGAACATCGATATTTTACCTCACAATAAAGAAAATTTCAATACTTACTTGTTTTTCGATTCTTAGCCTTATGGTTCTTTTACAGACAAGTATAAATGGCACGGGATAGTGGGGATCAACCCGTTTACGTGCTTGTAACTCGGCAACAATAACTCCTTTCAAAGCACATGCCATAACATAATCAGTTTTTTCCTTCTGGGTCAGCACACGTCCAATGGATAGCCACTGCCCTGTAAATACAAACAGTTGGAGGTTATGTAATTACAAACACTACTTAAAGTGTAGAGCTAAGGGAATAAGGTGACATGGGTTCATGCGTAGGTGAATAGGCACATTGTTCAAAATACTTAGATGGCTGACAGTTACTAGGTTAAGTGTAGAGCTAGTTTGGACATAAGTTTTCTGGATCTATTCACAAATAGGGAGTAATCCCAGGGATAAGAATCGTGATAGTTGTCGTAGTGGTTTACATTGATCCAAAAAAAAAGATAGATAGCATTGGAGTTTAGATACTATGACAGTGACGTTTGATAACCAAACTAGCTCCAGTGTTTACGTTTCACTAGCCACATCGTGTGCAATTCACTGGCTTTAGAGCTTGCGCTTTTGTTGTAATTATACTTACATACTAGACATTTATTTGACAGATAGCTAAGAAGCTACGCAAGTTCATGTCAATGCTTTATTTTCGGTACCTACTGAACAAGAGAAAAACTGCTAGAGGATGAGTGTTCGAATATACGATGCGTAAAACAAAAACATAAACCAAACGTTGTCAAGGGCTAATGACTACAGAGTTTTGGCATTTGTATAACTATTTTGTTCGCTTGGTGGATCTGACTCTCTTTTAGAGAGTAGGCACTACGAGAGAATCGGCTGCAGAGCATTAATGTGATAATTAAAGTGTAATTTAAGAGTTGGCATAGTGTAGGAGTTTCTTGGTATCCACTGGACACACAGATAAAACATAGATAAAAGACAGGTCTATATAACATAGATAAAATAGATATGGTATATGATGGTATATTGTTTACGTAACGTATATACTTCTAGGATTCTGGACTTGCAGCACTAGTGCATTAGTCATTGCCTTGGTCATGCTTCGCTATTACGCATGCCATTTTTTCTTATTTTACCTTTAATGACCTGATGAGGACAAATGAAATGCTTGGATTGTGTTTCAGTAAAGATATCTAGCTTGCAGTTTCAAAAATGCTTCAAAACATGCGTACAACTCTGCGTCGTTTCGCGTCTGTGTGATTGCGTACACCACACGCTATGATTCACGTCAACAAAAATGAGATTTTGTGATTTTGACACATGGCCTACTTTTGCTCAATATTCCTCCATTGAATGGTTGTTGGCTGTCGTGGTGAACTTTGTTGTTCTTGTGTGTTCAATCGCGATCGCCTGGCGTGGGCAAATGCACATGAATAGCATTGCAAAAGTATTTCAATGGAGTTTCAAATCGTGCGTACAACTTTGCGTCATTTCGCGTCAGTGTGATTGCGTACACTACACACTATAATTCACGTCAACAAAAATAAGATTTTATGATTTTGTCGAATGGCCTACTTTTGCTCGTTATTCCTCCATTGAATTGTTGTTAGCTATCATGGTGAACTTTGTTGTTTTCAAATGTTCAATCGCGATGGCCTAACGTGGGCAAATACACATAAATAGTATTTCAAAAGTACTTCAATAGAGTTTCAAATCGTGCCTACAACTTTGCGTCACTACGTGTCAGTGTGATTGCGTACACCACACACTATAATTCACGTCAACAAAAATAGGATTTTACGATTTTGTCAAGTGCCTACTTTTGCTCGATGTTGAGCCATGACCATTGTGCAGTGCACAGTTATCCTTCTTTGGTGATCTTTTTGCAGTTCTGTCGTGTAGGTTGAACGTTTTCTACTAGTGAGCATTTCACAGAATATGGTTCACTGAGCCTATGGTGCTGAGCAAAAGTGGAGCTGAATTCCCCTAATCATCTAAAGTTCACACTACTGTGGGAATACAGCAAACATTTGCTGGTGTTCGTAGAAGAGGCTTTCTCATCCGATGACTTCTTGTTTCTTGTTTAAATGTACGTTCTCATCGTACTGAGTTGGACGGAAAAACTGGAAATCATTAGGGTAAGTTTCAAAAGCACGAATCTTGTATCGAATCGAAAGGGTCTTGTACAACAACCTTGCCATTATCTCCTCTCAACAAAAGGGTCTCCAGAACAAAATCCACCTTTAAGTCAGCTGAAGTTCATACCGAACAAATCCCATGCAGGGGTAAACATATTATGCACATGCATACAATACGTAGATATGTAATGTACGACACCGGACGTCATGAAATTCAAAAAAGAACTATGCAGGAAAGGCTTCAAAACATGTGATTCGGAGAGCTAATCGAAAGCCTTCGACTAACTCTGTTCTAAACAAAATATCGTGCGTGCAAATGTGATCAAACATTAGAATCCCCCTTAAAACGCGCTTTCACACACTTTCTTGGTATGAAAGTCATCATTGCAGCAGCTTCATGCTTGCCGGTTGAATAGCCAAGGACGACAGCTCTGAGGCCTTAATCCTGTGATTCCTGCGATTCCTGTGACTGAAGTTCGTAAAACGCCCCGTAGTGCGGCACATCGGAAGTCAAGGAAACACAGGAATTGCATGACTTACAGAAATCGCGGGCATCATCTCCTGGAATAGTGTGGCTGACCCCTTGAAGGGAGGCGTCGAATGCGTGACTTGTGCAGTGAACATACTTTACGCCAAGTTTGGGTTACTGTAAGACAGCCGGACGATGGCTGAAGAAGTAATATTGTGCAACACATACAGAAACTATACTTTCAAGGTATATTTCCAAGGATTTGTATAAACAGCTATATAAATGAAACTAAGGCGCCCCTATATTTTAGGTTGCGGTCATTAATTTTTCGCATTTTACGTCGGTGAAAAAATACAACGAATGCATACAATGAGGTTGTATGCGTATATAACATTGCTAGTAAGAGCAAGTAGGAAGTTCGTAATTTTTTCTCAATTGATTTCCAAGTTTCCTCTTTCTTGAACCTCGAGATTGTTAGTATAATGTGCTAGTAGGTGAGTAAGCCGACCGAGGTTAGTATTAGGTTGGTGCCAGGGCCCGGCACAAGGTGGGCAAACGGGGTTTTCCAAAACGAATACCCCTTTGATCCCAGTAAGTTTTACGAATACTCCCTTGAGCCCAAAAATGACGTTTTGTGCTTGTGCGACGAGATTACCGGCCACACTTCGCCTAAAAGCGCTCAAAAGCGCCCAAATTGCTCAAATTCCTCATATTACTCAAATTGCTGTACCATGATAGGAAACAGGAAGAAAAATAAGCAGTAAAAAGGATTAGGGAATGAGAAAATATCAAAGAAACGCAGTCATAGGAATGAGAGACGCCGTTCCCGCGCGTATCGATTGACTGGGGCGCCCTTTCTATCTTAGAAAGCTGGGCTGCTGATGCCATTTTGGGCTCCAACAAGGACAAGAGGAGGAGTTTCGGAACCAAAATTTCACCATGTAGTAAACTTTAGGTGTACAACAGATTTATGTAAAAATTTTGAGAAAATTATGTGAATTGAGAGTTTTGCCGACCTCAGGTGGGAATTAGGTCGGCAAATGCCGACCTAATTTGGAAATAAGTTAAGGAAACTCTTCATTCACATAAGTTTTTCATAATATTTCATACTTTATTACTTAGTCCTATTGCGCATATACACACCGAAGCCCGCGCGATTTCGTTACCTCTGCGTTGCAAACGAGCCATTTTTCCATTTCTTTGGTAGCGCAAAATTTCCAGAAAAAAGTTTGCCACAACCTTCAGTCACATAATTTCTCAATGAAACTCCTCAGTTAAGTCCTGCAAGCCCGTGTGCATGTACTCACCAAGTTTTATACCATATCGTTCATCTGCGCTTTCCAAACGAGCCGTTTAAATTCACATTTTCATTTACCAGTTTTGCGAAATTCTCGGAAAAAATGCTAATTAGTCGTTCCGTTCACATAAGTTTTTCATAATTTTTCATACTATGTTTCCACTAGCCTCTGTTCGTTCGCACACAAAATTTGGTGCCATATCGTTACACACACATTGAGAACTAGTCATGTATGCAGTTACAAATAGCATCGCTTGGGCGACGTCGCGCGTGCGGCACTTAGCGACGGCGCGGTTTGACGCGCGCGAACTCCAGTGTTCGCCTGTTGAGGCACATAACATGTCAAGATAAGTAGCGAGCATGAACTACCGAATTTTTCCGGGGCTCTGCCCCGGACCCCGCAAAAACGATTTCCCCTTTGCTTTTTGGCCCCAGAACGATTTTCAGCTTGTCATTCGCCGACCTCGTGCCGGGCCCTGGTTGGTGCAAAAGGAATGGCCGATTTGCGAATTCTCCCTTTGACGTGCTATAACTTTTGGAAGAATTCACATTTCCGAATGCGGTAAAAACTATCAGAAGCAGCAAACCTTCTGCAATGCAGCGCACATTTATTTATACTCATATCACGAACGGGCAGAAAAATACGGATTGAAAAATAAAAAAGGTTCTTTTGCTAGAACCTTGTCTCTGTCAATTCATATCTTCTTTCAAAGTTTGCTAGTATAAATGGTAGCCTATCTTGTAGCCGCAAGCCAGTAGTACAAAAGCAATAAAAAGAATTTGGACAGAAATGTTTGCGAAAAAGAAAAAAAAATTGAAATTTGAAATTTCTCACTTTTTTGAACATTTTTTCAGTGTGCCTCAAAGTCCCGAATATAGAATTTTTTGATTTTCTAGGTACTAAACAGCTGGATGTTTTTGCAAAAACTGCTAACAGGATGTCCTAGCCCTACGCTTACAGAATTGAGCAAAGCTCCGGCGATTGATTTCTTCAGAAGAAAATTATGGGTCATAAAATGAAAGCAACAGCTACCCACGTTTAGGCGCGGATATCTCAGTCTGGATAGCCTCAAAGAACACAGTCAAGTATGCATAATGTAGACAATTTCAATTACATACAACAGCTAAATTTTCGAAGAAATTCCATTGATACGCGCTTGAATTCTGGCCGGAAAGTGAAAGCAATGAAATTCTGAATTTGGATGCGGTTATTTGAAGCTCAGTAACTTTACAAGAAATGATGATGAGAGCTCGTTTTAAGCACCGTTAGATAGAGCATGAAAACAGCATCGCGACGGTTTACTACATCTATTGTAAAGAAGAAGAACTGATGGGGAAAAATTGCCCTGAAAAAAGGCTTGGAAAATCGGCCATTCTTTTTGCACCAACCTAATAGATACAAGTAACTAGTGGCATCGAAGGCCGCCGCCTTAGTATCTCCGCGACGACGGTGGAGGAGGCCTTTGAAGAAGACTTGTCTCGAAATGTTAGGTTGCCACTAATAAAGATCTATTAGGTTGATTAATTTCCTGCACCAAAGTAGGTAAAGACTGCAATAATCTGGAATAATCCTATGTCCCAGATAGGATTCGACATATCATTAGATAGAGCAAACCTAGCTCTACAAGACAGTGCTTGAAGTTCTGCAGCGGCTTTGATCCAAGCGAAGAATGAAACCAGAAACGAAGAAGATTCAAGCGCCCCAAAGAACCAAGAAAAAATTGGAAGTCCTTTCAGAAAAACCCTTCAAAATTCGTAACTTGCTCATGCATTGTCATTTCGTATAAGACATTTCTCTAAGCAGTTGCTCCATATTTCTCTCAGCTAGAAATTGAAGAATTGAAGTTTTTTATGTTTTTTTTCAAGACAATGTTGGGATGTTCTAGCACTGACAGTTGTGTAAGAAGCGTGAGTGTGAATTTTTAGCTTTTAACAGCAGCTGATTTACGAGAAATATTGAACTTTTAGCAACTAGGCAAGAAAAATTTGGATAAAGAGAGCTAGATTCTCATTTCTCGTGAACTAGCTGTTCTAGAAAGCTGAAAATCTAAAGTTTCACTGCCAACGGCATGTACTATACAACTGATAGTGCTAGAACACCTCAGCACTAATTTGGCAAAAACGTGAAAAGCTTCGTTTTCTCAACTTAGCTGAGAGAATAATACAGCAACTGCATAGAAAAATGTCTTATACGAAATGAAATGCATGAACAAGTTAGGAATTTTGAAGGGTTTTTCTGAAAGGACTTCCAATTTTTCCTGGTTTTTTGGGGCGCTTGGATCTTTTTTGTTTCTGGTTTCAATCTTCGCTTGGATCAAAGCTGCTGCAGAACTTCAAGCACTATCTTGTAGAGCTAGGTTTGCTTTATCCACTGATATATCGAATCCTATCTGGGATATAGGATTATTCCAGATTATTGCAGTCTTTACCTATTTTGGTGCAGGAATTATGCATCAACCTAATAGATCTTTATTAGTGACAGCTTAGCGTTTCGAACAAGTCTTTTTCTTCAAATGCTTCCTCCACCGTCAGGTAGAGGATGTTAGAGCAGCCTTCGATGCCACTAGTTACTTGTATACTACTAACCTCGGTCGGCTTACTCACCTATTAACACGGCAATAACAATGCCGAGGTTCAAGAAAGAGGAAACTTGGAAATCAGTCAAGAAAAAATTACGAACTTCCTACTTGCTTTTACTAACAATGTTATATACGCATACAATCTCATTGTATGCATTCGTTGTATTTTTTCACGGATGTAAAATGCGACAAATTAATGACCGCAACCTAAAATATATAAGCGCCCTTGCTTTGTTCTATCGAATGTTACCTTAGGTCTATTAGGAGAACGAGAACAGCTCAATTTGTTTGGAAATGGAGTTTACTTTTAGTACCACCTAATACTTTTCAGTATAAATTTTTGGCAAGCAATGAGTTTTAATTCCCATCGAAATCTTCCATGTGTTTGGTAGGTAATGGTTTACCTGCTGGTTACTGGAGTTTACTCGTCTGAAGTTGCGGAGGTGACTCTAGAACTTAGTCAAAGCTGGGCAAGGTAAATATGAGACGTTGGCCAATGGAAATTGGAGTGCCCGTCAATAATCATTCTAAGAAATTTGCAGGGAAGCCCTTGAACGAGCTTTTGAAGTATTTTGGTATGTTGTATTGCATTTATTAAAGTTGTAATATATTTCTTTAGTTGTATTTAGAACTTTATCATGAAATTCAAAATCCAAACTACTCTTGTGTAGGAACACAAACTTGTTGTGCTCCAAAAAGGGATAAAGCATAAGACTGAAAACCAAAGCAAAACTGCAAATTGTTGATGTAAACTTTTTAATGCAGGAATATGTTTCAGCTATCTTTCGAAGGCATTAGGCCTATAATAGGGATAAAAGGTTCAGCGTGGCAATGCATTTCGAAGCAGTGAGGGACCTGATTAGGATTTCGTAATGCACATGCTTTTGCTAAGCGAAGGAACACTTTAAATGGTTTCTAATGTTGTTGATGTGATGGGAATCACAAAATGGCATAATGATTGCATAGGTCACTTAAATAGCATCGCACTTGTATGATCTTTCAGTGCTCCACTTCCTGAGGCTTGCGCTCTTTCTCCTTCTCCTGGCATATAATCCAATTTTACGTTGTTATTAAACAATCAGTTGCTCTTGATTATTGTTCTTGAACAGGGGAATTGATAGCTAAAAATGAATTCTTCTGCTTCAAAGAATTCGGAGCCAAAAAATTTTTCTCGCCATTCATGTATCAGCTGCCAATCCAGTGTACATCAGCCAAATCAAAATCCTTCTCACAAGGCTCTATTTTTATTTGAAGCTGTGCAATTTGTCTTACTAATTTCTTTTTTCAGTCCTTCAAGCATTATGGTTGCAATGTTCAATTACCTAATAGTTGTTCTTATGTTCATTGTTGGCGTTGAGGGCCGTATATTCGGAGGTGGGCTTATTGCAATCTAAATTCTAGAAGAAGTATCATTGGCTATGCTCTGCGTCACTATTCAGGTGGACCTTATTATGGGGGTGGAGGATACGGTGGAGGCTACGGCGGCGGTCGCATTCATCCTCGCTGATCGGTTATCAACAAATCGATCCATCATGACTGCTTTACTTTCTGTCTATGAGTTAATCTTTCACAATAAAGATGTCCTAAAATCATTGTTATAGAGAATGTCCCAAAAAATAGATCGTTTGACCATAGTTGGCCGTCTGAAAATAGTGTAATTGCGCAATTATTATATCGTATAGCTGGCTTCACCTCGTCAAGTTAATAAAAAAAGTCTTACTTTGCATTCAGGCAAAGTTTCACTATGGAAATAAAAAGTGAGGCATTCGTCACAAGCACACCGTTGAATAGAGAAAAGCGAACTCAACAAGACCATTGAGCGCGGTTATGAATGATGATATACAAAAGTGGAGGCCAAAAAATTGAAAATATGTGATTTTGACCGAGCTCACAACTCCACTTTCCTAAACGCATTGGAACTCCCAAATGCTGCAACATACACTTGCATATTATAGGCTCCTCCTATCCTTTCAGTACCAGCTTCATGCATGCGAGTGCACAATCGAAATTGAAAGTATTTTAGCTCATAGGCTCGATAGAGGAAGTGGCTTGGATTTGCTTTGTTCAATCACATGATAGGCCTTTCCATTGAGAAGAGGTGCTCCTCAAAACTTCCAGAATTGCGTGGAAAGTACTTGACGGCCTAATTTGCTAGAATTAAGGTTGGGTCAACTCAGTATCGAAAAAAGCTAAGTTCGATGTGTCATGATATCATATTATAGCAAACAAAACTGTCGAGGAACTCCAAGATTTATTGAAAGAGTAGATTTGCCGTTACAACATCGGATTCCTTTGTAAATGAATAACTTTCAAGCGTTTCTGCCATTTTTGGTCAGCCACTTTATAAGTGCTCTATTAAAATTTTCCGGTATCCGATAAAACAAGAGAAAGAGCTTGGCACGGGTGGTTCATAAGCAAGCTGGATATCATTTTTTGGACAAAAAGCAAAAAAGCTGTTTTTTTATGAGACCGAAATTTGGTTTTTTTCTACGTTTCGTTTTTTCAATCACGCGGATATTTTGAGTAGGGGTCAAAGGGGCTTCGTAGAGTTCTGCGAGAGTGAGAAGGGGCTTCGTTTTTTGCATTGAAAAGCTGCTTCGTGACAAGCTCTGACAAGAGGTAGTGATGACACTTGATTCGCTTGATACTCGACTTCACAACCAGCGAGGAGCACACTGAGGAATGAAAATCACTAAACCATAATGCTCCAACCATGTAGTTGCCAACTTCGCAATTTAGTGCTTGCTTTCTAAGCAACACATCTAGGAGCTTTTTGGACTAATCCCATAACCGCTAAATCAAAAATAAGAAGACTCTTGTTGTATTCAATGCAGAAATCTTGCTTTCTTTGAAATCTGTCTTGCAATCTTGGAAACCGAACCCAAGCCAAAGTTTGGACGAAGTATAAGTGTTGTTGAAACGCCGAAATACGAGAACCAAGCTGAAAGCAAGTCTACTTTGTTTAGGTCCTGCAATCACTGTAGCCATGGAGAATAAATCAAACAAAGCCTGATGGAAAGGACTATATGTATTAAATGCCATGTCTAATGAAGCGAAAGAAAAGATATAAAATCTGAAACAGTAAGAGTAATCTCTATTTCAATTGGAATCGGCAGGAACAATAATTTGTCCTCAGTATAAGTGCAGAACCTCAGCAGAGAACCTTGCTATCAAGGGTGCGATTTGAAACACCCATAAACTCGATATATTTAGCGATGTACTCTGGTAACCTTTACTTTGAGGGCCATGAGAGAACGCAGCCTTTACCTAAAAAATAGAAGTTATTCGGGGCGAAGACCGGGAAGCCCCGAATAACTTCTGTTGTTGAAGCAAATATAAGGAAGAATATCTTTAGATTCTCCTAGCAAAACCGAGAATTTGCATTTTATCGTATTTTTACGCTAAAAAGAAGGTTTTTGTAAAAGTTTCCCCAGAATTCAGGATAGCATTTCTCAATTAACCTGTTATTTGACCAAAATTGAGTTTCCGAAGTTCAGAAAAGCTGTTGGAGGTTAAATAAAAACGGAAAGCTGCGCTTAAATCTTGCGCAGAGATTCACACACGAAAATGATGGTCTGTCTCGTTAATGAGTGATTTTCAACGCTTGGGATGTTGCCAGTGCTCCTCGTCGTGTCATGACGGTCAGAATAATGTATATGTCGCAGGATTTTGTTGAGACAACGCGAAGATCTTCGACCAGAGCCAAATGCCCCGTCAGCTCTAGTCTGTCTCCGCTGCTCGTCTGCGTCTCCGCGCGCTGCGCGCTACCTAGCTACCCCAAACGCGGGACATGGGGCATTTAGCTCTGGTACCCTTTTCTTCGTTGTTTCGAACCCAGTATGAGCAAGTTGTATATCATATTAAGGACTTGACCTCTCTTTCACGCTGACAAAGTCTCAAAAGCGCATTTCTTGGTTTTGAACGAGAAATCCGGCAAAAACCTTGTTTTCAAAAACCTCTTGTGTTCCCCTGACTTAACTCTTTTCACTCGTTTTTTGTCCATTTTAAAAATCCTGCTTTTGTTTATGATGCAGAGAATGAGCCAGTGCTGACCTCTTCGATCATGACGGAATATTTTGCGAAAGATCGTAAAAAGTGCGTTTTTCTTTACCTTGTTTTGTTTCAGTGCTTTCGCAGCGAATTTTTCCAGCTTGGGCGATTGTTGCTCAGAACAATAAGTCCAACAATCCAGACAACGTCCCAGGAGACAGGAACGTCAATGCGGGCTAAAAATTTAAAGGACGCATCAAAAACTAAATGGCTCTGACGTGCATTTCGACTTAGTAGAAAAGAAACTTTGCATTTTTATAATCAGTTTCTTTATTGTTATCTTCTTCTTGATAGCCACTAGTTGCGAAACATGGTTATTTTGAAAAAATCACAAATAAGAAATTAGCTTTTTCTTGTCTTCCCCCATGTTGTGGTTTACCGCTAAAACCATTCCTTCAAGATGATGTTTAAAAAGGCCCTGCAACGTGTATGTAATCGTACGTTTGGTGCATATTCAGATCACCATCATGAAGGGCGAAATCTTTTGTGTTCGATAAGCCTAACATCAGAAAGTCTGCGATTTCAAGAAGTCCAAATGAACCTTTGCCCAAATGATGAGACCTTGCAAAGACAGCACTACAAATTGGCTTCAACAAAGGGTAGGCTTTAATAATATACTGGAAAAGTTGTTGCGCAAACAATAGTAATCACAACTAAAAAGCATAATTGTCGCCTTACTTGTACGATATCGCCATTCAAAGGCAGTGGATCCGCAAAACTCAACAACACAGGATTTTAACGCAGCAGGTTCCTTATCGCCCAAGTATGAAAACAGTGCAATCCCGATTGCACAGCATGCCTTCCCTGCCGAGCAAACTGCTCTCAAACTTAGACGCGCAAGCCAATCTTACACGCGCCCGGACGAGTTGGCAATTTCCTTCCCACCATTGGAGGCTGACCGCCGCAATGCTACAACCATTGGGTCCTGCAACGATTCAGCGTCATCAGCGTTGCTCCACTCGTCCAACTTCAAAAGGAAGGGCATTCAAAAACGCATGTTTTCGCCATTTTCAAGCTTTCTAAAGTGGATTTTCGGGATCAGCGTTTTGAATACCCCTGGTAAGCAAAAATTTGACTAGGTTGCGATTTGCCGAGCCATTGCCTTTAGGCATCCACTTGAAGAATTGCTTTGGATGTAGTAAATCCTGTATTGGGTCGGTCCAAAAGTTTTTTTATTTCGGTTCTCAGATCTACCCTAGCACTCAGAGTAATAATAGACGAAATGCCTTGAACATTGTTCGATTGATATTCCTCTTTTCGGCAGTAATAATGTGTTCCGAGTCCCTTCATGATCGTCGAATAATCGTCAAAATCTTCAACCCATGATTTTCATCTAATTCTGTTTTTTGAAAGGTTCATTTAAACTTTTTGAAAGAGCTTCAACAATTGCTAGATAAAGTAAACAAAATGGAGTACAATACGATAACAGTACATTACATCTCTTCTGACTTAGCTAGCTATTTAAAAGTTTTTGGAAATATTTTTCCGATGCTACCAGGTTCCATATTTGGCCCATCCATCGAACGGCGAGCAACTAGGATATAGCGACTAGAAATTTGGCAAAGAATATGGTGGTCATCGACTGCTAAAGGTGCACAACTGATTCAAGTTCAAAGTTCACATCATTCATTCCCAATCCAGGTAACACGAGCACGCTTTGTGTATGTCTGATCACCGAGTTTAAGGCCTCGGGCAGAGTTCACGCGGTTTGATCCTCGCGATTCACTTGTTGAAGACAAGTGTTACGAGTTCATTGCATGCCGATCTTTCTTGTATTTCGGTTGTAATAGTTAGTCACGATTAGTCGTGTTGGAAAACTATCACAACCGAATTACAATAAGATCGGCATGCAATGAACTCATATTTCTTGTCTCGATTGAATCGCGAGGATCAAATCGCGTGAACTCTGTCCGAGGCTTAAGAGCGCATGTTAATGCGTTTTGATAGATTACCATTAGGAATTCAAGAAAGAACATGTTATACTCGCGTTGTTCAACTTGCTCCAACATGTTTTTATATGATTTTTAGCAGTAATTTACCAGGACGTGTTAAAACGCACTCATAAACTTGTCAACACCGTACGCAAAGCGCGCTCATGTTTTTCAGTAGGAGAATGAATGACACTTACAGGCAGCGTCCCACCAGATTGGGGGTACCTGGCTCTGGTATTTATTAGTAGACCCCCTACTAAAAGACGACGGACGTTTGCAGCGCGAGAGGGGGTCTACGAAGTCTACAAATCCCCCCCCCCCCCAAGTGGCTCACCTTATGGTAGGCCCGAACATCGCCCACAGATGAATTTCGAACTGCAAGGCCAGAGCATCCATAGGGCACAGAGTCATAAGTGCAGGGTCCCACAACGACTCTGCGTCTCTACCTTGCATGCATCTCGTACTCGCCCGAGCCTACATAAGATTCGAGCCACTTAGGTGAGGGGGGGGGGGGGATTTGTAGACTTCCTAGACCCCCTTTCGCGCTGCAAACTTTAATGTTTTAATATTTAGCTGGGGAACTTGCTGATTAGATTATTGTCTTAGTCCCTCTCAAATAAGTCCTGTTCTACGTTGAAAAAATTGCACTCAAAGTGGTGCGCGAGGGGCGATTCTGCACGCTTTGGACGACTTGTCTGTTCCCCCTTCGCAGCTAATGACGAATACACAGTCTGTCCCACCAAAATCACGAGCCGTTTGTGTTAGTTTGCACGCTTGCAGCGCTAGGGATCTGCGTTGCATATGTGCACGCCGGAGAAAGCGAAGAGATTGAGGAGAGGGCAGACAAACAGGCTTAGACGTGAAGCAAAACCCTAACCACGCGCACTCCCGTCATGCCAGTTTTGGCCTGATTTGGGTTTGGACAGCTCGTAGACTGACAGACTGTAGCTCGTCCGTGTTACTTATAGAGAACTTTTTGAAAACTGATTTCGGAATTTCTATGCCGATGAGCCACTTGCCTTCATTCGTGCCTCATACATTCACATCAGATATTGCAATCAAATTTTCAGATGGTTGGACCATATCTTCGTAAGGTATACAACACAGTTTATGGGGATCATTTATCAAACAACCATAAAAAAGATGGCCAAATTAAAATTCTCGCCCCTGTTTGTACAACTGACGTCGTGGGCTCTCGAAGAAGTCGACGTTACTGATAGTGTTTTTCCAAACATAAATAGGTCGATCCACGAAGGATACTAAGAGCTCCCTTTAGAGCAGTTTCTAGATTCTTCCAGTTCCATTATTAGCAATGAATTGTCTCCAACTCGTAGGAAAGCAGCAGGCACGTACAGGGTAATCTGAAAACATAATTTTGCTCAATCGTAAATTTTGGACATTGTTATTCACCTGCGGTCCTTGAGAAGCCCAAAATCGTCCCAGATTATTTCCATTAAGTATGGCAACACCTTTACCCCAGCCGGTTGTGCTCAAAAATGTATCTTTCGGCGAATCGATAACTTTAAAAGTACCATGGTAGACTCCAGTCGGCCTACTTCTTGCTGAAAAAATCACCTTTGCTCCAATAAATGCTTGAAAGATATGCTGTGGGAGAGGAAGAGGGGGGGGGCAATTTACCACGTTTGATGAGTTTGATGTTGACGGGTATTTGTTGACGTAATCATGAATAATGCTCAGCTTGCACTGCTTCCAGTCATGCAGTGGTTTTCCATCTAATTCCACTTCCGAAAGAATGCCCTACAAAAAAGATGTTCCTTTAACTGGTATTATGCATCAAATATAAAATGAGCCATGTTGACACAGAGTAAGACAAAATAGGGCGTGGCCTTTTGTACAAGGATCAAAAGCACAACGTAAAAAACCTTACAAAACTTTTTGAAAACATCGCTCACAGAGCAAGAAGACGTTTTTTGGATAAATTGCACACTATTTTTTAGCATTGGCCCAACAAAAATCCTAGCGATTGCGACAAGCCTTTCACGTGCCTATCCTACCGTATCAGCCAATCCCCACCTCAAGAATACATACCGTAGTACTCAACAGCTTACTAACCTTGTAATCGTTGATCGTTTCATATGTTTGTCGTCCTTGGTTCTCGACCAGAATGCCAAGTTCATCTCCTTGTTTGCAGCCATGCAAGTTCAAGGAGTGTACAGATTTACCATTGTACGAGTTTACCAAGGTACCCTATCAAACAATTTTATGAAATTTCGTTTTAAAAATTATTGCTTACCACACGGTTCTTGTTAAGGGTGACGTATCCAAAATCTTTGAGTTGTTTTACTTCAAGCTTTTTGCCGCAGGTATTCAATTTCTAAAGTTATAAAAATTTTGGGATAAAAAAAAATGAGAAAAAATTCAAACGCTTGTATTTTCACCTTGGTGTAGAGCACAAAACCAAAAGGTTGGTCTAGTTGCTTGAAGGTCAGGGGTGATGGAGCTGTAACGCAGTTTGCTTCATTCGCAACTTGGGTAAGATCATCAACCGGTTCCATCTTCACATGACCGTGGGCCATTTTTCTAAACCAGTATTTCATCACAATTTCGATGTGTCAGTATCAATTTTTTGAGGGGGGGGGGGGGTAGGTAGCGGGGAGGGCAATGACGGGAACATTTTTAATCATGTGAAAAATTTTCAACGATCTTTTGACTTTCACAGCTAAAAATATTGTGATCATTATTCGTAAAAACCAGTTCAGCTCTATTTTTATAGCTCTTGTACACCACTGAAAAAATTTCGGACAAGCTCTCGGGGAAGTGGGCGGAAGGAAATGAGGATCTTCGGTCTGCCACTATTTCCCCTTTCTCTTTCTCTTACTGGATGACTTCTAACTTCTACTCACGGATTATCCTCCGGAACATCCAACGGAGCATTCTTCCAGTCTTTAAAACCTTTCATCCAAGTTCGAATAGCCAGATATTTGGGTGTCACATCGCCTATGGGGGCAAAATAGTCATAAGAAGTGATGCGCTGCAAATACGACCCGTATATAGTAACAAAGTTGTCCAAGGCTGAGAAAAAAATAAAACTTGTGCACTTACCGGTGCATTAGTCTCGGCTCCATTCCAGAAACCAAAGTTCGTTCCACCAGATATTTGCTCCGAGTCCATACATATCTGAAAAATATGCAGATTTTGATGATTTTTTGAATTTTTGTAACGTTTTTGAGCTTTAATTGAAAAAAACAAGTGAGAGTTTAAAAAGAATGGCATCCTCACATTTTGCAGACTTTACAATGTCATCCGGCGACGGAAGCTTGGCTGTCTTTTGACCCCATAATACCAGCCAACCAGGGTAAAATTCGGAATTCACTAATGGTCCATGACCTAAATTAACCCTGTGGGTATCATTAGACTAGCTGCTTATACATACCATCAGGAAAATATTTCTTCTCCGCTTCAAATGAACCATTAATACTCCTTTCAGATGTTGGCCCAAAGTCAGCAGTTGTCAGAGTGTCAGGTATAGCCCCACATTTAAGGTAAGTGCTGGCGCCGCCATCAGCTAACATCACCAAACATTAAAATAACGATATATATAAGTTAAAAACTCACTCGTGTACAGCACAGCTTCATCGCCAAGATATTCCAGGAATGAATCTCTGAGCCAAGCTGTATATTCTCTGAAAATTATTTTTCACTGAGAAATCGAAGGCTTAAATTGACTTATTAGGTTGTCTCATAAGTCTTTTCATATTCGGACCTTCAATTTGATATTTCTCAAGAACTAGGGCACCTAGTAAGCTGTAAATTTTTGACAGTAACTCTGAGTGAATAGGCTATGTAATCGCCTATTTTCGGGGAACACAGAATTGATACAGGCAAAGTTTGAAAACTGAGCGTATTATTTTTTCTTGGTTTTTAGCCAAAATGCAGCAAATGCATACATAAATATCCGATGAGAAGAGTATACGCATGAAAAAGTTGGAAATCCGCAGAGTTGTTTTGAACTGAGATATGACGATTTTCATTTTTTCGGAAATTCGGAATTTTTTTTTTGTTTTGGCTGGGAACTTAAACGGATTGAGGTTTGTGAACTTTCAAAGGCCATCTCGTAGAGCTTGCTTTGGTCTGTCGAATGGTACTACGCATTCTATTAGGAGATTAAAAAGAACTGATTTATGTCGCTGGAAATTTAGATATGAAAAGACTTATGGGACAACCTAATAGTATCGTGCATCCATGCGAGAATCTTCAGCGCAACTCAAATAACTCAAATAGCGACTGGCCCCACGCTAACAGTTTTCATACTTTAAATGGTACACCTTGAGTGTAAAGATAAAGATAAAGATAAAGAAATAAAAAATATATATTCTATACTGAGAAGCTGACATCTAATTTAAAATCTAATGCAGCAATCTTAGCGCTGGATCGAATTAGAGCAGCGACGCCAAGCGGTGCGTACGCGGTCCGGAGCGAACACCATATACTGATGATAGTGGAACTATAAACTAGTGACATTGTCACCACCCTAGTACTTGGAGCAAAATACATTGAATATACGGTTTATATTTAATTGTGCACTTGACAGCATAATAGAAACAAGTTTGTAATCATAAAACAGGAAATTATTCAATCAGTATTATTGGATTTATCAACTTATTGATTATTTGAAATCATTGATTTCTTTATTGATCTCGTTGCGATTCATCGTAAAAATAAAAAATAACTTACTTGTCACAAGCGCTATAGCTTCCATATTCGTACTCAACTTGTATCATCAGTACGGGTCCACCATGTTGTCGAAGCATAGGCTCAATCTTAGGAGGAAACACTGAGAACCATTTTGTTACGGCATCTTTGAAACTAAAAAACAATCTAACATTCCTTAACTTTCTAGAAAATATAATATTATTAAACCCTTTTTCTCTTGTCCTCATCATTGTAATATTTTTCTTTAGCAGCCACGATGGTAAACCACCATTCTCCCATTCAGCACAGACGTAAGGTCCTAGAAGGAGTGGGGTTTAGAAGATGCACGAGACGATGTAGGTTTAGAAGATGCACGAGACGATCCAAAGTTACCTATTCTTAGCAATGAGTACATTCCCAGATCATGGGCAATTCGGGAAAATTCAGTAAAATTGCGCCAGTCGGAGAAATCGTACCTAAATATTATTAAGTATAGTCAAAGTAGGTAAGTTTCTTGAGATGATTCACTCACTCGCCTTCGTTAATTTCATGGAAGTTCCATGGAATATAATATTGGATTGCATTGAATCCCAGCGCTCTTACTCTCAAAGCAGGGCGGAGCTTGATAATTTAGGCGTGGCTCGGTAGCATTTCGCTGTTCCAAGTCCATTATCTATATTCGGAGACAGCAATGGAGCACCGGACAAACGCGAATGCCCCTATCATGGGGCCTACACTGAAGATAGGTGCTAAGCCGGAGAGGGTTAGATTTTTCGTAGACGCTACCTTCGATGTAAAATTTCAGAAGCTCAGCGCGCATGAGAGCTAGTGTGCCCACCTAGTATATCCCAGTGAAGATTTTCATAAAAGGCCGAGCATACTCCACGCGATTTCGGTCGCGACGCGATTTGGCAATTCGCCAGAAGTATTCACATCCAACACTAGCGAACCGCATATGCATAGAGTGTGTAACTTACGTGGATTGATAAAATGCCCTATCTTCTGTACACCTGAAATGTGCTTACAGTGAGTTACGGACAATTGGAATACTGCCAAATCGCGCTGCCCGGCCTTTAAGTTTGACTCATGCAAATCCTATGTTTCAATATGCGGCTGACAGCCTTTCTAGTCATTCATGTGCGCTTTCATAGTTTGCAGTTCACTCTCTTTTTTCACAGAAAAGCCTGGCAAGTCAAAGATGTGGTTTGGGCTTCTAACATTTGTTGCTCTCATGTGCTCAGTATTCGCTCGATATACCCCAGATCCATGGCAGTGTAAGTTTCAGGGAGTAAATGCCTTAATATGCAGAAAACAAGTCGAATCATTTGCTTATAGGGAGAATCGAACGTCTTCCCCATGGCCGTATTAGATATTGGGCCCACGATCCGAGACCAAGAGCACCTTGTGGAAAACTCCTGTACCAATAGTGACATTCTTCAAGCCGTTCAAATTTTCCTGCATCGATGAAATCGATCAAGCTCTTCACCTATGATGACATCGTCATTAACAAAGCTTTGCGTTTAACAGGTCCGTGAACATGAGAATAACAGTGATTTCTTGTTTTTAGTGAACCGCAAATTCCCCAGTAATATCTGCAGGCATGCGATCATCACCATGTCTTTATTGATTCAGGTTATTCCTCGCTACCATTGATAAAGAAAGACAATCTCTAAGCAGAAAATGTCAGCCATTATAATGACATTAGTTTTCAACATCTTTCTTTGCAGCTAGCAAATTCGTCCTTGTCTCATTGAGCTTTTGGTTATATACATGGTTGAGCCAATAAATATACAGTGCATGTTAATAAGGGGCTCACAAGTCCGTAGCTCTTATGCGTACGCATCGCAAGGCTGATGCGCTCCGTTCGCGTGCGTACGGCTTGGGCCCTTGCCAACCCTCGATCGATGACGTCTGTGGGAGTTGGCAAAATGCCCTGCCATCCGCTCGCGCACGTGGCGCATGGGATTTGAGGCGCGTGCATGCAAATCGAGGACTGCACAAAAGGGAATAGGTTTTTGACATCGCCTGTAGTTTTTCTCAATAAATCTGTTGGAAAAAGTGTATCACTGGAAATGGACAGTGTAAAATTGATAAGTGACGTGAAATAAGGTTGCCGCTATGCATATCCGTAGGCACTAACCAACAGGAAATCAACTGCTGTAAACAAAAAATGTTGTTTATCAAATTTTAAATGTAACAAAAAAGAATGGGGTAAATTAGAAGTGCAGAACGCGCTAATCATTGTCTTCGAGTAGTAAGGTGGCAGAAGTTTTGTTCTGATTTACACAGATCTCACCTACAGAATAACTATTCTTGCAAGCTTAGATGGCAGTGTATTTCGCTTTTTCGGACATAGAATAAGAATGCATGAGAAGTTGTCAAGTAACAGGTTTTAGAATGCAACTTGTTACTTTCGCAAATTGACAAGCTGGGGTTGAATCTTTTCTATAAGCTTCCGCAAAATCTTAGGTTGATTTCAAATAAACGCGCGTTTTTGAACCTTCTTTTTTTGCGTTGTTAAAAGGACACTTCTTCTGGAAGTATTTCACAATATTTAGAAAATTATCTCCGAGCTTTTGTTCCCGTAGAAGTTTGTGATGACTTTGAGTAACAGTAAATTCAAAGAAAGGAGACCTACTTTGAAAATATGCCTAACGATTGCAAGGTTTTATGCTATCATGTTGCCTCTCAAAAATATTTCACATTTGTTAGAAAGATATCAACATAAGTTTAGGCGGTCGTCATGTATTGTGCCGCGTAAAAATCTTGAGCGAAAATGAATAGCAGAACTTTTTACGCTCATAGCAGAAAAGTAAATCTTCTATTTTTTTAGCAAAGAAAAAAACGAGAAATTTCATGAAGGAATTTTTTGTCGTTCTGAAATGCCCACTAAGTTGATTACTTTCACTTTGCAGCACAGTCTCCCAGAAAAACTTCGTGCTTCTTAGCCACCAGGGCTCATTCGGCCATTGGCAACATAATGAGCAAAGCTTGCGCGATCCTACTCAACTCAGAGTTACTCTGACTGTTTTCGACAAGGATTTTTTCACGAATTTGTAGGGTATAGTCTTCACTTTGGTTACTTTACCATATATCGCAGTCACTCGCCATTGCAGCTCATGATCTGAATATATAGTATGACTGTTGGAGAACTATCGCGCATTCAAGCAAAAAAAAAACGATCACATCCTCCCGACGTTAGAACATATTAAAGGCAGCGTCCGAGCAAAAGTTTGAACATAATTTTTCTCACTTACCTGGGCTTATTCTTCCCCCTGATTGCGAAGATGCAGCTGGCAGAGCACGAAGATGTCGAAATCAGGCTAATCCAAAAGCTGTTGGTTAGGAATTTGGGAGCTTGCCGCCGAGATAAAGATGCAGAGTCGTGGTGGGAACCCTAAGTCTTGAATGTGTGCGATATAGTACTCTGGCTATCGATTGAAAGGGTTGCCACTTTTGAAACGGTTTCCTCGCTTCAGAAGCAATATAGTGCGATGCCACTAGGCCAGGAGCTTTATCAAAACGGGAGCCCCTGTACCGTAGAATTTCATATTTTACCGGAAGCTGCCTTTGAAGCCTTTTTAGCGTATGTTTCAGACATGCGGTATACCAAAAGCTAGAGGCTAAAAATGGTCCATAAACATATGTAGACTGTCAATATGTAGAACAAGTGAGGCCACCAAAAATATTAACGCTGCATTTAAGTGGTAGCAGGTGGCATCAGCCGTCGTCTCGTTCTTGTTCAGTCGTTTGCAAGCAATCAGAATTTTAATGTTTTTGTTAGAATTTATCAAATCTATCTTATATACAGGGTGTCCCAAAATAATGTGCACACTGTTTGATTTCAAATAACTCTCTTATCATGAGGTCTTTCGAGAAGCGGTAGGCACCATTTTGTAGAGCTGGCTTCAACTTAGATATACAGTATAGAGCGAATCACCGACCGCTATTCATTACTGTAGGATTACGGTAGAAACTTGGAACATATGGTGTAACTGTGGAAAAAGCTGCCGTTTCAAAAATTTTCAGAAAAATGTGAAAACTTGAGTAATAGGGTTTTTGGGGACGCTGAGTTCAATACTCAACTATTCTCAAGATTGCGAAGCTTTCTAAACGGTGTAACCGCACTTTTTAGGAACATTGAGAAAATGGCCGCTATGCTTATCTCGCATAACTCTTCAGTGAAGCATCATAATAAGTTGGGAACTTTACAGTTAGAATCAGTAACTCTAATTGGCCTAGCGTAAAAGTTTTCAGGCTGTTTTGTTTCTTTTCTGAGGCAAAATATGGCCTTTCATGGTCCAAAACCCTCTTTCAAGTTTCTACCGTAATCCTACAGTAATGAAGAGCGGTCGGTGATTCGTACTATACTGCAAATCTAAGTTGAAGCCAGCTCTACAAAATGGCGCTTACCGCTTCTCGAAAGACCTTATGATAAGAGAGTTATTCAAAATCAAACAGTGTGCACATTATTTTGGGACACCTTGTATAAAGCTGAATGTCTGTTTGTCTGTATGTATGTGTGTACGTATGTTCCGAATAGAAAATTCCATTTCTGAACCGATCCGGACCAAACTTGGCACACATACACTTCGGTCCCCGGCGGGTGTCATAGGCTACTTTTCGTCATCGATCGATATCGATTTTATCGATTTTTATCGATTTTTTTGCAGAGTTCACCCACGGGGCTGGGAGTTGGCACAGGGGGGTAATCGAGCATGGGGATTCCGAATACAATATTGGTTTTCAGGATTATCGATTACTTTTATCGATTTTATCGATTTTTTTGCAAAGTTTGAGCTACGGGGCTGGGAGTTGGCACAGGGGGGTAATCGAGCATGGGGATTCCGAATACAATATTGGTTTTCAGGATTATCGATTACTTTTATCGATTTTATCGATTTTTTTGCAAAGTTTGAGCTACGGGGCTGGGAGTTCGCACAGGGGGGTAATCGAGCATGGGGATTCCGAATACAATATTGGTTTTCGGGATTATCGATTACTTTTATCGATTTTATCGATTTTTTGCAAAGTTTGAGCTAGGGGGCTGGGAGTTGGCACAAGGGGGTAATCGAGCATGCTGATCATCCCCAAGGGGGGTGATCAGCATGCTCGATTACACCCCTGTGCCAAATTCCAGCCCAGCTCAAATTTTCAAAAAATCGATAAAATGGATAAAAGTAATGGACGATCTTGAAAACTAATATTGTATTCGTAATCTGCATGCTCGATTACCCCCTGTGCAAACTCCCAGCCCCGCAGGTCAAACTTTACAAAAAAATCGATAAAATCGATAAAAGTAATGGACGATCCTGAAAACTAATATTGTGTTCGTAATCAGCATGCTCGATTACCCCCCCTGTGGAAAATCCCAGCCTCGCATGTCAAAATTTACAAAAAATCGATAAAATCAATAAAAGTAATCGATAATTCTGAAAACTAATATTGTATTCGGAATCCCCATGCTCACTTCCCCCCCTGTGCCAACTCCTAGCCCTGTAGGTGAACTCTGCAAAAAAATCGATAAAAATCGGTAAAATCGACATCGATCGATAACGAAAAGTGGACTGTGACACCCGCCGGGGCCCGAAGTGTATGTGTGCCAAGTTTGGTCCGGATACGGCGGAGCCGGGTAAGCCAGCTAGTATATATATAAAACTCAAACACTGTACCGTGTTTGTTAGGATGTTTGTGGCTTATAGACTCCTTTGTATGTGAACCAAAGAGGCTGAATTTTGTTTCCCTATAAACAAGCCACGGCGCAAAAGATAGGCTACTTTTTTCGACAATTCGCTGGGTCCTTCTATCGATTTATTGATTTGTTGCACTCTCAGTAAGGGAATGAAGGTTATCAGCAGCTATTGCCGAACCATTCCTACACTTATGTAAACAAGAGCAGTACGATCCATTGTGAACTTTCGTCATCAAAGCAAGGTCGAAAGCGTTCAGATGTAGATCCTATATATTCTGTCTAAAACTGCGAGATGCATCTTTTGCGGTGCGAGGTAGTAGTGTTGTTAACGCAAGTCAAAGCCTTTTTTGATGCAGATGTGAGCCAATGGCTAAGTTAAAAGCTGTCTCAAATTGCGTGCCACACTCTAGCGTTGGAACCTCCGACATGAATTCCAGCCCATGAGCGTGACTCTCAATCTGAAAGCTTACATCATAATTTTGTTTATTGACTGAAGTCCTTGAGTTTTTTTTTCATTAATCTGTTATCCAAATGGCTCACAAGTTGTGGATTACATATCTTTAACGTGGTAGAATGGCTGTTGCTTTGGCTATAAAGGTATTCGCTCTCTAAAGCAAGGACAGTCAAAGAAGCACTTACTTTTGTCGTAGTACGGGAGAGGAGGGTAGAGTGCGGGAGTTAAAACAGAATAACCGATTAGCGGCGAAGTACTAGGAAAAATGATCCTCAGGATAGCAATGGGCGCTACATTATTTGAACGTTCCTCCACCTATATCGCAATGCTTGCTCTTCAAGTTTTTTCACGTCTTCCATGTTTCAAAAAGAAGAGAGACAATGCTGTTGAATAAAAGTGTACACATTTTATTTTTATTTTTGCAAACAAACTTCATTGATACACTACTGCTTTGGGTGTCACATATATCCAAAAACAGTAAACCCTAAGTGATGTTATCACGGGCAAGGCCGGGTACGACAGCTAGTATACGATAAGGCTGTTCCGAAAGCAATTCGCTTTTGCCAAAAACATTTCATTGTTTTCCTAACGGGTATGCCTTCTTACTTCATACCACGAGCTTCAGAAAGCTTCATTTCAGAATCTGCAACGCACGGTGTTAAGCGTAGTCAATTTTTGCGAACTATTCAAATTTGCACAATGGCTGAAACAGCTTCAACAGAAGTGATCAAAAGACGTATGCAAGCCTAATAAGATAATCTGTTACAGAATTTCTTCATCAGCAAAGCTTTATTTGCTTCAATGTGGTCTACAAGATATAGGTTGCAAATAAATTAGGTTGTCCGGAAATTAATGCCCGTTTTGAATTTCGCTATAAGTCATACACTTCTTATTTCTAAATAGGTTGCAAAGCACCATTCGAGCAAAGCAAGATCTACAGGATGGCAATCTTGCTTAAGCAACACCTCTGATCCGCCTCGAGAATTAAGCCAAAAATCAAAAAGATTCAACTGCCCGAAAAATTGAGAAAAATGCAACTCAAATCATGAAAATTCTACAGAAATTCTAGCTTGCTCACCTAAACCCTGTCCAAATAAGATATCTATATGTGCCATTGCCGTATTTTTTCCTCTATAAAAAATTAAGAAAACGGGAATTTTTTTGCGTTTGCCAAAGCGGTGCTGTGCAGTTTCCACATAAGTAGTTGCATACCGCAAACCTGCAGAAGTACATACGTAAACTTTCAGCTCTCTACAAGCTTTAGTTTTTGAGAATCGGATATAGCTTTAACTTGTGAGGGGGTCCAAAATAAAATTCAAGTTTTTCGAGAACTAGAGCTTTTAGAGAGCTGGAAATCTACATTTGTACTTACACAGGTTTATTATATACAACCACTTATGTGGGGATGGCACAGCACCACTTTAGCAAATGCACGAAAATTCCGTTTTTTTGATTTTTAACAGAGGAAAACATACGGCAATCTTATATATAAAGCTGAATGTCTGTTTGTCTCTCTGTATGTACGTCTGTCTGTCTGTACGTACGTTCCGAATAGAAAATTCCATTTCTGAACCGATCGGGACCAAACTTGGCACACATACACTTCGGGCCCCGGCGGGTGTCATAGGCTACTTTTCGTCATCGATCGATATCGATTTTATCGATTTTTTGCAAAATTTGAGCTATGGGGCTGGGAGTTGGCACAGGGGGGTAATCGAGCATGCTGATCACCCCCGTGGGGGTGATCAGCATGCTCGATTACACCCTTCTGCCAAATTCCAGCCTCCGTGGGGGTGATCAGCATGCTCGATTACACCCCTCTGCCAATTTCCAGCCCCCTAGCTCAAATTTTGCAAAAAATCGATAAAATTGACATCGATCGATAACGAAAAGTGGACTGTGACACCCGCCGGGCCCGAAGTGTATGTGTGCCAAGTTTGGTCCGGATCGGTTGAGAAATGGAATTTTCTATTCGGAACATACGGCGGAGCTGGGTAAGCCAGCTAGTGACATATAAAGATTTCTGATGTGATAGGGTTTAGGTGGGCAAGCTAGAAATTCTGTGGGATTTTTATAAACTAAGTTACGATTTTGCTCGATTTTTCAAGCAGTTGAATCCTTTAGTTTTTGGCTTAAATCTCGACGCTGATCAGAGCTGTTGTTAAAGGAAGATGGCCATCTTGCAAAGCTTCCTTGCTCTATCGAATGGTATATTGCAGCCTACTTAGAAATGAGAAGTGTATAACTTATTGCGGTTGGAATTCAAAACCTGCATCAATTTCCGGACAACCTAATAGTTGTATTATATCTCTCTTGTATTTAGAACTTTATTATAAAATTCAAAATCCGAACTTACACTTTTATGTAAAAACCAAATTAGTTTTATTCAAAATGGCATAAGCATAAAACTGAAAGCCAAAGGAAGACTGCAAATTGTTAGTGCAAAATTTCCAATGCAGCACTATGTTTCAGCCATCTTTCGAAGGCATTAGGCCTATAATAGGAATACTAAAAGGTTCAGCTTGGCAATGCATTTGAAGTAGTGAGGGACTTGATCACAATTTCGTAACAAATGTTTTTGCTAAGCGATGGGGTACGTTAAATGGGCTCCTAATGTTATTAATGTGGTAAGAATTACAAAAGGGCATAATGATTGCATAGAGCAGCTTAAATAGCATCCTACTTGTAAGGTCTTTCGCTACACTTTCTAAAGCGTGCGGCCTTTCTCCTTCTTCTAGCATATAATTTAATTTTATATCATCGAACACTCAGTTGCTCTTCATTATAGTTCTTAAACAAGGGAATCTATCGGAAACGTTCCCAGTACCTAAACAGAAATTGGTGCATAATTTGCAAGCTAGAGATAAATTCTTCTCCATTCGAGAATCCGGAGCTAAATTCTTTTTACCATTCATGTATCGGCTGCCAATCTCATTGTACATGGGTCAAATCAAAATCCTTCTCACAGGCTCTATTTTTCTTTGCTGTGGTGGCATTTATTTTACTAAATTCTTTTTTCAGTCCCATAATTATGATTGCGATGTTCAATTACCTCGTAGTTGCTCTTATGTTTATTGTTGGCGTTGAGAGCCGTATATTCGGAGGTGGGCTTATTGCAGTCTGATTTTGCAAAGTATCATTAGCTAGTGCTCTAAGTCACTATTCAGGTGGAATGCATGGTGGAGGCCTTGGAACTTTCGGTGGAACTTTTGGGGGTTACGGTGGAAAATAGGTGGCATGCGTTTTCTCTGATCGGTCATCAATAGATCGATCCACCATGATTGCTTTACGTTCTGTCTATAAATTAATCTTTCACAATAAAGATTAATCATTGTCCTTTAATCATTGTTATACAGTCATTGTTATACAGGGTCCCAAAAGTATAGATTGTTTGACCTATTGACCATCTGAAAATAATGTAGTTCTGCAATTACTATATTATATTGTACTAGCTGGCTTACCCGGCTCCGCCTGGCCCTGTCAAAAACGATAAAGGTTCCATTTATATCCCTGTACACCTTTACCTGTGCCCACTTCTACATTCCCTATTCCCGCTGCGTGAGTAACCAGTATGCTCACCTATCTTTCTCACCAACCCCCCAGCCTCGTAGCTCAAACTCTGCACAAAAAAACAATAAAATCGATGAAAGTAAGGATAATTCTAAAATTTGATGGCGTTATTCGGCTATCCGGGCCCAAAAATGTTTTTGTGACGGATCTTGCTCAAACTCGATATATGGGGGTTATTTGAGCCGCTGATGACAATATTATAGTCATCGCGTGGCAGCGGGTAAAAATCAGAAACCTGCCTGAAACCTTGGCAGGGAATTACGTAAAGTGCTGTTTAAAGAATATCGTGCTCAATCCCCGCGATAAAGGCAATTCGTGTGGTATAAAAGTTTCCCACGACCGTAATGCTTTCCTTATAGGACCACTGCCGCGCGCGATACATCCTTCGGCGGCTTTTGCCTAAGCAGAAATAGGGGAGGGAGATTTGCCGCGTGCAACACACTCTTCGGCGACTTTTGCCTAAGCAGAAATAGGGGGAGGGAGATTAATGGCGTGCGATACACCCTTCGGCGGCTGCCTAAGCAGAAATAGGGGGAGGGAGATTTGTCGCGTGCGATACACCCTTCGGCGGCTTTTGCCTAAGCAAATCAGGGGGGGGGAGATTTGCCGCGTGCGTTACACGTTGGGACAGGTTATCAGGATGGCGCTGGAGACCGCCATGCAAAACGACCGTTTCCCCATTTCATGAATATCTGGGATCTAAATTGCCCCTGTCCATTCAAGCCTGCAACTCACCATAACTTCACTAATGCGTTATGTCAGCGAGCAAGTTTCATATTCATAAGCAGTATATTTGTGAACCTTTACAGGTAAGGTTTTGAGCAAATCTGGAACTTCGACTTATCTACACCCGCCGTAACCCAAGAACATGCACCATCCTGCAAAATCAACATGATATTTATGTTCAGCGTGCTAAACGACCACCCTAGACGAAGTTTGAGGCAAATCTATATTTTCGACCCCACACCGTATATAACCACCCTAACTCTATGAAGAGGTCCCAATACGCAGAGAGAGTATGAAATTCGTAATCAGCATGTCGAATAAGTTCTCTGGACCGAACTCCAGCCAAACTCATGATTTTGACTTCCTACCGTACACCTATCGTAACCACATGGGGAGACTTTCTGCGACGAAAGTGTGATATCTGTAATCAGCATGTAAGATAACCCTTATACACGAATCTGAGCAAGCTCAGCGACAAAAAAATTTTGGGGCCCGGTTAGCCGAATAGCGCCAAACTAATATCGAACTCGTAATCAGCATGCTTGATTACCCCCTGTGCAAACTCCCAGCCCCGTAGCTCAAACTTTGCAAAAAAATCGATAAAATCGATAAAAATAATGGACGATTTCAAAAACTAATATTGTATTCGGAATCCCCATGCTCTATTACCCCCCCCCCTCTGCCAACTCGCATCCCCGTAGGTGAACTCTGCAAAAAAATCGATAAAATCGATAAAAGTAATTGATAATCCCGAAAACTAACATTGTATTCGGAATCCCCATGCTTGATTACCCCCCTGTGCAAACTCCCAGCCCCGTAGCTCAAACTTTGCAAAAAAATCGATAAAATCGATAAAAGTAATTGATAATCCCGAAAACTAATATTAATAAAACTAATAACTAATATTAAAACTAGTGTTCGGAACATACGTACAGACATACATACATACATACAGACAGACAGACAGACAAACAGACATTCAGCTTTAATATAAGATAGCTGGCTTCACCTCGTCAAGTTAATGAGAAAGTCTTTAGACGCTGCATTCACAAAGTTTTACTATGAGAGTAAAAAGTGGGATCGTCACAAGCGCAACGTTAAATAGAGAAAAACGAACTCTACAAGACCATTGAGAGTGGGCATGAATGATAATTTTTTGTAAAAATAGAGGTCAAACTATTGAAAATATGGGATTTTGACCGAGCTTAGAACTCCAAATTCCGTGAACGCAGTGGAACTCCCAAATGCTACAATATGCATTTGCATATTAGTATGTACAAGTTCCATGGAAGCCCGGTTTAATAGCAAGAAAGACAAAGTAAAGGGTAAGCTCTATTGACTTTAGAGTCCCCCTATCCTTTCACTATCAGCTACATGCATACAAGTGTACTATCAAAACTGAAAGTGTTTAGCTCAGGTTCGAGAGAGACAGCGGCTTGGATTTGCTTTGTTCAATCATATGACTGTTTTTCCATTAAGAAGAGGTGCTCCTCAAAACTTCCAAAAATTGTATGGGGTGCACTTGACGGCCTAATTTGCTAGAATTCAGGTTAGGCCAACTCAGTATCAAATAAGCTAAATTCGATGTGCATGATATCATATTATAGCAGACAAAACTGTCGAGGAACTCCAAGATTCATCAAAAGAGTAGATTTGCCGTTACAACATTGGATTCCTTTGTAATTGAGTAATTTTCAAGCGTTTCTGCCATTTTGGTCAGCCACTTTATAAGTGCTTTTTAAGAATATTTCGCTTTTCGTAAAAACAAGGAGCAGAGCTTGGCACTGGTGGTTTATAAGCATGGATATCGTTTATGGGACAAAAAGCAAAGGAGATATTTTTTCTGATACCGAAACGTTTGTTAAACCGGTTCTGATACAGTTGCAGCGGTAGAATCCGGCCAATTTGCGGAATTTGCGGGACCTGCGGGATTTAGTTATAACTTCTTCTAAAATAACTTTATTTGGAATTGCAAGAAGATTTGGCTTCGGCTTGAGGATACAAATCTTTTAGTATACATTAAGACCGTTTTTCGTGAAGCATTGTACTGTATTGACATGTGTTACGAGGTTATCGACATGTATCGTTGCTCATATGAACAAATTTTGAATAACAAAGTATTAGGATGATCCAAAAGTAATGGGGCACCTAAAGAATATGTGCAGGTTTTTCAAAAAGAAAAGCTAATTGGAAGTCCAAATTTTGGCAGATGTTAGTACATAAGATAGCCTTCTGATCGACGTCTATAGTTGGGCGCCGTCACTGGGTGTTATTTTTATAAGCGCTTGAAATTTTAGCTTATCACTTCAAGTAATTTTGAACTTTGAGCAGCAGCGCAGCAGTAGAACAAGTGTGTCTACCAATATCGCCGCGGCAATGGGTGAGGGGACTGTCACCAAATCCACCATAGTCGGTGGTCTCAAGGCTTTAGAACAGAAGCTATAGCATTGGGTATCAGAAGACATATTACTTAATCTTTCATCAAGGTAATCAAATAAACTCAAACCTTAACAGTTGCTTTCTGATAGTACTTTTTACGCTCTATCCATACATATGCAAATTACTTCGGCTATTCTCATTTCCAAAAAATTGTGGGTCAAAACATGGATTTTAGTCTGAAAATCTGCGCCATACATCAAATAAAGTGCCTATTTTGTACGATATAATGGGCAGTTTTTGAATAATTGGGAAGAGCTTGGAAAGCTCTTTCGATTGGTGTGCCATATGTCGAGGGACTTTCTGGTGCAGCAGCACAAATTCGGATGGCGTTCAAAAAAGTCTGTCTGACTTCTTTGGAGCGACGCTCAAAGGAATGTAGATGAGGTGCTGTAAGATGCTGTCAGGATAACCTGCGCAGGTCACTTTATACAAAAGCGTTCAGAATGCTGGTTGTTCATAGCTAATCAGAAAAAGATCTTGAAAAATGTTTAAAAAAATCGATGTGCCCCATTACTTTTGGATCACCCCAATCTTATATATAAAGCTGAATGTCTGTATGTCTGTCTGTATGTCTGTCTGTCTGTATGTCTGTACGTATGTGCGGAATAGAAATTTTTATTTCTGAACCGATTTGGACCAAACTTGGCACACATACACTTCGGGCCCCGGCGGGTGTCATAGGCTACTTTTCGTCATCGATCGATATCGATTTTATCGATTTTTTGCAAAATTTGAGCTATGGGGCTGGGAGTTGGCACAGGGGGTAATCGAGCATGCTGATCACCCTTCCGGGGCATGCTCGATTACCCCCTGTGCAAAATCCTAGCCCCCTAGCTCAAATTTTGCAAAAAATCGTTAAAATCGACATCGATCGATAACGAAAAGTGGACTATGACACGCTCCCTGCCCCGAAGTGTATGTGTGCAAAGTTTGGTCCCGGGCGGAGCCGGGTTTGCCATCTAGTAGTGTCATAAATGTATACTAAATGCTAATGTATACTCGTCTCGTAAGCCAAAGCCAAATCTTCTTGCAAATCTCTATATATATAAAGCAGAAAATCTGTGAGTTTGTGTATTTGTGCACACTGGGGTGCAGGTTGTGCAGGGTGTGCAGGGTATGCAGGTTGTGCAGAGTGTGCAGGGTATGCAGGTTATGAAGGGTGTGTAGGGTGTGCAGGTTGTGCAGGTTGTGCAGGGTGTGCAGTGTGTGCAGGGTGTGCAGGTTGTGCAAATTGTGCAGGTTGTGCAGGGTGTGCAGGGGTGTGCAGGGTGTGCAGGGTGGGGAGGGGGAAAGTGAACATGCTGATTCAATCGATAATATATTATTGACAGGACCGGGCGGAGCCGGGTTTGCCAGCTCGTTCCAGATAAAGTTGTTTTAGAAGAATTTATAACTAAATCCCGCAAGTCCCGCAAATCCCGCGATTTTGGCCAAATTCCACCGCTACAACTCTATCTTGGATAAAGATCAAAGAGGACTTCGTAGAGTTTTGCGAGAGTTGAAGGAGACTTCGTTTTTTGCATTGGAAAGCCAGTTCTTGCCAAGCCCTCACAAGAGGTGATGATTCTACTTTAATTCGCTTGATACTCGACTTCACAAACAGCGAGGAGCACACTGAGGAATGAAAATCACTAAACCATAATGCTCCGTAGTTGCCAACTTCGCAATTTAGTGCTTGACGCACTTGCAGCTGGTGTTAGCTTCTGGAATCAAAGCATCAAATTTCTAAGCAACACATCTAGGAGCTTTTTGGACTAATCCCATAAGAAGGCTCTTATTGTATTCAATGCAGAAATCTTGCTTTCTTGGAAATCTTTCTTGCAATCTTGGAAACCAAACCCAAGCCAAAGTTTGGACGAAGTATAAGTGTTGTTGAAACGCCGACAAACGAGAACTCAAGCTGAAAGCAAGTCTGGAAGCGTATCGTTACGTGCGGGCTGCCAATTGGAAAACGTCGCGCGCGACAGGCTGCCAGTGACCGCACTCGGAGAATTCAGCCAGCATGATCCGCAACACATAGTTTTTCAGTTTCTCATCCTTTTTTGAGGTTCACAGACTATTCTTATATTAGTTTTACTTAATTATTTGAAGTTCTGCCACAAAAGTTGTAAAATGAGCTATTAAAGGACAAAAAAGACACAAATTGAAGGAGGTAAAACACTAACAATATGGAAGAAGCATTGGTAATCTAGTGGTATAAATCTGACAAGTTTTCTACACTGCTGCTTCCACTGCGCAGTTACTGTAACGCCGCGTTGCGACGTTTTCCATTTGGCAGCCCGCACGTAACGAGCGCCCCCCCACAACGACTCTACGTCTCTACCTTGCATGCATCTCGTACTCGCCCGAGCCTACCATAAGATTCGAGCCACTTAGGTGAGGGGGGGGGGGGGGGATTCGTAGGCTTCGTAGACCCCTTTCGCGCTGCAAACTTTAATGTTTTAATATTTAGATGGGGAACTTGCTGATTAGATTATTGTCCTAGTCCCTCTCAAATAAGTCCTGTTCTACGTTGAGAAAATCGCGCTCAAAGTGGTGCGCGAGGGGCGATTCTGCATGCGTTGGAAGACTTGTCTGTTCCCCCTTCGCAGCTAATGTAGCACGAGCCGTTTGTGTTAGTTTGCGCACTTGCAGCGCTGGGGATCTGCGTTGCATATGCGCACGTCGGAGAGAGCGAACAGATTGAGGAGGGGGCAGACAAATAGGCTGTAGACGTGACGCAAAACCCTAATCAGGCGCACTTCCGTCATACCAGTTTTGGCCTGGTTTGGGATTTGGACAGTTCGTAGACTGACAGACTGTAGCTCGTCCGTGTTGCTTACAGGGAACTTTTTGAAAACTGATTTCGGAATTTCTATGCCGATGAGCCACTTGCCTTCATTCGTGCCTCATACATTCACATCAGATATTGCAATCAAATTTTCAGATGGTTGGACCATATCTTCATAAGATATACAACACAGTTTATGGGGATCATTTATCAAACAACCATAAAAAAGATGGTCAAATTAAAATTCTCGCCCCTGTTTGTACAACTGACGTCGTGGGCTCTCGAAGAAGTCGACGTTACTGATAGTGTTTTTCCAAACATAAATAGGTCGATCCACGAAGGATACTAAGCAGCTCCCTTTAGAGCAGTTTCTAGATTCTTCCAGTTCCATTATTAGCAAAGAATTGTCTCCAACTCGTAGGAAAGCTGCGGGCACATACAGGGTAATCTGAAAACATAGCTTTACTCCATAGTAAATTTTGGACATTGTTATTCACCTGTGGTCCTTGCGTAGCCCAAAATCGTCCCAGATTATTCCCATTAAGTATGGCAACACCTTTACCCCAGCCGGTTGTGCTCAAAAATGTATCTTTCGGCGAAGCGATAACTTTGAAAGTACCATGGTAGACTCCATGTCGGCCTGCTTCTTGCTGGAAAAATCACCTTTACTCCAATGACTGACTGCTGAAGGGATATGCTGGAGGAGAGGGGTTGGAGGGAGAGGGGTGCAGAAAATTTACCACGTTTGATGAGTTCGATATTGATGGGTATTTGTTGACGTAATCATGAATAATGCTTAGTTTGCACTGTTTCCAGTCATGCAGTGGTTTTCCATCTAATTCCACTTCTGATAGAATGCCCTACAAAAAAGATGTTCCTTTAACTGGTATTATGCATCAAATACAAAATGAGCCATCCTGACACAAAGTAAGACAAAATAGGGCGTGGCCTTTTGTACAAGGATCAAAAGCACAACGTAAAAAACCTTACAAAACTTTTTGAAAACATCGCTCACAGAGCAAGAAGACGTTTTTTGGATAAATTGCACACTATTTTTTAGCTTCGGCCCAACAAAAATCCTAGCGATTGCGACAAGCCTTTCACGTGCCTATCCTACCGTATCAGCCAATCCCCACCTCAAGAATACATACCGCAGTACTCAACAGCTTACTAACCTTGTAATCGTTGATCGTTTCATATGTTTGTCGTCCTTGGTTCTCGACCAGAATGCCAAGTTCATCTCCTTGTTTGCAGCCATGCAAGTTTAAGGTGTGTACAGATTTACCATTGTACGAGTTTACCAAGGTACCCTATCAAATGATTTTACAAAATTTTGCACATCTCAAAATTATTGCTTACCACACGGTTCTTGTTAAGGGTGACATATCCAAAATCTTTGAGCTGTTTCACTTCAAGCTTTTTGCCGCAGGTATTCAATTTCTAAAATTATAAAAACTTTGGAGTGAAAAACAAGCAAAAATTTAAACGCTTATATTTTTACCTTGGTATAGAGCACAAAACCGAAGGGTTGATCTAGCTGTTCGAAGGTTAGGGGTGATGGAGCTGTGACGCAGTTTGCTTCATTCGCAACTTGGGTAAGATCATCAACCGGTTCCATCTTCACATGACCGTAGGCCATTTTTCTAAACCAGCATTGTAATATTTCCGATGTATTGATATCCCACACCAAAAACCTCCAGAAAATTTTCGAGTGGAGGGTGAGGGGGAGGGCGTAAAGGGCGACAGCAGCGAAAATTTTCAAGCTGCATAAAAGATTTATGAGGTGCTAAAATTTTCCGCAAGCCTGTGGACAACTCTGTTTCAGTTCATAGAAAAATTGTGGTAATCAATTGCAAAAATAGTCTGACGTTTTATAGCTTTTGTATGCCATTGAAAAAAATCTAGCAAATTTCTAGATAACTTCTCGGGGGGGGGGGGGGGAAGGGAGGGGGAGGATTCTTCCTCTGGCATTATTTTCGCCCTTTCTACTTTTTTTCACGCTATATTTGAGGACTTCTAACTTCTGACTTACGGATTATCCTCCGGAACATCCAACGGAGCATTCTTCCAGTTTTTAAGACCCTTCATCCAAGTTCGAATAGCCAGATATTTGGGTGTCACATCGCCAGCTTCAGATATGGGGGCGAAATAATCATAAGAGGTGATGCACTGCAAATAAAAATTATTTATGTGACCACAAATTGTTAAATTGAGAAAAAAGTAAAACTCGTGTGCCTACAGGTGCATTAGTCTCAGCTCCATTCCAGAAACCAAAATTTGTTCCACCATGAATCATATAGAAGTTGATATTTGCTCCAAGTCCATACATATCTGGAAAATATGCAAATTTCGATGATTGAATTTTTGTAAAGTTTTTGAGTTTTGATGGGAAAACAGGCGAAAATTTGTAAAAAAAATTGGCAACCTCACGTTTTGCAGACTTTACAATGTCATCCGGTGACGGAAGCTTGGCCGTCTTTTGACCCCATAATACCAGCCAACCAGGGTAGAATTCGGAATTTACTAGTGGTCCATGACCTGAAGTAGCCCTATGGGTATCATTAGGCTAGTCCCTACGCATTCTTACCATCAGGGAAATATTTTTTCTCTGCTTCAAATGAACCATTAATACTCCTTTCAGACGTTGGCCCAAAGTCAACAGTTGTCAGAGTGTCAGGTATAGCCCCACATTTAAGGTAAGTGCTGGCGCCACCATCAGCTAAAAACACCATACATTAAAATAACGATATATGTAAGTTCAATGCTCACTCGTGTACAGCACAGCTTCATCGCCAAGATATTCCAGGAATAAATCCCTTAGCCAAGCTGTATATTCTCTGAAAATCATTCTTTATAGAGAACTCGAAGGCTCAAATTGATCTACTGTAGTATCACGCACCCATGCGAGAATCTTCAGCGCACTCAAGTAAAAAATATATATTCTATACTGAGAAGCTGACATCTAATTTAGAACTTATTGCAGCAGTCTTCAGCGCGCGACCGACTCAAAGTGGCAGTTGCTAAGCGGTGCGTGCGCGTTTATTGCGCGAACATCACACACAGATGATATTGGAATTATAAACAAGTGAAGTGCCATCACCCAAGTTTTTGGTAGAAGTGAAAAGTACATCAAATCTTCGGTTTTATTCATTTCAACCACTTCTTAGAATCTCATCAAATAGCTCAAAAATCATAGAACTGCAAACTGCCAGACGTAGTTGATTAGTTAAATTAGTGACTTTTCAGTAATTCGGATTATTGTATTTATTGCCTATAATTTTGGATTTTGAAAGTTACTTACTTGTCGCAAGCGCTATAGCTTCCATATTCATTCTCAACTTGTATCATCAGTACAGGTCCACCATGTTGTCGAAGCATGGGCTCAATCTTAGGTAAAAGCACTGAGAACCATTTTGTTACGGCATCTTTGAAACTAAAAAACAATCTAAAATCCCTAGAATTTCTAAAAAATATAATATTGTTGAACCCTTTTTCTCTTGTCCTCATCATTGTAATATTTTTCTTTAGCAGCCACCATGGTAAACCACCATTCTCCCATTCAGCACAGACGTAAGGTCCTAGAAGGAATGGGGTTTAGAAGATGCACGAGGCAACGAATGTAAAATCCAAAGTTACCTATTCTTAGCAATGAGTACATTCCCAGATCATGGGCAATTCGGGAAAATTCCGTAAAATTGCGCCAATCAGAAAAATCATACCTAAATATTATTGAGTATAGCCAAAGTAGATAGGTTTCTTGAAATAATTCACTTACTCGCCTTCGTTAATTTCATGGAAATTCCATGGAATGTAATATTGGATTGCATTGAATCCCAGCGCTCTTACTCTGGCAAGCCTGAAAACTAAATCTTTTTTTTTGAAGATTCCTATTTTCTTCAAGCCTCACCTATCCATCCATTGGCTTGGATGAATTCTAAAATAATGAATAGATCCGGAGATGTAGCGAAATGGTTCTCCATCCAGTAAAAATTGATTCCTCGGGAAATCGACGGCAAATGAGGGAGATTCACTGCTTATTACATCAAGAAATAAAGTTCAAAAACTTGGGAAAAAACTTACTTGAGAAGTTCTTGCTTCATCCAGGTATGACTGAATTGAATTAGTGAGAAGAAAGTGAGGAATGTTACCAACATAAGAAAAGGGGGTCCAAAAGCCATGGCACAATGAGAGGAATCGATTTATATACAATCGTCGAGTGTTAGCTGACCCGATGTGATGATCCAACTGGCACCTATTTATCGTCAAGAGCGATCAGCCATTAGCTATCACAGCTGCAAAATAGCTCGAGGTGTAAGGTAAGCGCTTGGAAGGTGTGGAACAAATAATCTGTTCAAATGAAAACTATTCTTAGGAGTAGAATCATAGGAATATTAACAGCGATTTGAATCAAATCAAAACTTTGAGATTTGAAATTTGGATTTTGAGATAAAAAGATTTTTCTTAGGTTGATACATAAATCTTGCCACTAAAAACTTGCAGAATTCATAATGCTCCTCAACTTCAGTGAAGTCTTTTATTTCAATTATTAGACTATAATTTATAATGCCATATCACAGTGGCAAAATATAATAAGAAACACTCAAAAAAAGACTTTTCAAATTCTGTTAGCTGAAATTACTAAAACGTCTACAAAATTCTAGCTTTGCTTTTGGTTTTGCGGGAAGACTTTTTTGCTTGAGAGCAATTTGCGCTGATAGGAGTATTAGTTATACAGGGTGTCTCAAAAGTGAGTACACACTTTTCAATCGTCAATATCGCTCTTCCCATTGGGTCTTTTTTTTGCCAGTTAAGCACCATTTTGTAGAGAAGGCTTCAACTTAGATTTACAGTATCGATCGAATCACCGATTGCTCTTTGTTACTGTAGGATTACGGTAAGAACTTCCAGCATATGGAACCATTGTGAGATACGTCATCTGACGAAAATTTTTTTCAAAAAATCTGAAAAATCGCATACTAGGGTTTCCGCACACTCTGATTCCACTAAACAACTTTTTACAAGTGTTTTCAGCTTTTTGACGGTGTAATCACAACTCTGACAAATACTGGGAAATAGGTTATTACGGTTTACCTGGGATAAATTTGAAAAGAAGTATCACAAAAAAGTGAAAGTTTCATATTCGAAATCAGCGGCTTCCACTACCATAGTATAAAAGTTTTTGGCTTGTTTGGTCTTGTTCCGAGGAAGAATATGACTCCAATGGCCTAAAATCCTTGCCGAGAGTTCCTACAGTAAACCTACAGTAATGAAGAGAGATCGCTGATTCACTCGATTTTGTAAATCTAAGTTGAAGCCTTCTCTACACAATGTTACTTAAATGGTGAAAAAAGACACACTAAGAAGAGAGATATTGACGATTTAAAAGTGTGCACTTACTTTTGGGACACTCTGTATTTTTTGAAGTCTTTCACTTGACTTTTTGCTTCCAATACCAAAAAAATACCTCTAATATTTGTAATAAGATTTAATGAATTTTCGGAGACAGTCCCTTTTCGAAGCTAAGAAATTCATATAGTGCTTTTATAAAACCTTATGTATTGCCTAAACAAACATAAAATCTAGGTAGCGCAGTTGTCTCGTAAACTCCTTCTAATTAACTAGCTATTGATAAAAAGTACAAACAAATAAGCTTATCTCGGAGCTTTATCAGATTTCTTTCTATGAAATGAACACATTACACGCTGCCCGTAACACATACCAAATGCTCAGAAGACTAGAAACGAAAGACAGGGTGCCTCAAAGGTAAGAACATACTTGATCGTCATACTTCTACCTAATCTTCTACTAATCTTCATTCGTATATGGTAAATTTTCCCCTATTTTATACCCATGACTAGTTTTACTTTCCAGGAAAACTCGAATTCTATTGCTGCGGTTCGTAGACACGGTGATTTCGAAGAAAAAGACTCTCGTACACTTCGAAAAAGGTTAAAATGGTAGGGTATTAGTAGTGAAGTTTCTAAAGAACGTCGAGAGATTCGCTTATCGTAACATTTGAGCGGGGATGACGGAGTATAGATGTTATGAATGTTAGATGCATAAGCTATTTAGAAACAGAATTTTCAAAACCTTGAAGGCTTTCTGAGACGAATTTTGAACACTAGCAAGAAGGCACGCGCTGTACTTGATCCGCTTGATCCGCTTCGCCATTGATCAATTTGCTGATTAGCGATGACCAATAGCGAAGTGGATGAAGCGGATCAAGTATGGAGCGTGCCTAAGGCTCAAACCTCTCTTCAAACTACATACCGTAGCTACATTAACAAGGAATGGTCGGCGAATTGTTCTGTATTGAAGAACTAACTGAAGAGCCAGCATTGCAAAGGACACCCAAAGGTTCACGATGCAAAAATTGCGAAAAAATGCCGCTTTTCTAGCTATACGTACATTCCCAGTGCAAAGTATTATGGTAGACTTAGCCCTTTAACAAAAAAGAAAATAGAGCAAGTGAGATTATTATGCCATAAATGACGGACGTAGCCGATCATGCCAGCTAGAATTGAATATTTGGCACTAGGTTCTTGTGCCGACAGAGTCTGAATCCTCTGTTTTGCTGTCAATCCGCGCTACTCTGCACTTGCAGTGCCCAATTAAGTCTCACTCCAAAATTCGATTCTCTGGTTTCCTTTCTTCTTGACTTTGATCCCGAAAGTGACTTATCTATGTAATTTATTGAGTGCTCAAAATACTCCTGAAACTTAGATCAACTAGAATTTGCAGAATAATGAGAGTATTTTTCTCTATTGTTTGACACCATTCCAAGCTTTTCAGGTATACTAAGAACTTTCTGGCGGCCTGCCAGCCTCGATGACCTTGATGACGTGTGATGTAATCAAATTTCAAGCAATTCTTGGCTAGGGCATTTGTGGTGGTTATAAGCTTTATTGTAGCCTTAGGAGGATGGTTGATACCTGTAGTGGAGTATGGTGGCTCCTGGTTTGTTATTGGAACACATAAGCTATTAAAGCTTTATTGAACAGACGACATGCACCCATGCATGCAGTGGTAGAATGCTGAAAAGGCGTGGTAAAGTAGTATCACAAACGTCTAGGCAATAATACACTAATATCACAGCAGGTCATGCTTATGGCATGACCTTTACGGTACTTAGGAGAAGTAATGATAAGTTGTAAGGAAGGTGCCGACAAAGTCGGTACGCTCCGGCCCGCGAGGGACATGGAGAGATCGAAAATGTGCATATAACGAATATAAATAACACGGATGTACAGAAATACTCATATTTGTCGGGATCTCGTAGTGGACGTTCCTGAGTAGCTAGGCAGATAGGATCGGAGTCCAGGTTGATGTAGTCATGACAGCTGGCGTAAGATGGTGAGGAAGTATACAGTGGTAAGGCAGAATGTGATAAACGACGTTTTAGTAACTTCTTATTTATTTATTTTTATTTATTGTTACATATGGTGACCTCTACGTGGAAAATCAGAGAACAAAAACAAAAATGTAACACAACAAGAGAACAATAGAACAACGCACATTACAATATGAATAAAACAAAAACCAGCTTGAGGTATGAAAGATCAAACGCAGCTTTTTGATTGTAAGTAGCTCTTAATGTTTGTTTCGAAGGTAGAAAGCTTGACTGTCAGCATCCCATTTCTTACCATATGATCAAGATCAGGTAAAACGCGGCAAGTATAAAAGTTTACTTTAACTCTGGACTTTGCTCTTGGTATCACTAGTTTCATACGTCCACCCCGTGTATCAGACTTTCGGACATGAAAGTAATCATTAACATTTAGTCTACAATCTCCGAATATGATTTTATGCGCCATGATCAAATCAAGCATACGCCTTCTGTGGGCTAATGTTGGAAGTTTGAGATTCAGATTACGGGTCCGTCTATCAGGGATCTGGTCATATACCTAGTAGATCTAATAAGTAGTTTTCGCTTGAAGTTTTTTTGAACCTTCTCAAGGTAATCGACTGTTTTGCGCAAGTGAGGGCTGTAGATGACAGTACCCTATTCAAGCATAGGCGTTATGAAAGTCTTATAAGCCTTTAGAAACACTTCAACCCTGTTGCAGGAGAGAGCCCTGAACAAGTTATTAACAGCTCTCATAGCCTTATCAGCAATGAGCTCACAATGTTCATCGAATGTAAGGTCGTTTTTGACTAGGAAACACAGGTCACGTATTGACTCAACTATTTCAAGTTCTTTCCCTCCCACGGAATAATGAAAGTTTCCTTTATTTGGACCTATATGAAGCACCTTGGTTTTCTCTAGGGAGATAGGCAATTCCCACTGCAGCGACCAGTTATAAACGCCATTCAACGCATCCTGCAGCAGCCTGTATCCACTATTATCCATAACAACTCCGTACAGTTTAAAGTCACCGGCAAAAGCAGTGCAACACGCCGCATAAGAAAATGGTATAAAGGGAAGATCATACGTGTAAATATTGAACAATATCGGTGAGAAGACACCTCCCTGCGGTACTCCACTATTCATTTTTCTAGGTCTGGAGAATGAGTTGTTTATTCGTACTAGAAAGGTTCTGTCAGTCAGAAAGGCTCTTATCCAAACTACAATCCGCGGGTCTATACCCACAGCTTCAAGCTTTTGCAAGAGTTTACTATGTGGGACTTTATCAAAAGCCTTAGCGAAATCTAAGTAAATAACATCCGTACTCAATCCGCTTTCTAAATGCACCGTCCATTCATTGAGGGATTTGAGCAAGCCGTGGTGGTGGACCTGCCTTTCTGGAACCCATGTTGCGCAGGCTCAACAACATTGTTATCCTCCAAATGCTTCACTATGCTTTTCTCTAAAAAATTTCGAACAAGCGCGAAAATATTGAAGTAATTTTAATAGGTCTGAAGTTCTTTGGACAAGTATGGGGTTTTCTCTTAGGAATTGGCGAAACAAAAGACGTTCTCCACCTCTCAGGAACTTCCGCTCTCATCATGCTCGAATTGAAAATGTATTCCAAGGGGCCAGAAATAATAGTATCCGCTACTGGAAATCGGGAGTCAAAGAGGTGGACTTGAGCCATTTCATCAAAAGATTGTAGATTTCCTCTCTATGAAACCACACCCCTTCACTCATGGTCTAAAATTTGTCGTAGTCGTAACATCATTTCCCCGCTTTCATTTTCATTTTGGAATGCACAAAACAAAAACATAAGCCAAACATTCCGCTTTTTCTGCATCACCCGTGATGATTCTACCATTATTATCAGTAGAGTTCCAAGCACACTTTTCCTCTTGAGCCTTGCACTAACCATTTTGAAAAACAGTAACTTCTCGCCACTATGTATGATTTTGCTTTCCACAGAAGAGTTGTATTTTCGTAGACCTTTTCTAAACTTAGTGTCCAATCTAGTATAAACAACCCTCTCCTCAGCCCCACCATTCTCAACTAAATTGATCCATGCTCGTTGTTTTCTTTTATCAAGCCTAGTAAGGTGCTTTGGCATGTAATATCTTGTCATGGGAACTGAGGTCAGCGGAACATAGAAATCAATACAATGATGCAGTATAAATAAAAACATCTCATAGATTTGGTCGACTGAGCTTACACTACCGAAAGGCCCATACCAGTCCACCCCAAACAGATCTTCTCGCAATCCCTGTTAGTCCGCGTGCTTGAAGTCTCTACGTTTAATAGCGCATGCATCTTGGACATTGAAGGTGTTTATAGAAAATGATCGTTGAGTGATCGCTAGTTCCCAAAGGTGCTCCTACTTTGATCTCACTTAGTAAACTGTTGTCGTTTGTGAGTATGAGATCCAGTATGTTATTTCCTAAGGTACTATCATCCACTTTTTGAATTAGCCCATACAGTTTGCACATTTTTAGAAAACTCCTTGACGTCGAGTTCGACGCGTTGGGTGCATGTGAAGCATTCCAGTCGATTCCAGGGAAATTAAAATCACCCATAAGAATCACTGGGTTGTAACTAGCTAACAAATCAGTGACGGCGGCCAACATCTGCAAGGTTGCACCAGAAGTGCAGCCTGGGGCCCTGTATATCAAGATCAACCTAATTGCCTTATAACCGAAAATGTCAGTAGGCATTATTTCATAGCTCTCAGGCACGGATTCCTTGAAAACCAAAATTGGATTAAGATTTTTGTCAATGAGGAGCAACAAGCCACCTCCTCTTTTGTCTATGCGATCGCATCTATGTGTTATATACTTCTCTCCAAGACTACCGAACAAAGAAGCTTCACTTATATTTTTATTCAGCCATGTCTCAGTGATTCCCACCACAGAGAGCTTACCAGTAATAATATGAAATTTTAGACTGTCAATGTTTTTGCTTAGTGATCTCGCATTGGCTAATAAGCAACTCAAAGAGCTACTAACAGTCCGGGAAGAAGCTAGAATTTCTAAGGGTTTGGACTGTTGCACCTCAGTCTGACCTTGCTTGACCCTAATGTAAGGTTTGCTAATCCCCTAATACGTAAACTACTCTCGGTCCTCTCACCTAGCGCTATCTTTTATCTTCCTGCGAACCCTAACGATCTGTAACTGTTTGCAAAAAAACGCGTCTAAGCCATAAATTCTACACGAAGGTCACTAATCTCCCAACGACATTTATCTTCTAACTGATGAGTTTAACATCAAGGGCGTTCACAGAAACAAGGTACGTCATTAGCGGAACTAACACACACACACATGTTCATGGATGAGCATAGAGGCGCGACCCTCCAAGATGGAGGAAAGAAGAGGGCCGCACCTAAAATTACATGAGGAAGGGAAAACGAAGATGTAGGGGTACTCCGTCCCTTCAATTTGTTGTCTGGCTTATATTCAGTCCTTCGTCCAGAGTACCATCAGTTCTTTATCTACGTCCTTCGGCGGAGTTCATGTTTTCATAACGGGATTACGGTATATTGCCTTCTACCGGACACCTCTTAGGTCACTTTTTCCTCCGCCTCCATTTTTATCCGCGACCTTTACTCATCTTCGGCTAAGCCGTGACCGCTTCTTTCTTGGGATGATTCGTGCAGTTTGCAACTCCTCATACAAATCCTCTCCACATCCGCGGGGTACTGAAAGGTTCCGTCCCGCGACCTTCATCCTGACCATCAGAATCTGATGACTCCGAAGGTATTAAAATAAGATCGAAATAATTCCAGAGTTGCTAAACTGCGTATGTTCTTCCTGGCCTGCTCGTTTTTGAGTTGTTGTTGTTTCGGCGCGATACAGCTGGCCGTAGTAAGAAGTGAGTCATTCTGCACGTTTCGATTGACTTCTCGTAATTTCGCTGATGGCCATCGTTATATAGTAATCCTCATCTATGTGTGTAAAATCTTTGTGCGGCTCGCGTTCTTAGGCAAAATGGAATGGCTGCGCAATTAAGTTTCTCGAACGCAATTTGAGTATGTAGTTGCCAGTTTGCCTCTTACCTCTGTATATCCGCAATGACGATTTTCCTAGCGCAACCACTGTCTTCGTTATAAATGTTGGTCGACCGCGACTATTGTCCATTTCGCTGCCTTGAGCGTGGAAACTGTCTCAATTCAAATGCCGGCTTCATCTGTATTTGCTATGACAAGAATGACGTTTGCGATGATTTGCAGAATGATTTCCCTACTGTGTTTCAGCTGATATTACTTGCGATTGCACTCTTTGGTGAGTTATTATGGTGTTATGAACTTCCGTTAACCGCATTGGCCATTTGCACTTCTTTTGTTGTCGTTCGGCCTGATATGGATCTTGTGGCGTTTTGGAGTGCTTCGACACAGGCATGCGCGCGGGCCCGTGCTTGTTCGGCATGTTCCTTTGGAATTCCCTTTGGAGCCTTCCACTCCATCGCTGTCTGATACGGCGCCTATGGTTGAAGTTCCAGTATATTGTTTTCCCTTGATGATATTTGGAAGCAAACATCATACTAATAAACATTGTTAGAGCTGAAAAGGATTATAAATTACACATTGATCTCAAATACAATCACGGCACAAAATGAACAATTAATCTTGTCAAAGTGATAAAGGTCGTTGGGAATTCTTCTTCCTCTTTTTTCCTTCCTTTTCTTACTCCTTGGGGGTGTCCTTGTTTGGTTTCGTGCGATCCACATGAATAGTCCTTTTACGTTTGCCATCCAAAACAGTAATGTTTGGGGGGGTCCATATTAATGATCGGAAAAGGTCCTTCGAATCGTGGTGCGAGTTTGTGAGCACATTCTTTGCAAATCCAAACTTTTTGTTCAATCCGGTAGTTCATTTTCGGTGTCCGTTTCCTCAAATCATAACGCTGTTTTTGTTGTTCTTGCGCATCCATTAGATTTTTATGGACATGATGATAGATGTTGTTCAAACTTTCCAACAGGTGGTCGACACAGTCTTCGGTATCTGCATACTTTTTCGTCGGGAGCTGAACTGCAAGATGAAAAATGTTGGTAGGTTGATGGCCGTGTACAAGGAAAATGGCGAAAACTTATGCATGCATGTTGATGCATTCTCAGCCGTGTTACATGCATTTGCTATAAGGTGAAATACATAATCCCATTCATCATCGTGTTGACGCGTAGCAATAGAAATTTGTTCTTCCAGTGTGCGATGTTGACACGCTCGTCTTGTCCATTTGATTGATGGTGATACGGAGTACTAGTACGGTGGTTCACGTGAAGGTTGTGCGAAACATTTCGCTCATGTAGTTAGACCCCCGGTCGGAACGCGCGATGAAAATGCCTAACGTGGTTTCGGCTTTCTGATCCGGTATCGGTTCCGCTACTACATATTTGGAAAACGTCTATGCAGACGATTATAAATTTGTTGCCGTCCATAGTTAGCGGTAGCGGGCCGATTACATCCGAGGGTACGCGTTGCCATGGTCATGTGGAAATCTCGAAAGGACACAACGGTTTCTTCCCTGATTCTGTAGGCGCTGGGGTCCTTCCGGGCTTGGCATAAAGGGCAAGCATTGATGAACGGGTGATATCCTTACGCATTCCATTCCATACAGCAACTTTTTCAATGGCGGCTTGTGTTTTATTAATGCCGAAATGTGCCGTCGCTAGTTGCGATTTGTGGGCTAGATTCATAATTTCTTCTTTAATCTTGGATTGTTCAGGGAGAACTAGCTGTGGGTCTTGATGCAAACGAGTCGGAAGCCTGTAAAGAGCGTCGTTCATAAGCAGATAGTTGAACAGCTTTGACGTATTTCCTCCATTGGCTAATGCTGTGTTGATTCTGGCAATCCATGCGCACTCATTTTGCTCTTAACCTACAGCGTCTGCATGAAAGTTGTCCGGTAAAATATTTAATGGCGTTGGCGGGAAACGGCAGATGTCGTGAGAGCGCATTACATACTGCATTTTTCTTTCCAGGGCGATAAACGATGGTGATCTCAATTTCTTGCAGTAAATCTGGTATTTCGCCAATCTTCCAGTAAGATTCTTGCGATTGAGCAATGCTTTTAGCGGAGCATGGTCGCTGATAACTGTACATTTAGCTCCATCGATATATGGTCGAAACTTCTGAACTGCATAAACGAGTCCTAGTGCTTCAAGCTCGATTGAGGGTATCGTGCCTCATGCTTGTTTAGAGTACGACTTGCGTAAGCGATAATACGGTCTAATACTTTCTGTTCTTGTTTGAGGACGCCAGCGATTCCCTTCCCTGAACTATCTGTTTCAATCAGGAAAGATCTTCCCACTCGTGGTGCTGCAAGTATGAGTGCGCTTGTTAATGCCTTTTTAAGTTGATTCATAGGTTCGTCGCATTGAGTTGACCATTCAAAGGGACGTTCTTCTTTGTCAAAGCGGTAAGCGGAGCTGCAATGGCGGCGAAATTATGTATGAATCTTCGGAAGAAGGAACACATTCCTAGAAAAGATTTGACCTCTGTAATATTTGTTGGTGTCGGATAGAGGGCGATTGTCTTGGTCTTTTCCGGGTTTGGTCTTATGCCTTTTTTGCTGAAATAATATCCCAGGAATTTGATTTCTTCCTTCGCGAATTCACGTTTTGACGCTTTGAGTTTCATCCCTATCATTTCAGTTTCCCCAAGCACTTCATCTATGTCCATTAAATGTTCATCGGCGCTGGCAGAAGTTATGATGAGGTCGTCAATATAGATGAAAACTCTTGCGCGAAGATATTTCTTGAAATCATCCATGATCCTTTGGAATGTAGCGGGTGCTCCTTTGAATCCCGTAGGCATTCTGATATATTCAAACGCTCCGAGGAAACAGGCAAATGCTGTCCTTTCGCAATGCTCTTCTTCTAGAGGAATTTGATGAAATCCCTGTTGAAAATCAAGTGAAGAGTAGAGGCATTGATTGTCGCAAAGATTGGTTATATCCTGAATATTCGGAAGAATCGACTGTTGTGGTTTAGTGATGGCGTTCAATCCTCGGAAATCGATAGTAAAACGCCAGGAATTCGCCTCACGTTTCTTCCCTAATACGATTGGAGCGATGATGATTCACGAAATCCCGTCTTCCAACATTTGCTTAATCTTTTTCTCGATTTCTTGTCGTTTCTCCAACGGAACTCGATAGATCTTCCTTGCCGGTATCGTCGCATTTTCAATAAGATCTACACGATGGCGAATGTTTCCTTTGTAATGTCCCAAATGTCCATCTGGTCCCACGAATGCATCAGAGTGGAATCGGATCATGTTTTGTAAGCGGATTTTTTGGATTTCGGTTAGGCTCGACTGGGACAAGTCAATTTCATTGGCAGCATTATAGTCTCGTACGAATGGTTCCTGCGGAAACTGTGGTAGACGCGCTTCCCAATCTATCTCTAGTGGGATATAGAGTAGTGGTGCCAACTGCTCTATGGAAGAAATGCCATCTACAAATGCAATTGTAGAGGGTTGCCAACAAGGCGGGGCAATATCGGATGGTGACGAAGCTAGTGGTTGTGGCGTTTTTAATGGCTGTACGGATACTTCTGATGGGCATGCTGGGTGTGCTATAGCTACTTTCAACTTCGCAGGGAGTAAGATGTCCGACATGGACGGGTTGAGAATGCTGATATAACCGGTGCTATTGGCATTGGGCATGACGAGAGCTCGGCCAATGACGAACATGCTGTCCATTGGTCTCAAATTGTCCTCAATGAGAAAGCTCTTGCATCTGGGCCATGTCAGTCCTTCAATCCACGCCTCCGTCATGTTGTTAGTGCGTTTTGGTAGAAAGGTATTCTTGGTAAGGCGCACGTTATAGCGTGGTACTACAGCGAGTGTAATAAAGTTGATGGGTACCAGATCCAACGTGTTCGGTCCTACACGCACTATATTACGGTGAAGAACAAAAGAAACTAAAAGTCCTTCAGCGTTCAATGCTCGTATGAAATCCGATCCCAAGGAGGAGTGGGACTGGACAATCTCTTTCGGCCGCCACGTAAAACCAGTGATAGATGCTATGAGTTCCTATCTGGACTGGAAGGAAAACGGAGCCCAGTAATTCTGTCATTGTACCATTCGCAGTTGTTGTTGTCCTTGACTCTCCCAACAGCGGTGTTTTATCTCCAATCATTGCCAGCGTAGACATACGCACGTAAGATATAGCGGCTCCACTATCCAGCAATGCTATTATACAATGATCACTAACTTTCACTTCCAGATATGGTAGATGTCGGTCTGTTTCCGTTGTCACTGCATATATACGTGGTACAAAAACACGTTCCTGTTCCTGTGATTGTTGTTCCTGCGACCCTGACGGTATGACCATATTTATTGCCCTTTGTCTGCGCACTTTTTGCTTGAGATATTTATTGCCCTTTGTCTGCGCACTTTTTGCTTGGGTACAGAATTCCTGGCAAGGTCAAACATTGCTGACGCGGCTGCTGATTTGGCTCGTCGAACGAAGTAAAGTTTTACGTAGATAACGCAAGCGCCTACGCAAATGAGGATGACGACTACCGGTATAGCGATCCAGAGTAATGTGTATATGACTGACCATTTGATATTTTTCACTCCATCCGAGAGTTTTCTGAGTGGTCGATTCGTAGAGTGATGACAAGGGTTGACCTACCAACATGCTAGTATTTCGTAGTCGTGAGACCGTTTCTTCAATAATTCCTCTTTTCTGAAGACGTGACATCATACTAGCTTGTTGTTGCTTCATAAGTTGTATTTGCGGAATTAGTGCGGAAGCGTGATCCTCAAACATGCGGTAGAAGGTTGGCGGGCTTTCGAAGAGAAAGGGTCTCATGTGACTGTTGATGACAGTGTTTGGCAATAAAATTCTGAGTCGAGTCGCTGTTCTTCGGAGTCGGATATGGACATGGAATAGTAGCCGATGTTTGTACCAAATCCTAGGTTCCAGGCACATGGAACCACAGATCTTCGTTGATTTGTACTGGTGTTAGCATATAACAGGTTCCCTTCACAGTATGGTTAGCATAGACGACCAACGGTATTACTTGACGACACTTCGTAATCATCAAATTATCGGCGATCCTTACGGCCGTGACGTCAGTTCTTCCCAGCAGTATCCTAGCGCCCCAAGTGGGATCGACTGCAGTCAATGTACGTATATGCGTTTGCAAAAATGGCGAACGCAGATATTGTTGAACTGTCGTCGCGCCGCGAAGTTCCTTGCTGGAACATTTTCTGTAGCCGGTGGTGGAGTAGGCATGGCAAAGATTGAAGACGTTGTAGTGAAGGGTATGGTTTCCGTTGTTGCCGAAACTTCCGCATTGTCTCTTGCTGTAGTCCGCTCTCCTGGCAATAGTATACCCTTTACAGCCGGCATGGTCCAAATGAGCGATACGAATCTGGTACTTCGCATTAGAACCTCTGGCGATTATGAGCCATGGTTGGCGATCCTGCCGAAGGTAATATCGGATCCGCAGCAAGAGATGATATAGTTGTTGAGGGGGATAATGTGGCAGCGATGGTATCTGATGTAGTAGAAGGAATAGGGAGGTGATTATCTTTTTTGTCCTTTAGCTTAATTGCTGTAGTAGTGGTGTAAATAAGGGAAGGGTCTCGCATGGGAGTTATTAGAAGAGGATCGCCGATCTCGTCTTCGGGAATTATTGTCTTCGTAGGAATATCTGTCGTTTCCGCAGTTAGAGACAATGTCGCTGAGTAGATAAACTTTTCGGCGACGTGTTGTAGCGATCATTTCTCTAGAGATGTTATCATCGTGGGTGGTCGTCTCATCATGGTTAGTTTTTCGGTCGTAAATTCTTGTTCCGTCGTAGGTGGTTTTCGTCGTGAGTGGTCTTCTCGGCAACGTAATCGTCACATTCAATTTTTCTATCATCATTGTTGTTGTTGGTCTCTGCGACTGTGAGGTCATCGATTGCACTGTTGCGCTTGTTGATGATGGGGAGATATGGAAATAAGGTGCGTCAGCTTCCCATCCTGGTTTCAGCAATTTTAGTATATTGTATGCGACTTTTCCAAATTCTGCTTCCAGGTAGTTGTCAAATATTGGGGATATTTTAACGAGTGTCATTAATTTTGAAAAATCGTGCCGCTCTCGCGAAATCGTCGTTGGTGACATTCCATCGCTGTATTTCGGAAAGAATTCTCCTTCGCGTTATCGGGCGTGTGCGGAAACTTGGTATGTCGTCAATGTTGGTGACATTAAATAGCCGCTTGATCAAAGGAACTGGTTCAGCAGGTATAATCTCAAATGGTGATGTGTGACCTTGTTTGTCCGTAAGATAGCGAGTAATACGTTTTAACTTCTCCGATGAGCTACTCGTAGGGCATAGTCTTGGATTGTTAGTTCCTGCGGTATGTATGGGAAGGTGATGATGTGGTTTGATGTTGTAAAATAGTTGTTTCCAAGTCGGCAGTTTTGCGTCAGTTGATCGTGTAAAAGGTAATCGTCAGAAAATTGGAAGATGAGGCCTGCGTGAGGTAGAACGACGTGCCGCAAGGTGACGAAAGCTTCGAAAACACCAACATGTGCAAATCTGCACGAGGGTGTAATTTCAATTGGCTTCCAAACGATAGAGTATTCCTTCATGCGGCAGAATCCGTTCATATATGAACAATTGGTAGTGTTCCCCAAAGAACTAATCACATGTTGATCATCAAAAGAGGCGATCTGTCCTTGCTGAAGCGAATAGACGCTGCGCAGACATTTCCTCGTACCCCAGAGAGGTATTATTATGTCCTCATCTTCAATCTCCTTGGTAATTGACAACCCTTGGGACTGTTCGAGTAGCTCGTGACCGTGTATCTTCCCTGTGGTTCCCTGTGGCGCGCGCGATTTCGCAGAGTTCTTGCGGGATCGAAAGCCAGTGTCTTCTCACAATAACCGTTGATGTGCGAATACGGAGGAAACTACTTATGGCCACTTCAATAGCGTCCCTATAACACTTGGTCGCATTGAGGCGAAATGGAGTTGGCTTATCTGCAAACACCTGAGCCGTGGTCCTCATCATCGGTGCGTTCAGTGGGGCAGAGCAGTCGATTGCTTCAGGGAGTGAGAAGATATTAGAGTAGGGGTTCGTTCCGCATATCTGGTACTTGGCATTCGCAATTTCATAACTTAGTATCAACGTCATTATGTAGAGGAGATTTGTCGTTGGGGGAAGAACGTTCATACTCCTCGCAAAACTGGTGGATGGCTGCGGTGTCGGGTTATGTTCACAAGGAGGGTTTTGGACATATTGAAGAGGTCGTCCGCAGTTGCAAAATCTTGTCCTCTGTCCTGATGCGTTATACGCATTCGGCCTATTGGGGAATTTCCAGCGAATCACAATAGTAAACGGACGAGGTCGAAACGGGAGTCGGCGATTGTAGGATGCTCTCAAGTTGAAAAAGAACTTAGTTGATCCTCTTGCTGGTCGTTGTCCTTGCTTGAATCTATTCTGCATCACATTTTTCCTCTGTGGTGTAACCTTCATTTGGCTCAACTCTTGCTCAAGACAATCGATCTTCTCATCAGCAAAAAGTGCGTTGATAGCTTGAAGCATCCTTATCCTCTTTCCGTTCATGCTGCAAAATTCGTTGTTCCTTCTGCGCCCTGTTCACTATTTCTTCGAATTCTTCAGCATTGGGTAATACTCTTACAGCTTTTCTGATTTCAGGATTAAGGCCTTTGATAAAGAAATCGATAGCCATGCGTAATACGACTTTTTCTCCTTGTCCTTGGAAGGCAATCTTCGACTTATTGAAAATCTTCTTCGCGAATTCACCGACTGAATCTTTTCCCTGCGTCAAAAAATGGAGTTCATCTCGAATGTTGCTGAGAAGTGATACATTCTTGAGGCGTGTAGCCAATTCCGTTACCAACTCTTCCCAGGGTATCTTAGCATGATTCGGTATCTGCTGGTACTTGAGTTTTCCTCCTACCGTGAGATATAACGGCAATAGCCTCTTCGCTATCGGAAGCGGGATGTCAAATTGCATAAGCTCCGAATATTCGTCCAGAAACTCCTCAAAAGTTTTGTCTTCTGATCCTTCAAATCTGTCCACTCTCTTTCCTAGCATCTTGAAAGCATGATATATCTGCTGTTGTTGAATTGATTCGCCTTCGTCTTGCTGCTCGTCAGCCGGTACTGGTCTTCTCTGATCTCGTTGTTGAGATGAGTTTCCTCTTTCTTCAAACTCCTCAGACATTTTGCCAGTTTCCCTCCGATTCTGCGCAAATATAGCCTCTCGTTGTTGTTCTCTGCGCAATCTTCGCTCCATCCTTTCTGTAATGGAGGACGACGAAGACGTATTGTCAGGATCTATTCTGAAAAAAAAAATTGGGAATTTTATAAAAGCTACAGGAACTCCGGCTATTTCACAATATTTCTTCAATCCGAACGTTGAAATCAATATCTCTTGATGACAGAAGCATTGGTCTTCATAAGTTCACAGGGTTTCCGATCTTATTTTCGTTCTTTTAAGAAGTGAACTGTTTAAACCGAGGTACGTATGTTATTTGAAAGGGGTCACAACCGTTGTCCTAGCTGTCTTGCAAAACTCAACCAAGAATGTATGTATATTTAGTGAACTTCTGAGATTCCACAGTAAAATAATGTTATCTATTACAAATCATATACAGTAGGTCTGTTTCGATTTTGAAAAACAATCCCAAGTACTTTCATGTTTTCTCTTCTCTGAACCTTGGCATTTGGAATTGATGTTAGTGGTTATACTATGTTATGCCAGTGCCAGGTTTGTACGGTGGAATTCTTTATTGGCCTTACGTTTCGACAAATTCGTCTTCGTCGGAGGCCTGAAAGTAGATTGCAGTATTATCTTTGCAAGACCAGACCGCTATACGCCTCCCCGCACTGCCGAGTCTAGACCCCGTCCCGCAATCAACGTACTGGGACATGCGATGAGAAACGAACCTTAATCCACCGTTGTGTTAGTGAGAGTCAGTACGTAGCCGCACTGGAGAGACAGACTACACTGATTCTTGCTCAGCGGTCGACACTTATATACGGGCAGGCTACCGCTCACAGATCGTTAAGATAGGCAAGAGTTCGGTTGTTATCGATACGCATTCGTTTCTGTTATTCATGCTGGGATTTCTAAGAGAAATCCACGCTGCTTCGACGGCCTTTCTCACTGAAATCTCTGCCTCGTATGACAAGATAGTACATTTAACGCCAAATTCACCGCCGTTGTGCGTTTCAATTCTATGTCTTCCCAAAGGTGACATCGCATTCGCTCGTCTCATAGCCGCTAAATGCTCTTTGAGTCTGACGTTCAGCAATCTACCCGTTTCTCCGATATATGTCGCCTTACAATTCAAGCATTCCAATTCATACACTACTCCAGCCTTTGCGCAATCGCCTACTTTTCCGTATGGACAGACAACACAATGCTCCGACAAACATTCTGCGTCGTAGAGCCTATTTCTTACCAACCGCTTCTTGATGTTCTTACTCGGAATGTTCACAAGTATAACATCATTCTGCAGTTGTGCTCGCGTTATGCATTGTTTTATTGCTGCACTAAATTTATCGGAAATGTAAGGCATGCACAGGGGCAGTTTATTGTCATCGCGAGTTGGGCTACTTTTCGTAAACTTCGAAGAGCAATGGAAACCTTGTGGTATGTAACCATTGCTACGCGCAATCTGTGTAGCCAACTTTTTGGACTCAAGTCGTTCCTGTTCACCCGTGCATACACTGATAGCAGTTCGAAACATATTGCGTACAACGGCTCTTTTCACTGTTGACGGATGCGCTGAGTTGGCATGCAGCAAGATGTTCTTCGAACTTTCCTTTCTGTACCATTGCATGCGAATGGTAGTACCAGATAAATTTATCTGGGTATTAAGAAAGGCAAGCCATCCATTTTTCGGGGTTTCTCGTGTAAGCCTGATGTACCGTGACTGCTGGTTCAGGATTTCAGATATTTATTATATATATATATTTCAGATATCACCAGCATGAATAACAGAAACGAATGCGTATCGATAACAACCGAACTCTTGCCTATCTTAACGATCTGTGAGCGGTAGCCTGCCCGTATATAAGTGTCGACCGCTGAGCAAGAATCAGTGTAGTCTGTCTCTCCAGTGCGGCTACGTACTGACTCTCACTAACACAACGGTGGATTAAGGTTCGTTTCTCATCGCGTGTCCCAGTACGTTGATTGCGGGACGGGGTCTAGACTCGGCAGTGCGGGGAGGCGTATAGCGGTCTGGTCTTGCAAAGATAATACTGCAATCTACTTTCAGGCCTCCGGCGAAGACGAATTTGTCGAAACGTAAGGCCAATAAGGAATTCCACCGTACAAACCTGGCACTGGCATAACATAGTATAACCACTAATCCCAAGTACTATTCCAATAGCTTCTCTCTTTTTTCCCTTTTTGGAGTTACTAAGAGTAAATTTAAAAACCAAGACTAAAATCTGACAGCATAAGGACCGACGGTTGTACAAAGGTGATTTTTTTCCCGTTAGCCCTTTTGTCCTTGAATTAATTTACAAAAGTTCTGCGAACTTATGAAATGATGGCGATGCAAGTGATATCGATACATGGTCACAGTTTCCCGTGCATAGGGTATATGATTACGTGTATGGAGAAAACTCGGAGCCGTTAGAGATAACATTTGCTTTCATCTCTTTTTTTCACCATTTGCGAGAGAATGAGAGAGGAGATGAAATATATAATGTGCCAAATATTTGCTTGATTGGTTCAAAAATTTGTACACTGTTTCTGATCATGGATACCTTGATTTGAGTTGTCCATTCTAAGTATCATCCCGAGTGATCCATAAATTTCCTGGATATAGTTTACGCTGATACTTAATACAATCTCATTATATTGCTTAATCTGTCAAAATTCTGGCTATACTTAGAACTCCATAATTACACACTCATTAGCTGAAAGCAGCAAGGATCAAATGGCCTGATCGGGAAACCGCCAATAGCCCTAATGCCTAAGTTCCACGTTTAACTCGCACCCTCTCTAATGCTATGCGCCTCGTACCCTTTCCGTAACCAAGACGACTCTTCTAAGGATGGACAACAGGTCTGGCTATGACTGACTCTTGACTTAAACTCAAGTTTCCACGCACAAAAGACTTTGAATGGACCTCTAACTTTTCTTATTTTCGTGGGATTTTGAATTCAAGCATGTTTCCGTTTCCCGGAGCGGAGAAGTCGATGAGCGGGATCCGGGAAATTTGAGCACCGCTTTGTATCGCATTTCCAAGTGTTACTCAAGCGAATGACGTGGCTTCCCGGGGCATGTCTTACGAGGGAAGCGAAATTGCTTTGCATTCAACAGGAACAGCCGATGAGTTGAGAAGTGAATAACTATCTCTCCGCACGATCCGTTGAATACTGTGAGTGCTAGTGGAAAGAGAGCGCGCATCCAATATTCTAGCGACTCGGGGGGAAGACGTGGGAGTGATACACAAGATTAGACGCTCCATCAGATTTGCGAGATTGTAAATGCGTATGTAAGGGGGGATAATCCTGATGCTGCGTGGCAGCACTAAAAGATTTTTCCGCATGTTCTTAAACCAAGCGTCATTATCTTCGTCTCAGTCAGCAGGATTGGGTGCATCCAATGGAAAATGGCGCAGGATAAAGATTAGCAGATTTAGTTTCTCCACGGCTAGAATAGCTCACAATTTTTGCACGCTTCTTATATACTATCTACGAGTCGCCTCACAGTTCGAAACCGAACCTCCATGTAAGGTTCGCTAATTCCCTGGATACGTAAATTACTCGCGGTCCTCTCACCTAGCGCTATCTATCTTCCTGCGAACCCTAACGATCTGTAACTGTTTGCAAAAAAACGCGTCTAAGCCATAAATTCTACACGAAGGTCACTAATCTCCCAACGATATTTATCTTCTAACTAATGAGTTTAACATCAAGGGCGTTCACAGAAACAAGGTACATCACCAGCGGAACTAACACACACATACATGTTCATGGATGAGCATAGAGGCGCGACCCTCCAAGATGGAGGAAAGAAGAGGGCCGCACCTAGAATTACATGAGGAAGGGAAAACGAAGATGTAGGGGTACTCCGTCCCTTCAATTTGTTGTCTGGCTTATATACAGTCCTTCGTCCAGAGTACCATCAGTTCTTTACCTACGTCCTTCGGCGGAGTTCATGTTTTCATAACGGGATTACGGTATATTGCCTTCTACCGGACACCTCTTGGGTCACTTTTTCCTCCGCCTCCATTTTTTTATCCGCGACCTTTACTCATCTTCGGCTAAGCCGTGACCGCTTCTTTCTTGGGATGATTCGTGCAGTTTGCAACTTCTTCTACAATTCCTCTACACACTAGACGCATCACTGTCAACACGTTCAATACGATCAATACTGGAAACATTGGACACATTTCCCGAGCACAGTGACATAATCGATTGATCCCGAGGTGATTGTCCACTACGGCAAGCCATCCGTTAATTACGAACCTTGTCCTTCTCATCTTTTGGAAGAGACGGATGAATAAAGACCCCCTCCTGTATGGAAAGTTTTTCATCTGAGGTGCTCGCCAGAGCGCCAATCTTACAAAAAATGATGAAGGAAGCATAACTTTCAAAAGCCTATTGTGAGTAGGGGATGGCCTTTCCATACGGTAAACAGTGACTGGTTTACGGTCAACACTCAAATCAAGAATCTGTTCAGTACAGTTAAAATCGTGATTGATCCTATCCAAACTTCTAATTCCTCGAAACTCGGGAACTCCTACGATAATTAGAGCCCTTTCGCGTTCACGATCATCAATTTCGTTCCGTTGAGTTGAAGAGGGCAAAGAAGGCAAAGGATGATCGCGCACATTAAAGCTGTCAATAACATTCCTAAGTCTATCATCTTCCATTTGCAAGACATCCAATTTATCCGATAAAGTCTTAGAACTTTCAACTAACTCACGATTGCGGTCAGCGAGAACTTGCAGTTGATTGTGGGATTCCATCAGATATCCTAATATTGTCCGTGCATAGAGTGAAATATTTTCGTCTTTGAGAAGGTCCTCGGCAGCACTTGTGAATTTCGGAGGATCAGATCAAATTGTAGGCGTCGTTTCTTCTGCCTTTCACAAGGCTGCAGAGGGTAAAGCGGGGACTCAGTCATTTCGAATGAATCAGGAACAATAACAGCTATAGTGGAGAAGAATAAGTAGTAATCTGGAAAGACGAAAAATCGAATATCGGGCAGGGGACAGCGGGCGCGCGTTGACCTTGTAGGAGTATCAATGAAAACCGACGCTCGGTGTCGGTGCAGGCGGTCGAATGACTTCGCTTTTATCAACGATGAAGATAGAGAGTAAGACTATAAGCGTAGATTTTTTCTACTCTTATTGCGTCGTCGCGCATTTCCATACAACTCCCTGCCAATCTCATTGTTGCGAATTTTCCAAATGACGGCCTAGAGACATAATGAAAAGTAAGATTAGTTAGTCACCTCTTGCTGCCATTCATGGCATCTCCGGGGGCCACAATTGTGAGGCCTTCAGAATGTTGGCTGAGGTGTTCATCGTTTCCCTTGTCCTCTTTCATCTTCGCGGAATCCATCGTGATTGCTAGAGCATCCGTTTTCCTTTTCGCATCACGTAAAAAAAATGCTTGAAAAGATTGGATTGTTCTTCTTCAGCCACTTGACTTGATGCAAAATCCTTGTCTGTTTTTGCATATATTAGGTTGGCTAGAAAGTTCTTGCGTAATTCAAACAAAATTCAATAACTTTTCAATGACTAAACCTAAATTCACAATCTTGTTCTCTAAAAATATTAGAAGGCCTGCGCTCCAAGGTGGATGTTTAAGCGCAAGATTTCATGAGCAAGCCCCCGAGAGCGAAGCTCTCAAATATGGGGCTTCAAAATTTGTAATTTTGAGCTTGGTGCCAGAAAATCGCAGAGTGCCCCTAGCTAGCCGAAAAAAATCTGTATAAACTACTTACACTGCAGAAGCCCATAAGTCATTTTTGCAGGCTTCAATCTCGCATGGAAATGCGAAAACAAAAAATTTGTGGAATTTGTCATTTTACAGGATAAATTCCCTTATCGATGTAATTTTTCCACAAAAACAAAGTTTGCAACCAGAAGTATGACATATTGCCTATTTAGAACCTTGCGACGTTTTTTGGAGTGTAAAAAATTGTTTTTGCCGAAAAACTGCGGTAATGAGTGGATTTTTTCCGCAAAATGACTATTTCACGAATTTTTTGTTTTTGCTTCACCGTGCAAGATCAAAGCCTTTCAAAGTAACTTTTGGACTTCTGCAGTGTAAGTAATTTTTACAGATTTTTTTCGGCTAGCTAGCGGCACTCTGCGATTTTCCGGCACCAAACTCAAAATTGCAAATTTTGAATTGCCATATTTGAGAGCTTCGTTCTCGGAGGCTAGCTCATGAAATCTTGCGCTTAAAAATTCATCATGAAGCGTAAGAATTCTAATATTTTTAGCATACAAGATTGTGAATTTAGGTTTAGTCATTGAAAAGTTATTGAATTTTGTTTGAATTACGCAAAAACTTTCTAGCCAACCTAATATTATTTGATATTCTACAGCGATAGCGAAAACAATCCAACACTAGCATCAGAAAGCAAGTGATGAATCAAGTTCCCTTTTGAGCTTTTCTAGCTGAAGTATGACAGTTTTTCTCTCGCTCTTAAACAGTGGTGTACCCAGGATTTCGGCTCGGGGGGGGGGAGGAGGACAAAAAATTTTTCCCCATGAAGGTGCGTGTGAGCCGCGCACTCCGAAAATTTTCTTGTTATGCTTCCCAAAATTTTCAAGGGCTCAGAACCCCGAAATTTCAGAAAAAGAGGGCGTGGCGTCGGCCACGCCCCGGAAAATTTTTTTTATATGGCCAAAATGAATTTTTCAAAAGTTTGTGAATTATTTTAATTATTTACAAGTACAGGCAAGTCATTTACACAATTTTATAACCCATGTAAGTAACTTTCAAAAATTTCGCGACCCGTTCTCGGGGACCCACCTTCCCCCTCGATACGCCACTGCTCTTAGACTGCTTGAGATAGAATTCTCCGATTGGACTATTGAGTTCAAAATTGTCGTTCTTGCTCTAACTTGTGATAGGCAAGAAAGGAGAATATAGTCATCCTCACCCCACTAGTCGGTTGGTGGTCGAATTTAAATTCGAACTGGAGCAGGCCGGCCGCGGCAGAGCGCGGCAGACGCCACCCCTCAGCCGAACGCTTGCACATGAGCTTTTTTTTATTTTTTCGTGTTTCTTTGCTATTTTTCATATTGTGGCAATATTCTTGATCAGATTTTCGATTTCGTACCGCTAACTATTGTTTTGTGCAGTTGCGCTCATTTGTTTTACATTTTTTCCAGGTAAACCGGGAAAAAAGATGCGATTGGAGTTTTGAATCAGAAATTTCTTTTTCGGTAAGTGGCGTATACAAAAATGTGATTCAGTGAATTGTGTGGCAATTGTCTCCATCGTATCCTTCTTCTCGGTTCACCTGAGAAAAAAAACAACACAACTGCACAAAACCATAGTTAGCGGTACGAAATCTGAAAACCTGATCAAAAACATCGCCGCAATACGAGAAATAGCAAGGAAACCCGAAGGATATAAGAAAAAAGCTCATGTGCAAGCGGTTGCTGAGGGGCAGCTTCTGCCGCGCTCTGCCGCGGCCGGCCTGCTCCAGTTCGAATTCAAAATCGACCACCGACCGACTAGTGGGGTGAGGACGATTATATCTAAGTTTTCGGAACATATCTTTTGCAGCTCACTATCAATTTCTAAAGTGAACATGAGCTTGAGGTCGTAGGACTCAAATTTTTTAAGCAGGTTTGCTAGTGCTCTTGGGCAAACCGAAATAGCCTCTTTGAAAAATTTTAGAGACATTTTTGATGTTCAAAAATTGCTGGGAAGATACGGCTGCTTTTGAGCCGTTCGCTAATTTTTAAGCGAAAATTGAGATGATTTAGTCCCTGAGTGCGGTGGAGAATGACTGTCGCTAAGTGCGAGGCAGCAGATTCTGGGCGATAGGTCCCAAGGTTAGAATAGCTAACCTCTGGGCAGTCGCTGAGGCAAAGCACTTATTGGTCTTACGTATTTGACCGATGCACCATAAATGTGATCGTTATAGGTTTTACTATAACCTTAGGCGGAAGGGTGGCGCCTGTAGTGGAGTATGGTGGCTCCTAATTTGTTATTGGAACACATAAGCTATTGGAGCTTTATTGAACAGACGACATGCACCCATTCGGCACGCAGTGCTAGAATCTGAGAATTAAAGGCGTGGTAAAGTAGTACCGCAAACATCAAGGCAATAATACACTCATATCACAGCAGGTCATGCTTATGGCATGACCTTTACGGTACTTAGGAGAAGTAATGATAAGTTGCAAGGAAGGTGCCGACAAAGTCGGCACAGCATTATCTTTGTCGAACCTTGACTTTGCAAAAAACAAATATTACGACTGAAAAAAGCAACCCCAGAAAACCCCGGATCCAAAATTTGGCTAAAACAGGGACGGAATTTACCAATCTCCCATTCGCTGTTTGGGCCATTGTTAACGAGAGCCCGGACAGGCGAAAGAGCCAACCCGTGATTTATCAAACTGCAGAATGTGGTCCGATCTGGCAAGTCTGGCACTGTCGGGACGGCAGTCGGGCAGCAGCGTCCGATCTCGCAGGTCGGGCTCCGCTGCCCGACTGCCGTGCCCGACAGGCCAAACTTGCAGGATCGAACCATATTCAGTACTACACAGGAGGCGATCACCAGCTTGGCATCGTGTATTGCGGGCGCTAGTGCCCGCGCCTGTACGGGTTATCTGTACAGGAACCCCTTCCAATATAGGAGATTGATGAAGGAGATCGCCCCAGGTGATTGAGCACACCGAACATTCGTTTTTTATCTGTTTACGAATTCAACAGTTGCCTTATTTAACGAATTTGTCACACATACCTATCGGCTGTAGAATGCCATAATCTTCATAATGTGTACATGCGGTATGGAAACATCTATGTTGCTTCTAGTGTAACATTGGAAAGCATCTTTTTAGAATGTCGCAGGTCGTGATGTTGACAAAACGGCCTGAGATACATGGATACCACATAACACTGAAATCTCATGACGTATGGTTGAGTTTCCTAAAGCATATACCACCCATTTGAAGAGATCTGAGGCCAACTGCTGCAGAACAGCGCTACTGAAATATCAGGTTCAATCCCATATTATTAAAATAAATAGGTATTACTTCAGCATGAACAAGAAAATTGCTTATCGTGGTCTAACGTGGTAACGATCATAATTACATAACAAACGCTCATCATGAGAAAGTTCATTGCGAGCTTAACGTCTTTTACCATTCGTCGTCTCTCAAATAATCTGTATAAATGGCAGGAGAATACCACAAGCTCAATTTGCCACTGCCCTATGATGTGCGTTTATCGACATAGTCTGTTCCACCGCAAAACGTATGAGTAATAATCTCAATATGATGAGCGCATTGGCAACAACAACTATGGCACAGGAGACAATCTGAACTTAATTGCGATTTGGGAAGGCAACCATACATCGACTTTGAGAAGACAGATGCCTTATCTGAAGAATGAAATTCGTATGTTGATATATGTGGATGTAAGTTCTAGTAAAATCATAATACCAAAACAGATTATCAACAGCGTAGCTATAACCACAGTAACTGGTGAACAGCGGAACTGAAATACCGTTGATTTGTCAATCAAAAATGTCACGTGCAAGCAGGGTTAAGCGTGGGGTGTGGCCTCTCCTGGTCGTTTGAGAGATAAGAGAGGGAAGGGGGTCGCAAATGACGTGATACTGATGTCATTATGCAAAACACAAGCATGCTGAGGTAGTGATCTATCGTGCATACGTATAGTAAACATTAAAGAGACCTTAACAAGCATAACTGCTTAACATAATAAAAATCGTTTTTAGTAATTAGCATGTCAAACAACCAATCCGGACCACCTTTTAGTGCATTTTGAATCTTCCAGACATCGGTCCATCCAAAAATTTTCATTCTTAAACATGTTTATTTTTTAAACACGACTAACTTCATTTTGGAATTGAGTTAGCCACCCTCCTTTCGCACCCATTACAAGGCGCTACTCCTGTTTGCCCACATGAAAAATCCGCTCAAAATGAACGCCAAACTACGAAGTAGGAGGCAGCCAATATTTAATTGTCTTACTTTCGCTTTTGATGGTAGTGCTTTCAACAGCTAATATTGGCTAAAGAAAATAAAGTAGGCCTGACCACTCGTATGGTCTAAGCCATCGAATACACATACCTTTGCCGCCTTCGCATTACACGTAGTAGCGTAGTTACAGCATAATACCATAACCCAATGTGTGCCAGAAAACATCTTTGGGGAAGTAACAAAAAATCAGTTTCATTCAAAATCGTAACTCTTTCTAGAAGTGACAATCTCGAATAAAATTCCTGCTGTAGAAAGCAGAACCTTTAGCGATCACAACGATATCGAAAGCGATGTAGGAATTTTGAAGGTAAGTTGATAGGCCAGAAAAGGTGTGGCGTCACATCCAGCTTGCTTCAAAGAAACCTTTAGCAAACTGTACTTGTGTTTACAGCATGAATCTCGTAGATTTTACAGCTATATTTTAACCCCGATTCTTCTTCTTCCACTTGAGTAACAGTTGGTAAAAGCACAATCACTGAGCAGCCTAGATGTATGAATGCTTTGAAGGTAAGTTGACAGGGTGTGGCACAGAAAAGGTGTTCCAGAAAAGGTGTAATACGATAAATAGGACAATTAGATTTTGGTGGCTTTTAATTCAATAGCTTTTTTCATTTTAAGTGAGATTTCACATGGGAGCAAAGAGAGAGAGCCATTTCATCTTTAACACATTGACGACAATGTGACCCACATGGTGGGTCATGCAATGACTGTGGTTTTAGAAGTTCTATTATGCTTTATTCCTAGAAATTACTTCCGCGTTTCTTAGCTGCTTCTCAGAATCACTGTAGGGATACTGCAAATGACGGCCTGTTTGATTTCAGCTAAAAACACTCAACTTACTGTAGATGGGACTGTCCCACAAGGCAGACAGCTAAAAATGCACACTGTCGTCAACGTGTTAAAATAAAGTTAGTTTGTTTAAAAATGACCATTTCACTTGAATGGCCCGATATTTGGAAACGTCAGAATTCGCTGAATGTTGGTCCACAGGAAGCTTCTGAGATGCTAATTACGAAAATGATATTCTCATGCTTGGTACGGCCATTTTATGCCTGAAGATAGCACATGTAAACGATAATGCTGGGTGGAAGGAGTCTTTTGAGACATACAGCGGAGGGGGTGGAGAGTCGTATTGCGGTGTGTGTCACATCTCTTGCTCGACTCTGCTTACAAGTTAGATTCAAATCTTTTCATGCTAGTCCGTCTTCTCACTTGTCATTATCAAGCCGAGTAGCACTACTAAAATATTGATAGCCACAATGCGCTTGTGTGTTATACTTCGGAACCAGAAAGGCGCAAAAATTGCAATAAAATGGATTACTGATAATAGTGGAAGAAATAGCAGTTCTGTGGAATGTTGCATAGTTTATAAACACAAGTATGGTTGTTTCATGAGCTGAATGGGAACAGCTTGAGTATCTAAAGCAAAAGTAGAATAGAATTTTACTTGAAATGTCTTTTTTCAGGATGAAACATGGCGTATCATGTAGGATGTCGTGTAAACGCACGGCAGCGTCCATTATTAGGACGATGGTGATAGTGTAGAAGATAGAGTTACGCGAGAGTATGCGACTTTTTAAAATCGCCAATAGCACAATCAAATCTGATATCATAAAGGTTGTGCCGACAAGAACATATGAGAGATAGAATGTAGTTTGAGAGATCATTTTTCTGCAAGTGCAGCGGACAAGATAATGCTTGAAAAAAATGCTCCTTCAAATTTGCGTTATTGTAATCAATGAGATGAATTTCATCCCCATCATCTCGCCAGGTCTACGCAATCTACTGTAAGCTTTGAAAGGAGCAGTTAAGATAGTCTAGAGGATTTACGGTCTCATCAAGAGCGAGAGACTGCAGTGGGTTTTGCCATTCCATTCAGCTGCGGTCTGAGAGTTTGGTCAAAATGCACGGCATATGCTGGATTCTACCAACTCTATCACAAGCGCAATGATGTAAGCATTCCATATGGTCGCAAGATAACCGAAGCTACCCAGAATGGCGACTCAAATTTGCGCTGTGGCGGTGCAAGTGTGTCAACATCTCTGTGTTGCGTTTTCACTTATCACGCCACGGACTCAGCAATCTACTTAAACCCTGCGACCTCGCAAGGGAGGTCCATCTGGTCGAAGTGGGCTTTTTACATGAAATTGATGCCATTGTAAAGGGAGTCGAACGCCTAATTCCAATCTGTCTTCGTTATCTGCCGTCGCCTCTGAGCGTCAATTCATGAGCTTTTTTGAGTTGAAAAATTGAATGCGTATTTGGAATAAATTTCGTCAGAATTGCTCAAATGATTCAATGATGATTATCAGAGCACTCCATTTGGACAACACCTTCCGTTCAAAACGCTCATGCTCAACACTGCTCTATTGCGCTAAAAAACTGTAAATTTTGATTATTACCTAGATTATGCGTTTGTTTGTTGCACCAATAAATATTCATAACTCGGCATGCAAAGGCGGATGGCAGAGAAAGAAATCAGATTTGGAATCACCGTTTGATGCTTTTCAAAGTAGTATAAAACTTATTTGGAAAGGCTTCTTCGACTCATTGGACCTCCCGCATCAGTAACCCTATATGCTTATAATTTACGCGTTTTTTTTTCAAGAAGGAGACGCTTACCATCTGCGTAAACTTCCCAAAATTATTCGAATTGTTAGCCATGGTCGTCTTATGAGGCATTTTTTATGCGCTTTCTACAAAAAGTCTTAAAGATTACACATCTTACCAGGGAATGGTGAAATGTAAATCAAGTATTGCACTATCGGCGAAATTTTTCTGAAATCATTGCATTTAATGCAAAATACTGGAATATGAATGCAGATTGTGAGGCTGCTCGGCAGGATTTTTGCTGATGGGAGAGCTTTGTGTAAGCCATACTCCGAGCATGAAGGCAAACATAAGCCTTGAAACGAGAAAAGCTTTTCAAAAACATTCCACACGACGCTTTTTGACCCAAAGCCCGACTGCAGAACCATACCTCATCAGTTTCCGGATATCCGGACCAAGTCCTGCACAGGTGGAACAGGGTCAAGCTGGGAATCGTTACCGAGGGAAAAAAGTGAAGGGGATCTTGTTATTTGCAGAATTCGCAGAGAAGATCCGCAAGCATGCTGCCGACATGCCCCCGGCATGCAACCGACATGCTCTATTCCAACAAAGTTTTGTTCACAATGAAAACGCAATGTTATGACACCAGATCTGGTGCGCACGTGCGTGAGGGAACTCGAACTATGACACAAACATTCACAAATACATATGTAAATGAGTCCGCGCTAAATTTCTTCCGAATTAGTTAAAACCGTTCCGCTAATTCAGCTGAGTTGATTTTTTGCATACATTTGTACCTAAAAGCGTTTTATAACCCCTTCTCTGAGTTTTTTATAGCCCTCAAAATATTTTTTTTGGCTGCGCAATCTGCTCCAGTCGCAAAGCGCGCCTCATGCAATTCAGTTTGGCCATCGCTACGCTTGCCTTAAGATTTTCCTTTTCTTTTCACACTTTCTTGTTATATTAGGGTGGTCGGAAAGTTATGAGACACTTGGAGAATATTGCAAATTTCTTTAAAAAAGACTCATTACATGCTCTAATGTTGATAGATGTTAGAACATACATTGTCTAGAAGACAACCTCTAAATAAGTCACTCATATGTTTAATAATCAAACTTGCTAAAATGCGAAGTCAATGCTAAAATGATAAAATATGAGCTTTGAACAATATCTGCGAATTGAGCACGTGAGACTATCTAAAGTACCACTGCTGCGATGGGTGAGGGGACATTCGTCCATCCTACGACATTTCGTAGATGTCAGAGTTTTGAGTCAGGACCTATGGTCATTAGCCGTTTCGAAACTGGAGACACTTATGATTTACTTTTTTGTGCAAGTAAACACAAGTTTTCTGGGTACCATCCGATAGCGCTCCTTACCAGGGCTCGACACGAGCTAGCACCAGGGATACTTCAAAACGAAGTCCAGTTTGATCTTGAAAATTTCGTACGAAGTCCCCTTTGACCTGTTTTGAAGACCCATCATTATTTTTAGAGTATGTAAAAGCATAGTAGGGTTTCAATGCATGCTGATTCCATGGAACAGCTTTTCACAGCTTTCTGAGCTTTTTAAGTGGTTGAATCATATGTTGAGAAGAAGAAGAAGCCGATTTTTCGACTGCGGAGCAGATCGAGCAATTTTCAGATGGCTATAAGACGCTGAAAAGAAAACATCACGAAATTGTTTCTTCTCTATATGTAAACTTTTACGGTTTAGATACGTTTTGTATAAAAGAATATGCAAACTTATGTGAGCAAAGTGTCGGTGCCAGCTCAGCTGGCACCCAGCTGGCACGGCGCCAGCTAATTTAGGAAAAAGTTCAGCACAGCTTTCATTCACATAAGTTTTCATAAATTTTTGGGCCTAGTTCGGGTCCCCCAACGCGCATGTACACATTATATTTGGTGTCATATCATTGCGTTTTGGCTGAAAACAACGCCTTTGTTTGTTTGAGTACGGCATGCCGGTGGCGTGCTGGCGGCATTCTTGCGGCTCTCCTCCGCCCGGACCCCAGAAAAACGATATCCAGCTTGACCCGGTGCCAGCTGTGCCGAGCCCTGCTCCTTACGCTCTATCCATCCATATGCAGTGTACCTCGACTTTGATACTTCTTCGGAGCATATAGGCCAAACATGTATTTTCGGCCTCTTATTGCTCCAACAACAAATTTTTAAGTTTCTGTCTTTTGGAAAACAAGAAGAATTTCCGAATGCTCACTCAATAAGCCGTTCGAGAACGCTCAAAGAGCTCTTTCGGAAGGTCTATAATTTGCATTGTGATTTTACAGTATAGCAGCGCAGGACTGAAAGGTGTTCAGAGAATCATGTCGGAGTCCTTCGAAGCAGAAACGCTAAGGGCTGTGAGAGAGAAGCAGTAGAGCGTTACTAGGATGATTGGCAAAGGTCGTTTATGTAAGCGGTATTCAAGTTGCAGCCTGCTGTCCATCAAAACAAAAAAAAACTCGAAATAGAAAAAATTGAGCTGTCCCATTATTTTCCGGTCACCCTAGTACATAACTGTTGTCTTTTACAGGGAAGGATAAGGGCGAGCGGATGTGGTGGGCAAAGAAGGAGGAAAGAATTGGAAAGTGACTAAGGGAGATGTGGAGGGGGAAAGTACTGAGAAACTGTATTTTTCTTTTCAATGAATAGAGAGGGAGTGAGTTCGTCTCAAGATTGTTGTCCTTGTTCCAGCTGGTGACGAGGACCTATAATGCCCTCTCCCATTTTTTCGGTAGAGTGTTATGTGCTATGTCTTTCACATCTTGTTAAAATTTTATTGTGCCAAAGGCTAACCGACCGTCACAGCTCTTCAAATTAATGTAAGATGATACTTGCATTTTGACAGGGATTATTAATTTTAAGCGCTAATGGGTCATTCTGGAATGGATCAAACTATTTTACTAGTGGAACAGATTGAGCGAAAGTTAGATCCACACTTGGTGTAGGATCAAAACCTCATAAAACAGGTCAAATAATGGAAAACGTGCAAAAATAATCTCGATACGGGAAAAGAAAAGATTCCTCTTTGTCATAGCCGCACTGTGCTTATAGCAGAAAACATAATCGCCCTATCACGTCCACTGCTCTTTCAACAAGAATTGCACTCTCTTCTCCATCATACCTGTTTGTCAATCATCTTATATATAAAGCTGAATGTCTGTTTGTATGTCTGTCTGTATGTCTGTCTGTATGTCTGTCTGTATGTATGTATGTATGTATGTACGTATGTTCCGAATAGAAAATTCCATTTCTGAACCGATCCGGACCAAACTTGGCACACATACACTACGGGCCCCGGCGGGTGTCATAGGCTACTTTTCGTCATCGATCGATATCGATTTTATCGATTTTTATCGATTTTTTTGCTGAGTTCACCTACGGGGCTGGGAGTTGGCACAGGGGGGTAATCGAGCATGGGGATTCCGAATACAATATTGGTTTTCGGGATTATCGATTACTTTTATCGATTTTATCGATTTTTTTGCAAAGTTTGAGCTACGGGGCTGGGAGTTGGCACAGGGGGGTAATCGAGCATGGGGATTCCGAATACAATATTGGTTTTCAGGATTATCGATTACTTTTATCGATTTTATCGATTTTTTTGCAAAGTTTGAGCTACGGGGCTGGGAGTTGGCACAGGGGGGTAATCGAGCATGGGGATTCCGAATACAATATTGGTTTTCGGGATTATCGATTACTTTTATCGATTTTATCGATTTTGCAAAGTTTGAGCTAGGGGGCTGGGAGTTGCTGATCATCCCCCTTGGGGATGATCAGCATGCTCGATTACCCCCCTGTGCCAACTCCCAGCCCCCTAGCTCAAACTTTGCAAAATCGATAAAATCGATAAAAGTAATCGATAATCCCGAAAACCAATATTGTATTCGGAATCCCCATGCTCGATTACCCCCCTGTGCCAACTCCCAGCCCCGTAGCTCAAACTTTGCAAAAAAATCGATAAAATCGATAAAAGTAATCGATAATCCTGAAAACCAATATTGTATTCGGAATCCCCATGCTCGATTACCCCCCTGTGCCAACTCCCAGCCCCGTAGCTCAAACTTTGCAAAAAAATCGATAAAATCGATAAAAGTAATCGATAATCCCGAAAACCAATATTGTATTCGGAATCCCCATGCTCACTTGCCTCCTATGCCAACTCCTAGCCCTGTAGGTGAACTCTGCAAAAAAATCGATAAAAATCGGTAAAATCGACATCGATCGATAACGAAAAGTGGACTGTGACACCCGCCGGGGCCCGAAGTGTATGTGTGCCAAGTTTGGTCCGGATACGGCGGAGCCGGGTAAGCCAGCTAGTCTTATATATAGAGCTGAATGTCTGTTTGTGTGTGTATATCTCTACATATCTTCCAAATAGAGATTTTTTGTTTCTGAACCAATCCTGACCAAATTTGGCACACATAAACTTCAGAACGGGGCGGGTGTTTGTTATAGGCTACTTTTCGTCATCGGTAGATATCGATTTTATTGTTTTTTACAAAGTTTGAGCTGCGGAGCTGGGAGTTGGCACAGAAGGGTAAGTGAGCATGCTGATTGCGAAAATATTATTGAAAGGGCCAGGATGCCTGGGCTTGCTAGCTAGTTTTCAATACGAAATTTAAGATTGCAGTTGTGCAAGTTTGACGGCAAAAAACCGACAGTTGAATTGCATGTGAAGTCGTACTCTCATTCCAATTCCTCAACACATTCACGACGCCACTTCTTGATAACTGTCGTTCGGATTAAAGCATATTCAGCAAAATTAAATTTGCGAAATACACTCTGGTCACTGATGGTCCTATGGTCTGGAATGTTGAACTTCCACAAAGTATTAGTTTGTCCCAAAAGTAAACTCCATTTTTGAATAAAAGAGTTGTTTTTGTTTCCCCAATAGAGTTAAGGTACAATTTGATAGAGCGAAGCAAGCTGTACCAAAAGACCGCCAAAGATCCACTTGAGTCGTAATCCAGGTGAGATTTGAGGGCGAAAACCAAAATTTTTCAGCTACCCTAAAAATCGAACCTCCTTTCAGAAAAATTGAGAACTTCCAACTTAATCTTCATATAGTAGACACCTAGTAGAACCCAAAACGTATTAGGCGGATTTTTTCCGGGGCTCAGTGAGAAAAAAAGTGGTCCGAAGTTGCCAAAATGCCGGTTTTTTCGGTTTTTTGTGAAAACTCGGTATTTCTCAATCATAAGGGCACATACCGTGGTAAGGTTTTGGAATCATACTTACTAAGGCCCGTACTATACAATGACATATGTGGGCTGGGGCGAAGTCTGCCATTTTTGGACAATTTTTGTTCCTCGCTTTCTGTGCTTGGAAATAACTCTTTAAAGGCATATTTGAGTACTACTGTAGTACCACTTTACAACGACCAAGCTGGAGATCTGTAGGATTCTTTGCGCAGAAGTCCAATTTTTGAGTGACAAAATTTTTTTCGATTTTGGCTTTAAATTTTCCATGAAATGCGAATAAGGCGGATCCTTGGTGGATATTTTTTAGAGCTTGATCTGCTCTATCGACTACTTTAAGTTTACTAAAAAAACAAAAACATCTTGAATCATCTAGAAAAGGAGTTTACTTTTACGACAACCTAATAATTCAAAAGATATACAGGGTGTCCCACAAAAATGTTAACACTGTTTGATCGTTAATAACTCCCTTGCTTTCAAGTCTTTCGCCGAGCTTGAGACACCATTCTGTAGGGCGAGTTTCAACTTAGATTTACAGTATGGAGCGAATCACCGTTCGCTCTTCGTTACGGCAAGATTATGGTAAAAAATTCCAGCATGGTGGGACCGTTGTATATGCCCTCTGACAAATTTTTTTTTAAAAATCTGAAAAATCGTGCACTAGGGTTTTTTCGCTCACGCTGATTTTACTACACAACTTTTTACGAGTGTTTTCAGCTTTTTTGACGGTGTAATCACATTTTTGACACAGGCTGGGAAGTCAGTTATTACACTTTACCTAGGATAACTTTGAAAAGAAGTATCATAATAAAATGGAAATTTCCTATCCGAAATCAGCGGCTTTCACTACCATAGTACAAGAGATTTTGGCTTGTTTGGCTGTGTTTCGAAACAGAAGATGGTCTTTGATGGCCTAAAATCCTTGTCAAAATTCCTACCGTAATTCTACAGTAACGAGGAGAGTTAGATGATTCGCTCCATACGCGAATCTAAGTTTATCCTCGCTCTACAGAATGGTACCTAAAGCTCGGCGAAATACTTGAAAGCAAGGGAGTTATTAACGATCAAACAGTGTTAACATTTTTTGACACCCTGTATATAGAAGTACCCAGTGCTCAGTGTGCCCCAAAACTTTTATCATAAATAAAAAAATTAGAATTTCAGAAAGTATACGCCCCCTTCCGTGAGTCGTATAGTTCGCAGAGGCAGGATACGTACCGATGGGTCGTACGTGGTCGTGAATGTGTTAATAGTACGTAACCTTGTAAATTCACCTTTCGTTATAAGATGACCTTGATGCAATGCGTAAAGGGGTGCGGTGAAGCTTTCCGCGCAGTGCAACATTTCATTGCAAGTCTCGGTTCGGGTTCCATATCTATATTGACTTTTTCATTATATTGATCCATTCAATCGATTTCTCGTGTCTCACTTGACTATGGATACGAAAACAGATGGGAACTTGTTTGCAAATGCAAAAAGCAAGCCAATGGCACTATTTTATACGCTGCACGCAGGTTGCATGGCAAATGCTGGTTTGATCAAAGGTTCGGTTCGGTGTTGACGCACATAAAATTAATGACCTGCACGATTTGCTGGCTCGAGAAACCGATAGTACGACCCAAGAAATTCTTTCTGTCACATCTACGGAACAATGAGAATTAGACTATGATTAGACAAATGCAATTATACCATTGATAGACGAAAAATTGGGCAAGGCTTAACGATAAATTATGTGAATGACGCGTATAAATTGTGTGAATCCACTATTTGCTTCCAGCAAGGGAGAAAGGAATGATAATTGTGTGAGCCACTGCTTTTTTTAAGGGAATTCGAATTTTGCTAACATGTATGCAGCAGCCTTTTGTTTGGATGTAAGGTAAATGCTTTAAGAAACCTGATTCGGTGCCAAACATCAAAAAGGCAAAGTTGAGATATACGTTATCCCCTACAACGCAAAAACTTGATTACTGAAACGTCTTGGAATGTTTTTGTCTTGCGATAAAAAAAGATGTGAACGGCGGTCAACGTCTAGGGTCATGCTTGAAATCCTTTCATTCTTATACCATCCTTTGCGCTCACCGAATCGCTCATCACTTGGCCATTTAAAAAGAGACATATATGTATCAGTTGCGGACCGAGGAGGGTTTTTGAAATTTACTTACGTGGATTATAAAAACGTGCAAGTGACTTGTTTATTCTTGTAAGCAGTTATGATAATTTTTGAAGTTTTTTAAAAATTTAAATTAGCCTTATAAAAAAATTTTTTCGGGACGTGACTGACGCCACGCCCTCTTTTCCAGATTTTAGGGGTTGGGGACCCGCAAAATTCTGAGAGTCGCCCCCTAAAATTTTTTCCCTAGTGCTGACTGGCTGACGCCACACACCTTGATTTGAGAAAATTTTCTGCCGCACTCTCCCCGGACGGAAATCGTGGAATCGCCACTGATATGTATATACATATATATCCTGAAATCAGCTTCAAACACTTGTTCCAAGTATGCTATACGTAGCTACGGCGCATTAATCTATAGTTATTGACCCTTTTCTGTGCAAGTGCGCACTCATTGATTTTCAAGCATCACGCCATCATCATGTAAGTGCTGATACACTTGCTTCAAAGGTATTGTCCAGGTCAACTTGGGAGTATTCGGATCTTGACACAGTGTGAGAGCACGGCTCCTGACTAACGCAACAGTTCAAGTGCCATAAAGATGGAATCAGAAGCGAAAATATCGCTTCGGACGAGTTTGCAAAAAAGGGGGCGGTACTCCAATCCCGCCCCCTTGACAAGTTTTGACGTGGGCAATACACTAGATCTTGAGCATTCGCCACGTCAAAACTTGTCAAGGGGCGGGATTGGAGTGCTGCCCCCTTTTTTGCAAACTCGTCCGAAGCGATTTTTTTTTTCATCTTTATTCCATTCCATCTTTATCGATCGCACTTGAACTGTTGCTCAGGAGTCGTGCTCTCACACTTGTCAAGATCCCAATACCCCCAAGTTAACCTGGACAATGCCTTTAAATTCCTCAGTGGAAAAAGATTCTATTTAATGTTAATTCAACATCACAGCACCTTTTTAGGGCAGAATCCTACCTACAGGCAGTCTTTATTTTGAACTAGCTGGCTTACCCGGCTCCGCCGTATCCGGACCAAACTTGGCACACATACACGTCGGGCCCCGGCGGGTGTCACAGTCCACTTTTCGTTATCGATCGATGTCGATTTCACCGATTTTTATCGATTTTTTTGCGGAGTTCACCTACAGGGCTAGGAGTTGGCACAGGGGGGAAGTGAGCATGGGGATTCCGAACACAATATTAGTTTTCAGAATTATCGATTACTTTTATTGATTTTATCGATTTTTTTGTAAAGTTTGACCTGCGGGGCTGGGAGTTTGCACAGGGGGGTAATCGAGCATGCAGATTACGAATACAATATTAGTTTTCAGGATCGTCCATTACTTTTATCGATTTCATCGATTTTTTTGCAAAGTTTGAGCTAGGGGGCTGGAATTTGGCACGGGGGTGTAATCGAGCATGCTGATCACCCCCTTGGGGATGATCAGCATGCTCGATTACCCCCCTGTGCCAACTCCCAGCCCCCTAGCTCAAACTTTAATCGATAAAATCGATAAAAGTAATCGATAATCCCGAAAACCAATATTGTATTCGGAATCCCCATGCTCGATTACCCCCTTGTGCGAGCTCCAAGCCCCGTAGCTGAAACTTTGCAAAAAATCGATAAAATCGATAAAAGTAATCGATAATCCTGAAAACCAATATTGTATTCGGAATCCCCATGCTCGATTACCCCCCTGTGCCAACTCCCAGCCCCGTAGCTCAAACTTTGCAAAAAATCGATAAAATCGATAAAAGTAATCGATAATCCTGAAAACCAATATTGTATTCGGAATCCCCATGCTCGATTACCCCCCTGTCCAACTCCCAGCCCCGTAGGTGAACTCAGCAAAAACGATAAAAATCGATAAAATCGATATCGATCGATGACGAAAAGTAGCCTATGACACCCGCCGGGGCCCGTAGTGTATGTGTGCCAAGTTTGGTCCGGATCGGTTCAGAAATGGAATTTTCTATTCGGAACATACGTACAGACATACATACAGACAGACATACAGACAGACAGACAGACAAACAGACATTCAGCTTTATATATAAGATAGTATGCCTATCTCGCATAGTAAAAAGCTCATAACTCGTTTCAAAATGGTGCTCCACAGCTAGAATTAACATATTTGGAACCAGCTTTTTATGCTGCTTAAGGATATATTTTTTTCTTTCCAAAAAGCCGAGCTATTAGTTTAGGTGCCTTCCTAATTAGTTGGTGTTTGCCCAAGTTTCAAATAAACTGTAACAGCAACGGTGTAAGCTTGGAAGAGTTGTCAGTGAATGAAAACGATAATTTGGCCCTTGTTATTCTGTATAAAAGGAGCTTCTTTCGCATAAAATCAAAACAAATGATACATTTGTTATTTGTATGTCAATAAGAAACAAAAACTAATTGGTCGCTTTACAAAGTTCAAATAGGGCTTCCCTTGAACAAAAGAACTGTAAGTTTTTGATGAACGGCAAGGCGTTCTGCACTAATATATACGCAACCCAAGTGAGCTAGGCCATAGCCAAAGAAGGTTCAATAGACATGTCTAGTGAAGTTTTTTTGAGCATGACTCCGTACGGATCGGTCAGAAAAAGGAGTTGATTAGGCGATAATTTAGCCTTTAATGTACATCTCAAGTCATGCGCCAACAGTTCGTTTGTCTGCTTTCTCGCAAACCACTTAAACGGCGTTTCTCGAACTTCCTGGAAAAGATCCCAAGAGCTGCAATACTAAAACCGGATCCAAATCCTATTTCGATGCGTTTTACAATCTAGTAAACGGCAAGCTGCAGAAACTAATAAACACTCTTTTAATTCTTGGCTTCACTCGGTTCTAGCATGCCAAGGCTTTGACGAACGTGAGGGCAACAAGACGTCAGCCTGACCAAGAATGGATTCTAGTAAGCTAAAAAGAAGACAATCACAAGAATATGTCAAACGTCCTCTTGTCTTGAAACCTGGGCATTCTGTGGTACTGATGGCAATAAACTGTCATTATTTATTAGGCAATAAACTGTCACCGATAACAACCTGTACGGCAAAAGAAAAATATTGAAATCACAAGAATATTTCTAACTGTTTCTAGCGAGATTTTGTCATTTTGTTAGTTTACGCAAACGTAAGAACTTATCAACAACCTGATAAGAATGTGAGACGATGTCAGAATAAAGAATTGAAAGTATTTATTCACCGTGAAGAGATTTCCACCTACTATCCTATTTTTCTTCTTTACTCCCTTCCTCCCCTCCTCTTTGCTAAAAAAACAAAAAGAGCCCCATGTGCAAAAAACTACTTGAGGTATTCTGCATTCACGTTTTCCAAAATGTGAAAATGGTGAGAGTCATGTAAGAGTCAATTATAAAAGAAACTGAGGTTCATGAACATTCCCTAACCAAGCAATGAGGTTCAATGGTAATTTGTCAAATCAAGCTATGTCGTATGGGTGCAGTAGTTTGATATGTAATCAATTAGTATTACTTTGAAAAGGTATTACCATTTGAGCCAATGAGCACCAATAATTGCAAAGCATTTCACTAATGGTCAATTGATTAAATGTTCAAGCACAAATATAATTCAAGAGGCACACTCTTGACTTTTATCTCTATAGAAAATTTATGTAAAGTCTGGCTTGATTCTCGTAGGTGTAGAGGTAGGCTTGGTGATAGTTTTGCGGATTTCAAATGGATGCAGGACTTTGCTACGTATAACAGGATTTCCCAGACCATATATTGCCCATTTTGCTAGATTGAGGAGACTTGTAGATTTTGTGGCTAGATCCATCCAAAAACCAAATCTAAAAAGTACATTGAGATTTTTGTGTTTTCGCATGAAAGACTTACCCTAAATGTAAATTGAAGCATATAGTCATTAGCAAAAAACATATACTCAACAGCAAGAAGTTTTTCACCAACCGAACTTCTCGAGAATTGCCTCTCTTAAAGCGGAGCAAATATAGAGTTCACAACTAACAATCTAACCACAAACCCTCTTTGCGAAAGCATGTTGAGGCGTCAGAACTATGGCTTGTTTACCAGAACGGCGTAGGTAGTAAATTTTCCAGATGATGAGCGTGTCGGTTATAACTATAAACACGACGCATATTCCCTAAATCATCAAGTTTGCTAGAAAGTAGTGGATGTATACGTAGTTTCTACTTAATCAGCGTCAACCTCTTACCTGTAAGATAAGATTTACAATTCGATACACATTTGAGTAAGGCTTAGTAAAGTCGAAATACCAACTATGTGACTCAGTATAGTAAGTGAATGCACACCATCGCGTGAACAAAGGTACTGAAATAAAGCCTTCGGAATTTCCATGGCATATTAAGAAGAAATTGTAAGAAACTTCGTAGGGAATAGCTTTCTAAGCAAACATCAAAGTTTCTTTTTTATACCTTTGGGGGACGAGTGGCGTAGTGGTATGAGGCGCCGCTATGACCAGATCGGACGCAGGTTCGATTCCCGCCCCTGGGCCAACCAAGCCCTCTACCCTCCGGGGTCGGTAAATTGGTACCAGAGTAATCAGGGAGGATAAAAGCACTGACTTGGTGGCTGGCCCCGCAAGTCACTGTATAAGCCCGCACGCATACAATTGCCTCTTCGACCATGAAGAGCCCGCAGAGGGTATTGAAGACGCCGAATCCTTTATCCTTTTATTATACCTTTGCTATAGTATTGCTTGATTCTCCAAGATTTATATAAAACAACTGGTGATATTCCTTTTTGTAAACTATGGCCCGTAGTAAACTCCCACTCATCTCAGGTGACCTGAGATTAGTCATTCAGAAAAACTCCCTTGGGTGCACCTAATCTCGCCCACCTTTCCGTGCTTTAGGATAGCCAGTTCAACAGCCAGAAGACTGTCCGATCAAGCGTCATAGTCAGTTCACCAGAATGCCACTTATCCGAAACTGATTTTAGGGTGACCGAGAAAGATAGTGTGCATAAGAGGAGAATCAGGCAGATTTCCTGTAAGTTGCTCGTGAATAATTTACGGGACAATTCAGTCGACGTATTCTTGAGGTGTAAAACTCCCAAAAACTGCACGATTTCGGAAGACTAAATGGGAGAGGATGGAGAACAGCTGCTGCAAGGAAAGCAAGAAAGATGGTTTCTTTCATTTTTTGTACAGTCGGCTTAGTTTTTTTCTTAAAAATCTGCGTTGAACAAGGATCTATTTACTTATTTCATCTTATTCATGTTCCAAAAATTTCAGTTTTTTGTGGAGTTTTCGTCAAAATATGTTAGTTTTCTTTTATATGTCCATTTGCTAGGCGAAATCGTTGATAGCGAGCACCATTAATTTTTTTCGGTAGTGGCCGTAATCAATGATTGCCCGGAAATGCCGCAAAACTACGCTACTAACCAGCTCTGAACCAGGGCCTTGCGTGTTGAATCCCAATCACTTAGCCGTTCGACCAAATCTACTCAACAAGTTCCGTTTTTTAGAATGCCCAAGATTTCATGTCTAAAAAGCATCCGCATCCAAATCAATCGCTAGATGGACACCGCGCTGGGGGCTCTACGTTCAACGTAGGCCCGCCCCCAGCCAAGCTGCGCTGAACAAGGGTTTACTAGGGGCCTATACGTGGCAATTTTAGAGCTAGTCGTCAGCGACATTCAAACATTTGCTTAAGGCAGCGTCCAGGCAAAGATCCATCAACCCAGATTAGCACATAGTTGTAAACAGGGGACCATGAGTATCCGATCTGCATTGGTCCGATCCTTTGACGTGGCCTCTAAAAAGAGATACGGGCCTGTGATACGTATCACAAACCGCTCCTTCGTATCACAAACCACCCCTGAGGACCAGTGCTCACGCAGGTGTGCAGTTGCATTGCAGTTGCATTGCAGTTGCACTGCACACTGCAATGCAACTGCATCCGTGCAGTTGCAGCTTCTCCCGCTGGCATGCGATGGGGACGAGCAATCCGAAGCTCGTCCGCTCCTTGAAGAGAGGGTCTCCAAGAATCGGGTTTTTGGGGGTTTCGAACAATTTGGACTTTACAGCTGTAATCAGGGCTACAGAAAGGCCCCAGAATGGCAGAAACATGAGAGGCGAAATTTTGCCCGGACTCTGCCTTTAAGCGTTTTCATTGCCCATAGCAACTCGGATTCTGAGATATCATAGTCAAGCAACTGTTAAATCAGAAGGTAGACGATTATTGTCGAGAATGATTTATTGATTTAAGGTTGGAGAGGCTCATTAGCATCATATGTGATAGATGATTAATGTTCAAGCCAATTACTTATTGAAGGGCTGACTTAAACATTAAGTTAGTACCCGAGCTTCCACGGCTGAATTACAGCAAAATATAAAATTGAAGTGAGAACTTTTTCTTGGAAGAGAACATCGAAGAAGTAGACACAGATGTTTTTCACGTCGCGAAATTTTTGGAAATCACATAGGTCATCAAAAATGCGCAAACGACTTGTTTATATTTGTAATTAATTGTCTGTAATCCTACATATCATATGAAGTAACCTACTCGTACAGGACATTGCAACTAGGACTGTCCCAGCGTTGCAGAATGCAAATTGCCTATAGGATAAACCACGAAAGGTTGTTGGCCAGTATATCGCAACAAAATGCATTATGGACAGCAGTGGTAACATAAGCAATTGTACAAACCATTCCGTACTATTGATGAATACAGATAAAAACTGTGTTTGCTCTGCTGAAATGTAACACATGCTAACTCAATGTTGTCTTATTTACAACTCACAGATATCTCTGTCTACGATGAAGCTAGGCAAATCGTGAAGAATAAGGTTGAGATATAAAAACATGTCGACTACCATGTTGGTGACTATGGTAAGGATTATAATGTTTCGAAAGACTTCCCTTGTCTTTACCGCTGCCCAAATTATCAACGCATTTACCAAAATTATGATAGTGTTAACGAAAACAACCATGATGTAGATGCTCCAGTGCGCTGCCATTGCTCTGGAGATGTAAATCTTACAAGGGAAGGATGGTCAGTCGAAGCGGCCTTTTGCGATGACTTGTATATCATTATGTAGGGCATAAAACGCTGATTCCAAATCTGTCTTCCTTATCTGCGGCGCATTCCTAGAGGAGGAGTTATGAGCGTTTATTGGAAAAAAACTGAATGTGCAAATAATATAAAAACAGTAGTAACATTATTCCTAGCGCTTAAATGGGCCAGTGGTAATCTTTTCAACACTCTATAAAATGAATACTTTAAGGTGAGATATATCCACACTCCGGCTGTCTCATTCAACGCTGGGAAAATTTTAGTCAATGTTTTCATCCCAGAAAAATCATTTTTTGCTCCTTCAAACGCTCATAACTCCTCCTCCAGGAAAGCGCCGCAGATAGGGAAGATAGATTTGGAATCTGCGTTTTATGCACTCCACCATGGTATACAAATCATTTCAAAAGGCTACTTCGACCAACCATCCTTCCCTTGTTAGTAACTTTATGACGAAAAGCTTCAAAAGCAAAAGAACTTGAGTGAGAAGTCAAGCAACGTGTGAAGAACTTTTCCCTTCAAAAAATTATTGGCAAATGCTGAACCAAAGTTCTTCGCTTTTCTTTGCACTATGTGCCAAGAAGACTGAAATTAACATGTGAAATGCGAGATATTCTCTGGGTAGAGAGTGCGGCAAAAGTCTGGAAGCCAATTGGCTGTTTGTTAACTACAATACTACGTTGATTTTGATTTAAATTAAACTAATGCTGCCAGCATCATCTACAAACCACACTTTCCTAGCTGAAAACAGCCTGCCACACGCTTTTGTAAAAATTGTATTTACCAAACGAGTGCTTCTACAGAGCGAGAAAATTAGATTCTTTGTATTTACAGCTTATTTCGCAGTTAAAGATAATGCGGATAGCCTACGAAATTTTGATGTACGCAAAAGGAAGAGGAGGTAGGTAGAGGAGGCTTTGTGCTATCACACTGTAGTATAAGCTATTGCATAAGTTTTATCCGATTTTTTGCCTTAAGTTTGAAGCAGCCGTTCTACGAGATTTTCACTCGTAATGCGATACTATTATATTTGTACCATTAGGAAGGAATTTTTGCTCTTGCTAACAAATGTCATATTCTGATGAAATCCCCACTCTAACGGTGTTGCACGTTCTCAGCTAAAAAATGTTCTTGCGAAAAAACCTCCACAGTATGCTCTTCGAGTCAAGTCCATGTCTTGGTCACGGAATAAAGGTGAAATACTCCAGTATATGCAAAGACTCACTTTCAGGTAAAAAACGTCTTGCTAGTAAAATTTCTTGTTGAAGATCTATTATTCGTACAAAACTATTATTCGTACAAAACTTCTACAAGAAATAAGTTTCGTGATTAGAGGCAATCAATGAATCTAATATTGAAGGTGCTAGAGTGAAGCAAGAGCTAAAGCCCATATACCAGTTACATTTCATCCCTCGCAACACTTGTAAACTACAATATTGAAAGTTGGCATACATACATGTACTACAAGAAGTTGACAGACGGCTTTGTTTTCACTCGCTCAAATATATTTTTCGGCACAAAACCCTGTGGGCACTTTTAGGCTAAAAATAATCTTCGAAATTTTCTCTATATATTCTTGGCCAATTGATGTGCCTGTCAGCTCTCATAAGGGAGCACGGCCATGTTAAAAAAGAGTTTGAAGGAAAACGCTCTGAAGTTTTTAATTTCTTGTTTGTTCTTCAACAGAGTTTTTCGTAAGCACTAGTATTCCTCTGATAGCACTAATCGACATGTAAACTAAGATTAAAGGAAAAAGTTGATTTTGAAGGAAGTTATGATATTTCGGATTTGAACATTCAAATCGGACAGAACTTATGCAGTAGCCTGATAGTTGCGATTACCAGGTATTATTTTTTTGAAAAACTCAGTCAAAATTTGCGGATACTACCTGCGTGTCAGAGACCATCTGTTTTCAAAACAAATCTGAAAGCTATAGAAGCGCAGCAGGCACTGAGTTTTGGCTATATTCTTTAGCCTTTTATGTAAACATCTAGCTGATTTGGTCGATGCAGCACCTTCGACACTTGAAAGCTTAGAATTTTTCGCTTTCTTTCGCGCAATCGCATCCAAATTTCCGGTAAGCGAGTAACCTGTCTTCATTTCGAAATGTAAAATTTTTCTCTGAACATTTCAAAAACATTTGTTCGTAATATGTTGTAGCCAATAACTTGCTTCATCATACTGCAGATTTGGCTGGTGAAGGAAGAAGTTATCTTGATTTGATTCGTAGGCTGCATGCCACGACAGGTGGACTCGCCAAAACTTTGAAGGGTAGCTTTGAAACTATAAGAGACAACCTCAGGATTTGAGAGCTGCATTTCGTAAGGTTCGAATTATGTGTGCACCAGATATAGATTTGTTTCTACGTACTTTCCTTCTGATTTTATCTGAAAAAACATTAGGCTCCCAGACTTTTGCGGCTCCCTGTAATATCAGTGACAACACCCAACAGTTGATGATATAACGATGCTCAGCAATAACAGAAAATATGAATTCATTCTTCCCCCTGGGTAAGACTATTTGATGATTTTTCTTAAAAGTTGCTGATGCTGGCAAAAATCTGCACTCATTTTCTTTATTTTCCTTATCGTGAGGCATGGTTGATTTGTAAGCATGCCTTAGTTACATAAACGCTCGAATAAAATTATCATGCTTTTGTTCGTGCCCATCTTAACACAAATTGACTGCACTTAAAAAGTAAGTTCGAAAAAATTGCAAGTTATCTCATAGAAACATTTTTAACTGCGGTTTGAATTGATTCGAAGAGACGACGAACTGGAGCAAAAATGTGTAAATTATTGTCTGTCTAGACCTAAATCCAGGTGCTTTTCAAAGCTTGCTTGGCATTTGGTGACTAATCCAGTCGGAAAACAAGTTTACTTTTAAAACAGAACAGTTGCCATGGTCTTGTTGCTTTTCAGTAGGAAAAAATGTCAATGTTCAAAAATTTAGAGGAACTCTTTCATTTTGGACTTGACACCTAGCAATGGCACAAAATGATAAATTAACGTGAGAGATCAAAACAGCTTTGTTGTATAGTCTACGAGCGTAAAGGAGGTTTGGTTTCTTACGGTGGAGAGTCGTCATGTCTGACCTGATATTTTGACGAAGGTAGTCCCAGCCAGGGCTCGGCACGAGGTGGCTAGTTGAAAATGCAAAAAACGAAGTCCTCCTTGACTTCGCAACAAAAGTACGACATCCCCCTTGACCGCTAACGAACAAATCAAACTTGAAAACAAAAAGGATGGAAAAGACTACAAGACAGACAATAAATAGGCAAGAAAAACTAGTAATTGTTTGTATTCTTCGGGTTGGCGGCATGCTGTGTCCGCCGCGCACAACCGCGAGCTTGGAGCAGCTTTGCCGCTTTCATCCAGATAATTAGGAGGGCTATAACTAAGCGGGGAGTAGAGGGTTTGGGGATGTACAAGAGCTGTTTTGTAGGGCATTAGATGTAGATTAATTTTATGTAAAAAATTTGAAAAAATTATGTGAAGAATAGGAATTATATGACTTTGTTTGCGTAAGCCACCTCAGGTGGCTATCCAGGTGGCTTGAAAGCCACCTAACCCCGAAAAAAGTTTGCCATGCCCTTAGTTCACATAATTTTTTCATAATTTTTCACACATAGTCCCAACTCCCCATTGCCCATCTACACACCTATTTTGGTGCCATTTCATCTTCACTTCGCTGTAAACAAACCCTTTGTTTATTTGCTGGCGGCATGCCGGCAGCGTGCCGGCAGCAGATCGAAAGACAGTGTTATGCTCTTCCGCAGAAACGATATCCCCTTTGCTTATTCCCCCAAAAACGATATCCAGCTTGCTTTGCAAGCCACCTGTGCCGAGCCCTGGTCCCAGCAGACTTCATTTGTATGTTTTCGTTTTCAATATCAGCCGGCTAATGTAAACATTTTCTCCGACACTTACCCCCCCCCCCCTTGTTAAGGGAATTATTTAATGGTGATATACGAAAGAATTACAGCAGGGAAGGTTGATGTCGCAATTCTGGGTGTGGAGCTGACATTTCGTAATGGACGAAAAGCAAAGAACCGTTTCCTGACAATAGGAACTCACCATATGTTTCTGAGCTTTTTCAAATGACGTGATGTGTCCGTAGTCGGTTTGAGGAAGCATGAGACAAACAGCTTGCTCCTTTTTGCAGAAATAATCTCGTAAACATTGTTGCACGCTATTGCGCAGGACCCACATATTAAGTCTTTTCGAAAGTAACTTCGCTTTTCTCATGGAGCGCAACATCCCGCAAAACAAAGATCCAAATTAGATCTTAAATGCATTCGAAGCAACTTTTTATCCTTATTCAAATAATGTTTTAGTCATTCCAGTTCAACCAACGAGCCGCAGAAAATGGCAACCGCTACAACCCATACTTTCTGTCATGGTCAAGATTAAGAATTTCCAATTTTTATACCATCCCCTTGGAGAAGTCCAAGCAACGGGTGGACAGAGCAAACTTTACAGGACACGAAGCAGTGTTTCAGCTTTACACATCTCGCCATGACCTTTTGGTAATTTTCGTCAAAACCAAACGCACATCAGACATCAACAAACTTTCGAAACTTGAACTTCTAAAAATGGACTATAGATAAGCACAAGTTTCACAAAGTAAATGAGCGTCCAGGACTCGGAATAATAAACTGGATTTTTTGGGTACTTCATGGTGCCCTGAAAACTGAAATTATGTTGAGTTTATTTCCGAAGACTTGAATTGAAAACGAATTATACTGTTTTATAAGAGACTAAAAAGCTGCATAGACCCGCATTGCTCAGTGGTTGATGGTCTATCAAGTTTGAGCTGATCAAACGTGGGATTTGCATCAAATAAAATTCTATAAATCTGGCTAGCTATGGAATAGAGGACATATTTAAATCCTGCAAGATCTGCTCTATCTATCGTTACTTGCAATTTTTCGGGAAGTCGCTAGTAAAACTAAAGAGACGAATCGCAATTTTTGGTGATTTTTTGAGAGCCGTTGAATAAACTGCAAAATAGATAAAGCCGACTGAAAGGGGATGGAAAGCTGCAAGGAATGCGCTGAAATCTATTTGGATTCCTTGTTCTGCGGGATGTTACGTTTGTTGAGCGAAATTACTTCTGCAACGACCTAATACATAACCTTCAAAAAAAATTTTTGAAGAGGAAGCGAATTAGCTTTCCAGGCGGCGCTGTCAGAGAAAATGGCTACTTGGACGCAAACAATCATTCAAAAAGAGGAATACCAACACAGCATTTGATAAATATATACGATAAATGGGGACATGGTGGCTACGGAGTTATTTTGACCGGCAATGTCTGTGTCGACCCGGTAAGCAGTGATCTAGAGTTTACTTTTATCACTGTTATGATCCAATGAATAGTATATTAGTGCAACCTTGAAAGCGCAGGATATACAATTATGTGCAAAGAGAATGCATTGTTTGAGCTGAAAAGTGCATTCGCCGAAATGGCCGACATTTCCAAAAGCGATGGAGCTCTGATTATGGCGCCGATCTCTCATGTAAAAACCTAGGGTTTCCTACAAGTTATAAATAATGTTTTTTAGGCTGGCCGTCAAACTCCATTGGCCGTCAACGAGCATCCTTATTCTGTAACAGATGAGGAATCAACAAGCAGTTTCGTCACTGCCGGCAAACCAGTAGCCCTCAGATTGGACCAAATAAAGACTGAAGTTGTTGATAGATTTGCGTACACAGCGAAATACGCGTATGACACGGGTTAGCACACTTCAGATATCAAATTTTTGCCTCCCACTAATTTTTTAGCTTCAATATCAAGAATCATGCCGTTAGGGTAAACTTTATAGGTTTTAGCGTTGAAATACATGCTGCTCATGGATTTTTGTTGTCCCAGTTCCTATCTCGTTCAAGTAACAAACGAGGAGACAAATACGGCGGGCCTTTAGAAAATAGGACGAGAGATTGTACAGACTTATGAAGAAATCAGGTAAAAGGAAAGATAGTCTTACCTAAGATCCTCTACAATGTGTTTTTTAAGAAAGATAATACCAGTGTCGGCGAAATTTGTCATTGGCATCAAATTGAATTTGATAGAGTTCCAAAATGATGGGTTGACTGTAGAAGAATCTACAGCCATTTGTTCTATAATGGATGTGTGTTCTAAAACGCTTGGAGTGTTTTCGAGCTTACTCCAATTCAGAGATGCGGCTTTGACTTCATCGAATTGACAGGGGGATCACTCTTCAGCCCATCCAGATTCTAAGATGAATCTGCTAGAAAACGTGAAGTTTACTCTGCTGAGTTTGCAACCAAGATGAATGAGTCCATAAAATTTCTGACCATACTGTCTTGATGTAGATTCATTCTATGATCAAGAATACCGTACTATACGTAACTGGAGGCTTCCGTACAGCAAAAGCCATGGTCGATTGCATAAAAAAAGGTTTTACTGATGGCATTGGATTGGGAAGACCAACCACAGCCGAGCCAGGTTTGGAGAGGAAATTTGCTTCTAGCGTTGAGCCTCTCAATTGCACTGATATGTGCCGCAGTTCTTTCTCATTTTAGTAGGTTGACAAGGCTTCAACCAAAACCTTTGATTTATTATTATACTTTCGAAAAGAAAATGATGCAAAGTTGTGTGGTTTGTGTTTATGTGCTGTAAGCCGATGTAGCTAGCGTAGCGGGGCAAAGGTCTTCAGGCTGGTCGAGCTGTTAAACTGAAGGTCGAGTCTTTCAGATCTACCCAACAAAATTCTCAAGAATGTTACTCAGCCGCTGTTAGAAGTTGAATCAGCATGATTACGTGACTTATTTGGTCTGTACTGCTCAATTGGAACAAATGGTGAAGCGGCCATTATCTCAGCTAAAAAAAGTACAACTTTTTTTCGACAATTTTCTTACAACAATCTGATTCCTTACTTAACATATGCAATAATATTGCGGATTTAAGCCAGAGGGAGCGGAAAACTTCAAAAAACTGGTTGTCGGTCATGCTCAAGGAATTGCCAAACTCAACGAAGAGCAAAAACCTGTTTATGGGGTTTTACAATACGAAAATCTATTTTGAGCAGAACATTTGTGGTATAGAAGATCATGTGCAAAAGTAACCCTTTTGAACAACGCAGCTCTCTGTTACACTTTTACATAAATGTTGATCATGACGTAATAAACATTGATTATAAAATTGGTCTAAATGTACACTTTCTAAGTGGGTTTGTTAATACTCTATAAAAGCGGGATAAGAACGATGGTATTTCCATTTTTCCCCATATTACTCTCCCTGTAAGAATTTCCAGAAAATGTCTAATTGCATTTGACTGAAACTTTCTCGAGACTAAATAAAATCAGTTTATGATAGATCGACAACCATACCACGTACAACCCAATAAAAGGTGCAGATAAGGAAAGAATTATTTTAGGAATCGGCATTTAGAATGCCTTTCTCAGAGCACGCAATGCAGAAAGAATTGTATAGCTCAAAATTTTTCGCATTCATAAGGTATTAATGACCACTACTGTTACTTACCCTATAGAAAAATCATTCAGCCCTCAAACTCGCGTCAGATAAAGCACTCCTCCACACGCAAATGCATGTTTATGCGTACTCTCAAGCTTCTTCTCAAAAGATGTATAAGTTGAGCAGGGCACCAAATCTGCTGGTAGCAGCAACAACATTGCAAAAAGTTCTTGACAATTTTTCAAAGTATCCTGATTAAGAACAAGAACTCGTTCCTATCTAAAGAGCGAGAGTGCATATTTTATCAGAAATGAGGCGGTAGCAAAGGAGCCTTGAAAAAATAGTATTCATATCCTCCTACCATGAAGTAAATCTAACTGGAAACTTCCGACCAAATTGGCTTACCACTTCCGAAAGATCAAAGATTAAAGTTCACCTGCTAAATGAACTAACAAAGATTTAATGTATGCAGGTTACGTTAATTATACGTCTAATTTTGATTCTCCATATTTGCAAAGCTTTGTGTTATTTCCATTGATTCAATGAATGCTATATCTGAAATAATATTCTAATATTTCAAAATTGAAGAGATTGTACGCGAAACCGTTGAGCGCTTTTGTAACCACTGATATCAAAGAATGACCCCCACAATGGTCGGTCGCCTCATCGTGGCGTGGGGGTGACACTGGGTGTCGAACTGCGATGCACAGCCGAGTGTATACTCTGGTAGGGCCTCCCAAGCTGTGAAGGAGTTCGACGTTTCCGGTTTCGGCCGGATGCCTAGCTAAGAACTGGCCGCGCCAGATTCTTCGCCGTCTGGCTTCTTCTGGTCGCTAGGCGGTCCCTCCCCGCTCCAAGCCCGGGGTCAGCGATCACCCCGTGGAAATCAAGAGTAGGCCTAGTAAGCCACCTCTTGTAGGGGAACAAATTTTATTACTCAGACAGCAAGAAGATTTAGAAAAAACCCTGTACATCGGATCCCGCCTACGGCGCCGGGTGGTAGCAAGAACGATGTCAGGGTACTCAGGGCGCCTTTCGGATTGGACAAAAACGACACGTCTGCCCGGACGACACGCCATGGAGACTGCCTCATGCTCTGCACTTACAACGCCAGGACAGTCTCCACAAACGCCGACCTCCACGCTCTTCTCGACGCTGCAGAGCACATCAACTACCACATCATTGCTCTGCAGGAAACGAAGTCCAGGAAGAAGGACGTGCGACAGATGAGTGATGGGACCCTCATCATTCGTGGTGAAAAGGTTCCATCACGAAACGTGGGAGGCGTCGGCTTTGTCGTCCACCCATCTATCGTCCATCTTGTCGATTCGCACGAGATCCTATCACCTCGACTAGGCATCCTACGACTACGGCCTCCACATCAGAAGACCATCAGCATCATCAACTGCTATTCTCCAACATCAGCAGCTGACGAATCAGAACTAGATGCTTTCTACGAAGATGTGGAGGAGGTCGTCCGCAACGAGAAGTCCTTTTACAAGTTTGTTGTGGGCGACTTCAACGCGAAAATCGGGATGCCATTGGAAAGGTAATATAGGATCGGGAAGTTTGGATATGGGCTCGGGAACGAAAACGGCAACCGTCTTGCTGGGCTTCTCTCCGCCGCACGACTTTTCCATGGAAATTCCATCTTTATGAAGAAGGAACATCGCCGGTGGACATGGGAATCGCCCAACGGAACGACCCACGCGGAGATCGACCACATTCTCACCAACCGAAGGTGGAGCTTACTCGATGTCTCTGTAGTTCCATCCTTCTGTAGTGGCTCCGATCACCGCCTCCTTCGAGCGAAGATACGACTCAGCCGAAGGCTGGAAAAGAAAGTCTGTCATAGTGCCGCGAGAAGGAAGGAAGTCGTTTATGACGGTAACAGGCTGGAAGAGCTCATATCAAGTTGTGACTGGCCCATCGAGGAGGACCCAACGTACGACTACGACCGGCTTCTGAAAGGATTGCGAGCCTGCGGAGAATGCGCCTCAGTGACTTCTGAGAAGAACTTGGACCGCATCTCGAAGACCACCAAGGCATTGCTCGAAAGAAGAAGATCATTGAGGCAGGATCCGAATGCAACTCATCTCGAGCGACTGATTGCCAACACCAGTTGCAGAACAGCTTTGCAAGAGGATCTCAGGAAGTACAGGCAAGCCAAGATACTGGAAGCAGCGGAAAGAAGACGAAGTCTCAAGAAGTGCCGAAGGGACCTCTGCGAATATCACGTACCGCTGGCTGCACTACTGAACGAAGACGGGACTCCGACTTCTTCCCGATACAAGATGGAATCTATCGCGAAGAACTTCTACACCAACCTCTTCCGCTCATCAACACCTGTGCAGATGCCCGTTGTTCCCACTGGAGAAGTACCACCACGAATTCTACCTGCTGAAGTGCGTATCGCGATACAGACCATGAAGACGTCCACGGCTCCAGGACCAGATCATCTTTCCGTCGAACTTCTGCGAGCCGGAGGACACCGTCTACACGAGATTCTAGCGTCGCATTTGACATCTTACCTTCAGAAGGAGAAGATTCCCGACCAGTGGAGAACGTCAAGAACCGTCCTTCTCTTCAAGAAGGGTGAACGGGAGGATCTTCGGAACTATCGTCCAATATGCTTGCTGAGTGTGCTGTACAAGCTTTTCACGAAGATTATCCTCGCTCGCATATCAAGGACACTGGATGAAGCCCAACCCCAAGAACAAGCTGGATTTCGCAAAGGATTCAGCTGCATGGACCACATCCAGACCGTTTCGAGGGTCATAGAAGTCTGCCGGGAGTACCGACTGCCTCTCGTCCTAACCTTTGTCGACTACGAGAAAGCCTTCGACAGCGTCGAAACCAACGCCATCCTGTCTGCGCTAGTCGATCAAGGAGTGGACCCAGCTTACGTGAGGACGTTAGCCGACTGCTACAAGGACTGTACAACGACGATGCAGCTATTCCATCGCCCCCTGACCATACCAATCGGGAAGGGGGTCCGACAAGGCGACACAATCTCGCCGAAGCTGTTCACCGCGGCCTTGCAGTGGGTGATGAAGTCACTGGACTGGGACGAGAGAGGCATACGAGTTGATGGGAGATTCCTGTCCAACCTTCGTTTTGCGGACGACATCGTTCTCTTCTCGAGCAGTATCACCGAAGCAGAGACGATGCTGAAGGAACTAAACGAAGTAGGGAAGAAGATCGGACTGCGAATAAATCGGAAGAAGACTCAGTTCATGAAGAACGCCCTTTGCGAAGATGCAGAAATGGAATTGGAAGGCACCCCGATTATGGAGACGTCTTCCTACGTGTATCTCGGACGTTCGATGAACATGGAGAACGACTTGAGGGAAGAACTTAACAGGAGAAGAAGAGCAGCCTGGGCCGCCTTCGGGCCCCTGAAGGAAGCCACCGACCAACTGACGGACCCGGAGCTTCGTGCCCACCTGTTCGACTCAACCGTTCTCCCGGCGCTCTGTTACGCAGCTGAGACTTGGGCCGACACTGTAGCCACGTCGAAAGCTTTACGGACCACCCACAGAGCGCTCGAGCGCAGTCTTCTGAAGATGACCCGACGCAAGCAACATCTAGTCGGACTTCGCAGCACGGATATGAGAAGAATGTCCCGTCTTCGTGACCCAACGGAATACGTCGCGAAAGCCAAACACCGATGGGCCGGTCACATAATGAGAAGAACAGACGACAGATGGACACTAAGAACATCGGAGTGGATTCCTCGCGAAGCCAAACGTCCCCGAGGAAGACCTCCAACGAGATGGGCAGACGTGTTCGTGGAACGGATGGACCAGCTGAGAAATCAGCTGGATACGATTTCTGCACCTGGAACTCGTGGACGCAGCCACCGACGTCAGCCAAGAAGATCGTGGATGTCAGAAGCGAGGGACAGGGAAAAATGGAAACTTCTGAGCTGGGGCCCGCACGTCACGTGAAGCCGGGCCATCTAAGTATCTAAGTAAGTAAGATATCAAAGAACTTCTATCTCTTCATCTATCGTTGATGCATTCTTCAGTATTTTTCAGTAGCATTGCACGACCCATTTACTCACCATAATGTGCCCTGTCGCCGATCCCGCAAGTCACTCTCAAAGCAAAATGGAAAGCGCTGTTTGCCACAGCTACCAGGTGCGCTACTGCATTCGCGCCTAGACCTTTGCTCCTTAGGAACGCTGCCTAGCCAGAGTGTACAGTCCGCAGCATATAGAGCGGCATAGCATCTTTTGAATTTTTCTAGATTGTTGTCGTTGTGCTAATGGCGTTTTAGTCAGCTTCAGAGATGGATTTTCAACACTAGCGCTTGAGCAATGAGCGGTTTGTATATCAAGAGTGCACTATGCGCAAGGGTTCGTTGAAGATTCACGAAGAAACATCGCTATAAAGAAAGCATTTCTCAAAGGTTGCAGGCTACGCGACTCTAGCTGCAAACCTTGAACACTTCACATGGAGGCTGAGCTTTGGTCGACATCTGCAGCATGGTACAATTCGCTCCATGCCTTCTATATCTTTTATGACAGTAAGCACATATAGTGTTTTTTTCAAATTGATGCTTCTGCCTTGTCGCATTGTGTTATCACTCCCCGTCGGACAATGCCCCTTGTTAATAAGCGGCGGCATAAGATAAGCAAAGGATTTTTTAGATTACGCTAGATTGTCAATCGTCTGAATGGCCTGTCGCATGAAATCCTTTTTTCCTATTTAACTAGGTTACTTGTTATGTGAATAGAAGAACCTGGAACGATACACTTACGCTTTATTCAAGTGCACGCAGTTCGATGTCCTGCAGATGCTTAGATGGACTTACAGAGAACATTTCACGATTTTTCATTGTGATGTCAAGTAGAGATCAAACAACGTAATGGAGTAGTTGTTATTTTTGGCAATACCCTACCACTTGTGGTTTTATCTCTGAGATTCTTGACAACCTAGAATATTGTAATTGGCCAGCCTAGCCATGAAACTGTCTTCCGTACTCAACTTATCAAAATGGGAATATATGCCTTAGGAAACACCAGTATATCTCAAGAAGTTCTACGTTACGTTTATAGAACTCGACATGATACTTTGTCCGTGCCAATTACAATATTCTAGGTTGTCATGAATCTCAGAGATAAAACCACAAGTGGTAGGGTATTGCCAAAAATAACAACTACTCCATTACGTTGTTTGATCTCTACTTGACATCACAATGAAAGATCGTGAAATGTTCTCTGTAAGTCCATCTAAGCATTTGCAGGACATCGAACTGCGTGCACTTGAATAAAGCGTAAGTGTATCGTTCCAGGTTCTTCTATTCACATAACAAGTAACCTAGTTAAATAGGAAAAAAGGATTTCATGCGACAGGCCATCCAGACGATTGACAATCTAGCGTAATCTAAAAAATCCTTTGCTTACCTTATGCCGCCGCTTATTAACAAGGGGCATTGTCCGACGGGGATTGATAACACAATGCAACAAAGCAGAAGCATCAATTTGAAAAAAACACTATATGTGCTTACTGTCATAAAAGATATAGAAGGCATGGAGCGAATTGTACCATGCTGCAGATGTCGACCAAAGCTCAGCCTCCATGTGAAGTGTTCAAGGTTTGCAGCTAGAGTCGCGTAGCCTGCAACCTTTGAGAAATGCTTTCTTTATAGCGATGTTTCTTCGTGAATCTTCAACGAACCCTTGCGCATAGTGCACTCTTGATATACAAACCGTTCATTGCTCAACCGCTAGTGTTGAAAATCCATCTTCTGAAGCTGACTAAAACGCCATTAGCACAACGACAACAATCTAGAAAAATTCAAAAGATGCTATGCCGCTCTATATGCTGCGGACTGTACACTCTGGCTAGGCAGCGTTCCTAAGGAGCAAAGGTCTAGGCGCGAATGCAGTAGCGCACCTGGTAGCTGTGGCAAACAGCGCTTTCCATTTTGCTTTAAGAGTGACTTGCGGGATCGGCGACAGGGCACATTATGCTGAGTAAATGGGTCGTGCAATGCTACTGAAAAATACTGAAGAATGCATCAACGATAGGTGAAGAGATAGAAGTTCTTTTATATCAGTGGTTACAAAAGCGCTCAACGGTTTCGCGTACAATCTCTTCAATTTTGAAATATTAGAACATTATTTCAGATATAGCATTCATTGAATCTGGAAATAACGCAAAGCTTTGCAAATATGGAGAATCAAAATTAGAATTATAATTAACGTAACCTGCATGCATTAAATCTTTGTTAGTTCATTTAGCAGGTGAATTTTAATCTTTGATCTTTCGAAAGTGGTAAGCCTATTTTGCTCGGAAGTCCATTTAGACCCACCGGCGATGCCGATCATCACGAGTGAATTGTAAACAACCGTTCATTTAAGCTTTTCCATGTAAAATTGGTAATTTTGAGAAAAAAAAATTTTTCCGCAAAAGCATAAATATTGGGAATTGAATGGGATACTGAAACTGTGGCTTTGTGGTAGCCATAAGGATAACAATCATCTTGGGCTACATCTCTATTCAAAAATCCTTCCAAAATTTTCAAATTCAAAACTTGGCAACTTTGCGCAGTTACACCCTTTGGCTCCGATTTTGTGTCAAAATAGGCTTTCTGCTTACTTTATGAGCTGAAGTCAACGTAACTGATTTACTTGCTGAACAAATTTCCGACTTTGCGTCCAATTACCGCCCATTTTGGTGGGCCAAGAGTCGCGTGGATCCTTTTGACGCACAATTTCAATGGTTCCACATACTGGGCCCGCTTGTGCTTCTGCACAGTTCACCTACACACTGATAGCGTGCTATGACAAAAATTTTAACTTAAGACGTTGGCTGCACCTCCCTATATGAATTTCGTGACATACAGACATAGAGACAGAAAGGCAAACAGACAGAGCTTAGCGCTTTATTATAATTCAAGATTTTCAAAACACTTATGGCGCATCATAGATAGAAAAATAGACAAAGAATCCAGAGCGAACATAAGAAACCAACCAGTCTCAATCGCAGATCCCATTAGGTTGGAAGGAAAAGAATGTCGCTTTTCTATTTCCTTGTTATGGCATCGCAACAGCGCAAACCCCAAAAACGTGAATGGGGTACCATTCATCAAAGCAAAGATAGCACAAAATGGCACTACCGCTTTTTCACAAAGTTTGAACCACGTGAAGTTCGAAGACGGGATCTAAAAAGTTTCAAATAACCTAAGGCCAAAAATTTGTATCCCCGTCCAAAAAATTTCTGTGAACCCTCAGTTTACTCACAAATACAGGGCGTCCCAAAAGTAAGTACACACTTTTCAATCGTTGATATCTTCCTTCCCATTTTGTCTTTTTCCACCATTTAAGTACCATTCTGTAGAGGAGGCTTCAATTTAGATTTGCTGTATCGAGCGAAACGCCGATCGCTCTTCGTTACTGTAGGATCAGTGTAGGAGCTTCGACAAGGATTTTAGGCCATTAAAAGCCATATTCTGCCTAGGAACAAAATCAAGCAAGCCAAAAACTCTTATACTATAGTAATGGAAGCCGACGATTTCGAATATAAAGTTTCTACTTTACTGTGATGCTTATTTCCAAAGTTATCCCAGGTAAACCGTTATAACTAAATTTTCAGTATTTTTCAGAAGTGTGATTTTACCGTCAAAAAAGCTGAAAGCAATTGTGAGAAGTTGTGTAGTGGAATTAGCATGCGCGAAAACTCTAGTAAGACGATTTTCCAGATTTTCTGAAAAATTTTTGTCAGATGGCATATTTCACGAAAGTTCCACATGCTGAAAGTTCTTACCGTAATCCTTGATACTGTAAATCTAAGTTGAAGTCTCCTCTATAGAATGGTACTTGAATGGTAAAAAAAGACCCATTGAGAAGAGAGATATTGACGATTGAACAGTGTGTACTTACTTTTGAGACATCCTGTATATTAGGTTGGTGCAAAAGTTCTTTCCCACCAAATTCAAAAAATCATAACTTCTGAATTTTCCAACCGATTGGATCGCTCTTATTTTTTTATGAAAGAATAAGTCATGCTCTTCATAATGACTCCTTAGTTGCTTGCTAATGATCATCTGTTCCATAGATAGGAGCGATAGAAGAAAATTAGTCAAAATTCGAATTTTCTGTGTAGGGTCATAAAAAATCGGAAACTTGCAACAAAAATCGGAGCAGACGGTATTGTAGGTTCTTTTACCAGCTCTTTCTAACAGTGCAAAGTTTGCGTCGATTGAGCGTTTCTATGAAAAGTTACGATTTTCAAGGAAGCAGTACAAAAGGGCGAATTTGATTTATTTTGACATTTTTCAGGGAAATTGTAACTTTTCATAGAGACGGTCAATCGCCGCAAACTTTGCACTGTTAGAAAGAGCTGGTGAAAGAACCTACAATACCGACTGCTCCGATTTTTGTTGCAAGTTTCCGATTTTTTGACCCTACACAGAAAATTTGAATTTTGACTAATTTTCTTCTATCGCTCCTATCTATGCAACAGATGATCATTGGCAAGCAACTAAGATGTCATTATAAAGAGCATGACTTGCTCCTACAAAAATAAAAACAGTCAAATCGGTTGGAAAAATTAGATTATGAATTTTTGAATTTGGTGGGAAAGAACTTTTGCACTAACCTAATACGCCTCTCATCAAACATTTATATGCACAGTTGCTGTGATTATTCCTTAGCTAAACATCGGAAAATTGAAAACGTCATCCTTGCTGGGCTGTTCCCAGGGTCAAGCAAGAGGTGTGGCACACGATCGCTGGTTACGACCTCCCCCCCCCCCTCTTATTGCTGTCTCAATAAGGCCCCTGAACTATACATCTAAGATAGGATTACATGAAGGCCCTATCAAACATAACGGGCAACATATACATAATTAGCACATGTCAATTAACCCCCGTAGACAATGTTTGAGCGAACTCTGAAGATTCAAGATACTAGGCTACCTAAATGAAATGGTCAAATTCCAACATGGTTAACTTTGCTTCAAAGGTGAATTAGCTAGCTGTTTTTGCACTCAGGACAAAGCACTACTTCTTCTTTGTCCATCTCAGAAATCCCGCTTCAAAAGACCTCCTAACTTTGGAATTAGAAGCCAACCAAAATCTTATTTTTCCTATTTTTCGCTTTTGATGGCTGCGCTTTCACAAATATTACTCAGAGCTAAGGAGGCAAATCAGACTCAAATCACTCTTATGACATCTATGAGGTCTACTCTATCGATGCATATAAATAACGTTCGCTAAAAAAATTGTTGATATAGTTAATGGGGTGTGGCACCACCATGGTGGCTGGCACAGCTTTTTAGGGGTGGTGCCACACCCCATTAAAGGCAGCGTCCGGGCAAGATCCATCCACCCAGGTTAGCATATAGTGGTAAAGAGTGGCCCATGAGTATCCGATCTGCGTTGGTCCGAATCTTTGAAGTGGCCTCTAAAAGGAGATACGGGCCTTTGATACGTATCACAAACTGTCCCTTCGTATCACAAACCACCGCTGAGGACGAGTGCTCACGCAGGTGTGCGGTTGCATTGCAGTTGTATTGCAGTTGCACTGCATACTGCAATGCAACGGCTTCCGTGCAGTTGCAGCTCCTCCCGCTGGCATGCGATGGGGACAAGCAATCCGAAACTCGTCCGCTTCTTGAAGAGATGGTCCCCAAGAATCGTAGTTTTTTGGAGGTGTTGAACAATTTGGACTTTACAACTGTATTCAGGGCCACGGGAAGGCCCCAGAATGGCAGAAACATGAGAGGCGAAATTTTGCCCGGACGCTGCCTTTAACTTACCTGCAAAATGATCAAATAGCTGCGTTTTTTATATCGTTTTACTGCTTAACCTTCTTCTTTACATGGCAGAAATTTCATATGAAAACGTTTCTTCAAGAGCAAGATATAATCGTTTTTTTCTTACCTATGCAAATGTAAAATACTGGTAAAATACTGCGAAAATATTGGGATACGGTAACATGCTAAGTCTGCGCTACTACGTGAATCGCAAGGGAAGGCACAAGAATGTATTATTATTATATATTCGATAGCCTAAGCCTCGTAATCTACATTAAAGTGATTTGATTGGTCTTCTCTAGCCTGAGATATTGAGAACGAAAAATGGAATGAACGAGATTTTGGTTTGCTCTCAATTCCTTAATTTGGAGGTCATTTAGAGTAAAATTCCTAATGTGAGCAAAGAAATAGCAGTTCTTTGTATTAAGCGCAAAAAAAGTAGTTAAATTACCTTTGAAACCATGTTTGAAAACGATCATCTCACTTAGGTGGACTTGTATTTGGAAACTTCAGAATTCGCTCAAACTTGGATCACAGAGGTTACTTGCAAATTATAAAACGATGCTTTTATGCTTTATAGATCTTTAATTATGCTTACTGTAGTACACGATAATATGGATCAAACATCAACGTGCTAGTATTTTGCATGCCGGGCCTATTTGACATTGTAAACAAATATCATGTTATGCGAACAGCGAACGCCTTGATAACGACCCCTCCCCCGCTCCTGATTCCTCAGTACGACCCCCCAGGTGTGGTATGCCGCACCCCACGCTTGACCCTGGCTGTTCCCAAGTTAGTGATTCTATAGTACTCGGCTTGCGAAGTGGAGCTGTAAATTTTTAACCTCCTCAAGAGCAGTTTTTAAGAAATACCAAATTCATTCAACTAACACTTGCAGAAGGATGAAAATCTACTTCTTTACTCTCCAAGATAAGTAGTATAGGATTACTTGATCGGAAAGAGCACCGCATCACTTTGGCAGAAGTGATTTACGATTTTTCGATGAGCTAAGGATTAATCACAGCAACTACGCATATGTATGCTTGATGAGGAATGTATGTTCGTGAGCAAATTGAAGGTTTGCAGAAAATTTTTGAACGAGATACGAATTTTTGTGTTTTTATATCTATCTATTTAGCATTTGAACTCCTCCTTCTATTTGTTTATTACGCGAAAGGATGCCGATAATTTGAGGGTTTACATTTTCCATAAGCTGATGTCCTTAGAAGTTATGAGCACAACGTGGCGAAAGAGCTCACTTATACCTCTCGCTTTTGCCTAACTTCTTGGCTTGAGTTAACACTTCCTTAGGAAGTTGACATAGCACAGATAATCAAACTACACTAGAAAATAATTGGGCGTTACTTTCCTGCTGTGAACTCGTTAACTGACTTATACACCCTCATCGAATCCTGAAAAAGCCAAGCGTCTTGTATTTTTCCTGACGTCTCAAGGAAACTAGAACATTTTCATAAGCGAAGACTTGAGGACCAGCTAGGCATCACGCAGTAGAATAATACAAAGGCCAGAGATGGCATTACTTCTCGATGTTTGTCCATTTATAGCTAAACGTGATCTGCAGTACTCGTGGGTGAGTGAGTAACTAATTAACAACACATAATGCCTATATCTTTCAACCATATCAGATGCCATTTGCGTACGCGAATAAGTAAGAAACAAGTCTTTTACACAGAAAGAAAGCAGAAAAGCACAGCCTGCTTTCGACAAGAAATCGAGGAATGTGACGGGTCTGTTAATATGCTGGAACTGTTCAACAGTTAATCATCTATCCCTCATAACCTAGAGATCACAGCTCATGGCTTTCAACAAAAGGCACAGTCTGCCTACAGCAAGGATCAGTTGGCCAAGATACGGCATCTTTTCAGATAAAATAGTGAGGACCTACAAAAGAAAAACAAGTAATGTGGATCAGCTACTAGCTCGCTGTCCGATGTAGTTAGGTTCCCTCATACCTAATATGTATGTTGATTGAGAAATAAAATCGCTCTTTTTCTTGAATTTTTGTTTGTTCGACAAAATTGCTGGTTCTGATCTATTCAGGAGGATCAAGCCTTGGACAATACATATATCCCGACGGCTTTCTACTATAAAGAGCTGCAAATAAAACCGAAGAAGAAGATCATGCAAGCCTAGATTTTATTTCGATGGCTGTAAATTCGAGATCCTATAAATAGCTTGAACGATGTAACGTTCCACCCACCAGTTTTGTCTGAGTCATTTTCTGAAATAATGCAGCTCGATTAATTTGTATATCATCAGAGAGTCCTGAAAAAGAGTGGCAGACGCTTGCCCTCTAGGAGTCCTCAAAACTCTCATACTTATTCAAACAGGGAGTTACTTCTAGCTATCCCGCACCAGTAATGGAAAAGCTTGAGAACGCCGCAAGGCTATAAGTCATCATATAAGAAGAAATAGCCATTTAAAACTTCGACAGCATTTGTAACGCAACGTGCTACCTGAACTCGATTAGCTGGCCTATCAGCAGAAGTAAGCGTAAGTGGTTATCACAGCAAATAATGAAGCACGAACAGGACGAAGTTGAAAGCGCGGCAAAGCTATAAGTCATCAAATAGGAAGAAATAGCCGTACGCCATACAAAATGGTATGAACCGTAGAAACTCAAAGGACAGTGATATAACTCGTTTTTGTTGTGTACTCGATTCCTGATAGAATGCGGAATGTTTTTACTGTTCTTTAGCCAATCTAGGCAAATGTGAATTGATCAGTTTGTAAAAAATCAATATGAAATAATATGTGCAATATGTGCCAATCAATATGTGCTTGTGCCAAGCGATGACCCCAAGTTTCTACACCTTTCGGGCTTTACGAGAGATGTAATTCTCAGAACCAATAAAGTCCCTGAAGTCTGACTACGACAGCACGTAGATGACAATAGAAGACGAGGAGCGATAATTTGAATTTCGCACGAAGGCCTGAAAATTTTGATAAAATGGAGGAGGGTTCGATGGCGATTGAGCATGTTGAATTTGATTGACTTATATTACGAAAACTATTCACAAAATAATCAATCTATGTGATTTCAGTGTTCTTCGAAGTGCCACCAACCGACTCAAAACTGTCATCATCTGGAATAACCGGTTCTGTAGGTAGTACCGAGTCCAATAAGTAAGAAATAGACCTACACTTGCTCTTGCTAGCTTACACCTTGTCTTTCCTCACTCCTTTCTTTGCTACCTTCTAGTAACTCTGCATAGCGCACTGGCCATCTCATCGACAAACATAATGACATGGAAACTCACTATCAATATCATACCAACGATAACTATTGACAGTCGTTTTTATGCTTTCGCTTTCCGATGCAAATTTCAAAGCATGCACGTGGGACGTGCAAACTGCGGAGAATTCCTGGAGACACGTGCTTAGATGCCAGCACTATGCAGCCCTGCAGTGACGATTTTGATTTGCACATCACCTTTGTAAATGTTTTATCTCTGCAATCGCGTTAAATGAATCATGGTGGAATGCTATTTGTATTCCTATGATCCTCCCCAATCAGATCTCAAAACTGTCTCGCAGAATAGGTCTAAACGCGTGAAATCTCCGATCCGCTGCTTAAAACGTTTTTCTGGATCTCCCTGTTTCGCACTTATACTTCTAAGTTAGCATCAGTCGCGAATCTTACACACATTTGTGTTATGCAGCTTGATAGACCAATCTTTCAGACTATTTCTCCAACAATAAAACGCACGAATCCTAGCAATGCCTTTACATCCACGTTCGCGTCTCATTTTCTATCACTTCATTCTTAGGAATGGTTTTCGAGCGTGTGCCCGCTGAGCCCGCTGATGTTTCGATTCTTGGCACACCGCTGACGTTTCGCAATCACCGCAAAGCAAAAAATCGTTTTCTCAAAGTAAGAAGGAATTTCTGGACCGTTTGTGTTTTGAATCTAAATACCTACTCTTATTCAAGGCTGCTTTGTCAGAAAGGCTCGCGACGTGGGATTATGAAGATCTTTCCAAAAGAGGAATTCCAACACAAGAGCTGATTAACATCTATGATAAATGGGGAAATAGTGGATATGGCGTCATTCTCACGGGAAATGTTGCTGTTGAGCCAGTGGGAAATTACTATTTATATCATCTCTCGTTTTCTTGCCCAGTACAGGCGTAACGGCCATCACTTTTTGAATCTTTAATACTTTAGAGAAATTTGGAAAATGCTGGAAATATGATTATAAGCAGAGAAAATGACTCGCCCGATCTAAGAAAGGTTTACTCGGAACTGGCAACGGCTTCCAAGCAAGATGGAGCACTTGTAGTCATGCAAATTACACAAGTTTGTCAATGAAATCCATGACAAGAGAAAAGCGTTGTTTTTCTAGGCCGGTAGACAAACTCCGCTAGCAGTAAATGAATATCCGTACTCTAGCTCAGACGTGCAATTAGTGGGTCCCGGAATACAGTGTGGCAAACCGATACCCTTAGCTTTGGATCAGATCAAAACCGAAGTCATTGATCGATTTGTTTATGCTTCCAAAGTGGCATACGAGACAGGTAACTTTGGCTGCACTATATTCTAACATTTGCTAAACTCTTTGAGCAAACTACAGGTCATGCTATTGCATTCAGGATATGACGGGGTGCAGCTTCATGGTGCCCATGGTTATTTGCTTTCGCAATTCCTTTCCCCTACCACGAACAAGAGAACTGACAGATATGGCGGATCAATAGAGAACAGAGTTCGAATAATTGTAGAGATTTTCGAAGCGATCAGATACGCGAGATCTTTCCCTACGGTAACCATCGAATTTGCTTCAGAATTATAATTTTTGAGGAGGGAGATTCCACCGGCGACGGGATTCATTGTAGGAATCAAAATTAACTCGGTTGAATTCCAAGCTGAAGGACTGACTACAGACGACGCTAAAGCCGCTTGTGCAATCTTGGAGGTGAGCAAACACATAATCTAATGGCTTTCTAAAAATTTAATTTTGTTAGGAGTGTGGTTTCGATTTCGTAGAGCTTTCTGGTGGAACTATGGAAAAGATAGGATTCCAACATATGCGCGAATCCACAAAGAAGCGCGAAGCATTCTTCCTCGACTTTGCAGAGCAGGCTTGTTCATTTTCATAGTGTGCTTGAGTGCTGTCATTCATCCGTTTGATTGTTCGAAAATTTCATTCACGTGACTACGCTCCCTGGATCACCATCACTCTGTGATAACCAAATCTGAAAAAAAAAACATTCTGCCTCATTTACTATGAACACAATTTCTTTTGTTTGGTGCTAGAGATTGTTATTATTTGGTACTCAAATAGTTTTTATTTCTTGTGTTTACCGCTCAAGAAATAGTAAAAACATTTTTTGCTCTACGTAAAACTCGCTGGTTGACACGATTTTGACTCAGACAAAGGCTTTACCATAAAACAAATTTTTCCACATAATCAAGTTCTGTTTTGCAATTTTGGGTGAAGAAAAATGGGAAAATTTATAAAAAATATGCGAGAGGCGCAGTGGTATGATGCTCCTCTATGCCACGGGGGCAGTGAATCGATCCTTGCCGCTGGGCCAACCAAGCCCTCTACCTTTCGGCAACGGTACACTGATATGTATCCGTGATCTGCAAGGATGGGGACACAATTTGATAACCGGCTAATCCCCGCAAGTCATTGTATAGGTTGACACCGTTTCGGTGGCCTCTTTGACTGTAAAGCAGAATGCGCCCTTCGCATGACTTGCGGATAATGAAACAATTTTTTTCAAGTCAGAAAAATTACCTAGAAAGCGGATCTTGGATGTTGCCTACACGTGATTTTTCTGTTACTATGAAAGATAGAGTCATAACTTGAACCCAACATAGCGCATAAGCCCAATCAGAGTTTTGAGTTTCTGTAAAACCTTAGGCGGTGAAGGGATTTTTTTTTAATTTACTGAATGTGTGCACATACAAGCAATAATATGCTAGTACGCGTCTTTTAAAAATTTTGATTTTTTGGTGGAATAATCTTGCAAACCCTTCTAAAAAAGCGAATACATGAATTTTTAGTAACCCTGCTTATGTTTTCAAAGATTTGCATTTCATGATCGAATGGAGCGGAGAAAGTCTTGACCTTGACTTAGCAGCTTTCCAGATTCGTCCAGTCTTCAAAGAAACTATCGTGTACGTCACTGGTGGATTCCGCACAGCGAAATGCATGGCAAACTCCATCGAAAGCGGTATTACGGATGGGGTAGGCTTAGGAAGGCCTGCCACAGCTGAGCCAGGTCCTGCAAGTGGTTTCATATTTCTATGGGTGACTACAATGATTCTTCTCTCAGATTTGCCGCGAAAAATCTTGGAAGAGAGTTGCCTTTCCGCCCCCGATACAAAAATTGATCAAAGCGACTTCAAAATCACACTCATGGCTAGTTTTGCACAAATGGGACAAATGGGAAAATTACCCATGCGCTTTTTGAACAAGTAAATCACTTTGCTACATCCATAGAATGCTCCAATCAAAATTGCTTTAGTGTATGCGAGGGCATCGCAGATCTCAGCAACCCCGAAGAATCACAAAATTTCCAGAAAGAGCTTGGAGCTTATTTTAAATGGATGATGGAACGTACGGCTGCCAGGAAGCCCATTTATGGAGTATTTCAGTATAAGAATTTGTTTTAATGCAGTATGATTCGATGTGTTCAGCCAACACCGTTTAGATGTAGCATTTATGATTGAAGTACTATACTCATAGTAAAGCAAATGTTTAGCTCTTACCACGGAGTTATTTTTAGCTTCACCTTATCTGACTTTCATATCAAATATTTGGGCTTCATATGCCTCTTTTTGTAGAGCATTCAAAGTAGAGAGAATACGACGCGTAGTGGTATGTCATGATGTTGACCATCCTATGTATCTTCTACCTAAGTGACTTCCATTCCGAATGTAGAATAAATTTTCGTGATTACTCTTCCTGAGCACGAATTTATTGCATTACTAGCTGGCTTCCCCGGCTCCGCCGTCTGTTCCGAATAGAAAATTCCATTTCTTAACCGATCCAGACCAAACTTGGCACTCATACACTTCGGGCCCCGGCGGGTGTCACAGTCCACTTTTCGTTATCGATCGATGTCGATTTTATCAATTTTTTTGCAAAATTTGAGCTAGCGGGCTGAAATTTGGCAGAGAGGTGTAATCGAGCATGCTGATCACCCCCACGGGGGTGATCAGCATGCTCGATTACCCCCTGTGCCAACTCCCAGCCCCGTAGTTCGAATTTTGCAAAAAATCGATAAAATCGATATCGATCGATGACGAAAAGTGGCCTATGACACCCGCCGGGGCCCGATGTGTATGTGTGCCAAGTTTGGTCCGGATCGGTTCAGAAATGGAATTTTCTATTCGGAACATACGTACAGACATACAGACAGACAGACATACATACAGACAGACAGACAGACAAACAGACATTCAGCTTTATATATAAGATTGATAGCAGATTTTGAGCAGATTGTTACGATAATAAAGTCATGCATCAAATTCAAATGGCAGGATTTCAAAACAAGAGTTCATTTATGGAGTTGCTAACGTTTGGTTTGGCAAAATTGAAAAGGAATTACAATCTCCCACTTGATGTCAACTGCTGAAAGAATGTAACACAAATGATTTTCATAGTTAGCTTGATATGAATAACATACAAATCATCGTTGCAATCTGCTTGCTAGCCAAACGTCGCATTCACTTTTTAGTAACAGGGCATGGAACCTGCTGAATAATTACAGTGCACTCCCTTCGCGCACTTATCTTAGAAAAAGCTTGGAAGAGCCTGTAATATGCCTGCTCTTCTCGAAAATCTATTCGTCAAAACTTCGTCTGCTTTCTTCCACAGTAAACATGCGCAACATGGAAAGAACACAAGAAAAAAATTTACATATAAATTCCTGAGGTTATTTTGAAAGCTGGAAGGTGCAGTTATCCTAGGCGCTAACAAATAGTCGCCTAGTGCGAGAAAGCATAAGTAATGACAAGAGCTCTAGAAAAAAGGAAGAATACTAGGATAAGATCAGCTGGGAGTCCATTCTTTGTAACATTTCAGATCTACTAAACTTCATACTATATCGCGTAGTATAGAAAGCTACTGATAGAGATACTGCAGTAACAATGACATAAGACACAAGTGAAAGTCTGTCATCTTCGAAGCAACATTTCACGCAATATAGGCAGATTTGACACAAGTGATTCAGACTATTTGAAACAGTAATCCAGCTCTTAACAAAAATGTCAATCTCAAAATTACCTTTTCTTCTTTAGAACCTGTATGAGAGAGATCAGCAAGTTCCTCTCGTTATCTGCAGGAAAGGCACAGAAACTTAGTGACGCTAACATACAAAGTTCTTCAGGTGCTGAAAGAGGAGCACTCTTACTTACGGACATGTACGAAAAAATGTTGTATCGAGTAATTCGCACTTGTAGGGAACCGCCTTGATCCCAATGCTTATGGGCATGCACTGTTTCTTGCGAAGGCTCTCCTTGCTTCGCAACCTTTTTCTTTCGCGCCAGGACCGACATCGAAAATGCAATATTCATGCAATAGTCATCACGAATTGCCACCCGTCAAGCATAGAAAACCACACGGCGAAATATCTAGCAGCAAAAAAATGTGCCACTTGCAAACGGTTTCAAATCAAATTACTTTTGCGCATTTATTCTCATCGAGAAAGATCATACATGACTTGAGCAATGTAATGTACATAGAATAAGTGAGTGTATAAACCTAAAAACACTAACCAGCGTACTACAGATGAAAGCTTTTTGACCTGAAACACGAGTTCCTAGATGGGGCAATTGTTGGTATGAGAAATGCAATATTATGGTAATCTATGGCAAGGAAATTAAGAGGCATTTAAGTGCATTGGGAATGTAACGTTCGTCTATGACATGTCTCATACAGCGATCGCTACAAGCTTCTTCTGTAAATGGGCGTTCTGGACATTGTTGAAGGTTCGATTCGCCGTTCTAGGGTATCCCTCTGGCCACTGGTAGGTGCAGAAGTAGAAGAAGTAATATCATCCGCATGTGAGTTTTCGGGACTAGTTGACGGTTGTCCTATTTGTGTGGAAAGTTGATGGGGAGGTTCAGAAGTTTCTCCAGGAGAGGAGAGCCTAAAAATGTTGCTTTTTGCTGAAATGGAAGAGCGTGGGCGTGGCCTTCACTACCTTATTGGCAGTTCCTTTGTAGCATCTTCATATGTCGGCAAGGGAGGCAAAATCTCATTGCGTGCTCTACCTGAATATTTCATTTTTAGTCATCTTCTACATCTCTCTACCAGTGGCGGCCTGAGATATCTGGGAAGGGTGGGGTGGGGGGGGGGGCATAAAGTCTTCGGACGAAGGGGCGGTTGACACGCCTTCCAAAGAAATTCTGTCTGCTAGAATTTTGGCGGTTTCAAACCCGCAATTTTTTAAGGAATGACCACTGGCTAATCCACGCCTCCAAAACTTTTCACAAGGCTAATGTGGGATTCTATGAGTTTCCGAGATTCTTTTGATTGATCAAGTGAAAAAGTTAAGAAGTCATGTAAGCAACTACCAGAAATTTTGCAACCAGTTATTCATGGGGGGGGGGGGAGGGCGTCCGCCCTTACGGCTCGGTCCGCCTTTCTGTCATATAACCACCTACACGCTGTGGCGGACTAAGGTCCCCCCTCCCCATTAGAATGGGTCGCGAAATTTTTGGTGACTTGTCTACCCTAGCAAAAAAATTGGAATAATTTTTGAATTTTTTAAGTTCATATTAGCCTTGTTAGAAAGATTTTCGAGAACGTGGCTGCTATGGCGTCCCTAGTTTTCTTTTCGAGGTTATGGGTCTCTCAAGAATTTTAGCTCACTTTAGTTTTTTTATAGAAAAATTTCTGTCCCTCCCCCCCCCCCCCGAACATAAATCATGGAACCTCCACTGCTACCACACCTATGTGACTTACCATAAGTGTGCAATACATAGGGCGGTGGACCATCTATACCAGCTGCCACGAACGGTGCTATTCGTAGATCTTCTGGTGCAATCACGTCCCCACGACGTGAGATACCGTATGCCGCAGCCGCACGAGCCATCTCCTCACGACGCGATGCTGCGTATCGTGATTGCACTTGCATCCGGTGCTTCATGAGGAGATACATGGATACAACCAGGACGATAATCATCACTAGGCTGAATATGGTCCCGCTAATGTCGCGACTGAGAAGTTCATTGGTCTGTAAAAAGTTGCTTCGAAAATCACAAAAAAAAAGAAAAAATAAAGTTCTTTCTACCTCTCCAAATCTGTGAAATCGTGATCCATGTTGAACAGTACGATTTGCATCTACTTCACAGTGATAGCCAACAAAAGTAGGCGGGCAAGTACAACGACCATGAACCTCTACCCCTGCAAATGATGAAATTGATCAAATTTAGGAAAATTGAGCATGGAATTGCACTTACCCCCGTTCAAGCACACCATATCTGTACATTGTTCTCCCTGATAAAATGGCAAGCAACTACAGTAACTGCGGCCATCGACACCTGGAATAATAAACTATTTTTGTTAATTTATGCCATTTTATGACTACCGTCTTGTATTGTACCATTATCGTAATCCATTACTTTATAACGTTTGCCAATTTTTTGATGAGCCAATTGCTCTTGCACTTTGTCTCTTAATAGCTGTTTATATGGGTGAAGTTCTCCTTTGAATGGGCGGAGCTGGCCACTCTCGGGGCGGGGTTGTCCCGGCGGAATCGTGGCCTTATCAATATCTAATGGATACGCTTGAGCAGCTCATTAATAGAATTTGAACATCAGAACAAGAGAAATTTATGAAATGTATCGATCGTCATGCACTTTGTCAGCGAAGTCCGAGAAGATCGTCTCCCTCTCTCACATCACCCTCTTTTTTATTCGTCCTGAGCAACTGAAAAGATTTACCTTTGAGCACTTGGCCTTGATCGCAAATTTTATCACAATATTCTCCAAAATATGGTTCATTGCATGCACACATCATTCCTAGAGATTGAGAGCGATACCCGTTATTTTGGCATGGAGCCAATCGTCGACAATGCTTGTCCAGTGCATCTGTTTCGTCTAAATATTCTCATTTTTGATTTGGAAAGGGGTTTAGCTAGTGACATACCAGGACATTTGCACTGTACACCATAACCAGTGAAGCTGAAATTGAATAGAGCTGCCGCTGATAGCAGAAATGTGCCCTAAATCAATTTTTGACCCTCTTCGTATCAATAGGAATTTAAAAGGATACTCTACCTCAAACACCCTGCAATGATTATCAGCTCCATCAGCTACACGTTCGTCAACTGCATAGTCAGACGCTTTTTGCGTCCAATTTGTAATCAGCTGAAATGGTCCGCAGTGAAAATCCTAGGTTATTTCCCTTTGTCCCTCACCTCTTCATTTTCCGCCACTGGTTGACCACCTCGGCAGCAGGTGACTTTGTAAGTTCGTGGCAACCATAAAGGACCAATAAAATCAATGCCGGGTCGTGGTCCCGGAGGTGGCGAGGCTGAAATAGAATTTTCAAAATGGTTATCCGGTAGTCTTCTTAATTGTTTTGTTATTTGTATCGGTTTGAAAAATACTCTTCTGAGCCAAAAGAGCTAATTTAAAGCTTTTCCTTCCCTATACAAGTTAGTAAACTTTCAGCTTCATCCAGACTGAAAAAAAAATTTTAGACGCTGAGAATTGTAGTTACAAGTTTAGGAATCTCTTCAACGTCCTACCTACTCAAGCGCAGAAAGAAGAATAGGTTATCCTTAAATAATTATTTGATTTTGGTCCTTACCACGTCCCTTCCACACTACTAAAGGGATACAAAAATGGCAGTAAATTCATTTTTTTCATCTGAAGTAGGCTCAAAAAAAAATCAGAAAACTATCGTGATTGTGGTGTTTGCCGTAATTGTCTTTTCAATTTTACAATTATGGGAGATACGCTTGAACGCGCTCTATAAGTCCAACAGAATAGGCCTTTAAATTCTTTTTCCAACTGCGAAAGAAAGCGATGGATTTCTATAAGTAATTCCAGAGTGTATCAACAATATATCATTTACTAGCTGTCAAGATACATAACCTTTGGTTCAACTGGCTTGGCTTTGGGAAGGCGGAGCTCTGTGACCTAATTAAGGCCGCTCGCGCCGCACCTGCGTCTCTCTCGCGCGAGTGCTCTCTGATCATTACCTAGCTTTAATTAGGTCACGAAGCCCCGCCTTAGCCAAGCCAGTTGAATCAAATGGTAGCTGGCAGATTAGTTTCAGTTCTCGAACTTGAACAATAAGAACTGAACCCGATTACACGATTCGAGAAGTCTTGCTAGGAGATCGCTAGCCGCTCGTAAAAGCCCTATCAAATGCATATATGCAGTTCGTAGCTCTTTATAGATCATTCCAATTTGATCAGAAAACTCATTATGGATGGAAGCAATTTACTAAGTTTATAATCCAGTTTATTAGCACTAGTCTTCCATAATTTTGATATTGTGGGCACAAAAAAATTGCAAGCGTTATTTTTTTTATAATTTCTTCCTTTTTTTAGTTTTTTCTTTTCTAGTATGTAAACCACTGCACAGATAATATGGAAATTACAACTGCAAGCAAAATGGCATAGCTCTTACATACGAGAAAAACCAACATCAATGCTGCGCAAATGTACACTTGCGCAACGACTCATAGGCAGTCTCCGCGCCGCGACGCACAACAATTGCTGTCAATGATAACTGAGTGCGAAATAAATGAATTTTTTGAAGCAAAAATAATTCATCCACAACTTCCTAGAAAAAAGAGCTAATCTTTTTGTTTTTTAAGAAAGCGCAAAAATGATCTCCACTCATCTTGGCAAAGGCGTTCACGGTGTAACGACTCAAAGGCAGCCGCCTACGCATCGCTACGCACACCAGTTGTTATTAATCGTTTGGAACTAGTGCGAATAAATTAAACGGATATATCTGAGGTCATGAATCTATCTGTCTATCTGCGGTTCTTTACAAAATTGCATACTTTCAGAAGAATTTTGAGGATTGTGAAACATTTTACTTTTGAAACTTACCATTATCGGCAATCGCATTTCGATGCAAATGTCCTATATAAAAGAGGATGAATGCAATTCGCATAATAAATCAGACAAATTCAGCGTCATACGTAGTGCATAGAATATATCTAAATGGAATATTTGAAAATTTGAATCCCACAGAAATCACAAAATTTTCCGGAAAATGCGAATAAAACTAGTTGTCAAGTCGAATAAGAGGTAATCTATGGCAGAATGCCAGAGAGCGAAATGTGAAGGGGAAAAAAGCGCTAAGCTCTCAGGTGGAAAAACCAGTTCTGCCACCGACGTCCTCTCATTCAGTTTGTCATGCATGAAAAATGTCCCGAATGCCGAGTGCCATGCGTCGACGAAACGAACAGGAATACGAAAAACACAAAAGAAAACAAGAAGATTAGTGGAAATCGAACGAGTTTTCGAAGGGGTTTTACGACTGGTAAGACAGTGAATAATCCGACGAGTACATGTTTTACTAGATGGGCGAGATGGAAAAACAACACCAAAGAGACCTTCCTGTTTACGAAGTACGAGTTCTAGAGTGAAGAACGTAAACAAAACTCTCTGGAATGTGTAAAATGTGGGCGAGAACTGCACTTTACCGGTCCAAAAGCATTCAAGCAGCTTAGGAATGAGAAATAGAGAAAAAATAATAATTTCGGAAGTACAAACATTTATAAGAAGTTCTAAATATCAAAGAAAACTAACATTTTGCATTGAATGACAGTAGTTTAGCGAGTATGAAGCTAAAAGTTCGATTAAATGTTCAACCGCTCGATACCAGGAAAAAAAATTTCGCTGCCATGATTACCATTGTTAAGCGAAATACCGGCTATAATGCAAAAAAATCATTTTCGTTTTTGCTGATTTTGTTTATAAAAAAAGATTATCACTTGAGGAAAATTTGGAGGCAAAACCATCCATAGGAATGGAACGCGCAGTAGTCGTTCTTATTGTACTACTCAAACTACGCAGTAGTAGTTCCCTACTGTACTACGTAAGGCATCGCTTATACTCGTAATTTTGGCGGGAATTTAGCTGTGATACTATTTCAAAACCGTACCGGTTTGCCCAATGAGTGTAAGGGAAATACTGTTACATTCCAGTGAACATGAAGAAACTCTTTCGTTTCGGAAGTAAAGTCGCAGACATCGTTTTTCAGGCATCGTTTATACTTTTAAAGCCATTTTTGGCGGGAAACATATCATACAAGCAGGCTGGTGTAATTTGAAGAGTTGAGAATTGCAGACTTTCTTTGCTATGGGAACAAAATGTATTTTTCCATAACAGTCGGAGAGAAGGACAATAAATTGTTTGTACAGAAATAAATTAGCAAACATCCTTTATAACTTACTATAATGCGAATTTGGGGTAGGGGGGGGGAGGGATTTTTATTACTGGAGCTAGTGTATGTCTGCCCAACAGGGGACAATGAATATTGCTGAGAAGGAATCAAAATCATAAGACTTTCAAGTGCAAGGGTGCAAAAAATTTCTATGGGGCGAATCTGAAAATTTTTATTTATGCATACTTTTTTGCAGTTGGTTGTTCAAGTCAAATGCATTTATGTGTTCTTTTAATACAGCAATAATTTTATATTAAAGAACCACTTCAATCAAAGTTTAAGCAATTTGAAAAAAAATTATGCGCAAATGCCCAGAAACTTTCTTTATGATTGACAACAATTGCTTATACCTTGAACCAAATCATTCCACCCTGACCCATAAGTGCCCAAATTAGGTCAAGAAAGGAAAAAGTGAGAAAATGACCAATTGGTCCTGTTGGTACGCACTAAACAGCTGAACAACATTTGCTTTCAAGTGAGATGAGAGAGTATTGCTTTTGGCCAACGGTTACACCATTACGCCATCAGTAGCAGCAGCAGCAGCAGTCGAAAACAAACCGGCTAAGGGCTAATGAATTCAAACGAATTTCGCTCTAAGTGTAGTGCCCCGGTTTTTTTAGATGAGACGATAACCCGCAACGTTACAGCTTACACAACGATCTTATCCCTAACGAAGCTAAGTGACAGGAAATTGGCTGAGAGCGATGGGTGGTTTGGGATTTTAATTTTACCCAATCACAAGCCTGTCTGAAAACCTGGTCAAGCAGATGTCGAAAGCTTTTTCCGCTATTAAACGGCTTCTAAAACGAAGTTTTGAAAACCAGACAGCCACATGTTCCGGAGATTTGTAAGAATTACACTACTAAAATAATTACAGCAAATTAGATCAAAACTCATGCATGCTCTATAAAACTCATAAGCAATAGATTTTTCGAGATTGAACAGAAGCAGTTAAGAAAAGAAATTCGAGAATTGAAAGTAAGCTTTGATTCTACTGGCTTCGCGGCTAGAAGGCGGGACCTCATGACCTAATTAAGGCTGCTCGCGCCCGCGACGCAGTCTGCGTTCCTATCGCGCGCATGCTCTATGATCATCATCTAGCCTTATTCAGGTCACGAAGCCCCGCCTTCCACCCGCCAAGCAAGTTGAATCAAAAGTTGCAGAGGATCTCTCAGCACAAAATTTTTTCAAAGCTAGTATTGCTGCATTACGGCAAAATGATTATTGTTCAAAGCTTTGCTACAGATAATATAATTCGCTCGTTATAAAATTCCTCGAAACACAAACACCTTGGTGTGAAGCGTACAAAGAAATGTAAGAAAATCAAAATAAAGTCATTTCAATAGTGAATGGAATGTCTACAATTTATACAGGGTTTACGTCGCGAGACCTCTCACCGAATTCATTTGCATTCATTACATATAAACTACCACGAATAAACGTCAAAGGAGTGTAATCCTCATGGAGGGAAAAAACTGTAATGAGATTCGAAAGAACAGCACTGACGTACAGCGTAGGCGTGAACTTTTATGAGAGGCAAATGTAAAAATGTCGAGAAAGTGGAAAGCTTTTGTAAGAGTAAGAAAATACGAGGCTGGGAATAACGAAGTTCTAAATGATTAATCAATGCTTATAGAAAAAATATACGTGACAAATAAAAAAATATATATACTATTGAAAATCACCTTTGGTTCAACTTTGGCGGCTGGAAGGCGGGGCTTCGTGACCTAACTAAGGCCGCTCGCGCCCGCGACACAGTCTGTGTCTCTCTCGCGCGCATGCTGTGATCATTCATTACCTAGCCTTAACTAAATCACGAAGCCCCGCCTTCTAGAAACCAAGCCAGTTGAATCAAGGGAAAGTATCTAAATATAGGAGTGAAGATTTTGATGAAGACGAACAAAAATAGAAACAAAAATAAAGGTTTTTTTACTATATGGTCCAATATATCATTCTGTAATTGTAATTTGAAGTATAGGGCACGTAAAGTAAACTGTGCAGCATAGTATGCCAAGAAGTGAATATGAGTTGTACAGAAAACCCTTTTATCTCCTCCCCCCTCCAGCGCTCTACAAAAAAAGACCCAAAAGCTATAGCAATAATCTGCAATCACTAAACACACCGCTAAAGCTATCATCGACAATTAAAGGCTTAGAAACGAGACTTCAAAGCGCATTTTCTGTCCATTGATGGCTTGACGAGTGCTAAGAACCGGCCTCCGAGCATGCGATGATTGTCTCGGCTATGAATCTGTGTTGTTTTTGTTTGTGTGTTTACCACTCAAGAGAGCGAATTCAATACCTGTAGCTGGGGAGAGGGGAAGGGGGGGGGGGAGGGGTGAAGGCGAAAAAAACACCTGCTGTTCATACCTGAGTGTTTTCGAGTAACACCCTGTCACCTCGTCGCTTATGAAAAACAAATTCTTGACAGCTAATGACTTCGTAATGCGTGTCTCACTTTTAAGTGAATGAGAAAGCGGAGTGCACGTTTTTTTCTGTGTTAAAGGAAAATGGAGAATTTTCAGGCTTACAAGAACTAAGAAAAAAATTGAAAAAAATTAGAAAAATTTTAGATTCATATGAATAAAATCAAACTTTCCCAATATTGTTCAGAAACACTACACAACTTTTACCCTAGACAACCGACCGAAATTTTCGCAGAACGTTTGAGAAAAATCAGTCGGATCACCTCGGAAGTTCCGTAAACGCGCTGCGGAATTCCCAATTGAGGTGCTGCGGAAGTTCCGAAGAATGCGAGATTGACAAAAGAGGATACCTAAGGCGAGATTTGAGCCTTACTCTCTAACTGCGAGACTCACTCACTATCCTCTGAACTAAGGATGACATGTTCGACAATCCACTCTAATTGTTAGCGAAACAACATTGTAAGAAATAACACATTTAAAATCCTGCGGAAGTACTGGCGGGCCAAAGTGCTGCGAAACCGCTGGCATTTTCGGAATTTCCACACCTCCTTGCAAAAAGCCCTGCGGGGTTACTGCTTTCGACTAGTCTGATGTGAAAATCCTGCGAAAATTCCCATTCTCAAGGTTTCCGCCGTAACAGTAAACAAAGTCCTGCGGAACCGCCGCAAACTTGGCTTGTCCTGCGGAAGTTCCGGAGAACTGTCTGGAACGAAGGAATGGCTTTATATGGCGATATCAAATGGAGAACCAATAAGCAAAAAATCTTCTTGAATTTCGAGATGATTTTCCCACGGTATCAATGATATGCACTTGCTAGCAAACATATGTAAATACAGCTACATCTTCTGCTCTTCAACATCAGAATAGCGAACAAACAGTTAAAGAGTGACATTGAATATTTCTAGTCGCAAGAAATAGATGAATCGCAACGAAAACATTTGGAAAAGGAAGAGTCATTATCCTTTTGGTGATTTATTACACATGCAACAAATGTAAATTTAATGATAATGACCCCTGGGAACAACACTTGTCACATGTCTGATCATTTGATTAGTCACTGAACTTATGTTATCATGACACATGCAATTTGGGGAACAAGCAAAAAATGCTCAGCTTAGATTCTTTTTCCATCAAGCATATAATGGTGACGCTATAGATGTGAGCTATTCTCAAATATGTTATGAGATTAGGTGAGGGAATTGACAATTTCAGCCAAGGTAGATTGGTGATGCGATAGCAAAAATCGTATAAAAATGAATGAATTATATAGATAATAAAATTGATAGCTGAATCTATAGCGGCCTTAGAAATTTCCTCCAAGCAAGGCTAAAAATGTGTCAAATAAGGGGAACAAAAAGTTTTCAGAATTTTCTCAAATTCATCGCAAGGGGAGTCCAAAATATCGAATAATTTGATTTTTGCACAGCTGATGATAACATGCACATTTTTACAAGTCCTGTGGACATTTCGAAAAATCTCATTTCATCTCAAGGGGGTTTGGAAGGGTGGTTAAATTTCACCAACACTTTTTGCCCTCTACTTATGCAAAGAAAAAAACAAGTTGATGAGAAAAACTAAGAAATATTGAAGATCTGGATGGGAGAACTCTATCGATGCATTACAAGCTATTTATTAACTTAAGTTTAGAAAAAAATTTTGGATCCTATGGCTAAATTTTAGAAACAGGGTGGATATTTTTGATTTGCTCAAGGAAGCACAATGAATTTGTTTTTTTTTCTTAAATTGAAACAAAGCCAGAAAATTTATAAATGGATTTGGCCAAAGAATAGCAAAAATTCAAAGGAAAGAAGCAATTTCCAGCACACTTGCCATACCCGTTTATTCCAGCTGAAAGTGGAATGTCTAGGCAAACTGGCAAGGAAAAAACGGAAATGAATTTTAGATGATGAACAGCATATGCAAAAAGCAGAGACCCCTACATGGTCTAAATCCCTGGAAAAACTCTATCAAGCACAGAATAACCCAATCCTGTTCGAATGATACATGATTCGAAAAGGAATAGTAGAGAAAAATGAATTGTGGCGTGTGCGGGCGGCTTAACATCTCAGTAGGGGGTGGCGCGCACGGGGACGATTTCATCCGACCGGATATATCTCAGTCTGATCCGTGGCTAAGTGAGATACGAGGTGAGTGTTCTAGCCCCCTAGATGGAAGCTAGCTAGACGAACCGGGCTTATCGTTCGCGAACCGATCGAATACAGAAAAACTGAGGAACTTGCTGATTAATGGGTTCGTTTGGTGATTGGCTGGCTGGAGGAAAGTTTAGAGGAGTCCTGAAAAGAAAGTGGGGAGGAGGGGGGGGGAGTAGAGCTTATTGTGGCTCTTTGCTAAGACTTGACCTAATGCGAGCAGTTTCCTTTGATGGACAAGACGATTAATGGAATACATGAATGAATGCTTTATACGCAGTTTGCACTTATATCCGTTATTATCCCAGTTCTCGGCTATATGGGTATCAGACGCTAAATGGATATGACGAGCGAATTGTAAAGGAGGATCGGAAGTTCTGGAGAACTTACACTGCCCGGGAAAAAGTTACAAGAAGCATGGGAAGTTGAGTTGCCAATGAAATATTTCGAACGATACGCAAGAAGTTTTCCAGCTGCAAAACTTTGGATTATAAGAGATTATCGCTTGAAAGTACGGGACAGGTGCCCGGAAGTTCCGCAGCGTTTAGTTTGCTTGAAAGTTACGACAGAAAACGGATTCACATAGTGGTGGTTAGAATATTCAAATATTGTGGTGAATGAAATCAAACAATGGGGTAACTTAGAGGTACCCAGTGGTAAGCGGTTCAGTACTATGGTGGATATGATGGAAGTTCCACAGAGCTTATCTTGTTCCCGGACTTTGAACAGAAGGAAATGGAGGCATCATGGTGGCTAAAGCGTTATAAATATTGTAAAAAGTACATAAAGATATCAGGTGACTCCAGATTTCCAACCGATTGTAACTGTTAGCAACCGTTTGTTAATACTGGTTGGCGGAATTTTCGAAGGCTTGATTCGCTAGAAAGTTTCGAAAGTAAAGTGGATTTCCAAGAGACTGGAGGTTGCGCAACGTCCCCACTGTCTCCAGAAGCTTTAACGACATAGTAGCGATAGGATATAATCAAATTTGTCAGCTCAACTCAATGATCGGAAGTTCCGCAGAAGTTGCTTCTTCTTCCCTACAACCATCCCCTCTTATAGAAAGGGTTGGATTGGTATAGAAGTAGCTGACTTATAACAGACACTAACAAACTTCCAGAGAAATAATTTTTGCAAAATCATCTGGACCTCCGCGCAGCTACCCACTCCCCCTTCCCTTGGGTTTAAAAAGTAACTATATGAAATCTCCCTTAACAGCAACTTAGAACAAACAGTAGAAAGGGCTAAAATGTTCCCGAGTAACTGGTTTCGCTTTCCTAGCGCTAGGCGCAATTTCACTTTCTTTCCCGCCGTAGAAAAAGCACACTCAAGCGGACAAGCGTAGCGACCTTCAAAGCACTTGGCATTGACGTGAAAAAATGCGCATTCAGTGTGAATGCACACCACTCAATGAGCTCATTCAATCGTACTCAAACGGCGATCAAGTGCACTCAAAGAGATGATAAACTCATGCCATGCCTCTTATGAATTGAGCTGTTTTAGGAGGAGGGGGGGGGGGGCGGGAGCGGGGATTAATTTTTATGATGTGTACGTGGGGTCTACCAGTTTTTTTCCGATCAGACAAGCACACTAGTCTCTATCGCAGGGTGCGCGCATGAATTACGCAACAGCCACGGTGATTGACGCGTTTGAAGCCACGAAGCCGGATTTTATCGCGTGCTATAATCTCTCTGCCAGTGATGCCATCGACACCTACAAACACCATAGGATACAAAGATTCTTTCAGTGGGAAGAAAGGAGAGACGTGGGGGGGGGGAAGGTTGGGGAAGGAGTCCATGTAAGTACCAGGAACAGTGAGGGTTTGGAAAATTGATAGTCTCACAGTCTTTCAGAAATAAACACAGTCACATCTAGTTCTTTGTTGTTGATGTTATCATTTATTTCCAATAATTTCAAAATAAGAGAGTAAACAAATTTTAAAGCAAGGTTTCTGAGTCCAATCAAAGCGGGAAATCACAAAAAACAAATGGCATTTGCTGTGTATGTATAAAGCTTGTAACGCACCTAGTAGAAGTCGCGCAGGCCTGCCCTCAAGAAGTGCAAAAAATATTTGAGAGAGAGTTAGTAGTTTCGTAATATTCATATAGCTCGTTTTTATTTGCAAATAATCAAAATAATATTGCAACATTATTGAAAACGATCTCATTTTTGTGAGAATTTCCAAAAATTTAGCCCCCTTTTCAAAACTTCTAAGATTACAATAGCGCGGAATTGGGAGATTGATGGACAAATATACTTTATAAAATTATGAATTTTTCAAGGTTTGCCGCCGCACCTCCTTTTTTTTTAAACCTGAAATATGAGCTCGTCAGACTGATGCTGCATCTTTGCAAATCCACGAAGAATTTGATTGACTTTACGTGCCCTTTACTTGGAAGGGATTTTATTCGCTTTCTTGCGTCCTTATTTCCTTTCGAAAAAAAATTAGCGCTACCGTGTTCTTAGCACATATTGGAAAGATGAGGCCAGTGAGAATTGGTCAAAAGGGGCATGTTTGAAAACCATAAATTCGGAACCATCTGAAGAAGGTTTGGATTTGCAGTTCTGTTTATCAAAAAAAAAAGGAATCAAAGTTTAAGGACTAACCCAAGGTTCTTTCGTTTTCAGTATTCCTGATAGCTTTGCCCTTCTCCCCTTCACAGTAGGACAAAGATTCCTATGATTCAGTGCACCTCCTTCTTTACCTCTCCTTAAAAAATGTCAAGAACATTTGTGAAAAACATGAGACATGACTCTAGTGTTATTTGGGTGGAGATCAAAACTCATAATTATCGCGCTTCATCGGTTCTAAACTTCGAACATCAGATCAAAACGTCATGTGACACGTGCCATAGCATTTTTAGTTGTTCTCTCTTCGTCGCCAGAGCGAACATTCAGGGAAGGGGGGGGGGGCTTATAGTACAAAGAAAAAACCAGCTTAACCTTGACAGCCAATTATTTCGCTGATCAAAGCCCATCAGAAATGAAGTAGGTGGACCAGTTTGGAAGCAAACCTTGCTCCGCAGGGCTGTATACATTAGCTAATGAATGAGAATAAGTGGAAGAGTAGATCACTTAGGAAAGCCAGTATGAGGGGAGGGTGATGGTAGGGAAAGGAATACTAGAAAAAATTACAGGGTGCGAAAAAAATAGTGTCCCTCAAAGTAAAGCTTAAAAACTGGCGTAATTACAAAGTCTTGTCTACATGTTCAAATCAAAAAACATTAGATTTCCTCTATCTAAGCAAACTGAGGACAACACTTTTTCCTCACCCTACATTTATTCCTCCTTCATTTGCCAACCCAAATCATGGTATAATACTCAACAAATGAAGCTTCCGACGCAAATACAATAAGGATACTGTAACTACTGACCTATCGGAAGCTATTTGGCACAAATGAGCCCATAAATATTATTTTTGAATAGAATAAAAGGTATATGCCATGAAGCAACCACGATCGAGTGAAGGACGAGACCTGTTTGTCGAGGTTGGTGCGAATTCAATGAGGCATGGCATCATCGTAAAATCGTATGCGCAGCGATGAAACACACCGTGGCAAACAGGATCTATCAAAAATCACATGAGACCCGGGGGGGGGGGGTCTGATTCGATTTAAGAGGTAGTGTGGAGCAGAAAAGAGGAGTACTGTTTTGAGTGACGTAACGGAAACTTGTTTGAGATACAGCTACGGTATTAGGTTGGAACACTGATCTTGCAACAAATTTTGGCGCTATTCCACATTAGTTGGCCCAAAAAATGTATATCGTGATTTTCGCTAAAACTTCGTTTAGGGAAGTTATTTGGTATGCTGAACACGAATATGATGTTTATTTCGTGCGACAGCGCCATTCGGTGGAGTTACGATAGGATTACGGTAGGGGGTCAAAATCAAGGATTTGCCCGGAACTTGGCCCAAAAGGGTTGTTCGGCCCGCTGATGCTGAATATCACATTTGTTTTGTACCGTAGCGTCATTCTCTCAGATTAAGGTGGGTATAAGGTAGAGGATGGAAATCTCAAAATCCGCTGTAACTTCGCACAGAGGGGTTATTCGACATGCTGATTGGAAATGTCACACTTTCTCCGCACAAAAACGTCTCCCTGCATGGTTACAGTAGGTTTACGGTAAGGTCAAAATTACAAATCGCCAAATGTATCTTTCCCCTTGCTTTGCTTAGGCAAAAGCCGCAGCAGGGTGTGTAACGCGCGGCGTAGTCGTGCGTGCAGAGCTTCACGATCGCCTGAATCGCCGTACACCCGCTTTAGCAGGCAGAACTATGTTTTACACCTGTTACCATGTAGCTACCGTAACCCGAGAAAATGACGCTACCGTTCAAAACCAATGTGATGTTTGGCATCGGAGGGCCGAATACCCCTCTGAGCCAAGTTTCGGGCAAATCCGTGATTTTGATCCTTTACCGTAGTCCTACCGTAACTCCACCGGATGACGCTGTCGCACGAAATAAACATCATATTCGTGTTCAGCATGCCAAATGACCCCTGTAGACGAAGTTTTAGCGAAATTCACGATTTTTTGGGTCAACTAATGTGGAATAGTACCCAAATTTTTTTAAGTACTTGAAGGAAGTGTCGAGGCTAAATCTGAACCTCTCCGATTAGTGCCGTCCTGAATGTAAGCCCCATAAGAGGGGCATCTGCGTTGGTCGACCCTTTAATGTTGCCCCTGAATGGAGATAATGGGCCTAGAACAGCCAAACCCTATTAAGCTCCGCCCAACCATGTGCTGAAAGCAGTCCGCGCCCTTACAACAGGGTCCCCAGAAATAGTTTTTGGGAGTTTTGTTCATTTTCAACTTCAGAACCGTAATAAGGGCGCCACAGAAAGCCCCAGAATGGCAAAAACAACGGAAAGAGAAGTTTAAGTTGGACCCTGCCTTCAAGCTCCTCTAAGTTTGTTGTATCCGCCTAAAATGATATAATTTAGAAAGAGAACGTTGCAATTTTTGGTCTCGTGGCAAGAATCATCATAGTTATATAGCGGCAAAAGTGTCAAAAGCAAACACTTAAATTGTGTTTTTTCATCTTTTAAACCCCAAAATTCTGGAAATCTCTAACTCAGTTCGCAATCTTGGCGTTATGATAGACAGTTCTCTTACTTTTGATACTCATGTAAATACTGTCATCAAAAAGTCGTCTTCAACGCTTTTTACAATTTTTAGAAATATACATAGTAATGATCCGGAAATTTTCTTGCGATTGTACAAAAGGTACGTGCTACCTCATCTCGAGTATGCATCGCCCATTTGGAGTCCATTTTTGAAAAGAAACATTGATAAAGTTGAAAAAACTCAAAAGACTTTCATGAGGATTCCTTTTTATCGATGCTTTCCCAATCCAGGATATCCTCATGCCTTACCCTCCTATCGTACCCGTCTCGATATGCTACACCTCCATAGTCTGAAGTATAGGGCTATGCCGCAATAAATGGCTACATCGTCATTATAGGGCTTCGGGTTTGTTTTGTTTTGTTTGGTCTCTTCCATTTATATATCTCTTCTTCCTTCTGTGACTGAGGATTGGCTGATCCTTTGTCTAATTTCTGTGTTGCCTGATTTTCTGTTCAATCGTTTTTTTGGTGCACCATGAGTGTATGCATAAAATAAAATAAAATAAAATAAAAGAATGCTGAAAGGCACAGAAAGTTCTACTTTCACTTTTTATTCGGGTGTCATAATCTACGCTTTGGAGCTAAAATGATGTTGGGCTGATAAGGCTTCTTTAGGGAAAGTTGTAATACTTGAATTTTCATTTTCGACTTTTGATATTGCTTGTAATAGAAACACCAATGTATACGTTAAAATTCAGCATATATCACATAAATGGAAAAATGCTATACAGATTGAAACGGTGCTCTGAGCATTGAATTGATTTTTGGAATTTTTGTGCAAAACTTACATTCAAAACTAAAAGAAGGGGTGTTGTTAGGAGACAGTGCATTGATGAACATCAGAAAGAAAAGAAGCGTGAGAACGATGACTTGACATTCATTTGAAATTTGATACCATGATAATAAAATGAGTCCTACAGACGTTTGCACAGAGGCGATGGTAGCATTGGCTTAGCCAAAAAATAAGTTCACTAGCATGCAAATTTCCACAAAAACTTTTCTTGTCATTTTTTATCCATAAGTTTCTGCGGGAAAGTTTAAACTCCGAACTTTTTACTATCAGTAAAGGGCAGTCATGCCTCGATATAGCTAAGCTTCCAATAGCTCAGTTTGCAACTTTTTAGCTTTGTCTTCATGCATGATGGGTGCAGAGAAGAGTAATTTGATATTTGGAACAAAAAGTTTTCTCAGTGGGGATAGCCGTGAAAATTGTGATCTGCCATTTTAGATTTCTTTGATAAAAACGAATTTCTCTCAAAGTTGAATTATGAGTAAACTGGTGCATCTAAATTTGCGTCTTCTTCTTACAGGGAGAAAAAAAATTTTTAAGGAAGAACATATCCCAATTCTAACTAACGTACTTTCTCCAAATCTGCAGCAGATATTTGTGGGAGCCAGAAAATCGGTCGAAATTATGGTAATAAATGTCTCTGTAAATTGCAATTCATAATATGACCTGTTAAAAACCATCAAACCATAACCATACAGTTATATAATTCAACAACTTCCAAGTCTACTGTATTCAAAATTTGACGCTGTTCTGCTACAAAATTTGAATTACTGGGTGCCAGTTAGCATTTTAAAGTTCCTTGTATAGAATTCAGCGCAGTTGCAATATTATTGCTTCTGATGGATTCTACTGCATAGAGAATATAGATGTCTGACAGGGTTATAGCCCGTCAAAGTTGAAGTTTGCCCAACGAGTCTTCTTGAAAAAACTAATATGATACATTCGAGAGTTTCTCCTATTCTCCTTTCTGCAAAGGGAAACGCTAGCGTTGAACTTGTGCGATACAGGAAACAAAACCTATGCACTTACAGACAAATAAACAACAAATAAGAAGCTAAAAATAAACACGATTTTTCGGAAATTTCGCAGTAAAATTCTGTAAGCTTGGATAAGTGGCGATTCTTGACGACTTTGACGTAAAATTGTAGACAAAATCATAGACAGCATTTTCAAAGAATATAAGACTACTCCGCTGGAATTTGTATTGGCAGTGAGCTCGGGGTTGCAACTCCATATACATATCAGAAATGTGAATCAAAATAGATGTATGAAATAAATGAAAGGAACTATACTTCAAGCTCATAACCATTCAAATCTGCAAATGAGATCAAAACGTAGCTACTCGCATGCTCTTGGCTGATCATTAGTTAGGCGCTAAATCTCGCGAGAATTCATTGCTCAGCTCGATGATGAACGAGAATTCGATGCGAATAGCACATTCGTATGAGCTTCAACGATGAAGCGATAAGCATTAGATCCTCAGTTCCAAGTCAATTCCCGAGAAATAGTGACAAATCAACAGTCGCTTGCCTCGAATTTGAAACGAATACCCGCAGAAGTTCACGCTGCTCACCGATCACCGTAATTTTATGCACGTCTATTCGAACTGGGCTTTTTCTCTTGGAATACGCGGAAAAGCAGCGGGACGTGCTTTTGAGAAAAAGTCAACAAAGACAGGATCACCCCTCGGACGTGTGTGTTCTGTGTGTGAGCGGAGCAGGTATTCAAAACTAGTGCAAGATGTTTGTTTTGTTGTCAAATGATACTCATTACCCTGATTTTCTGAGCAAATTCTCGCTGCAAGCACAGAATAGCAAATAGCGGGGAAGGGGGGACAGAGGGCGATTCAAAATTTTCATAGAGGAGGGGGGGGGGACGAAAAATTCCAACATAAATTACGGCGTTAGCCGCGTTTTACTAAGAAATTTTTGGGATAGTTTACAGCTCTGTGATGAACCGATAACTTCATAATTTTTAAAAAGAGCGGGGAGGGACGAAAGCCAAACAGAAAAAAAATTTTTACGAAACTAATTTGAAATTGCACATTTCCAAAGATTGTTCTAGAAAATAACAAAGAAATCAGGTTCGCGCAATTTTATAACAAGTAGGTAATGTAGCTAATTTTTCAAAAATTTCGGAACTTTTCTCGCGGAGGGGGGGGGGGATAAGAATGTTTGAACTTGCCAACAATGTTACATCTTTTTATATCTTTTTGGCTTGACTCATTCAAGATTGAAATAAAAATTTCCAGAAAAATTCATTGGACTTTAAATTGCATTTTGAAATTCACTGCAGTACCCCGCAGTGAATTTCAAAATTAAGACAGTTATTTTAGCCACAAAATTTATTTTGATAAAATCTTCAATGAAAATCGAAAATTGTTTTGAAGGTCAGCAGATTCTAAATTCAATCCAGGAAAGCATCATATGTCCCTCTAGTCGATAACACAGATGAGAATTGGAGGGGGGGGGACATATATCTCTTTTATGAAGAAGCGTGTTAGCCACGTGTCCCGAAAAAACTTTGAGATGCTTATCAAGATTTTTGCAAACATAAAACCCCGAAAGAATACGAAAAATGTTATTGTGCTAGTGTGAGATTTCGTTTTTTGAGGATAGGTATATAAAATACCAAGAAAAACAAGGTAAAATTAAAAAATGCTGAAAATTCGAATCTAACTTGCTTTGTATCATAGGATTCAAATACCAACAACGATAGTCTCACTAGACAAGGTTTTAGAAAAAAGTGGACAACTGTTCAAAGCAGTACAAGCAATAAATCTCCCACAATGCTACACTTTGCTCGAGAAATAAGTGGGTAAATATTTAAGGTTTCACAACGTGCAGAAAGTAAGATGGAATTGCAAAAATACTCGATGGGTGAAACTTAGTTGATATTGATCCCGAAATTCCGGAACAGTTCCGGCACAGTTCTGGCACTGTGCTGCATGCGCTGCAGCCGCCCGCAGGCGGTCTTGAGCTGCGCAAAATGGCAATTTTTGACTTCCTTCAAAGGTGTTAATTGTAAACTTTGCCTGTTTTCGTCTCATTCTCGCACGTTGCTTCTTCTTGTGATGTAGAGAATTACGAACTCAAAGCGGGATTCGAGAATAAAACTTTTCGTGTCGTGTCTTGCGTAAATTATCTAATTTCCTTTGAGCGCCCCTTCTCCTTTGTGATTTTTCTGTTAAACGCTCTTTTTTTTGGTTTTCAGAGAGTCGCTGCATTTTCGAAACCTTCAGTTGTCTTCAGAAAGGACTGATACAGCCATCACCACTGCGGAAATCGCGAATTTTTCTTTGTGTTTTCATAATATTGGGTTTTTTCGTTTTCACCCATTTCTTTTCACAACTTTTAATGCTTGCGCTTCAGTTCCTGATTATTGTTTCGTTTCTGATGGAAAAACTCCGAACTTGGAGAAATGTACACGAATGGAAGCGGGATCAATCTGTTAACGTTTTCAGCTGATGCACAAAGAAACAGTGCTCATTCTTGTACCCTCTCCAAGTTTGGAACTTTTTCAATTTAAAGGCAAGCGAGATATAAGAATGAGGTAAAGACGAGCAAAATTTAATTGAAATTTGATATTTCGCGCGGCTCAAAACCGCATGCGGGCGACTGCAGCGCATGCAGCACATCCCGGCAGTTCCAACACAGTGCGAGAACTGTGCTGGAACTGTTTCGGAACTTCGGAATCAGTATGAATCTAGCCTGAGGGATACATTTCCTTCTCTCAAAAGATGGATTGATCTTGTTTACTGAAGCCCATTTCTAGCTTTTACAAACTTGAAAGATATCCTTCATTCTTTGGTTATCATAACTTATAATAACGGGCTAAGGATGTTTACGTGACTTTGTGTGTGTGTCTGTATGTGTGTGTGAGAGTGTGTCTGTTACGAAATTCGTAGAGAGTGTTCCAGCCAACCTCCTGGGCTCAAATTTTGCACAGTGCATGCTACCCGCATGAAAGCCCAACACGCAAAAGCACGAGCAGATTCGTTGAGTGGATCCCTCACAAACTGCGCGTCAAACGGATCCACTTTGCATTTAGGCCGCATAATTGGGTCCGTAATCCCACTTTTTGCAAAGTAGTGAATGTTTTTGCCAAGTAAAAGTGCAAACCATGAACTTAGACTCAAAAAAGTGATCAAAAGTCCATTACTTTAGAAAAACGGCGCCAAAAAGTGTAGTTGCATAAATGGTCAATTTGCCAAGGTTTTACCAGAGCATTTGACGAGATTTTTGCACAGAGATCTAGCTCAAGGTGACTGCTGTGCTTATTGCAACTGTCAAGACCATGGGAAAATCAAAAACCTGTAAAAATTTGCGTTTGTTCTCCTGCAAAATGTCTCATCCATGCGAAATCACCGATTTCACATAAAAAGCTTTCGGAATGAGTAGTTGTTTACATTTTGTTCGTGATAGTCGGCATTGCTCGGTGAGTTCCAATGTTATCATTATGCGAGAATGAGTAGGGCCTACATAGTAGAGCCAGTGCGAGCCTCTGCGAAGCAGAGGTGACGCACTGGTCAATAATAACACCACAACTGGCACTTTTGTAAATACACCACTTGCTACACATTATTACAGATGCTGGTTTAGTACTACGTACTTTGCAAATGACTAATTGTCTGTTTGCAAACGCTTTTATCACATCAATCATAATCGTTTTACACAGTGCGCCGCTGTACTAATGTACTTATGTTTCAAACTGCAATATATATATCTACTAGAAATGTCGAAGGGGGCTGAAGTATCAGGTTGGCACATAAGTAACGCAGCCTTTTATATACCTTTTGTTTTTTTAAACATAGCGCATTCATTTTTTGGTAATATCAGGATTATGATGTAATCTTCAAATGCAGACATTTTTGCCGAATTTTGCCCTCTTATGTGAGGGTTACAGTACAGATAATTTTTAGATTGCTCAGATTTTGCCGAAACTCTAGGTGCGGGGAGGTTATTCGTCATACTGTTCACAAAAATGAGACCCGTTTCCCATGGAAAGCCTCTTTCGTGAAGTCAGGGAATGAATTTTCATTTTATTGACAAATGAATGTGACATTCGTGTTCACCATATAGGATTATGCTATTGTGCGAAGTTTTAGCAGATCCTGACTTCCTAGCTTAGTTATTGACCGATTACTGATTGATCCCAATGCGTCAACTTCTAGCTACACGCTGTCTATAATTGCTTTTTGATATGTTTGTTTTAGGTCTTACGACTTCAAGTTTGCCAAAAAACCATGAAACCTCGATTTTTGATAGTTTTTCAAAAATGCGTACATTTTTCCTACTACGTTATCAAAAATCAAACGGTCTGCGCAGACTTGCAGCTTACGTCACAGTCTGCAAGATGCCAAAGCATGAGAGTGTTACTTAGAATAAGAAGAAAATTATGGGAAAAGTTGCAAAACTTATGTGACAACATAATAATATCACTCTACATCTAACTGATATTCGAAAAGAAATTACTGAGAAAAGCTATAAAACCTGATTCTTCAGTTCAACAACATAATTCTCACATGGTAATGTGCGGATTAAAAAATTCTCGAGCACAGAACGAAAAACCCCTCATTTTTGTCTCAACTTTTTTGATCTACTGGTTTTTTACGCACTTTTTATTCAGCATAAGTCAGAAAACTAGAGCATGTCTCCAACATAATGCGGAATTATCTCGTAATCATTATCGAGTTGCCTATACAATACCGCTTACAGAATGTGCACAATTTCCGTGAATGTCACGGAATTCCGGGAATGTCGCGGACTTCCGGGAATATCGCGGACTTTTCAATTCAGCTATCTGCCATTCATCTAATAGATATATTCGCTTTCTGAAATATGCAAGTTTTCCGATATGCCCATTACAGCTGTTAGAGGAGTCTTACAGCGCCCAAATTCTTATGGTTTTTATAACATTTGATTTATATTTTCTGTAAAGCACGGTAGCAAGAAGTTTTTGATTGATGTTAGATAGTCTGTCCCTATCAACTCAAAGGTCAAAATCCCACAGCACAAGCCAGACAAAAAAAAGTTACAGAACCGAGGAAGTTGTTTCTTTTCTATCCTTTCTCAATCATGTGTTTTCTTTCACGAGGAACACTGACCTTTAGACTCTATTGTATCTACAGGGTTGGAGAAAAGTCCTTGAACAATTTTTTATGTCATTGTATGTTAGGATTTTCCGCATATTCTTTTATGCTAATCATATTAATTTGCTTCTTGAAATCTCAAGTACAAGCCTTTCAAAAACTAGGCTATTGCTCTATTCCTATTGGAGATATGCCTCCTGAAACGAAGCGAGCGTTGTTGGCAAAGATGCACGAGGAGAGGATGGCTAAGCAGCAGGTTTCGCGGTTTCCCCAAATTTCATGAATTAGCGTCTTCCCCCTTGCGTCGTTTCCAGAATATAAAAAGCACCCAGGACTGTTATAGGAGTGGTAGGCTACTGCGGACACACGCAAAAAAAATCTGAAGATCGTTCACCAGCGTAATAGTCGCAATCCTCGGCGAAGCTTGATTGAGCTGGCTTCAGAGTTGTCCATCTCTGGCAAAGCCGTCTCCGACATCGTGGAAGAGGACCTTGGGATGAAGCTATTCAGGATGTCAAAAATTTATGCTTGATGATGCCATAGGCTGCTTGAATATCTCTCCAAGGCACGCCACCGAACGATATTCTTCTCTGACTTCAAAATTTTTACCGCAAAACAGGTTTTTGATCGCCAAAGCAATAGAATCATCACCTAGTCGCCCCAAGAAGCCAATATCAAGGATTGACTCGTTGAAGAAAAGCTTCATCTGCCTTCTGTGATGGTTTGCACGGCGATCGCATCCGACGGCAAGATGCCGCTTCTTTCTTGGGGTCTCATGGCATCAAGGTGGACTCTGCTATGCATATGAATAGAATCCTGGAGAAGAGATCTTGGTCTTGACCAATACCCATTTGCCGGGAGCGATTGGTGTTCCAGCAGCATTGCACACTTGCGTACAAAGTGAAGATTGATTACTTCATTACTCATGTGGAATGGCCTCCGTACTGACCACATCTGAATACCCTCCGTTACAGCATGTGGTCAGTTTTTTTTTGACCAAAGCCTGCGCTCACCCGCGCAGGATTGTGGGGTCCCTGCGACATGCTCTTCATGCGTAGAAAGAACTCGACGTGGAGCACCTCAGTGCCGCCATGGACAGCGTTCCAAAGTGTTTCCGAGCTTGTGTTCGCGTCAAAGGAGGAATCCTCGAGTTGTAAAGTCAATTTTATGTAGCAGATGAGTGAAGATTATCTGCTGATTTCATGTAACCATCTTAACTAGCTTCTTCATTATGATAAAAGTATCGTGTTCAAGGTTTCCCCCAACCCTGTATGATTCACAAAAGTTAAATTCCGCAAGGCGAATACAAGAAGGTGAAAGTTTTAGGTGAATTTTTGAAAACTAAACTTCCATTCACTGAACTGTTGTTATTGTATTATAGATGTCATTTGTTTCCGCTCTTTACTCTTACCTTGGCGACAGTGCCTTCATATCGCAGCAGTTTGTAGTAAGTCGTTACTAAGTTTTGCTACACTTTCTTCGCCTTCTTCTGGAAAATTTTATAAAATACAGGCGAAGTTTCATAATTAGAGGGGACGAAGAGCTATCCACTATCATCATGTTCCCTTGATGAACATGTGTCAAAGTGAATGTAAAGGCAATGTTCTAACGATACTTCAACTCGATTTCTTTTTTGAAATTTCTCCGATTTTTGCACCTTTTCAGATTTTTCATGGACTTCCGGGAGCATCAGTAGAAATACCATGGAAGTTCGAAAGCTTGAGCTCTTCAATGACCAAGTTATAAATTTATAAAATGATTTGGAAAGAGTTCCAAAATCTCAAAAATGAAATCTATTTAAGTATGTGTTTGTCGAAAATCTGCGATCTTTCACAACATTTTCAAGTACAAAATTCTAAAGAAGTTGCGTTATTTAGAGTCGAGTTATTTTTCTGCTCAAATGTAACAAAATTTACGTAACTATCTAACATTTTTCATTCACTTTCTTGTTTTGCATGAACGTAAATTTTTTGTCCGCACGTCAAGAATGTTGGAGCATTTACCGCAGAACTTTTGACTTGTAGTATTAGGTCGTTCCATGAGTTCGTAGCGTTTTTATAAACCAACAGAATCAACAATTTATAGTAAGAATAAATCAAAATTGTATTCCTCGTTGAAGCGCACGACCTTTTGGCACATTTTTGTTGGCTTGTCAATCTCAGTTTTCCAAAAGTCTGCGCGTCGGCTCAAAAAAGCCATCTAAGCAACGCTCAAACTATTTAATGAAATCGAGACATTCGCCATTATGAGATTTGCTAAAGAACGGAGCAAATGATAGTCTGAGAGCGAGATCTGGAGAGTACAAAGTACCTTCCAGTCATATGGTGCAGGACAGTTTTGGCGACGTTTGCCGTATGAGGCCATATTTCGTCATGCAGAAGAACTCAGCTGGTCCTGTCTGTTAGGTTTTTTCTACGGTAGGACCTGGCTTAGACGGTGCAGTTGGATTGCACACGGTTTGATTGACCATCGCCTACTATCGCCTTGTACAACAATCTTCAGTGCAGGACTTCCTGCCCGTCCCCTGAAAAGTCTTGTTCAGGGACACTCTGCTCAACCCCTCATCTTTTGTAGCAATCCGATCCCTTTTTGTCTTATATTGATGTGCGAGAGCCATGTTCCATAATTGACTAAAAAGTCTGTGCAAAAGCGCTTCTTTTAACAAGGAAAAGATGCGCAAATATCGAAATTGCTCCTTTTTGCTTTTCAAGATTTCCATCTTTGGAAACTAAGAGATTCAAGTGAATCAGTTTTCCACCGGAATCAGTGGACATATTTTGAAGAGCACAATCAGCCCTTCCAAATGACATACGCATCTTGCCGCAAATCAACCGCTCCTTAAAGATATGAGGACGAAAATGAAAACGCTGGAACTTATGGAACGACCTGATAACAGCAAATTTTTCAAACGTGAGATCAGAAAGAAAAGACTGAAAAATTTTCCACAGGTTCTACACATCTTTTATCACTACTATCATACAATACCGCTTACAGAATGTGCAAAATTTACGTGATTGTCGCGAAAGTCCCGAACTGTCACGGAATTCCTGAAATGTCGCGAACTTAGGCAAAATTATCCGAATTACGCGAAATTCATGGAGTTTTTGCACATTCTGTTAGCGGTATTGTAGATATTTTCGCAACGAGGATCAATAAAAGGCCTTCGAATGTATACTGTTGATGCAACTTTGAAAATTGGATTATCGTCTTCTTTTCTATAGCCAGCTAGTTGTAGCCACTGCCAGTTGCAAAGAACGTACAAATACATGATTCCGAATCCACATCAACCTTTTCACTATGAACACTGCCTCGGTAGCTATCCTTTTTTGGTTTAGATCTAATGAGTTTGTCGAATCTGCTACACTAACCGCACAGATTAGCACGAATTGACTTGCTCAATCTTCGTACGTTGGCTGACCATTCATCATCACCCTTTTCTCAATGTATACTAATTTTATGCATTCCTCATCCACCATATCGACATACTACAGCCTATTTCACTCACTCTATCACTTCCACTATTCCGGCTCTGAAGAAGGCGATACATCGATTGTTACTATCTCTAACATGAAGATATGGAAATTTCGTCCATCTCTGATCTTTCATTTCATCTCGTTTCATCCGCTTCCACTCGTCATTCTTCCATGATTATCCTTCATCCTACCACCTCACAACCTCATCGAATCTACATTTTCCTTGGCAATACTTTTTTCGGCAATGTTATTCGGTAAATCCCTAGTGCTTTTCGATGTTTTTTTTTGAAATCACGCTAGACCTAAAGTAAACTTGATAATGCAAGATTCTTGAGATTGTTTTTTTGACTAAGTGTACTTTCGTTCAACTTTACAAGCTGGTCTACAGCTTCGTGTTCTGTTTCTTCATCCTTATTTTCTTCTAAGGCTGAAGACTGGCTGGTCTCATTTGTTTACAGTTTCTTTTATTTCTTTCACATTTTGGTGCCTCGAGTGTATTTTTAAGATAAAATAAAAAATTAAATACTCATTGTCTTTTAATTTCGTCTCCTGTGGATAGACATCATTCTGTCTTAATTTATATCACCTGATTTAATAGCAAATAAAGAGGTTTTTTTAATAGGGGCTTTAGACTAACAATAAGATTTTCAAGATTTTTTTCTGAACGTTCTTCGTCTACCACTGACTAACGTTCATCTCAACTATTCTCCAAACCTACGGTAAACAGCAACACTTTCTTGTACAGTAATTTTATAGTTTCCTCTCAAACTTCAATCTAACCGTCATGAACCTCTCATCAACCAAGGGTTAGGAGCAGGGTCAGCACGAGTTCGTTTCTAGGCTTTTTGAAAACGAAGTCACCCCGACTTTCGCAAACTTCTGCGAAGTCCCCTTTGAACATTCACTGCCAGAATTTTTGCCTAATCTGGAATATTGCCGTTGTCGTACAAATCGAGGCTCTCTATCCTAGCCATTACTACTCCTGCGTCTAGAAGAACACCAAAACTTTGTCTTCAAAATATAATAATGACGAGGAAGATCAAATTTAAAAAAATTTCAGTCTGTCGAATTTCAACAATTATGCTAGAGGACACATGTTCGCTTGTAGTTAGTAGGGAAAGTGAAGAACCAGCAATTCTATAATTCTTTCTTAGTGCGCGTTACCAAATCATGGAATGAGCTTCCAATGGAAGCTGTCACCGCGAGATCTACATTCGTTTTTAAAAGAGAAGCTCAAAAATTTGTGAAATTACAGGGGTTATTCTGACTACCATTTTCCAGGGAATTTGAGATTACGACGTTTCTTTTCTCGCCATAAATTCTAGCGCAATCTTTCTGATTTATGGCTGGTCTCCAAAGCGATTCTACTCCTCGCTATGCTCGATTATTTTTTCGTTCTTTGGTTTACCAAATCAAAAAAAATGTATCAATCTCCAGTAATGCCTCTACCTTTTCTATGTATTGTAACTCTCTCGAATTATCTTTTTTTTCTGCTCAATGTTCTCCTGTTTATCATTTCGTTCTATTCATGCTGAGCATTCCCTTTTTTGAGGGTTCTAACTTGTGTCTTTTCCTTGCATTGTCCTTTCGAAAAAATGTTATTTCCTTTGAGTTATGATCAGCCAGGCTCTGCACCCGGGCTCTGTAGTCCCAAACAGGGGATATCGTTTTCCAGAGTTTTTAGATCGACCGTTGTAATAATTGATCTTCCACGTATAGAGTCACTTAGATGTCGATTTCATAGCCAAATAAACAAATAGATAAATGATAAATAAATAAATAAATAAATAAACCTTTCGGAAACGTCGACTAAAAAAACCTAATCTAACTTTGTGTTTTCAGACCCAGAAAAATGATATCCCCTTTGCCATTTCGCCCACGAAGTCCATTCCGCTTCCAGACGATCAGTACCGGGACTTGGTTTGAAGTAATACTACTTCAAATGCAATCTGCAACTTTCATGCGATATGTATAAAAAAAGTAAAACGGTCATTCTAACCACTTTGCGGTGGCGAAAGTGAGCGCGGATCGCGCGAGAACGAGTTGCATTTGTTCGCGTAATGTGTATAATGTCACATCTAGCTTATGGTCGAGTAAGAGAAGATGATCATTACGCATCTCCTGGTCGTCATCGTCTACCACGGGTCATCACATATAAATAGAGCAACTTGTAACAGTCGTGCGCACACGCTGTTGACCCAGTTTCGGGGTTTACTATCATCTATCACATACAAGAACTTTCATTACATCCGTTATCATAGTAGCTCGAGGCCAAGTCAAGTCTCCTTTCCCTCATGCTGGGTTAAATGTCCTTCATTATGCTATTGAAAGGGAAATTTTGTTTTTTATGGATTACCGTAAGAGTATGGGGGCTAGTATATGAATGAGAAGATGATCCAGTTATCCTTGCGTCGGTCCGGTTAGCTGTCACCTTATTTAGACTCACGCAAGAAAGTAGTCGCATCTAAAACTTTCATGACCAGTTACTTTCCCGTTTTCTCCATACTCCTCTAATGCTTTCTTCCCGTACCTTTCTCTCCTCGTACTTTTAAAACTTTACCATACCATTTCCAGCTTACCACATGTGGTTACCGATTCTTATTGCACTCTTAGCCCGGCATGTGTACTCCTCACCGCCGATGTGCCATTGCCCAGGTGGACAAGTGGGAAGTGGGTAACCTGTGACCTTTCGGGTAAAAATCTACTTTACCCGGATAAACTGATTGCCTAACCCCTTTCAGTGTCCTGCCCCCAACCAATTCAACTAAACTGCCCAGCAATGAATTGTCCCCCAGCACCTGCATGTAATCCCTTCCCAACGCTGCCAACATTCGCTCCCGGTAATGGAATACAGGTATGTTAATCGGTCGCCTAACTTTACCCAAGCTGTGTAAGGTAATTGCCTGATTTTCAGGGTATACAGTCATTTACGTTGCCAACGCTAGCTCCCCTACAAGGTGGAGCATTTGGACCACAAACTACACCACTTCCACTTCCTGTAGCGCCACCAACAGGTGGTCAGGAGTCGCTTTTACCGATTCAGGACCAGGTAAGGGACATTCTGGAGTATTTCTGCCTTGTAAGAATAGCTGTGAGCCCTATACGGCTAACCCTTAAATTTTAGAATAATTACCAACAAAATCAGTACCAACAAGTTCAACAGCAAGGTCTACCTCCTCCACAACTGCAGGCTCCACCACCGCAACCGCCACAAGGTTTTTTGGAACTTTCTTTAATGAATAATCAACTTTCAACTTTTTAGGAAATGTTCAAGATCCCAATCTTTTTGCCGATGCAATTCCAGTAGATGCAACCACAAGAGCAACGACTTTACCGAGTGAAAAGTGAGTTTTACGAATGAGACAACCGCAGCTAAAGGTCAATCACGGACGAAGGCGGTGATATCTTCGCGAAACGGGCGCGAATGCGGTGGTCGAGCAATAATGGCTGAAGCGCACTGCGCACACCAAAAGCCGCCACCGCTCGTGCGTCGCGTGAGCGTATCGTATGCCTGCGGCAGCCTTCGTCCGGGAATAACATTCAACATAGTTGGCGTAAATTTTGGCTGCACTATAGCACAATTTACGTATATATTTTTTTATCAATCGATTTTTTTCAAAGCTATGGATTATCCTCATGTAATTTTGATATAGTTGCATAATGGTCAGAAGATAAGCAACTAGGAGAGTTTTTTCAAATTTTATTTTCCAGATATGTAGAAATGGAATCGCCAGAATATGTACCTCCCGCTTCATTAGACGAGAATTCTGGAAAGTTTGACCTCTATGAGAATCAGCCCAATAGTATGTTTTGAATTAATTCTTATTTGATTAAATCCTCATTATCACTATTATAGACGGCTACCGACAACCCGTACGTCGAGCTATGGCACCATCACCTGCAAACGGAAAGCCAGAAGTGTTCACAGACAAATGTAATGATGAGCGATTGAAGAAAATCATCGAGGATGTAAGTATCTACTTCAAATGAGATAGGCTACGAAAATTTTTGGAAGGTAAGGGACAAAGAGGGGGCAGAACATAGAGTTCAGTCATCTTATCAATTTGCAAGGTCTTTTTGTGACAAACATGCTTTTGCTTTCTTGACTGTTTCATACCCTCACGCGTACTTCCCTACCTCATTTCCCGAATTTTTCTAAGGATTATCCTGTAGCTGCTACAGACGAGTTATTGCACGCAGAGACAGGGCGCCATTGCGGACGCTGTCTGCGTCTCTCTCATCAAGCGCTCTTTCATCTCTCCCACCGTCTGAAGCCTCTTCCAAGTACTTACTATCTCACTCAGACGCAATGCATCCGTGTCTGCGTTCAACAACCCGTTTCTACTTCTTTTTACGCGCGTAAAAACTTGCTTCTGGTTGACGCACATTGTGTAATTGCACACTACGCACGAGAAAATCCAGAACTCTGAGAAAGTAAGAGTCAATTTCTTTGCCACCTGTCTTCGGCATATTCACCCTCTAACATTGACCGTCCCCCCCCCCCCTCCCCTCCCACCAACCTTCCCTCCGTCCCAGCAAATCATTCGTACGGCTGCAAACTACAACAGCTGGCTCATCGCTGACCTCAAACAACCAGACCGTTGTGACAGTTGTCCTTCAAATGCGCAGTAAATAGCAACACATTTAGAATATTGATGCCAATCCATCGTCATCGAAACGAAAAATTCAAAAAGCAGCTACGGACCAGATTGGTGGACTATTCGATGTGATATGCTCAAGTCATGATTTTAGCTATTTGGCTAATACTCAGGTAAATTTTTCTAGGACTCGAGCCAATTTTTTTCTGGAAAATGTGATTTTAGCTCTTCTGCGAGGCTGGCAATGACGATATCACGTGTTTCGCATTTTTACACTCGCTGATCCAGAAAAGTTGATACCTCGTTATAAAACGCTCATATTTGTTTTCATAACAAATTATATTCTTAATTTATATAAATCTTTTAAATTATACTTGGCAAAAAACACTTCATTACGACATAAATAATGAATTCTCATTATGTCTGCAAGTACACAACGAAATCTTCTTAAACAAAGGAGAGACATGGACAAAACGAGAAAAACCGCAAACTACGACGTTACGAACGTAGAGAAAAATGAAAGATAGAGTAAAAAAATAATTTTGACAAAAATTATATTGTGAGCGTTGAGGAGAGACAAGAGCTGTGAGCGATGACAATATGATGACTTTAAGTCCTCTGGCTGCTGACCAAATCGTGTTTGATCGCTTTCTCATCCAAATCCGATAAATCCGATGCTTGGACCTGAAAAAAAAGAAGAATTCAGTGGGTTAGACTTCTTATGCAGAAATCGAGAGCTTCAAAAATCTATGAAATGTATCGAGATCGTGAAGCTCTTGGCGCCGCATCACCTCAGCAAACAACAAAAATATTTGCATTGTGGAAAGAAAGATGTTTTTACCCAATGAACTCAAGTGGTGTGAGGAGGAAAATACTTCCGCCCTCCTTTCACGAGTACACAAAATTTTCCAAGCCCTACATCTGTGTACTCTACGACTAATTTGGTATTTCTCATGAACGAAAATGCGAGCAGATAATCAGTTCTCTTGATCTGTAATGCATTGAACGATAAAACAAAAAATACTGGATCGTTTTGCGTTTTCGCGAGACTCATACAGTACTGCTACCAATGGCAATGCAAAAATGTTCTCCTAAAAATGGTGGATGGGGGGGGGGCATATTTTTGTCACTTCGAGTTCACTGACGTTGGCCACGCCTGCGAATATTTTTGAGAACCTAATCAGACTTTATGCAAGACTGCAAGTCTCGAATTGCAAAACAAAGGGATTGGTGGTTGTACTACACCCTAAAAAAATTTCTTACAAGACTGATTCAAACTTTTAAAAATTGGGCCTAATAACTCAGCACCGCCTCCGCGGTCCACTGGTCTCATATTCTGGCGAATCATGATCAGCATTCCATGGAGGCGGTGCCTGATTGAGGAACTACTCAATCACTCCTACCATCAAAAATTCTTAAGAAATAGTTTATAAATATTTGCGAGTTAAACAATTTACTTGCATGATATTATGGCTCACCTAGACCATTTACAAAAATTTTGAGACCCCAAACTTATGCGTCCCTAGTTACAATATATCATTTCTCCATCGTTACAGTGATGCAGTTGAAAGCAGAATTCTCAGTGATCCAAGAAAACTGTTATAAATCTCCATTCTACGAAGGCTAGTTTGGCGTAGGATCAAAATGATGTGAGTGGAAAGTTCAAAACGTTTCGAAATGTATATAGTCGATGTCAATTACGTACTCCCTTTCGCATGGAATGTACGCATGCGCAACGCAAAGGCCCTCCGCGCGGACCTCCAATCGATGAGGCCCGTTTGAATGCCTGAGCCATACGCGCGCGAACGTGACGCGAAGTTCACTGCGCTTACGGAAAAGGGAGCTCGTGATTAACAGGGACTTTACCAAGATACAAAAATTCAAAACCATGTAAATTTTTAGGCTTTATTATTAGTACTGTTTATTTTCCCAGAACGATCAAACTGTTTACCTGCATAAGCGATTCTAATCCAAGCGTAGACTTCAGTGCACGTACAGAAGATGCGTACAGCATTCGACGACGTACTGGTGCTTCATCAGGGCAGCTGGAAAAAGATAAATTTACATAGCGATTCTCAATTTTCAGGCCAGCAATCTATTTCGTAAATGAGACTGCAACCAAGCCCAAGCCTATTTCCTAGAGGAAGCCCATTATCTACAGAAAAAGTGCAACAATTTAGCTACGCTTCAACGGCTCTTTGCAGAATAATTACGTCCATTTGCTAGGAGAATTGTACCCATTAACATATCTGAAGAGTAAATGGCACAAAGATGGGCCTTTTTTACAAAAAGAATTTTGGAGCCAATTGTGGAAAAGCAGGTGAAAATAAGAAAAAAAAGAAGACTAGACTCACTACTGTACGAAGATAACTTTGTTCAACTTGCTTCCTCCTTCTGTACCCTGTCGTTGAACTTGTACTTCCACATCAACAGCTGCGTATCTGGAAGAAAAACCGTAAAATTAATAAATCAGTCAATTAAAACAACCCCCATATGGATGCTACAGTATCCCTACAGTCACCCAAAATATACTGGTAGAGAAAGTTGTAGACATTTTGGGACAGTAAAACATCAGAAAGAAAATCGCTATGATTAGAGTGTATTACGGTGACGTGATTAGAGCATATTACTTAGATGCTTAGATGGCCCGGCTTCACGTGACGTGCGGGCCCCAGCTCAGAAGTTTCCATTTCTCCCTGTCCCTCGCTTCAGACATCCACGATCTTCTTGGCTGACGTCGGTGGCTGCGTCCACGAGTTCCAGGTGCAAAAATCGTATCCAGCTGATTTCTCAGCTGGTCCATCCGTTCCACGAACACGTCTGCCCATCTCGTTGGAGGTCTTCCTCGGGGACGTTTTGCTTCGCGAGGAATCCACTCCGATGTTCTTAGTGTCCATCTGTCGTCTGTTCTTCTCATGATGTGGCCGGCCCATTAGAGCATATTACACAATCGATAATCGATTGAGATAGCGCGCAGCGCATGCGCACAAAGCTCCGCCCAGCGCAAACCTTAAAATATGCTCATAACTGAACTTTCTCACCTGCATTCTTTGCCTCCGTCAACAGCTTTTTTCATCTCTTCAATAAATTCTGAATATGGTGCTCCTTTATCACCGACTTTCTCCACAACGATAGCTGTGTCATTCTTATCGATCTGAAAAGAATCATAATAAAAATGAAGAAAAGACGGATAAAAGCAGAAAATTACCTTGAAGATGATATAACTGTGTTGATGTTTGTTATGCAGCATATCGTAAGCATTTTTGCATGATGGATCAATCTTTACACCAGAGGCCTTGAACAGATAAAGAGTAGTCAGACTTCATATAAAAACCATAATATTGTGTAACCATAAAAAAATTGGTTGATTTAGAAATGTTTCACTGCTCAGCTCAATTTCACCAACCAATATCGAATGACAATTGCTAAAGAGATACAGAAATGGAAATTGTTTGATTATGTACATTTAGATCAGTAAAGTTTTCTTTTAGATCTCATTCCGCTCTTCTTGAATCTATCACCTTTCGTTCAATACTGAATGGATCTAGTGGATTTACAATTATTATAGTACCACATCGGTCACGGCAACATTTGCGCGCAACAGCTGCCTGGCTTGGACAAGGCGACAACTTGCTTCGAAATGCGCGTACAAAATGGATATATAGCGCACATTGCTGTTGTTTACGCGTAAATGTTGTCAGAAAAGCAAATGCGCCGTGATAACCATTTCAGGCTATAGCAAATCATAAAAAAAAGAGGGCATTGATAAGCCAAAACGGTATCCACCAAATTTTAGATTATTTTCCTAACATTGACATTTCTTGGGTGGGGGACTATATGTCGCCGAATGTGGAAAAGTCCCGCGCGGATTTCCTGCAGGAACGCATGTCCGCGCATATATAAAGGTGCGCATTTGTCGCAAATGACCGCGGGGACCGCCCTTTTTCGGCGACATATAGTCCTCTACCCACATTTCTTGGAGATGATGTTTGTTGGCATCTGTTCACTGTATCAATGTCTGCTGGCCCATTCTCAATGGTACAGATTTACAAAAGTACTGATTATGCAAAATATTCCCAGACTTCCTTATGTGCCAAAGCTGTATTAGTGTTACAGTTTTGTCGTGCTGGGACCCACGCGGACACGCCCGGCGTTAACCGATCGGCATCCCGGCACGACGCTAGCATGGCGCTGGAACGGGACAGGCAAAACTCTGACACGGACAATCCGGACGTCGTCTAAGGATCCACAATTCTTAACAAATAACTTCAAGTTTCAAATCATTTCCATAACTGATACATTTCATTAGAAAGGATTAGCGTGATCAAATTCTGACTTTTAGTTACAAAATAAAATAATTTTGTATATATCACGAACTTTTTATGGATCAAAGGATTCAAAGTGTCAAAGTTATTTGCTTTTGATTTTAACTACCGCGAACCTCAACGAACTTTGGATTTCACTTTTGCTTGCGTTTCTGCCATTCATATTAGAGATTGATTCCTACTACAACTGACATCGACGCACAATCAAGCATGAAATTGTTTCCAGGGAGATCTACCTTCTCACGACCGAAATTGAGACCGGAGTCCACAAAAACCTGCGATGGTTTGCTGACGCTGACAATCACGCTATTATCTGAGCCAAGCAGTGAAACATATTCAATACAATGAATTCTCAATTTAAATATGAAACGTTTTTTTTTCAGAATTAAGTGAACTGCATTTTTGAATCAGAAGGCTAACTAATTTGCCAAACCATGCGAGTAAGTTCACTACAAAACTCGTTCGAAAAGCCAATACCTATTATCTATTTATTTTACGCGCACAACGGTTATTATCACACATGAGAACAATAAAAAAACATCAAATAAAGTCTTCTTTATGAAAAAAATTACACCGAGACGATACATTGCTGTAGCGCAACGAAGGGAATGAAGCGCAGGCGAGCGGGTGAGCAGAAGTGCGAATGCCTTTGACATAGACCGCCATAGACATCTGCACTCCAAAAACTCAAATGCACCCTAACAAGACATTGGTGGCGATATTCGGAGGCAAAAAAATTGGATATAAAAGAGAAAAAACCGTGTGTTAGCAAATGAGACGCAAAGAGGCACACGCAAAAACTGTTTGTGATGGTTATTTTCACAACGACACTCACACACAACACGCACACGCATTGAGAATCGGACGTGTTTCAGTGGGTATGAATGAATAGGGATGCTTTAGAGAAAGGTAAGAGAATAAAGAGAAAATTTAGAAGAAAAACAGATACGAGCGATGACAAGTGAAACACGCCAGAAAGAAACAACAATCTTTTGCGGCTGTGTGGGCGCGTTGGTTAGAATGTGACACCACCAAACATGCTCAGTTGTCCGCATATTTCTCCGTCAGCTTGGACAGCAGCTCTTTATGGGACATCTCCGATTCGTCGGATACCTTAATTCAACTTTTATAGAGAAAAAAATAGACTCGCAAAACATTTAAAAGAAGGCAAACAGAAAAAACAACAACTTCCATGGGCCACGAGTGTGACTACAAAACAGATTACACATGTGTACGCTGCTTATTCCTCACCTGGAACTGAAGGATCTTTCCGGTTCCGAGTGATGCTTTGATAGCAGATGCAGAAGATGCGTACACCATCTTCTTTTTGATCGAAGCGCCATCTGGGCATCTTAAAAATAAGCAAGAACTAGATGTGTACAAAAAACCCATTTTCAATTCTGCGCACACATTGAATCACCAACACAAATAAAATTGTCAAAAAGTAACCAACAAACTCACAGCTGTAGGAAAACAATCTTATCCATTTTCGAGGTACCAGCGCCTACACGGGAGCATGTGAATTTGAAGTCAAAAACGGCATAACGGCAATCTGTGAAGCCATCAGTACGGGCCTGAAAGTTGAGCTTGAAAACGCATCAAGAAGCACAACAATTTCAAAGAAGCATATGAAGTTTACGACCACTGGAGTTATGAAAGAGGAGAATTGGCTGACATGGCTGTCTTAGCAAAGCAAAATTGAATGCGGATCCGGAGTCGTGAGTGCCGACGCAGAAAAAAAACGGACGATAGGCTATCAGCAATGTGTTCCTCTCTCAAACACCACCCAAATAAAAAACTACAGTGACTACAATGTGTACCAACATTCCGCACAAGCGTGAAAAATTCTTGGTGTGATAAACTAGGCTCGGGTTAAAATCAAATTTTGCTCGAACCGCACAAGATTTGGAGACGAAATGGGCAGAACCAATAAAAAAGACGTTCGCATATTTGACACACTAACCTTGATATCAGCTACAAATTTCTCGAAGGCCGCTTTCGATGAATCATCGTAGTCATCACCCGTGAGACCTAGTTCCTCTTGCGAAACGGCAGCTTCAACAACAACTTCACGTTCCTACAAGCAAAAGACATGTGACGTCGTTCATCCAGATCTTTTCAAAAAACAAGGTAAACAAAACTGAAAAAAAGATTCACCAAAATTCGATATGAAATCTTACCTCGATCTTGAAAATGATATATCGGAACTCCTTCTTTCCTTCGCTCAGTTTTTGGAATGTCGTCTGCACATCAGGGTTTACCATAACACCGGAGGTCGACTGAAACGTTGTTAAACACACCATTCACACAAAAACCACACCATGCAAATCTCGTTATTTGAAAAGAAAAAACACATAGAATAAACAGTTGGATTAGGAATCATGTAAGCCTTTGCAGGAGAGGTCTTCTTGCGTTCTGGTCAATACGAACAACTTTTCGATCCAAAACTCAAGCAGTAATTTCACGGTAATTTTTCAAAGGAACATGAATTCCTAAAACCGCTGTTTTTACATGATCAAACCATTCTAACGATAAGTTAGTTCTAAGAAAAGCCAATCACCAACTAAATTTCATATATTTGTATATTTTAATCTTGAATCGAAAAAACTTCAGTAGAGAACTGACCATTTTTGTAGATGATAGAGGAGCCGAACAAAGACTAACTGAGCTCGAAAAGCCTGAAAGTGGAAATGAGATAGATCATTTTGCCAAACAATGGATTATCACGTCGCGAATACAAGTCGATATCGGACAAAAACATTCACGAAGGAAGATTGGAATGACAAAACTTTTATTTATATATGAGTGAACGTGGGCGTGAAGCAAACGCACACACTGTGAGCGGCAGCAGTAGTGGCAGCGAGTGCGACGAGGATTCGCAGAAACGAGCCGTGCTCCGAACAGCAGCAGCAGCCGGTGGTGGTTCCGATAAGCGCACAGACAATCAATGCCAAGGTCCCTGACTCATACAACTCCACTTTTATCGTGAACTTTACGGAGTACAATGAATTGTGTGTTAGATGCGAGCGTTCACAAGGGACTGGAATAGACTGGGAGCAAGGTCTCAAGGTTCATTGGAAAGCATGCCCTCCCTAGGTGGTTCTCCTTCAATTCAAATGAATAAATTTCAAAATCTTGGGTATATTTCTTTCATATTCTCTATGGCCCCGGCCACACTTCGCTCAATTGGCCCAAAAGCGCCCAACAGCGCTCAAAGCGCCCAAATTTCTCTAACATCTCTTCAATTCCACTACCTTTCCTCACACGAAAAAATGGATAGACATTAGAGAAATTTAGGCGCTTTTAAGCGAAATCTGGCCGAGGCCTATAGACTATTCTAGGGGGACCGGGCTAAAACGTTGTAATTTTGAGATATATCGTAGAAAAAAGTTTGACCGCTATCGGACATCACCTGCTGCATTGATGCGTGACAGTAAAAGCGAACGCTAAAAGGTTCCGACATTCTCAGCATCACCACGTCATGTTAGCGATAAGCCTACAACGACAAGATTGTACCACCATGAACCATTATCGCCATTCGCAATAACTTATTCAGAATCAAGATGAAGAACTCGAGGAACCTAGCAACATACTTGGCGCTGCTGGCAGAAATTCTTAATGGGAGGAAAAAGCAAGTCAGGCATGTCTAAAGGCAAATTTGTCGAGACTGTACTCTGTGCGAGCCTTAATAACGTATATAAGTTAAAAATTGCAGTTGCCTGTTCTCAGAGGCCCAACTAGAATGGATGAATCTCCGCTTGTTAACAAAACGTTCACATATCAACCAAAGATTAACCAATCAAGATACTCCGTTATTTCGAACAAACTGTGTTCGATGGCAATCTTATAGTTCTCTCGAATTTGTGTATGACCACGCCAGTGTCTTATCCACTTTTTCTCCCAAACTCTATAAAGGCTGCTCCCAACAGCTTCTGGAACCTGTGAAACTGGGCCCAAACGAAAGTGTATGAGCTGATTTTCGCGCTATTCGTAGAGTCTTTGCATTCTGAAAAAAACATTGCAAATTGAAAATCGCTCCACTTCTGCACAACTTAGTCAACACGTTCTTTTCTTCTTAATCGCGCATAATTTTGGAGCAATTATCCTCAAATTCAACATCCTCCCTCCTACAAAGCATGAGGAGTACACTTAACGTTTGCCAACTAGTAAGAAAATTCTCAAAAAAGTTTAGCGTTTATTCTCAGTTTATTCAGGTCTAATGCAAAGCTTAGGAACTTGTATATTTCCTCTCTGCAGTGCTTCACTGCTTATCTGTTGCAAAGTGACAAATGAGTAGCGACTGAGCTTTTTTCGCACAACCATTGCTGCGAAAGTGCAGACGACAGAAGAAGCCTGATCAATCGTGAACGGCTTAGATAATTGCGTTTGACTACATGTATTGTAGTCAAAATACATAACAAGCGATCCAAAAAATCAAAATCAAAATAAAATTACAAGCCATGAATTTATATGAGTAAAAATCAAGAACTTAAGCAGTAAAATCCATAACTCGTTGACATTTCAGAAAGATCAAAACCGCCTTTGCTCTTATCGCAACCAGTATAATTGACACAAGCAACATAACTATGCGCTGCACTTCAGTTCTCAAATACTATAAAGGACAAATGATAAGAACGAAGTCCATGAAATGGGTACGGCCAGCCTCTGCAAAAGGATAGACACTTGAAATCGACCCAAACCACAATTTCTGCTCCCTTGTCCTAGATATCTTTTGCAAACCCGCTGCACTTCTACATGGGTCCTTAATCAATCCTCTTTTGTAAGTGACAGCTCTCCGCTCCAGATTACTAATTGTGCCACGACTGCCACCAACTGTCAGACAATGTTACACAAAACCCCCCATATAGGTCAGCACTTTGTTCGATTGAATTTGCGCCAACACTGATGAGTCATGCATCGTGCAAACATCGTGCAATTTTACAAAACACCCCCATGTTGGATATTTCAGTACGAAAATTCGTAATTCCCTCAAGCGGGATAGAATGAAGGCAGGCTGGCCTGAACAGATGTGCATGGACAATTTAAGCGACATCAATTATGTAAAGATGACTCATACAAGCATTTTAAATGAATGACCTCACGCGTTGCAAGACGACGACGTCGCATAGCGCTACGAAAAATGCACGAATCGATGAATTGTGTGCACAAATTTAGCGCGAACACATATTGGAAATGACTGAAGTGCTAAAGCCCAGCTTGCGGGTAATAACTGGCAGTAAGAGCTTGATTAAAAACATAGCACTAAGACAGCTATACCAACACTAAGTAAGGTGATATGGAGAAAAACAGCGACAAAGTACCCTACGAACATCACCGGCCGGTGACGGGGAACGATGTGGTCAGGCCGGTCTGCCGCGTACCCCGCCGCGACCGCCCGACAGCCGCAATTGGCTGAAACGCGCGCGTTCCCTGCAGGGCGCGAATTTCGAATTTTTGCTCTTGAAAATTTATGACCAATCATCTTCTATCTTAGGAGGTGGAGAAAGGAAATTTTGTCAGATGGAGTACTCAAGACAATTCTACTTGATATCCATTCAAATCGCATATGATAATTGTGGAAATGGATACAATCGATAGGCATAAACATCGCAATCTTGTCAATTCGGAGTTTTTCTCCCCACAACAAACTAGTCGGATTAGGGGAACGTCCCTTACAGCCGCCAGCGACAATCAGCACTTCATAGATGAATGAATCCGTCGTAAAAGCCCAGCAATTTAGGACTTCTAACTGAGATCTTTCAAAGAAACAGTTGATTTTAATATTCGGACTGAATTCGAAAATTGAAAACCGTTCTTTTTTTTTCAAGTTTAGCACATCTAAAAGTAATGCGGATGCGCCGCCCTTCAAAATGACTACAAATTCCGAAAATAAAAGCATAGTGATAAGTGTGACTTTGATGTGGAGGTTTGCTGCTAGCGGAATGGACACTTTGTGCAGATCTGGTGCTAATAGATCAACACTTTTATTACGTCCCCAGTGAGTAAAAAGAGCGAAAGTTGCAAGAGATAATAGAACAAGCATGAGTAACTTTCAATACAACAAGTAACCTCATAGAAAAGACCAAAGGTGACCATTTATTCTGGAACTAGAAGACTCGAACGCGTGGCACACATTGTCTAAACAAGCTTCAACTTGTTCTTCCTAGTTTCTCCGCGTGCAAATTCCTGAATGAGATGAATCACACGTATAAACTTGTTAAAACAAAGTAAAGCTTGTACAGACAGTCCGTGTAAGCGCATTTTTCTCTCAGTCTCAAAATGATTGATATGTGCTCTAAAAGGAACTATGAACCAGGTAAGAGAGCAATACAGCAAGAAAAACTCATAGAAGTAGACGTTACTAAATAATTCCATTACCATTTGTTTCTAAGGTTTCATAAACGGAAGTAAACAGAAAATAACGATACACTATGATATACGTACAGCATACTTGAAAAACGGCGCACCTCGCGAAGGTCGGCGGCTGTCACGACTACCATGAGTCATCGAGAGCCCGAAATCGATTGAACGTGCCACTTTTCCAAGATAGTCTAGTTCGCATAGAATTCAGATTCAAATCGTGAAACTTTATTGCCTCGATTCATTGCTAAGTTCTATTTACACTTCAAAATTTTCACGCTGAAATAGTCCCCACAAAATCAGCCAATGGCACAGCTACTAGCTTTTTGGCCTGTTATTTGCCGTTATTTTGGTCCTGCGACGATTTTACAATTTTTCCCGAAAAGCCATCAACTACCACTATGAATGTCTGTTCTATTGTAAAGAAGCAGCCAAAGTGCCCTAAATCTGCAGCTGCAGCTTTTACGCGACTGTAACAATACGGCTTTACACATTCTGCGCGAACACCGCCGGGATCAAAGTGGATTGAATAGCTGCATAAATTTATGCGGAACAGATGACTCGCAAAATATTTTAAGTGATCAACTAGAGATGTAGTAATTCCAGAGAAATCACAGATTTCGAAGAGAACAAAAACAACATTGTTTTTTTCGATGTTTTGACAGACACGACATAAATATGCAATGAAGCGTTGCGCAACAGAAAAAATATGGACTGACAGATGGAGTGGAAGATTTTCCTGAATGAATGGTAGGTTGCCCAAGAGAAATCTATAGCTATGAAATGTCATTCAATACCGGTATTAGATGACATCATTCTTAAGAAAAAGGGCAAGTAAATTGAAGAAGGGGAGAGCTTGCATAGGAAAATAATGGAAAATGTTTCCAGTGCAGGGATAACAATTTCTCAGAATCGAGAGCCCCAACGGAATTCTAGAACAGCCGGAAAGTGGCATCGTGGAAGCTAAGGCTTGCAAGGTGATAAAAAAAAATGATACTTTGTAAAAATCTGAAAGATCTAAAAAGATAATCAAATGAACAGAGATTCGATAAAGTAGATGGATGAGGAGCATTCCAAGCACATTAGAGGGCGAAGGTGGAAGACATATGGAATCGGAGGACAAAGTGCAAATGAACATATAAGAGACTGATGACACGCAAAGACTAGGTGCCAGTGCGTTCGAGTAAAATAGTTGCATGGGAAAGACAGTAGATGGTAGGAGAAACGAAAGAGCGTTCGATTGGAGAGACACCGAAAAGTCCGCAGTCTTTGCGTGCGATGGATATAGCTAATTGAGGCTGCTCGCGGATAAACTTTTCCAACTTTGCAGAAGCGAGGAACAGGGAACAAGAATACTTCTGTGCTGAGGCCGCACGTCACGTGACGCGCCATCTAAGTATCTGAGTAAGTAACTTCGCAGAAAAACGAACAGAAACCCAATCTCGCATCATAACTCAAAGGCATTGTCCAGGTCAAAAGGGAGATGGCGGGGTTCGGACGGAGTGCGGGAGCACGGCTCTTGACTAGTGCAGCAGTTTAAGTCCGATCGAAAAGGTGCATTCTGAAGCGGGAAAATCGCTTTGGAAAAAAGGGGCGTTCCGCCAATCCCGCCTCCTTCACGAGTTTTGACGTGGTTAAAGGCAGTGGGTCGGCAGAATGAGACCTGTGGCAAAACAAGGTCACAGGGTAGGAGCCCCATAATGGAACCTATGGGCCATAGTTCGATCTTTCTCTGCCACTTCTAACGCCCGAAATTCTGAAGCGAAAGCAGCGCTCATCTCCTGTCCTCTCCGAATCCGCCCACCCCATAGACGAGTGACTTCCGCGGTCAGAGCGCCAGTCGCAATGCTATAAGCATGAGGTCCGCAACGACTCTGCGTCTTCGCCATGACGGGCTTCGCGTTCACTCGTCCATGGGGTGTGCGGGTTCGGAGAGGACAGGAGATGAGCGCTGCTTTCGCTTTAAAATTTCGGGGGTTAGAAGTGGCAGAGAAAGATCGAACTTTGGCCCATAGGTTCCATTATGGGGCTCCTACCCTGTGACCTTGTTTTGCCACGGGTCTCATTCTGTCGACCCACTGCCTTTAATACATTAGATCTACAGCATTCGCCACGTCAGAACTAAAAAGGTGGAATTAGCGGAACGCCCTTTTCTTCCGCTAATTTTCAAAGCGATTACCTCGCTTCAGATTCCACCTTTTTCGATCGGACTTAAACCGTTGCATTAGCCAAGAGCCGTGCTCCCGCAGTTCGTCAAAATCCCATCACCCTCCATTTGACCTGGACAATGCCTTTAAAGGCAGTGTCCAAGCAAAAAAGTCGAATTTGAGATTTTGTGCTTACCCGGGCCTATTCGCCATGCTGAATCCGATAAACCACAACTGAGAGCGCGAAAACGCCAAAAAAGGCCCCAAGCAGGAGGGAAATCGCATGTGGGCGGGGCCGTTAACACTGTGACTCACTCTCTCAGGCTTGGAGCGATCTTCTCGGTTTCGATTTTACGTCATGCGTTTCGCAGTTGTCTGGTGGTAATGCTAGGGCGACTAGCGGAAGCGAGATCGCTTCTGAAGCTGGGAGAGTGACGCCACTATGTGGACAGCCCCGCCCACCTGCAATTTCTTCCCCGTTAGAGCCTTTTTTTTCGCCGTTTTCGCGTTCTCCAGTGTTGATTTTCGGATTCAGCATAGCGAATAGGCCCAGGTAAGCACAAAATCTCGAAATTGACTTTTTGCTTGGACACTGCCTTTGACGAGATGCAATACATTTTAATTTCCAGTTTACTCATTTCAAACAAAAACCATGTCCTAATATAAAAGCTATCCACCAGCTTACTTTCGCAACATCTGATTCACCTATCACTGACGTGCAGAAAAAGTTCCACACGACTGAGCACCTGTTCGGCCTAAACCCGCTGAGTGAGCAAACTGTCTCGCATTGTTTTGCTGGCACCAACCACTCAGCTGCTCTATGGCGGCGATAAGCGCAGCAATACACAGCAATTATGTATTTAGGTGAGGTGACCAGTGGGGGCATAAATGGTTCCCTACGATGCTCTTCCCATCGAAGAGACAGCTTCATTAGTGACAACAATCGATGCAAGAATATGAATATTTCCATTCATAGATGAACTTGTAGAAGTTTACCTTTACTAATAGTCTGTATATAACCTGGCAGATTTCAAGGTTATTATAGAGTCTCGGCGATGCTGACAACACCTGTGCGAAGAAAAAGATTGCCGTATTTGAGCTACCGGCAACATATGCGTAAATAATGGGCACAGCGTACAAATTTCCAGATCTTTTTTCCCACTAGATTTCGAAAAAATTATCTGCACTACTCGTATTCTGGGCAGATAATTATGCTCTGTCATTAAGAGACGTGCCAAACTTAATCGGTACAACGGTTCATCCGATTCGCCATTGGTCGATTCAGTGTCCTGACCAATAGCGAATGAGGAAACCGAACGAACCCAATGAACCGGTTAAAACTGGCACCTACTCAACGAACTGAGTACTCGAAGCTTGATATGCGCTAACGGAAAGCAGAAATATTGCGTCAACTCTAAAATGTGCTTGGCGTGCGATGGCGAGCATGATCAATCACTCGACTACAGCTATTATCAGTGCGCATGTGAGACTCTATCTCTTTGATGAAGCTTCTGGGAGGCTAACCCAATGAAATAAAGAACTGGTTGTCTTAGCAATTTTTGGCTCAGTGTATGACTGCTCGACAAGTCCTAGACTCCCTACATGGAAGTAATTCAGTCACGCCATGAGCAGATCGATAGGGATCGCTATCAAGTCTTGATCAAGAAAAATGCTTGCGAGAAAAAATTGGAAAAAAGAACGACAAATCAAAGTTTTGACTGAGTAGGTGGTGCGAAATGTGTGTTTCGACATCAGCTGCCGGTTATTTCGAGCTCTGAGCGCGGGGTTTTGTAAACATGCTCGGTATCTTTGATGATGGAAATGCAAGCGAAAGTCTAGACAAGTCAATGCTGTTGCGATAATTTAGCAGATAATATAACTACCGTCAGATCACGACTCATCTGGTGCAACTAGACCACAAATCAAATCGTAATTTTTGCATAAAAATTAGATGAAAGTATCTTTGTTCCCTGGAGCTCCCTGACTTTTCTACATTGCAGTCCGTTATCTCAAAAAATGCCAGACACACAAGAAACTTCAAGGACATGCTGGGGTGCGATTGCACCAGGTTACCCAAGGTTTGATACCTACTATATAATGAAAACTTTGGTTTTCACTTATGAAATTGATTTTGAAACCTACTAATGATGGTGATATGTACAAAAAGTTGTTCTTATACAACAATTGGGTTTGGATGGATCACACTGTATGGATGAAGACTTTCGCAAAACGATTTCGAAATTTAAAACAACGACGAGATGAACGAGCTCTGCGCTGTTGGTGTTGAAAACGCGAACGGATGGAGGAGAAGGAGAGTGGGATATATGCGGATGGGTGGAGGGAGAACGAGATGATGGGGGCGGCAGTCGGTGCCGCTCGCTTTACACTCGAAGTCAGTCGAGTCAGGAGGCACCGGCGACGGTTGCGCGCCTGCCTGCTCGACCGGCTTCCGCAGATTTCAGAGCAGAAACTGGGCCAGACCGAGAGACAACACTGCGCGGATTGCGGAAAAAGTGGACACATTGTGTGGATTGAGTCAAGCTTTGTGGATTTGACGCAAGAGATCGATAGAGAGGACGAACAAAAGATCTCAATCTGATATTTCTACCGAAAACTGGCAATACGTACGGCGAGGGCGTAAATTTTGATGACTCAGCACGACAAAGTGCGTATGTAAACCGCTAAGGTCATTTCACACCTCCGGCCTCCCTCGAGATTTTTTATAGAAACTACCATTCATCTGAGTTGAGCTTGGAGTCAGTTAGAGCCCAGAAGATTCACAAACGGGAATAACACTGAGTACATTACGAGATATCCTCCAACAATAACTTAATTAAAAACAAAAAAGAAATGAACGAAGGTTGGATTAAGTATGAAATCTCTTACTAAGAAAAAAAACCATTATGACTCGGCAACCCACCGTTTTCGCCATATGTTACATTCTTTTCCCTCACGAAATCACACCCATAAATCTGCAATAAAATATGAAGTAAACTAGAGCGCTGACGTTAATGCTGTCATTTCTTAGTACCGAATGTGAACGGAACATGAGAACTGCGCTAGAATAAATCATGTTGCTGATCCAGTTTCGAACATCCTACGAATCAGGATTAACACATGTAAGACCGGACTCAGATAATTACAAGATTTCAGTTTGTTCAACGAGCATTTAACAGGAACTTCCACATGGTAGGGAAATCAAGCCTTACGTGTTCCTCTTCTGTAATTATATCAATTATAACTGCCAGACTGACTGTAACTACGAAGCTATCAGAACTGGCCAAGCCTGTCCATAGACATGGGATATGGAAACATAAGATTGTTTGTGTCGGAAGCTGAGTCATCGAAGAACAAGCTGCATATGTTTCGAAGGTCACCACAGCTCACTGCTGGATAGAACGAGACAGACAGCTGCGACGCGACCGCGTTACGACACTGATCGTAAAGCGTGCACTTTCATGGTGAGTCAACATGCTATATAACTGAAACCTTTTCTGCTACTTTTTATTTTCCTAGTCCCTAATTGATCTCAGCTTAACGCTTTGATTTTTACAGTTTTCCCGAGTACAGCTTGTGTCAATTAAGTGTTCCCTTTTCCGTCGGAACAATTACTACGCCAGCATTTTACGCCACATTTGCGCACGTACGACTTGGACGTCTCAGTTAACCTTCTTGATCAAAGGTTTCACGCAAGCCCCCCCCCCCCCCGTTGCGGATGCGTAACAACTACGAAAATAATGGCAGTGACTACATAGTGCAGGCAGATAAGCTGGAACTATTTCAGTATGAATGAACCTCGCACAAACAAAAATAAAGAGGTACAGTAAACCTACACCAAATTCCCTTGCTCATTAAACATGCTTTATGAGTTGTAACTAATTTACAAATGACAATGTACATATATGCAATCATGATCACCCAGCGCCTATATCACGGCTAAAGGAAAGCATTATGGCAATAATAGTCAACTTCAGAACTACGTTATGTTAAACAGTAGGAAACTAGTTCTACGATTACATGACCATGTCGCAATCATCACCACTTCCAAAATGAACAATTTACAATGGAAAGCTATATGCTGCACATACAATTCAAATTGCATGAACGACAAGCTAGTGTTGACATGCGACTTCTAAGAGAAAAAAAAACACTTTTAGCTTGAAGTCGCAAACCTCACAATTAGCGAGCAAATACTCTTACACAAACAGCTATTCCCAGAAACCGGATAGAAGCGTAAATGCTGAAACAAGCACCTACCGCCTAGCAAGATGTTCCACCAAAGAGAGCTCGAGCAATAGTGTTTGTATCGGCACTAGCACCTGTGCCAGCTCCACCGAATCTGCCAGCGCCTGGATATGGCGGCGCTGCGTTTCTATCTTCATCGCGCTCTGTCACCAGTTGTTTCTGCGCCCAAACAATCATTCGCAGCAGTGCCTCAAGTCGCGGCGCTGCCGGTCGGTTTAATGCTCGTAGCACAGCGCCGTTCACTTCAGTTGAAACCTATAACATTGAAAATCTTATCTTCCAGCAGAACATCTATAACGCCTGATAAATGTTTCTCCATGCGCAATAAGACGCAATACACTCCGTCTCATGGAAATCTAATGCAGACTTTTGCATTCTCTCAATCACATCACGGTTGCACACTGCAAATTCCAAATGACATGCACAAGTTCGAATAATGCCTTTAAGTATTAGGATCACTTACACACTGCTTCTGTAGGACCGAAGCTAGCGGCGCAACGATGGGAACACGGAGGCGCCGCTTATGGAGCAAAGCTACGCCGCATTTGCCTGTGGTATATCCTGAGGGCCCTTTGCGTTGCGTCGCTCCTAATTGCAGTCGCAGAGGAGCTAGCGCTACCGAGCAAATTGAGCCATTTTCCTCACTCTCCATAGATAAAGAGACCAAAATGTGAATAATAAACGCATTTCAAAAGCGAATCAAATATAGAGTATGAGGAGGAAAAGTCTGCAAAGCAAGCCAAGAGAAAGTAAAAGATGATTGAGTTAATTCTTGGAAACTCATGACGGAAAATTTCTATCCTTTTTCTCTACTAATTCTCGTGTTCCACTTCTCTTGAACATTTTTAGCTCAAATCAAGCATTGCATCATCTCAGATTCAGCCCTTCATTCATCCCTAGAATTCATTCATTAATTTTTAATTTTCTGAATTGCCGTCTTCTTTATTTTCCTAGTAGCACCTCTACAGTTTCGACATATCAGGTCGTAGTAATAGGGAAGGGCTCGCTACTCCTGCGCAATTAAAAGCGACGCAACGCAAATGGTCCTCAGGATATACCGCAGGGAAACGCGGCGTAGCTTTGCTTCATAACGCCTGCCCCCCGGGAAGTATAGACCCAAATCGTGGTTATGAGATTTTGATGATATATAATAATAGCGGATGAAGTAATTTGCCAAGTCCAGCTGCAGAAGGTGGATTCAGGAGGGAAAAAATTGCTCCAGAAAATAGAAGCAGAGGTGGTCACTCCGCCCAACGTGGGCCGAAGATACAGGTCTAGAATTTGGCCTGAATGTGTCCAAATAGATTATCCGTTTCATTTTTTCAGACTTTCGATAGTTTTGGACACTTCGAGCCCGATTCTGGACTCGTATTGCCAAGCCACCCATGCTGTTGGACGAAGCGACAACCTTCTGAGCATTTTTTCGCTTCGGAAATTCTCTATTGCAGCAGACTTAGGCGACGTAGTTGAGCAGCGCTATTGTCCGTATCGAAATCTCATTACACTTTTTTTGAGCGGACGGTGCAAAGACACTTTCCTTTCCGAACTGCAGCGGTAATGGAATTTCAAAGGACCATAAGAAATGCGCTACAGAACAACGTTGAAGCATAAAGGCAGAAACCACATGAGACATGCAGTAGATAGTACAGGGTACAATATAGATAGTACAACATCATCAAATCAAAAAACTTCGGAGTAAAAACACCCGATGTGAGAACATAAACTCCACCAAAGTACGCAAAGCAAACCCCCTTCAAGAAGTATCTCACTTTTATGACATATGCGTGTCAGTCAAAGACAGACACAACGATGGAAATAAATACAAGAGTCAGAGAGAAGAGCGCTAAAGAAACAGAGATGTGGCAAATTCTGCCCGTTACATGGATCAATAAAGCAGTTAGCCACACTATGGACACTGTTTGATTGTCGGATATGACGCTATTCGAGTACAGCCAAACACCACATTGACAGGTGCAAACAAAAGCGCTGAGTGCAGTTCAAAAATTGAGATCAAAAGGAAGCGGAACTGGTTCCACAAGCTCAGAATTTTTGTAAACAAACCAAATCAACATATCATTTTCTTCGTGCCTGAATATACAGCTCGTCCTAGAGCGAGGAAGTGAGTATTCAAAAAGTAGAAGCTGTTTACTTTAAGGACGCATTAGGCCCCGGACAGACTTCACGCGATTTGATCGTCGCGACTGAATCGCGACGATCAAATCGACGAGACAACTGTTACAACATCATTCCATGCCGAGCAACTTGCATTTCGGTTGTGATACTTTTCCAGTCCGAAATTTTTGAATGTGAAATGAAAATGAATGGAAATGTCGGCGATTGAGTCGCGACGATCAAATCGCGTGAAGTCTGTCCGGGGCCTTACAGCACGCAGCAAAGCACTGAATCCGTAAAAATGAAAATCAAATAATATAGAAAAACATACCATTTGTCTCTGCGATTGATCCAACAGTTTTCCAAATGGACTTTCGGCTGGTTTCTCAAATGCCAAGAGCGCGAACGTCTTCTCTAACCTATCTAGCTGAGAGTCAGTTAGAGTGGGATCATTTGAGAGATTTTCTTGAGCGTAATCTAGGGATTTCTCCATTTCTCTGTAAAAAATAAACTTAATATAACAAGCCAAAACAACCACATCACTAACCCTCTTCTAATCATTTCTATGATATTCTGTTGCATCAGATGGAAGCGAACCTCTCGATTCTCGTCTAAAAGGGTAGGACACAACTCTTTCACCTAAAAATAGAATTTCAAATACTGGAGTTGACGGACGATGAAGTTACCAGTCTCAGGGCATCTTCCAGTCTTCCTTCGATAATTGCACAGCGTATGTTCATACGCGCATCCAAGTTTTTAATATCATCCTTGGGTAGCTCCAATCCTGACTCCTGGCACAACAGCTCTGCTGCCTGGAAGGTGAAAGATAAAAGACGAATAGATCACAAGAACTACAAAATCCTTCCTTGAAAAGATGGACCCACCTCTCTATAGCCCTCAGATATTAGATAATCCACAATGAGCTTTCCCATTTCCTGTGATGTAGGAATAGGAGCGGGATTTGCTGAAAAGGCCTTAGATTTCAGACATCTTCCTGAAAAGATTAGCGATTGCAGAAGCAATAGACAAATCAAAAAAGCTGAAATCCAACGGCAATGACATTTTGACGCCAACGCAGAAAATACACAACGCGACGGCTCCACGCAGATGATGAGTGTAAGCAGCAAAAGCGTGCATTTCTGGATAAATTTTAACGATTGTCCGCTAAAGATACACCAGACAAAAAGTAAATGAGCCGAGAGAGTCCATCAATTTCTTCAAGTATCCCTAATCTACTGACTCGACAATGGGCAGCGGTATGATCTATTTCAGTCGGCAAGATTTAAGAGGTGCTTGAATTTATAATCTGGGAAGTAAGGATTGCTTGGTCTTAGGTCTGGGGCATAGTTCACGCAATCTCATCGCCGCGATTCCCCCAGCAAGACAAACGGGTCCGTGGCATGTCGATCATTTTGCATTTTGGTTGTGGCAGTTAGCCACGATTGGTCGTGTTGGAGAACTATCACAACCAAAATGCAAGATGATCGGTATGCAATAGAAACGTAAGTTTGTCTTGTCAGGAGAATAGCGGCGATGAAATCGCCTGAACTCTTCCCGAGCTGAGAGTCTAGATACCAATGATATTCCCTTATTAACTGCAGCAAGAGTAATTCCAGTGCTCTGATGGTGCCCTAAATTCCACCAGAAAGTAGTGAGATATATCAAAAATTTGTCCTGCGGCTGAACTTTCGCACACTTGTGACTACTGAGATCTAGGCTGTATATTGTTGAAAAAATACTCACGCTTGTTCTTTTCGTCTGCATCGTCGCTAGTGCTGGATGACTCGCTTACATCGTCATCAGATGAATCCTGGGTGCTGTCGGTAGCCATGTCTTCGTTCTGAACATATAAGTCAAACTAAAAGGGAATAAACTGCTATGGATTCCTTACATGCGAAGAGTACGCAAACGGATCGTCATCGCCATCCGAATGGCGTTCCTCTTCCGCGCGAGGAGCAGCTTCTGCTGGATGTTCCACAGCAGGAGCTTCCTCGCTTATAGCAGGAGCTGCTACGTTAGCCGGAGGTGGCACAGCTGCAGGGATTTCACGGTTGATGGATAAGGTGAACGAGAACGTACCATGGTGGTCTGGCGTGCTGGCACGAGATGAATCGCTATATACTGCGCTGCTACCCGAATATGATGAAGAACTTGACATCCTGCAAGTATGAATTTTGAAAAAAAAAACTACATGGCATGCCGCAATAATCACATAAGAAATAGGAAACACTATTTCCAACAAAACAGATGACTTTGGGCAAAAATATCCACAAATTGAGTGTTGTGTACATAACCCTTCAAAATACTAGTATCAAAAACCTAAAACATGTGTCAAGTGGAAGAAGCACTCATGGAAAACCAAAAGCTGAAAAGGTGGAAAACTCTTCCGACCAAAAAAGTGCAGTCGACTGGATTTTTATTGACACAAGCCGTAAAATTGCATGTGGCCGCAGTCGCACCATCGCGGATTTGTCGCCTGCGGGCTTTTGAATTTCGCCAATTTCGTGACTTGTCACTTCATACTTGTTTTATAACCTCTCTGGAAGTCTTATATATACATCAAATTACTTTAGGGTAGCACACTACACCCAGAAAAAATGCAAACTTTTGCGGTGAGTTGGATAGCCTGTAGATTGCAAATTGAATTAAATCTCTTTGCTCATTCAGTGTCATCCACTTTCTACGATACCAAATGTGCACAGCTTTGCACCCGCACCACCTTCAATACATTTCCAACAAAAACTGGTAGTAGCGTCCAAATTTCAAGTCGTTGTAGCTGTGTCAAGCAACCATGAGGTGAGTAATTTCCTTCGTTCTTCTTAGTCGAACCATGGATAGAAACAGTGTGAAATGTCAAAATTGGGTTAGAAAATTGATCATTGACGTTCTGAAAGAGTTTAGAAAATAGCCGTATTCGTTGACTCAGGAGAAATAAGGGGAAAACCAATGCAATCAGGGTCTCTAAGAGCTCACAAACTAGCCGAATTCGTTAAGTACCGTATACATACCGTCTTTAACGTTTGTGTAAACTCACCCAAAGCTGGCATGGAGTGATTGATGCGGTACGCCAAGAACCTCTGACAAGGAAGTGCTCAAGCCCCAATGAAAGAAACCACGCTTCAGAAGGTGATTAGAGGCAGCCCCGCCCATCATGAGTAGTCTGAAGCCGCTATGTCCGAAAAGCTGGGCTTCAGATTATCCACAAATGTGGAGAATTTACTTCATCAGAATCTCTTCTCAATTATTCCGAATGCTTTGAAGTCGATTCGGGCCCATCAACCTCAGCCACCCACTCAGTAGAAGGGGCTGTCTCTGCCGCATCTAACTATTTTCTAAGCGATTTTCTCGTCTGGATTTCAAATTTTTCAGCAGGACTTGAGTCAGTTAGTCAGGGTCCACTAAATGTCCTTGTCTAAGGCCTCGGCAGGACCTCGCTCAAAAGCGCCCAAAAACGCCCAAAAGCACCCAAATTTCTCTATCCTCTCTTCAATCTCACTCTACTGTCCTCACACAAGAAAGTGAAGAGAAGAGCAGTGTGTGCGCTTTTGGGCGCTTTTGAGCTTCTTTGAGCACTTTTCAACGCTTTTGGGCGCTTTCGGACGCCTTCAGGCCTCGGACAGAGTTCACGCGATTTGTTCGTCGCGATTCAATCACCGCCGCGATTTCCATTTATTTCCATTTTACATTCAAAAATTTCGGGCTGGAAAAGTAACACAACCGAAATGCAAGCTGGTCGGCATGCAATGAACTCGTAACAGTTGTGTTGTCGCGATTGAATCGCGACGATCAAATCGCGTGAACTCTTCCCGAGGCCTCGCTTCTGGCGAAGTGTGGATGAAGTCGTGATGAAAACACTGATAGAACATCGAACCCCTAAAATTAGCGAATCGTGGGATTTATAAGTTTGGAGCGAATATGTAGCTTCGCAATGCTTGCTTGAAAACACAACTTTTTGGTTTCAACGGTAGTTGTATCAAAAAAAAAACGAACACGAGGGATGAGAGAATTTACAGAATTTACAACGCCAGAGAGGTGAAATGTTAATTTTGAAATTACTTCAGCTTGTATCCTGGCGAAGCAGCATTGCCCACGAATCCGCAGCTGCAGCATTCGGAGGTGCTAAACAAACCAAAGTCACTGCTCTGGAGCCACAGGTTTTCTTCTTGCGCGTTTTATAGCTTTTTCATCGCCGCAACAGTTTTTGATGTTAAAGGCAGTGTCCGGGCAAAAACTCGATTTTGAGATTTTGTGCTTATACGGGCCTATTCGCCATGCTGAATCCGAAAATCCACATTGGATAGCGCGAAAACGGCGAAAAAAGGCTCTAATATAGGAAGGAAATTAGCAGGTGGGCGGGGCTTTCCCAAGTGCGATTTCACGCTCCTAGTTCCCGGAGCGATTTTCTCGATTCCGCTAGCCGTTCTAACATCGCTACCGGCCAAGTGCGAATGATTGACTTGAAACCGGAAGCGAAAAGGTCGCTCCGGAAGCCGGGAACGTGAATTCGCAGTGGGGAGGATCCCGCCCACCTGCTCATTTCCCTTATGCGTTAGAGCCGTTTTTCGCCATTTTCGCACTCTACAATGTGCATTTTCGGATTCAGCGTAGCGAATAGGCCCAAGTAAGCACAAAATCTCGAAATCGATTTTTTGCCCGGACACTGCCTTTAACATAAAAGCTTGAGGGAGCCATGGATTTTTATAACGATTTCTTTAAAGGTACATATTCAGTGGGAAATCGTCAGCATCGGTCTGAATGCCGATGAAACTCTTCTTGGTGTCTTCACGAACAATCAATATGGATGTTTTGTTCATGTTTACAACATTGTTGCGTTATCTGTCGATATCCCGGGAGAGGTAACTATCTGTGGATTTGCAACATCTACCTATTACGTTGTGATTCAGGCCATACCTTTATGCTCAGTTCGTGTAGGCAACACTGCTTCCAAAGGGATTGCGTTTGAATGGAATCCAGCACTTGCTGATATGTTTGCAGCGTCAGATACTGATCGAACTCTCAGTGTGGCTAAGATTGACATGCAGGTAAGGATCCGCATCATACTTGTTTCGTAAATCTACACTTCGATATTATTTAGACCCTAACGAAGTACAGTATTCTTGGTGAAAAGAAATTAGAAGCCAATATTAGTGAGATATCATGGAGCCCGAAAGGAAAACAGTTGGTAGTCGGAGATGCCAATGGAAAGATTTTCCAACTTAAGCCCGAGATAGAAGTATGCGTCTTCGTTTCGGCCCATTGCTCATATGATGGCGGTATTTCCAGCTAGTTCGTGCAACCCAAGCACCACAAAATGCTCAAGGTTTGGCAGTCACCAGTTTGAGTTGGCTCGCCACTACGGAATGGCTTGTCGCCTATTCGAATGCTGAGCGAACCAACGGCGGCACATTTATGTTGAATATCAAGAAGGTATGAGACTTTTGTGCAGTCCTTAATTTGAGTTTCCAGATTTGCCTCAGAAAATGAAAGGTATTCATCTTTTCCTCAATTTTATTTTTGCTGTATAAGTCTAGTTATTTGGGCATACCTTTTACATTTTTTTCTATATTTTTTTTCGTCCCAAATGGATAGTGAAGCTAGTGCAAATGTGAAGAATAAAATGAGTTTAGGATAAACCGCCATCTTGGACACCATTGAATCTATCTGGTCAGCTTTTCTTTGGCGAGACTAGGCGACTTTTGGTAGATTGGCATGTTGCAATCGTAGCTTTACCCGGAACCGGACATTTGCTGGCTGTATGCAAACCACCCAACGCTACGGTAAGGTGTAGTTTTCTTTTTAACTATCGTGATGTCGAAGGGGATGTTTGAGGCGTGGACTGCCACTCCTTTGGCTTCATTACCGCAGCCGTCTCCTAATAGTTATATGGTTGGCATTGCTGTGGATCTATCTAGACAAACGACGGTGGCAGTCGGTAAATTTTTGCTTGTATTCGAGATATTGCTTGCTTGATATTTTCATTGCGTGTCTTTAATCTGGCGCACTGTTCATGAATAGTGCATCAATAAATAAATAAATAAATATTGCTCTGTACAGATGGAATAGCTCGTCGATTGCCTGTTTTGATTGCCTTGAGCAGTGATGGTTCAGTGCGCACTTTCCAGCTATCACCACCATCAAAGGATTATCCCGACTGCAACGAGTGAGTCTTCCACATCCCTGTTCTTTTTCTTTATTCCATAATCTCATTTACCTCCAGAGCACTGGTGGCTGTAGATCCCGCCAAAGTTCAGCTTGGACTTCGTCCAGCTGCCACGCCGGTCATCCAAACGAATCCTTCTCCTGCGCCGGCACCCGCGCCTCAAGCTTCACTGTCACAATCTTCCACCCCGATAGCTGGATTGTTCGCAAAAATGGGGGAACAAAAGTCCACTCCTGCGTTCGCTACCAGCACACCGGCTCCAACAACTGGAAGCGTATTTGGTGGTGCGGTTACCAGCACTCCAGCTGCAACTGGAAGCTTATTTGGTGGTGCTAAACCAGCTTCACAGAGCTCATTGACTTTTGGAACGACAGCGGCACCGAGTATTTTCTCCTCAAAGCCAGCAGCAACAATAGCTGCTACCTCTGGTTCTGCAACGTTACAAACCACGCCAAAGTCGACACTTGCTCCAACTCAAACCAGTTTGTCGTCAGGTGAGGGTAACGCTTATTTTAGAGGTAGTGGCTCCGTAGATCTGATGCCAAAGTGCGGCTGTGGATCCTCTTTCTGACATTTTTAGGGGGTTTCAAGACATTCTTAGACTCAGCATATCCAAGAGATTTGCAAACTAGTGAACCAGTAATCTCAAAGGTGCTAGTTCAGGCGCGCTTGCCTCGTGACCCCCTCGGTTTCCCGCTATCTGATGATTTTTGAATGCACCTTACGATTCTTTGTATATTAGAACTAAATAGATAGAATAGATGATAGGCTGATGTTGAAATGCAAATTTTTCGAGTCGCTGCCTTCGGTTTAGATTCAGTCAAAAATCTTTATCGCTTTAGTTTTTGGGAAGCCAGCAGCAGTGGTAACCGCGCCACAACCACAGCCAAGCGCGCCCTTGCCGATAACTGGCTTGTCTACAGCTTCAATGCCGGCTCAAGAGGTTCAGTTGGCATAGTTAAACTATATTCGACGTTTCAAATGAAGTGTTCTTTCAGAAAACCGGCCCAGATCCAGCTGAACTAGCAAAGGCCGAGAAGGCCGCGGTTGCTGCCGCACGCAAGGCTGCGAAAGAATCGGTGCAGAAGTTCCGTAAAGCCTGGGATGAAGCGCACAAAAACATACATTCGTTTACCATTAACAAGCAGAAGGCTGGGGAGGTCATCGATGAAGCAGGTTCGCAGTTTTACCGTTTATCTTTTTTTGTAACGCTGACGTTTTACTATTCTAGTTGCTTCCTTAACTCATGCTGAGAACTGCGAAACAGCTGATGAGATTGAGCGCATGGTTATGGAGTTAGATGAGGAATTGTGTGATATGCTGAGGCTACTAGCAGGTATGCTTGCACATGAGAAGTAAGACCAGGATCATGGTTTACTGTATTTCAGAAAAGAAGGAGTTAGTTGAGGAGAAAACTGCAACGTATAAGGAAACTAGAGATGTTGAGCTAGCCTATAAACGTCCACTGGATCTTCTAGAGGTCAATATATTATTTCAACTTACTCAAAAGAAGTGTTTTCATCTTTGAGCTGTTTAGAGAACTCATTCGGACAGCGTATTGCAAAAATTCGAAGATTTTACCATAAGGCTTCATGAGGCAAAGAAATTAATTGCTGAAACCAAGAAATTATCTGTGAGTTTTATTTTTTTTCTTCTTTTTTCTTCTTCTTTTGCTTTTTATCTCTTAATTTTCTCAACTCGGTCATGCATCTCCCTACAGGTTGTCTCCAAGCCTCGTCGAGCTTCGGAATTTGATCCAAAATTTGAAGTACGACTCCAGGAGAGTATGAAAAACATGGCACGGTACTTTACTATAGTCCGCGCTCATGTAGAGGACATCGAGCGCAAGATGTCACATCTTGCCTTGCAGAAAAAGTAACTCCTTCTTGTTTTATTTATCGCAAGATTCTCAAAGATGATCTCAGGAAAAGCTCTAATACCACAAATGACCAGTCACTTTCCAATTCAACACTGGTAGACCAATCTCTGTGTGAAGAAGCTCCGTCATCTGTGATCTATACACCTGCCTTCAAGCCTATCACTATCCCCAACATGGGTTCCAAATCCCAACAACGGGCAAGAATGCTGGAAATTATGAATGCGAAGGTTTAGCTTTTCTTTTTGAATGAATATTGTTATTCTTGATAATATTATGCTTATAGAAGAATGCGAAGATTGTGACGAAAAAGGTAGAGCCATTGCGAATTGACGCTGCCACTGCTGACGATACACTTAGTTCATCGTTCCTTAATGCTCCTAATCTTGAGACATCATTGAACCAGAAGGTGTAAAGTATTTTGCAGTGGTGAACAGTTCTGAAAGATGATTTCAGATTTCTTCCCCGTTCAAAATGAAGCCCCCGCTTGCTATGCGAAATGCCAGCACTCAAGCAGATGCTCCAGCTCCACCTGCAACAACTTCATCTTTGCCTCAGTCTGCTTCAGGTGGTACTTTTTGCTGCTTTCTCTCAGATTCTAATGTTTTGATCCGTTTTGACACCAAGCCTCGTGAATAATCATATACGCTTTTCAGTAACTTCTGGGTTATCCTCATTGGCTGCGAGTAAACCACCCCCTACTTCGACTCTCGCCACCCTGTTGAAGACTACTAGTGACAACAAACTAAACAGTCAGTCTCATTCCCTGTTTTCTTTCATTGCCCATCATGGTATGTTTAGCCAGTGGTATGGTACCGCTTGCGACATCAACGCCAGGTTTCAAATTAGGAGAAGTAGGCAATCTTATCTTTTATCTTATCGTTCACGTTGTATAATCTATGTGCAGAGTGCTCTAAAGCCATCTGGATCGTTATTTGGTAGTCAGCCTACAAGTACAGCCACTGTCACTACCACACAACCTTCTGTCACAAAACAATCGGACGTTGCTTCGACAGCTAAACCACTGTTTGCTGGATTGTGTAAGTGTGCAAACAATTTTTTCTTAACCTATAGTATTCTATTGTTATCCCTGTTATTTTTCTTATCGATTTCAGCATCAGCCCCAACTGGTGCTGCCAGCCAAGCGAAGCCTTTGTTCGGTGAGTCGAAATGCCTACGTATGGTTTATGCATTCCTGACAGCAATATTCCCTATTTGTTAGGCTCACTTGGAAATAATGCAGCTCAAGGCACAGAAAAGAAAGAGGAAAAGAAACCGTCAACCTTGTTCGGTACTTTAGGTGAGATGCCCTACTTTACCATTTCGTTCCTCTTCTCAAAATCATGTTCCAGGAGCAGCGACCGCCAGTGAACCAGAAAAGAAAGAAGAAAAGAAGTCGTCGCTGTTTGGAGGCATGGGTAAGTTTATGCTTGTAAAGTTTTTTTGTTGTGACCATCGTATATTAGATGCGACTTTTTAGGTACTAGCGCTACACTGAGTACTACGACTGACAAGAAGGACGATAAGCCGCTAACATCTGCGAGTGGGGGTGTTTCTACCTCAGCTACATTTGGTTCTGTTGAAAATAAGGAGTCTAAACCATCCTCTCTGTTTGGCGGTACATCAACAGGTATATTATGGAAATTCAATTCAAAATTTTTTACAATTAGTTTTTACTTAATTTTTCGAACACTTATCGATTTTGTGGATTGACCATATTCAGCCCAACAGACAACTCCCAAATCAATCTTCGGTGGTGATAATCTTTCAAAACCACTTTCTTTTGCTTCTACACAACCGGCTAAAATCAACGAAACCGCAAGGAAGGAGGAGTCGAAAGGTAAATTTCTCTTATAGGTTGGAGTAGTAGCACAAGATTTTTGTGTCAGATGAGCAAAGCGCTAGCTTGACAGCAGAGCCAAAGCAGCCAGAAGTGAAAGCTGACGCTGGTGAGTGATTGGCGGTGCAGATTCCCTCAAGAATTCTTCTGAAAGTAGAATTCAGGAATAAAGATTATCGAAACACCAGTAGTATCTTCCATCGCGCCTTCGACAACAACTGCCACAACCACCACAACAGCGTCGAGCATTTTTGGAAAACCGTCATTATTTTCGTCTGCTCCAACCACTACAACCACCTCCACTAGCATATTCGGCACCGCACCGGTCACATCAGCATCTGCTGTAACGACGACTACGAGCATATTTGGAACCTCTTCTTTGACATCATCGACTCCAGCTACAACAACAACGGCCACTTCCACCACTTCTAGCATATTCGGCGCGGCGAAAACTTCTCCATCTAGTGGATTTGGAAGCATATTTGGGGCGAAATCCGCTGCTCTGGGTATGCTTCGGGTGTTTATCCCTTCCAACAACTTTGTGCTTCTTTCCAATTGGCAAATCAAATGGATTATGTTCATGTTAAGGCACTAACACTGATGCGAATACTGTAACTTTCTCATTCAAACCAAAGGCGGAGCCGCAACCTGCCCAGCCCTCTGTTTCCTTCACATTTGCAAAACCCAGCACTGGAGGTAGCCTTGGTAAGTAGTTTGAATCTTTTCTGTTTTTGCATCCACACCAATCCTGTGTTGCGGAAGGTTTCGCCGCCGCCGCTGCAGCAGCGGCCAACAGTGCTGACAATGACGAAGGCATGGATGATGATGGGTCCTCTGGTGGAGCGACTCAAAGCACGGGCGGTATTTTTGGGGGTGGTTTTATGAGGTGCGGTTTAGGGCACAAAAGAAAATCATTTTGATTGAGATCTGTCCTTTCAGCGGGATTGGTTCTACAACTAGTGCAAATGCGACCAAGAACGTTTTTGGAATGGGAACTAGCACTTTATTGAAAAACACCACGGGTCAATCGGCGACGAGCTCGCTATTTAAAACGGGACAACCATCGGTATGTTATCAAATCACTCCCTCCTCCCCGTCCTCTCCGATCGTCCATCGCTTGTTCAGATTTTTGGCTCTGGCTCTCAGACTTCTTCGTTTGCGTCTGCAGCTCAGCAAGCGGCCCAGTCCACTTCGCCTACATCGTCAATGACGAAATCGGTAAGAATATCAATCACCATCACTCCACCTGACAGTCAACTTGAAGGTATTTGGTGCCGCTCCAAAGTTTGGAGGCCCTCCTGTATTTGGAGGTAAACCAGTTTTTGGTTCACCCACTACCCAACAGACCTCTGCTTTTGGCGGAGCAAATGCAACCAGTGGGGGATTTGCAGCGTGAGTGTCGCCTTGGTCGTATCTGCGTAAAGCATGCGACTTCACTTTTGTTTAGCTTTTCTGGCGGTAAAAGCCTCTTCGGTGGAGCAAGCACTGGTGGAAGTTCGCTGTTTGGAGGTGGTACCACTAGTCAAAACCAGCCAAAGAGTTCCTTGTTTGGTGGCTCTCAGGCTAGCAGGTAATTAGATCCGTTTTCATTGCTCTGAGTTACGTATTTATGTTTTTTTCCAGTTCATTCAGTACATGGCGCTGAGTTCTGTTGACCATGTCTTACACTGTCCGGACGGCTTTGTTTTTTTGCACAAGTGCATGTATGCTTTGTTCAGAAATCGCTTAGTCTTGTAATAAATTTGCAAAGTCTGATGTATGTAATGAGTTAAGAACTGCTTAGAGGCAGTGTTTCGGCAGAATTTGGTTTGTTCAGAAAATTTCCACCTTTTCGGAGTATTCTCGCCATAAGGAATCTAAATCTGGGCTTTTCAGAGCATGAAAGTGGTCAAAATGAGCTTTTTTCCGAAGCTTTTCGGTCCGCATTCAGTGGAGAAGACGGGGCGCGAAAGACTTTTGGCATATCTTCACTGAAAGCGGACTGAAAAGCTTTGGAAAAAGCTCATTTTTGCCATTTTTATGCGCCGAAAACTCGGATAGAGATCCCTCATGGTGAGAAGGATCCGAAAAGATGAAAAACTGGGAAATGAAATTTGGCCAGGACATTGCCTTGAGTTTTTGCTGACGTTAACGGCCTGCATTGACTAGTAGTGCATCTTATAGTATTGAGTTCTTTACTTAAGTCCGTCTAGAGACTCGTCCGCAAGATATTTCATTCGCGACTTCACTTGGCGCTTTTTAGACGCCCGAAAAGTAGCCCTAAAAATAGCATACATTCGATCTAGAGACATTTCAAGATGGTGTATTGGATACCCTGAGTACAAAAAAAATATAATCAAATTGAAGCACTGCGAAATGGACATAAGCGCCTTTTTAACGAACATCGTAACACAGTCAGTTGAGCTTCAGACATCACCTACAGATATCCTTCCAAATGCATAAAAATCGCACTAAAAACATATTGAGGAGAACTTGGAGCAGATGTAAATATTTTCTGTTCAGTCCAACTTTTGAAAGATTTTGGCGCCTAGGAAGACTGCTTGAACTTTGAGATGAATACTTCTGGCTAGAACCTTCAAAATGAACAGGTGAATGTACCAGATATAGACCCATTCAAGCTTGAAATTATAGCAGCGCGCGTAAAGTGAGGGTGAGCATGGAGGAACACCAGCGACGGCGAATTTTGGAGTTTTCGGAGAAAGTATTTGCGTTCTTGAAAGCCATTGATTTATCCTGCTCATATTCGTTCCCTTATTGAACAGAAGTGTCGCTTATTTTGTGTTTTAGATTCACCTCTGTCTAGCCCCCTTATAAGAAAGTCTGTGCTGATATTGACCGACACCTCAAAATTTTTTTAACTAATCATGAGCGACGCTTATCGAAGAAATCTTCTATGATAAACTTGTTTAGATACATTCACCACAAGTTACAAAGTAAGGTTAGCCTCCCGGTGTTGAAAGACTCTTCGGGTTGTACTTGCTGTAATGATTCTAGTAAAGCAGAAGTCTTGGGTGAATACTTTGCCACTGTGTTTGCGAATCCTTTGAGTATCACCGCCCCCTCCTCCCATCCTCCTCAAAACAAATTGAATTCTGTTTATTTTCACCCTGCGGAAGTTAGAAGAGTCCTGAGGTCTCTAAAACCTTCGTGTATGGAGCCGTACGGTGGCATGGGTGGAGGACTATATGTCGCCGAATTTGGAAGAGTCCCGCGCGGATTCCCTGCAGGAACGCATGTCCGCGCATGTACAAGGGTGCGTATTTGTCGCAAATGACCGCGGGGACCGCCCTTTTTCGGCGACATATAGTCCTCCACCCCGGTGGCATCCCTCAAATACTCTACAAAATGTGTGCAGATACTTTCGCCAAACCGCTTGCTGATATATTCAGTCTTTCCTTATACTTCGGTGAGATTCCTTCTCTATGGAAGGAAGCCATTGTTACAGTTGTGCCTAAAACTTCCGCAGCTGAAAGCGTTGCCGATTTTCGCCCCATTAGCCATAACTCTGTTCCCATCAAGATTATGGAGAGAATTATCAGAAGTAATTTACTACTTTGGTTGGAGAGGTTCCATCTTGTTTCGCCCGAGCACCGTGGCTTTGTGCCAGGCAAGTCAACTGCAACTAATCTTACTGAAGCTGTTTTTGATTGGAAAGTAGCCTTGAGTTTGAGGAAATCTGTGGATATTGTATACTTCGACCTTTCCAAGGCTTTTGATAGAATACCTCATCGTTTGCTTCTTTGCAAGCTAGAGAATATCGGAATTTCGGGAAACCTATTAACTTGGTTCGAGTCTTACTTGAGCAATAGATGCATGACGGTAAAGATTGGTCATAAATATTCAAGAAAATTCCCCTTCCCAGTGGAGTTCCTCAGGGAGCTGTACTATCTCCTTTGTTATTTTTGGTATACACTTTGGACCTACCTAATACTTTAAAAACAATGGATGTGCGCGTACAAATCTATGCAGACGATACAAAGATATATGCATCTTATGATGAAGATAATTTTGCCACAGTTCATGATGCATTGCAGTCGTCGATTGATAAAATGTGTGGTTGGGCTTCTCAGAATGGACTCTCTCTCAACCCAAGAAAGTCCTTCCTCCATCTTGGTAAGCATTCCTCAACTTCGTATAAAATCAATTGAGTCGAGATGACTGCTTGTCAAGATGTGAAAGATCTGGGAGTTATCATCGACTGTAATTTGAAATTCTCTAAGCATATTGATTCAATTGTCAACAGGGCATATGCCACTCTACATACAATCTTTCGTAATATACAAACTCGTTATCCAATGATACTGTCCCGATTATACAAAGCTTATGTTATTCCACATCTCGAATACTGTTCACAAGTTCGGACTCCTTCCCGAAAAAAAGATATAATGAAAATTGAGAGAGTTCAGCACACTTTTACCCGTCTGGTTTTCCGTCGTGCGAGTGGTGGAACACTAGTTGATATGCCAGACGGTCACCTACGCTCTGATAAATTGGGCTTGACTTCTCACAAAATTATGATATCTGACCTGGTCTTTTGTTTTCGTATTCTTCGCATGGAAATAAGCAAGTAAATTTTGGATCTTCAAACCAGTTGGTACTAGGCTAGGTGGCTTTAATCTGCATTATAAACCTATTGAGCTACATCAGTCTGGAATATTTAACTACATGTTCTTCCGCTGCGCAAGATGGCTTCAGCGCTTACCCGTTGATATGGTGTCAGCGCGTAGCGGTGAAGCCTTCAAGAAAAAATTCAAAAAAGCTAATTTGACCCAACTTTTGAGCATTGTTACTTCTTTTTGATTGCGTTGCGTTTCTAATGTTGTGTTCAGATTTTTAGGGTTTAGTTTTTAGGGTTTATAGTTGTTATGGTTCTCCTACGCTTGCTTCTGAGGCTTGATTTTCGTTGCACTTCGTTTTTTTTCTTTTCTTTTTTTTGCTTCTACTTTATTTTTCATCTCTCAAATTCCTTTTTCTAGATCCTTGCTTTTGTGCTGTTCATGTGCTCTATCCCTTTCGTTTGACGGTTCTATGGCACGCGACTCCACCTGTCTCAGTTTGGTGTTTAATCTGGGTTGCCTATGGTCGAAGGAATGCGAATACATGATTGTCTTGCGGGATTTTAGTTTATGTTGGATCAGATTCCAACAAATCATTGGACCTTGGTTCACACCATTGCCATTCGTTGTGTTGGCTTTTTTTTTCAACTTTATACCTCACCCGTTAGTTTGGGTCTGGTTCATCTCATCACTTCCATTGATGCTTGGGTTAGCTTGTTTGGCTTGAAACTTCTGCATTGTGCAACCTCTTCCGGAGTTCTGTTCTCTCCCCAGAGTTTGGTTGGGCGGGTTTTACCAATATTACTACCAATACACCTGCTTCCAGCATATACATTTGCTTATGTTTGAATAAGAGCACTTTTGCTAAGAGCAGGGAGCATGAGACAGACTGCATCGAACCTCGATACCTGTGATGACTTCATATTAGTCTAGACAAGCTCATCCCTTTCTATCCCTAGAAAATATTTTGCGGGCTGGACCTGAGCTGATTCAGTGGGGTGTTTGCCTGTTTTTGTTCTTGTTTTTTTTTGTCCCTAATTGTTTAGTGTGATGCTTCGTTCTGTATATTGGGCACGCCTTGTGCGTATCAAATAAATAATAAATAAATAAAAATAAAGCGATTCCGTAGAATTTTTAAACAACGTCGACGATGATCTGGTTAGTCTAGTTATGGTATCTCGACAAGGAGAAAGGGGTTGGTGGTCTTTTCAAAATGCGAGTTGCCATGTCTTCATAATTATGAATTGAACACGTACGGTCTCCCTTTGGCTTGGCCTACGCTTACTCTGGGTGCTCTGCACGGCTGCACGAAGCTGGATATCTTTTCGAAGGTAAAAGCCAAGTAAATAGCACATATTTTGCGGTTTGCGGGGCAGAGGACAAAATAATGAGAGAATTGCATCACATCTTGCCGAGAATCGTACTCTGGATATGTGCTTGAGGAGCCGGAGTATGTTGAGTAAGCTATAAAGTCGAACTTTTTGTTAGACTTTTTCGTCTGAACAGCACAGATTCCTCACAGCTGTGTGCCACCTGAGTCGGCACTTACGCTTTGTTATTTGATTTTTCGTCAATCATATGTAAAGAGTTTGTCAACTGCATTCATTTGTTTGCCCCAGCATCTTCACTCCCGCGCGGGACTCTACATTTCTTCCGCAAACATGCTCTCTAGTCATATCCAATTTGAGACTCCATTATTCCCACGCAAAGTGACTAGAGAGCATGTTCGCGAAAGAGATGCAGTCGAAGAGGCTGCGCGAGAGCGGAGGTGCTAGTGCTCCCGGCACTGCGTTGATATGCCCTGTAAGTCTGTTCTGCATATTGGCAACTACATACAGGGCTTATCAATCGCAGTGTCGGGTGCACTAGCATCTCCTTCTCCCGCGCGACCGCGTCGCCCGGATCCTGCTTCTTTTCCGCGAACATGCTCTCTAATCATTTCCAATCGGAAATTTCGCCTTTTCACCCTCGTGGGAGCGGAGATGCTGGGTTGCTGGTGCATCCGGCACTGTAATTGATAACCCCTGTACTAGTATCAAACTGACCTACTTTATCTCCCCTTTTATAGGCAGTGTCCAGGCAAAAAGTCGATTTTGAGGTTTTATGCTTACCCGGGCCTATTCGCTATGCTGAATCCGAAAATCCACACTGGAAAGCGCAAAGACGGCAAAAAAGGGCTCTAGCGCAGGAGGAAACCGCAAGTGGGCGGGGTCCTCCCTACTGTGAATTTCGCAGTCCCAGCTTTTGGAGCGATCCTTTTAATCCCTCTAACGCCCTGAGGTCTCCTTCCGGCCAGGTGCGAATGCATTGACATGAAATCGGAACCGAGAAGATCGCTCTGGAAGCTGGGAGCGTAAATTCACAGTGGGGAGGACCCCGCCCACCTGCTGATCTCCCTCCCGTGTTAGAGCCGTTTTTCGGCGTTTTCGCGCTCTCCAATGTGGATTTTCGGATTTAGCATAGTGAATAGGCCCGGGTAAGCACAAAATCTCAAAATCGAGTTTTTGCCCGGACACTGCCTTCAAACGCTCTGTGAAAACCCACAGTGGTGGCGAAGTTCTGCTCAGAACCACCATGTATTTCTGCTCATCATCATAATCAGTAGTGACGCTCATTGTGAAGCATGGATGTGGTCTTTTCGACTCACTTTGACAATGGCCTCCTTCAAATGTTCTGCGAGCTCAAGTAGGGGGTCGTAATGGAAATCACTAGGTGCTTGCTCCTTCGTCCTTGCGTAACGATCTGCAGTTCGCCTTGTCTGGCATCCATTCTTCAAAAGTCTATACAAAGAATTTACAATATTAGCGATGTTTCGAAAAGGTAGAAATGGTGGGCGATGATATTGGCAGTCACTCCCGGAAGCCTTCGAAAGAGTCTTGACTAGCTCGGAGGATTTGGTTCAAGAACATCATCCTCTTCATCAAAGTCAATCTGATCATCATTTTCGAATGCTCCGAGACGCTTAAAACTTTGTGTATGACGTCAGTGCCACATGAAAGAACATAGCCGATAGGGTGTACGCGGCACAAAAACTTCGGTGTCAACCTATAAGAACATCCTTGCGCCGAGCTTGAATTCTTGGTGGTAAATCATATTGACACTCGAAGAATGCTCTTTATCGCAATAAACAATAATAACAATAGCATTAAGCAACAAGGGCAATTGAATAGTTCATTAGACCATCAGGACTATTTATGGCTTGGAAGATGCTGTTGACATGCTTTCCACCAGCTTTTGGGTGTAAACGAATTACCACAACATCCACGCTCTAAGACTGATTATTGTAATGAAACCGTCGAACCGATAACCTACAAAATTTTCATGGTGATCAGTTCCGGTGAGGGGTGCAGACCAATCAAAAATTGATGTTACGCTTAGCGAACAACGAACCGAAAACTATATGAAATTCCATCAAAAGACCCTTCCAGGATCTCGACTTTTCAGTCTCCGCACTGACATGAATTGACGCGTCTTGCGAAGACTAGATGCAGCTAATGAAACGCTTAATGACTGGACTGCTCGAATCGAGCTCACGGATGTAATTTAAAACATTTATTCGTTTTGATAAGGTGATATTGAGATCAAGGGGGCCAATAGAGGGCACTGCCGAAGACACCACGATATTTTCGCCTTTATGATTACGTTTTAAACTAATCGAGTGCCTTACGCAGGTATTTCCATAACCAGCGAGCAGAGCCCTCAGGATCATCCATGCATTTGTTTGTCTGAGAGATCAACCTGAGAAAACTCAAAAATCACAATCTAAGGTAGATCTACTTTCGATTTTACCCTAAAATCTCACAGATAAGGCTCCCATCAGATAAGTCCGTCTGCAGATAAGTCCGAATTTGTTTGATAGTCTTCGAACTTACCTGACATGATTTTGGGATATTTATAATTAGAAAAAGGTGGACTTAAATGTAAGGCGGATATCTGAAGAGACTTATCTCGGTTAAAAAAGCGCACTTATCTGTAAGGTTCTGGGCACCTCTTCCCAATCACGAGGCATGCTCACACGAGCAAATTTCAATCTTCTTCCTTATGTAAGGAAGTAGACGCAGAACTCATTTTCGTGCGCACAAGTTGTTCATTTCGCCAAATATTCTGACGAGTGGTAGGTTTTGCACCCTTAAATCGAATTCCTGCTTTGTATAAGTGCACTTATATTGACTAAAGGCCTTTCTGAGGATCTGACGCTCATCTTCCCTCCTGAGCTTCCTCTTGCAGCTCTTTCTTTTCAGTACTGTACGTACAGAAAAACCATTGAGGCAGGTTATGGACCGTTCTTTCGATCTCGTCAAACCTCAGCTTCACACCTAAGCGAGAGGAGGCTTGTTACTGCTTGTTCTAACGCTCCGTTAGGCCTCCTCCACCATCACTTAACAACGAGCGTAGACCAGGGCTCAGTCGCTGATGGACCACCTAAATTTGGTAAAATCTCTTATTTACACGGTGACTCGATGGAAGCACAAGGCAGCTGTTGAATGCCATTTGAATATGATCTCTTCAGCTATGAATCTTTACTGCTTATCACTTCAGGAAGGGCAGAACTTGCAAATAAACTGCTTGTATAGATCAGCACTTTCATTTATAACATATCAACTGCGTCTGCTACCATTGAAAAGTCAAAGGAATGATCGAAAGAAAAAAAACGATTGACTCAAGACAGAATCGTAAAACCATTTCTAGCAAGTAATGATCTCTTGCAAGGGTCGTTCACACCTAAAAGAGTGTTTATGATACCGCACTAACGAAAATTGTAGTGTAAATTGTAGCATGCGAAAACTAGCTCCGCTCAGTATATTGTTAGTGAGTATATAAGCCAAGTGCGGCCTCATGTACCTTTATTGGGATACTACCATTGAAATTTCATAAAAGACACTCATTTGAATAGGGAGCAATAGTGTTGAATTAAAAACAAGCGTACATCGTTTGCTATGTACATCCCACCCTCATTTATTAGAATTCGATCCTGACTACCGCGTCTGATGAAGCATTACAAAAGGTATAAGTTACTTTCATAAGCTACTCCCTATCATTCTTGACCAGAATCAACGTAAGAGGGTGACACGAAAGCAAATGGTTCAAACCGTGCGTACCTCCGTTAACTCATGAAAGTTAGCCCTGGTTGCCATAACAGAAGATGAAAAAGAAGTAAAAAAGCTTTTGTCAGTGGATTAGAGCAGAAGACTAAGGTAAAACACCGGTAACTTGCAAAGTGACTGAAGATAAGCGAAATCAACTATTTGCCCAGTTTTTCGTAGTAGCAAGATGAAATAAGATATTAGAGATAATGTTGTCGAGCTTGTTCTGAGGTTGCGTTTTGATTAAAAGTTGTAAAAGACAGTATTGGATATCGATGGCAGCAGAGAACTTTGAAACGAACGGAATAGAGTGGTGGAAGGAACAAAGAAGACGAGGTCTAGGGTTGAGAAATTCTGTCAAAAAATTGAGTGTGGACTTATGTAACAAACATATATAATAAACTTCTTCCTACTTATTCGTATGTTTGCGGAAATGAATTATGTTTGTTAAGCAGCTGAATAGTTTCTTCAATTTTGACATCTGATTGTTAGCATTGATGTTGTTCATGGCTTGTAGCCATAATATACCTAAAAATTTTCCTTTAACGTTGTACGTGCTGTATGTTCTGATGTGTTTTATCACCTTTTTAATTTTGCCAGATATACTAGAAGTAGCGTGAATGCATCTCTTCACTAGAGGAATATCTGCACAATCACGTCATTTACGCTTACGTTTTCATGTGCTATTTGACCTCAGCATGCTTGGTTGATTGATTAACATGTATTTCTCTTCATCATCAATCTTGATTGATAAAACGTCCATAAACTTACCCCTTGTGTATATATTATTCAAACCGGCTATTCATATTCGAGCCATGTCAGAGTAAGACTTGCCGATACGAAGATAATTTTTATTTGAGTGCGTATATTTTGAAATTGTAGAAATGGATGTGAACGTATTTAGTTGAATAGATTAAGTTGACCATTATGTGATTTGTGCGTGATCTTGTGTTCGGCGTTAATTGTATTCGGAATTTCCGCGTTTTCAAGAGATAATTTGAGAAGTTTTTTCCATGATTGCTTGTAAGATCTTATGCGGAAATGAGGCTTTTTTTTAGGTAAGCCAAGTAATTTTTCCAACAACATTTCTTGAATTTATATTTGATTTTCTCTATGGTCCTGGGTCATGTTTATCAAGCCCGTAATAATCATTTATTTGAGAAAAACCGCAGCTTCGTGATCACATTTACCATGTAAGAGTATCTAAAATCCCAAAAAGCTGATTCTTCAAAGCAAATCAAATTTGGTTAGGTTGCACAAATAATGTTTAGCAATTATTGAGTTTCAGTTCGCAGAAATTTCGAAAGCTCTTATGTTTTTGCTGCAGCTGCTGTTTCTTGACTTTCAGAAGCAAAAACCGAGATTCCGAGAAGATAATTTTTTGAATTAGCAGATTAGGAGAATCTAAAAACTTACCGTATAGTACGAGACTTGCTTTATTTGCACCATACTTAATCCTTGCCGAAAGTTTGGAATGAAATTTTTGAAGATAAGGCCGAACGTTGAGTATATAGAATTGACGAGAATTTTGGCAGTTACCAAAAAAAGCATACAGGATTATGGTTCGAAAATGTATACATACGAAGGAGAAGAGAAAGCTGCATCGACCGCATGTTGAAAATTATTTGGGTCTTTTATTGTGCGTGGTTTTATAGTCGTATGAAAAAAGGGACAATACTTTCGGGACAACCTAATATGAAATATGGTAAAAGGTTATCTCCCAACTTTTTGAACTCTCTTTCAGAGATGGTTCCGTATTTTTTTCATTTATGCACATTTTTTGACGGGTCTCTCTAAAATAAGATAGAAGTGTTGTCACTAATTTTACAGTTAGTATATTATTATAGAATATTATTATATATAGTTCCGGAGCTGTGCTTGGTCTTGCAGTGTTGAAGCCTTCTCGTGTATCCCTGTGAATTTCGTAACTTGTCTGAAGCAAAGCAGAGTTTATATGGAACTCGTTCATTTTTATCTATGCGGAAGTTCCAAAAAACCTAACCTTTTTTTCGAGGGTTATGCAGCCCCCTGTCCGTATTCAGTGAATCAGCACTCAACACTTATGTGCACTCAAAATTTTCTTTTTTCTTTCAATACAAACACCTGGATGCATAGTGCTTCGCGACATCTCGCAATATATTTGTGCATATACTTGAACTCATTCAATTGAGAGTGAATAATTTGACTTATACTACATTACTATACTTGAATTCATCAATTTGAGAGTAATTAAGTTAACTTGACAGTGAGCGTATATCATTATGGCATCCTCGCCATCTAAGAGAGCGTTGCACAATTATTCGAGTCATGCAACCCAATATCGATTAGTACTGAAAGATGGAAAATACTTTTCATAATTCATTTTCTTAACTAGTTAGCCACTAGCACACATGCGTAATGTAGAATTATAAAGTGTTTCTTGTGTAAAGTCTTTCACGTATTAATTGGATTGAGAATAGAACTGCGGTTAGTTAAATTTGCACTTTTATTCATGCAAACTTTCTGATCTCGTATGGCGATGCAGTATTATCATGGTCACAAAAATCATGTCGAGGTTTGCATAAGGATCCGTCTTCAACATGCTTCTACGGATCAAGATGTGGAAAGCAATCAAGCGTAATGGACATTAAAGGACGCCTACTCTACCAGAACTGCGATACCCGTTTTCTGGCATAACGCAAAAGAAAGTGAAAAACTTGGATGGACTTACTGGACTGGCACTTGCCAGACATGAATCCACTGTTGAAAACAATCGCAGCGCATTGGAAGATTGCGCTAACTTTGGCCGGCACAGCCACCGTTCTTTTGGGCTTAACCTACCTCTGCGGCCCGGCAGTGGTCGTGCTTCTCTTGAAAATGATATTCGCAATAATGAAACCTGCAGCTACTCCATTCCTATGCTTCGTATCTATGGTACACACCTGTCTATAGGAATGATACACTCATCCGCACATTATACACATTATAAGTCATAATATCACTGTTATTCAGAACCAACCATACCACATGCACCTTGTGGTCCCTGCACACCACATATATACGCCTACCACAAGCTCCTTTCACCCCATGCTAGAATCGGTCAACATGTGCGACGCTGCCACCACGTCAGATATGCTCGCTGAAATATTCTCCGCCACACGGAACATGCACTCCCGACTGGAGGCCCCCTTTGGCCACCTTGACGCCAAAATACGCCGTCGCAGCAGCCCACGACGCAAAGATGGCCCAACTACGAGGCGCATGCGCCGAACTCTTGGAACGCACGGCGCCGAAATCGAACTGCATATTCTGTCCGATCGAGGACAACCGCGATGACCACACCACAACACGATGCAATCGTTTCCCGGACGCCGTGGCCAAGTCGTGTCAAGCAACACGGCTTGGCCTTTGCGAAAAGTGCTCGAAGAAAACTCATGAAGACGACTGCGGCGTGAGATGTGCGGCGTTTAGGAAACCACACAATGTACTCCTCTGCTCGTTTCGACAAGGCGGTGGTCGCTTCAAACGGCGGCACAACTGACGCGCATATGGGCAGGGAACGACAATGATTTGAAAGAAGCAAGTAGACCTTGTATTTTAGATGTTCATATTGTTTGCTTGTTGTAATCTTTTCTTGTATCCATTTCGTGGGGCTGACGGGAGTGTTCTGCACATGTGCACATGCCAGAACCTCTCATTACGCCCCCCCCTCTCTCTCTCTTCGGTCACGCCTTTTGGGCGTCGCCGTTGCCTCATCACTTGTAACGATACGTTCCTAGCAAACGGTAATAAAAAGTACCATCGAACCACCTGTTAATTGACAGAAGTAAAGAGCGCGACCCTTTTGCTCGATTCTTATAGGCGCCACCCTTTCGCCTAATACAAGTCACCACATTTTCTGGTGCATCGGTGGTTCAGTGGTAGAATGCTCGCCTGCCACGCGGGTCTTAGTTGAATACTACAATTCATTTCCAATCTCTGGAAAAGACAACATCGTAGGGTCAATAAAACTTCCACCGCAGCATGTGGTCGGCAACACAAGACATTACTGACTTACAAAACCCACATCAGGAACAAAAGAGCATTTTATTCACTGGCTGACATACGCCAAATATGCCCTTGTTGACGCGCGAAGCAGTCTCACTTCGCCAAAAGTTATAGTGCGACATCCGTCCGCTTTCTACGAAGATGCAAGCGACAGATACTTTTTCGGCATTTAGTCAAAAGGGAAGACTAGACTGACGTTTGGGCTTACTGATAATGAACCGAAGAGACGAGATGACTACCGATTGATGTTGAACCAGTCAATAAAGAGAAGTAACGTGTATTTTGAGCAGCACTTCGAAATGTAAAGCAAAAGAATTAACATGTTAAGGCTCCAGTCAAACATAGCTTGGAGGATTAAGGACGGATCGAGGAAATTATAAGACTCGATATGATCTATTGTTGAATCTACAGTGTGTAACAAGTACGAGCGATTCGCGGCGCTGTTTGAGGAAAATCAACATGTTTTGAATAGCCAACCTTCACCTCCCAGGCTCGTTTCAGCTGAGCGTATAATGGGAGTCGACAGTGTCACAGCCTCTAGGCAGAATAGCGCTCCCACTAGCCATGCAAAGTACAATAATTTAAATCCATACCAACAGTGCCGTTCCCTAGCTCTTTTTATTGTAAAATTGCGAACCTACCCTAACTGACGGCAGATTCAGAATTCTTTCGATAGAAATCCGTAACTGTTGAAGAGGTCCGAGCACAACAGCAACATCAACTTGAGTATTTGAATATCCACTTGGTCGATATTTTACGATACGGCACCCAAATGGATCCGTGTTATAACGTCCATGTTCTTGCGCAAAGTGTGCGTGACGTCGAAGCATGAGTGCGTGATTCGGGATAGAACGTACTTGGTCCTGCTGTTTTTAGTAAGTGTTAAGGGTAAGGGCGAAATCGTCATAACATGACTATAAGCAATAAATTGAACAAACAAGGAAATCTCCCTCCGGACTCAGGGTTATTGACCAAATTCAGAAGACCCGAGACAATAGTAATGGTCGTCATACTTAGACCACCCTGGGAGTTTGGATCCTGGTTAGATTGTTCAAGTGCCACGTCATCACTGATTACTGATCTTGTGCCTACGCGTAGGTTTACATGTTTGGCCAAGTCAAACCAGTGCACTTGTCTAGTGAGGACGTGATAGGATAAACGCGTACATGCAAGTTAACTTGAACGGTTGATCACATATTCATCTTTGGAGGTGCAAATCTTATTCTATAACTATTGAAAAAAAAGATGAGAAAATTTCTGTGAGCAGGCGATAAATAACAATAAATCACCGGTTTACTGTTATTGATAACATTAATCTTTGAAAATACCAATGCATTTATTGACTTCTATTTTTTCGCAAACTTTCTCAGGAGATGGGTATTCATACAAAGGGGAATGGAAGGGGAGGGCGAGGTAAGTGAGCACGCTTATCAGAAAAATTTAGGACCGCATGCATTAACATCCCCACTGGGGAGAGGATCAGCTTAACAGAAAGCTTCATATCTTGAAGCTCCTAAATTCTGAATTTCACGCTGTCTACCTATCCGTAAGTCTTAAGTCTTTCATAATGAGCATACTGAATAGGAGCGAGAAGCTGTACAAGCCGGATTGCCAGCTCTTTTTGTATGATCCTCTGACGATCCTCGGCGGTCGATCTTCACATCTTCAAAATCATTTTTCTTTCTTCGAAGTTAATGAAAACATGCCAGAGGTTACTGATTGTCAGGCCGAGGAGTGTTGAGCAAGTTTCTACTAAGAACAAATGGTGTATTAAATCATGAAATCTGCGATGATCCGCAAGTTGAAAGTTGGGGTTTACCGAAAAATTTGACTTTTCAAAAACTCATTCGTTCTTACCAGCACCATGGTAAGCACTGTTGAGGTAGATATTCAGTACAACTTCGGAAGGATTTCGTTGACGAAAAACGAAGAATGATTTCAAAGAAGAAACCGGGGATTATCAGAGGATCATACAAAAGTCGGAAAATGCGGATGTTCATAGCGAAGGATGGTGAGAGTACTTACGGATAGGTAGACAGCGTGAAATCCAGATATCTGGAGCTTCGAGATGAAGCTTTCTTTTAAATGCGATCCTCTTCCCAGCGGGGATGTTAATGCATGCGCCCTTAGGTCGGTGAAGAAGTGCGAAGGAATTCACAGAGACAATTAAATGTTGTAGAGAAGGTAGAGAATGACAATCTTCTCATCTGTATAAATAAAGCCAAATGCCTGTTTATCTTATGCCTGTCTGTATGTTCCAAATAGAGACTTTTATTTTTGAACCGATTCGAACCAACCTTGGCACCATACACTTCGGGGCGGACGAGTGTTGCAGGCTACTTTTCGTCACTGATCGATATCGATTTCATCGATTCTTTGCATGTTTCACCTACGAGTCTGAGTTGATAGAGGGGCAAGCGCGCATACTGGTTACGAAATTATTATTGACAGAACCCGGCGGAGGTGGGTTTGCAAGCTAGTAGGGTAATACAGAATGTAAACAAGCATATTCAAATCGTTTTTTGGCGCATGTCAAGAATACTTATCGGATTTGGACTGCAAAATCCTCATTATTTTTCTGAAGGATTGTACAGCAATGATGAATAAATCCGACATTTCATTAAAGCGCATCTAACTATATGCAGTTCATTCCAGATCGCCATTGAAAGTTGCTATCCTCTATAGTTGTAACGACCTATAAATTTCGTCAAACGAACGAATATCGAATAACAAGCTTGTAAGAAATATTCGAACAAACGAATATTATCCGATCTGCGATTTTCAAATTATTCGAATCCTTGAATTCGAACAATGCTAAACTTCAAAAAATCAAATGAAATGCTTGAATCAAAGGAATTGGCGAAATATTCGACCATTCGAATAACGAATAATTACACATTGTCGAATATTCGACTATTCGAATAAATGTATTAGATTGTAGAAAAAGTTTCCGGGCACTTTTGGAAATTTCATTTTCAAACGCATTTTTTCGGAGCTCGGTCGGACACTGACAGCGAGCTTTTTTTTTACACTGTTCAGTAGAAAATCCTATAGTTTTCAATACGGCTTCTAATTTTTGTCGGTGCCAAGACGCATTTGATCTGCACATCAAAAAGAAAAATCTTTTCAACCGTGAAAATTCCACAATTTTTCTTCCTAAGGCCATTTTTTGTGCAATTCAAAGAATTTCGTTCAAATCATGGGTGATCCTTTGAGAAGCCTGTTGACTTCTGACCCGCAGCTGCACTAAGGTTTTGCGATTTGCGCTTAGGAATTAGAAGCTGTCGAAATTGCCTCTGACTGCAACTCTTCAACTGGAGTCGCTTCTGCGAGATCGCCACTCCTGGATGAGGGGTCCAAAAGATGTGTAAGGCACTATTCCAACAGTGTTCGCAGTAATCAAAAACTTAGTCTACACTTTGCAAAGCGCACTTTAAAGTCGCTTACTCGAAATATGGTGCATTTTAGGGGCAAAAAAATGATCGATTTTTCAAACTTTCTGGGCAAACTTTCTTTGCAGGTTCTCGTACAAGGCCTAAATAGTCTCCATAACAACCCGGGCAGATTTCTATATAACCACAGCATTTGACCTTTCCAGCTTTCACCGTGCCTGAGATAATCCTACACAAATGGCCATTTTTCGCGAAGACCTTCTCTATTCTGCGCATGCTGGACCACAGCGAGGTGCTGAAAAGCCAGCAAGATAAATATATGTTGTGGACAAAATTTTCTTTGCAATCAAGTTTGTAGCTTCAAAAAAGAATCAATCTGTTTGAAGTTACAGCGATTTGAAAAAAATTTTCGCAAGTGCCCGGGAACTTTCTTCTCGATCTAATACCTGGCCGAATATTCGAACATTCGAATAATTCGGATAATCTGGTGACTTAAGCATTGTTGGAATTTTTCTTTGTTTAATTTTTCCGCAACAAGGTTAGTCGCTATGATGAATATGCGACTTCTAGCCGATAATTTTAGCGTAGTTTCATAAAGCAACATGCCGGATTTACCCAGTGATACCCAGTTCCTTCATACTACGCCGCGTACGACGCTGCAGCGCAATGGAAATATGGGAATATGAAGAAGAGAAATCCTTTTCATCCAGTGATGTGTTTGTAAGGAGATGTTAACAGCGCAAATATACAACCATATACAGCATACAACCATACAACCATACACTACCAATATACAACCAGATGACGCAATGTGCAGTCAGCTACGATACAAAAATGTGAAACTCAAAAGTAGAGGGAGCACAACAACCTAAGTCATTCCATCACTCGTTGATATAGGCAAAGAATAGACAGGATAAACAAAGCAAAAGAGAAGAATAAATGCATAATGTGAAGGAACACTATTGAGGGACACGAATGTGCAGCAAATATAGGAATACATCAAAAAAAGTGCAGCTCTGCTGCCGTGAGCATATTTCCATTGCGCTGCAGCGGCGTGCGCGGCGTAGTATGAAGGAACCCAAAGATAATTACATAAATTTTGGTGAACCAAAAGTCGAAAATCGGAGTTTCTCGAGAATCTCTTGATTTTCAGCAACCCATTTTTTTAAATGTCAGAAACATGCTTAGACATGCACTGTTGGGTTAGATGATATACACAACTCTGGAATGTTTTCAACAATTTCGACGAAAGAAAAATGACTTCGAAGAAAGGCGGTCGGACCGGGGATCATGAGGGATCACTCAAAGAACTGATATGCTTGTACAACTTTTCACTCTTTTTAAATATGTTTATAGTGTAATAATACTTATAGATAGGTAGCGTAAAGTCTAGACATCTGCAGCTTCAGCATATAAACTTTCTTTCATGTGATCCCTTCCCTGGTGGGGATGTTAGTGCATGCGGCCCGCGATGAATCGCAGAGTCTTTACGAGGTAAGTCATCTAATATGGATTGGGGAGGCAGAAGTGTTCTCCGTGCGATAACTATGGTGGCGACAGCATTATCCCCAGTAAGCAATGTCCGGGCTTGACCGGGGAAGCCAGGTAGTTTACGATATACAGAGTGTCCCAAATAGATATGCACATTGTTTGATCATTAGTAACTCTCTTTCTTTCATGTCTTTTACCGAACTTGAAGTACCATTCTGTAGAGCGAGGTTCAACTTAGATTGCTCTTCATTACTGTAGGAATACGGCATGAACTTTCAGCTTACAGCGTCAAGTAGAATAGGCCTTTTAATGAAATAATTTCAAAACAATCTGGAAATTTGTTTGGCAAGGTATTCAGGCGTGCTGATTTCACTACATGACTTTTCATGAGTTTTTCGAACTTTCTTGATAACGTATTCACATTTCTGACGAACATTGAAAAAACGGTTGCTACCGTAAATCTGAAATAAGTTATGAAAGAAGCACTATACTGAAGTGCAGCCTTCATATTTATCAGCGACTTCGATTAGCTCACTTCAAGAGTTTCTGGTTTGTTTCGCTTTTTTTCTAAGGCAAAATACCGGCAAAATACCGCTTTCGATGGCTTGAAATCCTCCTCGAAGTCCCTACCGTAATCTTACAGTAACGAAGAGAGATCAATCTTCGCTCCAAACAGCAAATCTAAGTTGACCTCGTTCTACAGAGCCATCATTGGGAGAGCACAAAAAGGCACACAGTAGTTGAAACCAGTCCGAACTTCTATGAAGCAGAGGTAATGCATTCTTTGTCTCGATACCGTAATATGTGTACAGTAAATCTAATAAGAAAGAGTTATGTCGAGGGTCAAGCGTGGGGTTTGGCACGCCACACCTGGGGGACGTAATGAGAAATTAAAAGGGGAGGAGGTTGTAGTTGGGTAATTTGATAATAGTGATAACATGATATTTGTATCATATCCATAATTAGCATGTCAATTAACCCCTGTAGACAAAGTTTGAGCGAATTCTGAAAATTCAAGATACTAGGCTACCTAACAAGGGAAGTATACTTGGTGACCGTGGTCTTTTGCAATGGGATGAATCCCAATAGATGCGCCTTGAAACGCTGATTCCAAATCTATGTTCAATATACTGTGCGCTTTCTGAACAAAATTATGAACCTTCTTCCATCCTGATTTTGCAAAATTTAGGCAATCAGAATCGTCAGTATCCGGGCATTTCAGACTCTGATATATCGGAGACAGTTCTCCTCATCTTAACATGAAGCTTTACTTTATTTTGACGCTCTTTTGTAGTGCGTAAGGGAACATTCTAACGACATTGGTGAGTCCTGCATCAAAAACAGTGCAAGTTTTTGTGGCAAGAATGTTCATAACTTCTTTCGGAAAAGCGCACAGCAGATACCGAAAACAGATTTTGAATCAGCGCTTCAAGATACATTTAATGGTGTACGTTTCATTTCAAAAGTCCACGGTCACCAAATATCCTTCCCTTGTAAGTGAAATGGTCATATTCCAACATGGTTGACTTTGTTTCCAAGGTGAATCAGCTATGCGTTTTTGCACTTAAGACAAAGCACTACTCCTTCTTTGTCCATCTCTGTGGCACCCATTAACTATATCAAAAAAACATTTTTAGCGAAAATTTTATGAATCGATAGCTTAAACCTCGTAGATTCCATAGGAATGTTTTAAGACTGATTCGACTTCTTAGCTCTGACGTGAGTAATATTTGGTGAAAGCACAGCCATTAAAAACAAAAAATGGAAAAATGAGAGTTTTGTTGATTTCTAATTCCACAGTTTGGAGGTCTTTTGAAGCGAAGTTTCTGAGATGGACAAAGAAGGAGTGCTTTGTCTTGAGTGCAAAAACGAATAGCTAATGCACCTCTGAAACAAAGTTAATCATGTTGGACAATGACCATTTCCCTCAGGTAGCCTAGTATCTTGAATCTTCAGAATTCGCTCAAACTTTGTCTACAGGGGTTAATTGACATGCTCATTATGGATATGTTGCCCATTATGTTTGACAGGGCCTTCAGGTAACGCTATCTTAGGTATATAATTCAGGGGGGGGGGGCTTATTAAGACAGCAACCAGGGTGGGTCTTAACCAGCGATCGTGTACCACACCCCTTGCTTGACCATGGTTATGGCATCAGACACTGGCCGCTAATCTAATGTGTGTCCGATGTTACCAGTCGCTGAATCTACAGCTTCTGTAAGGGGAACGGAACTTACCTACCCGAGATATTCTCGCACCTCTTGGGTGTGTATCTGCGGGGTATAATTAGGCATAGCGAGCTCGCTGATTCCAGAAGTTCCTTAAGATACAGCGCTAAGCTAAGCCCCGCCCACACATAGCACCTTTTTGGCATGGAACCAAGACATTTATAAATATATATCAATTATATAGATGAAATATTTAAATTACAAAAACATATGCAGCTTCCTGTACACATTGGCCGTTTGATAGACTAGCTCACCTTCATAGTCTTTTATAATTAAGGTTACATCCTCAGGGCATGCTATTCTCACAGAAAAATGGGTCATTCTTCTAATATTCCGAGAGGAACACTGAAAAAGCAGTTCTACATTCGCCCTAAGGCATGCTTTATTTTTTGTCGAGATTTCTTAAGCTAAAAGTCGATTCACCTTGTAAAATTTCGGCTCTGTAAGAAAAGACAGCGCAAAACCAATAACTCATTTGAAAGGAGCGCCTAGAAAACCCCTAAATCTGTATATTGAGATTGAGCAGATATTGTTGCTGAACATCGACTTTGTCATTCTATTGAATTCCCGGTTTCATGATTGTATATGCATCTCAAAAGAGTCGATGAATGGGGGCAAGGCTTAGAATACACACAGTTTAGGCTCTGTACACTATGCTAATTGCTTATCTGACTGTTCGTATTACCTTAGGTACGCTGCGGCAAGTCTTTCGGGTAGGTAAGTTCCCGCACCCCTTCTGTAGTAATATTAATTAATTTTTACAGAGTGTTTTAGCTTTTTTGAGCTTTTATTGTAAGGGATCTGCCGCACTCTTCACTCATGCTCGCTTCAAAATACAACGTTTAGTTTGAACACCTATTATATCAAGAGTCTTATTTCTTGATAAATTGTGCAACAGTTTTCAACTTATAAACAAGAAATATTCAATTTTATCTCCTTCTGGCTATAAAAACAGTTAAGAATCTTGGTTCTTAAAGGCGGTCTCCGTGCAAAAACTCGATTTTGAGATTTTGTGCTTATACGGGCCTATTCGCCATGCTGAATCCGAAAATCCACACTGGAAAGCGCGAAAACGGCAAAAAAGGGCTTTAGCGCAGGAGGAAACCGCAAGTGGGCGGGGTCCTCCCCACTGTGAAATCACGCTCCCAGCTTCCGGAGCGGTCTCCTCGTCGCTAGCCGTCCTAACATCGCTAACGGCCAAGTGCGAATGATTGACTTGAAACCGGAAGCGAGAAGATCGCTACGGAAGCTGGGAGCGTGAATTCACAGTGGGGAGGACCCCGCCCACCTGCTGATTTCCCTCCAGTGTTAGAGCCGTTTTTCGCCGTTTTCGCGCCCTCCAATGTGGGTTTTCGGATTCAACGTAGCGAATAGGCCCGGGTAAGCACAAAATCTCAAAATCGAAATTTTGCCCGGACACTGCCTTCAAAGGCAGTACTCGTCCATGGGGTGGGCGGGTTCGGAGAGGACAGAAGATGAGAGCTGCTTTCGCTTTGAACGGGGGTTAGAAGTGGCAGAGAAAGATCGAACTTTGGCCCATAGGTTCCATTATGGGGCTCCTAACCTGTGACCTTGTCTTGCCACGGGTCTCATTCTGCCAACCCACTGCCTTTAACATACACTTGCCGTCCAGCGGCTCAAATCTTTGCGTCCACCCGTCCGGTCGGGTCTTGTGCCGCGTAGACGTATCTTCGAGGTGTCTTCCCATGCGGGCAGCGATTAGGGCTGGCAAGGCAAGTGGGGATATCAGGGTGAAGGAACGAATCTTGCCAATAAATGCTGCTTTCAAAGGTTACTTTTCTTTTCGCACATGCTTATGCAAGCTTGTGAAGGACCAGTGAGCTACGAAGGCGTCAACTAATAGCGCTATTTGCTTCTTTACTCAGAATTTCAAACTTAACAACAGTATCCGGGCAAAAAGTCGATTTTGAGGTTTTGTCTTATCCGGGCCTTCGCCATGCTGAATCCGAAAATCCACACTGGAAAGTACGAAAACGGCGAGAAAGGGGTCTGCAGAAAGGAAATCAGAAGTGGGCTCCCCCCTGTGAATTGACTGTCCTAGCTCCTGGAGCGATCTTGTCGGTTCCGACCAGGGCTCGGCACAGGTGACTTGTAAGCAAGCTGGGTATCGTTTTTGGGACAAAAAGCAAAGGGGGTTTCGTTTCTGTGACCGTAGAGACGCAAAATTGGCGACTTGGCGACGTTTTCTTTTTAGTCGACGTTTCGTTTTTTGGGGGATTTTGGGGAACTTTTCAAGTTTTTAGAGGAAATTTGGTTGAGGGTCAAAGGGGACTTCGTAAAAATTCAAAAGTCAAGGGGGACTTCGTTTTTTCCATTTTCATCTAGCCACCTCGTGCCGAGCCCTGGTTCCGACATCAAGTCACGCACTCGCACTTGGCTATTGGAGATGTCAGGGCGGCTAGCGGAATGAGAAGATCGCTTCGGAAGCTGGGAGTGTAAATTCACAGTGGGGAGGACCCCGCCCTTCTAATTTCCTTCCTGCGTTAGAGTCCTTTTTCGCCGTTTTCGCGCTCTCCAGTGTGGATTTTCGGCTTCAGCATAGCGAATAGACCGGGTTACGCACAAAATCTCATAATCGACTTTTTTCCCGGACTCTGCCTTTATGGTTATTTGCGCTCTTGAAACTGCAACTTAATTTTCTACAGGCGCAATCTCCAGAAGTAGGCCGACCACTTCAAACGAATTATTCTCAAATTGTCCCCGCTATACTTCGATATAACTCTCGATTACCTTGGAAAAGATGAAAGTATGCTAGACATTCTATCTTTTGATCATTCATTTGAGATCGATGTACCTATTTGCCAATTCCCAAACAGCTGAAGTTTTAGTCGAACGTCGAATATACGAATGAGAGGTGTTTCTTATTCGAATATTCTTTCTTCCACTTGCTCGAATATTCGAATGCTCGAATAAGTCATTTTAGCAGAACGTCGAATAAACAAATATCTGAATAAAGGTCTTTTTCGTTTATTCGACTATTTGAATATTCTCGAATATTCGACTATTCGAATATTCAAATAGTCGAAAATTTCAAACAAAGTAATCGAATACGAATATTCGCTCCAACTATACTATTCTCCCCGGCCAGAATAATGAGAATAGTGTTATCTTTTCGAAACAATTGTTGGCATTTTGGAAGAGCGACGCAAGGGGCTTGTCTGTGGTTTAGGCCTCAATTATATAACATCGCTCCAGTGTCGGTTACAGAATAAGACATGGACAAACAGGGTAATTAACAACTTTGTCGCATTTTTTGCACTCTCTTTGTCAAAAACCTTTGCAAACACTTCATTTCATCTGCACGTGTATTGCAAAGGAAGGGAAAGAAGTATTTGTTTACGCCGCGCTACAGCAAAAACTTTTCTTTTTTTTTCTCTGCGGCGCGTCGAGACGGATCTTTGGATTTCATCATGGAGGAGAAGGATTTGCTCAACATTTTAGTCCTTGATCAGCATGTTAGTAGACTAATCTTGCGTGATGGGCCAATTCGAACGTTACGACATTTGTGTAAAGCTCAGTAAATCAAATTTTATCACGCCATCAAATTACATCAGGTATTCATCACTCTGAAAAATTTTGATGGAGCTGCTCTTCAGAACCAGTTTCGATCATTATTTATCATTATTGCTTCTCTATTACTCACGCAGACGACTCTCGATTTTTTCGCGAACGCTGTTTTTCCGGCTATTCGAGTTCCACAATAAGAGAGAAAACGTGATTGATGGCTGGAGAGCGGCTGCACCAGGCCGTCTGTCGCTCAAGCGCATACACTCGGTCATTTCTCTGTCAGCTAGCATTAGTGTTAAATTATTGCTGGAAGTTATTCTCAAGCAAAAATATTATTCATAACAATTTTCAGAGAAAAATTGTTGGAAAAAAATCTAGAATTTGCCTTAGCTGCAGCTTACCGATCTGCGCGTGCATATATCCTGCTTTACTGTTTCATAGCATCAAAAAGACGTTTTTAATTGCGTAAGGTTGGTTTGACCACTCTTTGCGAGTAAGTGAAATTACTTGGAGTCTACTGGACGAACCGGCTTTGCCAAAAATTGCGCTTTTTACACGTCGTAAGGTCATCAAAACTCTTCAAATTGCTGCAATTTCTGCAAGTTTCAATGATTCTCAGTAAGGATAATTATCTCAGAAGATCCAAAGACCCCGACTTTTCACTCATCTTTTGTAGGTCTCAATTCTTCAAACTCTTCCAACTCCTCACGAAAGTTTTCCGAAGATTCCAACAATTTCTCACATTAGGGACTATGTGAGGCCCGCCTTCGAACTTCTCCTTTGTAATTGAGAATCTTGTCAAGACACACGTCGCCTTGTTTCTTTTTCCCTTCTCATATAGGTTTATGATGAGCTGTGAACCTGTTCCCAGTGTATTCGGCTTAAGAACTCCACAGCTATAAGTTCGGAAAGGGAAACACTTCGTCTATTTTCTTATTTAGCAGACTAGCTAGCTGCGCCGTCTTATCTAAACTGGCTTACTGTAATTTTTTCTTAACTATCTATGTGACTGATGCAAAGTACATGCTCATGTTATAATGTTTTGTAGTAGTCAACACCAAAATGCTGATTTTATTTCTGTGGAAATTTTGTAATAATTTTTTGTAATTATACGATAAATTGCCCAGAATTCGAAGCTAACAGTTCTTTTCTATCAACTAGGATTTTTTGGAGTTGTTCAAGATGACGTTTCGAATTTGCATTCTTGTACTAAGTAATGTATTCTTGTATTTCACTATATATTGGCTTTTATCTCAATTAACGACAATGAAAAATCGAATTGAAAATGGTCGCACTATAACGAATCCTCAAATTTGATTATGTAAATCTTCTAACATTCTTAACGTTAGCTATCGCGTTACGAAAAAAAGCGAACATTTCCTTCTATAGATTTGATAGCAGCGATACGCCAATACATACTCTTGCTTTGAGCACTGACAGAAAATACATAATTTTCTCCCTCCAGGTCTTTTTTTTTATCAATCGACTTCAGGCCAGAGGATCATTCTTCAAAATTTCTGCTGCAAGACTGATATTCCAAAGCTAGATAAAAAATCGCCCAAGGATGTCTATCAAGTTGTGCTGGGTTAGGATATAGTCACTTCAAATTATGGCAATTTGGCAATTTGGGCTCCCTTGAGTTTACCAGTTTACTACAGTCATTTTCAGAAGATAGACACACCGTCACTCTGATCACATATCATGCAGTTGTTAAATGCACTCCCTCAAAACCACTTTTTTCAAGCTTATCATAGCTGCAAAAAATCTGAAGATTCTTGTGTGACACTGATCAAGGTCAAGCTGAACGAGGACTCCCATTTATTGTTTTCACTAGATGTGATGAAGAGGGCAAAAACCCGCTCCTGTGCATGATTGAGCAAAAACCAACCATTCCTGATCCAGTCTCTCTGGATATGTTTTCAAGTTAGTTGGGAAGCGCGCGACCTAACCTGTCTAGCTGTCTCCTCCTTTGTACAGGAGGAACGAGGGCTAGGGGCACTCATCACATCCTTCAGAATAACCTGGTCTATCAGCCCGTAAGATACCGTAATCCAGTTGTGTGTCTATATGTTGTCCTGCTGTTTCTCGCTATCCCAGATTTCTACATTACCACTCAGTCAATTCACCGGAACTTCCGCAGGACAAGCAAAATCTGCAGCGGTTGCGCAGGGTTTTGTCTACTAAAGTTGAACGAAACTTCCGCAGGACTTGTTGCAAAGCGTTGCAGGAATTCCGGGGGAAGCCACCGATTCCGCAGCACTTTAACATGCCAGTGCTTCCGCAGGTTTTTGAATGTGTTGTCTCTTACGATGTTGCCTTGCCAACAACTAGAGTGCTTTCTCGAACATGTCATCCATGAAAGGATAGTAAATGTGTCTCGCAGTCAATAGAGTAAGGTTCAAACCTGCTTAGATGTTCTATTTTGCTGTTGTATTTCGCATTCTTCGGAACTTTCGCAGCACGTTTACGGAACTTCCGCAGGTGACCTGGCGGAACTTCCCCAAACTTCTGCAGAAGTTCCGGTCAATTGTCTGAGCAAGACAGTATTTTTCTTATAATTTTATTTTTCAGATAATGCATAGCAGTACAATCTACTTGTTGGGGTTGTTCATTCTCGTCCTTGTTGTTACCTCGAAAAAACCCGAATTTCCAACGGTAAGCGTGACTTAATACAAATTGTCCACATTTATCATTTTAATCAAAAGCAGACATTAATTTGTTTCAACGTTCCGCGCCACGACAAGTTTTATTTTCACAATCACTGTAACCGGGCATTTACACCAGTAAGGGAAGCGCAAAAGTGCGCACGGTAATTTTGTTTGCAGACTGGCATTCGAAGGTTTTACTAGCTGATTGAAGCGTCCGATGGTTAGGGGGTTGTAAAAAACAAGCTGCGGCCTATTATCTAGTTTTCCAAGCGATTCCAAGGCTATACTGTACTTCGTATTTCCACGAATTCTTTTCAAAACCGTAAACTCTGCTATAAATAGGCTGCAATACTATAGTTTTTAAAAGGTACAATGTATTGAATTTAACGATTAATCGAGCACTTTTGTTGTGCAACCACCAGGGAATATTGTTCAAGAGAGGGGAGAGGTTGTGCACCACGGCCATTTTCTCCGCGCAAGTGTTGTCACCACCGCAGAGGCACAGTGTACAATAACGCTTTTTAATACTCAAAAAGAACACAGTCTAACCTTTCCAGTAATAAAAGAAGCCGAAATAGAAGTCGTGATCAAGGTCGCGAATTTTTGCGACCTAGATTGCGACTGGTTCCACTGGTACTCACGAACGACACACTTTCTCAGCTATCATTTCGCTTTTTCTTAAAAACTGTCTGCGAGACACTTGCATTTTTCCTCTACCTAGGTATAAATAACCAACACTTGATCTTAGAACTCATCAACTGTAACACAAAGTGTGACTACTTCTTGCTTGAAAGTGAAAAGACTTGAAAGTGGCAGCTCATCGAGATTATATCCAGTTTCCAAGGATTTTTTTGCTAATGATGCAATCAGAAGGAACCTGAATAGTTCTTGAACTTGAAATTTGATTAATATATGGTTGGCAACTCGAAGTGTAGTAAAAAATGCCAAGTGAAGGCAGTGTCCCACCACATTTGGGGTGCACTGAATCTTATATATAAAGCTGAATGTCCGTTTGCCTGTATGTCTGTACAGGGTGCGCCACAATTATTTGCGCGTGTATCATTAAGCGCCATACGAACATAAGACCGGCTCAGCCAGCGCTCAAACTTGATATTGTTTTCTTGGTTCTACAACATTGTATCCTAGTTTCTTTATAAATTTCATTAAGAACCTCCTTATAAGGCCACTGTGCAAGTCTTACCCGATAAAGGTTTTCAAACCACGAGAAGGAGAGCGAATCGGCCCACGCTGGACGACTTTTCGGATCTAAACCGCGTTCTAACTTGTTTATTCACATGATACCCACTTTTTTAACGTGTCTGATCCTACCTAAGGCTGAGGTAGAGGTGGGGCAGCTCGTCCGCTTTTCTTCTATGGAGTTTCCGAATAACGGCTTTTTTTTCTGGAGTTTCGATGCGTATCTGAACCTATATAGCGTTCTATAAGGTCGAGGAGGCTTGTACTTCGCAGAAATTCCAAGACCCAAATTCTAATGAGACACTGTCTCTAGGAACTGCGACTACGTAGATTGACTGTCGTTTTTCATTAGCGTGGCTTTTAGCAGTGAGCTACAAATCGTTACCTTTCGACGGTGTTCCTGAGAAGCTACTGCTATATTTGCCAAACCCTATAAGTGACTTCTTCAAGAGAGACAGAATGGATCGCTATGTAGTGTCAAACTATGCACGCCTTTAGCGTATTGTTCGAATATAAAAGTAAAAATGGCTAAATAAGGCTCTTGTTCACCTCGATTTGAGCAGTTAAGAGCTATTTTACTATATTGCAACTCAAGTATGAACGCTTTGGGAACCGTCCCAAATCTAAGGTTCGTAGATTATGATGCGATAGAATAGCGAGTTCCCTAATCAACTGCTCAATCGCGCCGCAAAAGGTGTCCTTCGAAAGTAGAAAATCGCTTCAGAAGGTGGATTCGGCACGGGTCGCGACGCGCACTGAAGCCGGGCTCTAAAGGTAATGGGCTCGAGAATGGACTCCGAAGTATCTAAAAGTCAAAATTTATCTTCCACTGTAAAAAACGGATTTTTGACATATCCACTCGCAGCGGATTTCAGGCATTACCTTCAGACCTTCCAAGATGATGGGCGTGGCGACTCCAGCTGCATCTGCCTTTCGGGGCGATTTTTCGGATTTGAAACACTACTTATGCGCCGGGTGTGACTATGTAATGAGAGGCCACACTGTATCGCATCAAAGTACCAAACAGATTTTGGCTGACAAGGCCTCTAACAATAATCGGGAAGTTCAAAAAAGACTAACAATAACTATTGTGATGAGCATTTATGAATTGAACTGAACAAGTTCTCAGTCATGCATGATTTAGGAAGAACTATGCGAGTTGTACAAAGAGAAGTGCGAAAAGAAATTGAAAAAGAATAACTGCAAAGAACGAAAAGAAGAATGCTTAGTCTATGCAGAACGAGGCCTCAACGTTACGTGGAATTTCTGTAAGTGACTCGCTTTGTCGCTTTCTTTTATTATTGTGCCGCCTTTGTTTCAGGTATGTTTGCCAACAATGACGACGAAAAAATGTGTCGAGAACGTGCCACAGTAGATTACGAAGTGATCAAAGATGTGGTTATGAACGATACATTCAAATATGACTTCGAAAAGTAGAACAAGCTTGAAGCACCGCAATTTCTGTGTATAGTCGTTGAACATATGGGGCCTGGACGTGGCTTATCATCGCTTTTATTTGTGCTGTTTACTTATGTGAATGAGACTGTCGAAAATTTTCTGTGATAAAAGTATGAAAACACGTACTTAGTTGAGGGAAAACACAAAAAAAAGGAACAGTCACCAATACGTTTGCATGAAAATAGCTTTAAAATCACCCAATGCTTACACAAACGACATATGTAATAGATTTCATTTTCACATTAGAAGAAGAAAGAGAAATTAGCAATGAGGAACTATATGGCTATCAAAGCATGTTAGAGCAGAGTTTTAGTAGAAAACAGAAACTTCAAGAGATAATGTAGCAATAATTTTCAGCATGAGTGATTTTTCAATCGAAAAGCATATTTACATTTTTTTGAAGAAAAATGTTTCGAATTGATGCGTGAAAGAAAATAGAGTAGAAGAAGCACGTTTGAATTTTTGAAAAGTCAAGAAGAACGTTTTTTTTCAGTCACTGGGTCGCATAGTTATTTTAGATTTATAAAGAGTATAGACTGATTACTCTATAGAAAAAGTGCATCCGATCTTACATTATACAAATGGTACACTTTCCATTATATCAGAACTGGAAAGAAGCGAGAATTTTACAATCGAAGATGCATTCAGAAGAATCGCTAACCTCGCCAAACACATAGAGAAGAAGAAAAAGCTATTACACATACAGTAACCCAGCGCGCGTATAAATCGAGCTTCAATTAGCAAAAAAAAAGAAATTTTTTGGCAAGCACTATACAGAAACTAATCTTATATAACTAGGTCTCTACACAGAAAAAATCAAGCATTGCAAAGCAAAAATATTATTATATTACGTAAGTAAACCGTGCCATGCACCCGTTCACTCCACTTTCTGTTTACTCGATGTCGAGCATGTCGATTTCACCACAAACATTTGCACAAACATCATCGACTGCTCTGCTATATCCTTGCTAATCTTTGAAGTATCCACTGTACAAGTCATCGTTGCTGATTCTGCAAGTGATGCTAATTCAGTGCAGAGATAGAATATATGAAAATTAAAAATGTGAAAAGTTTGACCCTTTATGAAAAAAAGGTCGAGTGGAGTGTCTGAGACTTTCAACAAGGGAAGGATACCAGGTCGCAGTGACGAACCGAAAATGGTACGCACACCATTAGATGCGTCTTGATGAGCTGATTTCAAATCTATCTTTCCTATCTGTTATGAGCTTTTCTAGAAGAACCTATGGGCGTTCAAAGATGTGAGAATGTTGGAATTTTGATGCATGATGCGCTTTGAAAACTAGCTTAGGAGTGACCAACTGGCATGGTTTTGGGTACACTGACTACAAGAAATGCATACATACATTGAGCACATGAGTAAGCGTCTTTGAACAAAGAGTTTCTGAAGATGTGGCACTGAATGTTCGCTAAATTTGGACGTTCAAACGCCCATAGCTTCTTCTAGAGAAGCTCGTAGCAGATAGGAAAGGTAGATTTAGAATCTCAGATTTTAGAAGCTCATCAAAACGCATCTAATGATATGCATAACATTTTGGTTCGCCATTTCGATCTGGTATCCTTCCCTTATAAGAAGTAAATGAGTGGAAATGGCTCACCTACACCCTTCATTTGACTGCCTTTATACGGAAGTCGATAAGCATACAAAAATCCATTATGCTGTTCTCGAAAAACGGGCAACATTTGAAACACTCGTGAAGATTCCGGTGAATCTCCAACGTTTTGCAAACACATGCTAAATGCTAAGGTATATGAAACGATGCGTGGCAATAGAACTGGGACTATTGCGCTGATCCAGAAAATGTGTAGAAAGCACCCGAATGGGCTTTACGCATTGAGTAGCAGGAAGAAAGTGTATTTGAAAACTCACGTAGGCTTATCCTGTATGAAAAAGGAAGGTAGCTGATAAGTCGGGAATTTCTCGAACATTTTCCTTCGCACAATATGCGGGCACTCAGCCGGCATTAGTGCATCCTGAGGTGTGAATGCAACCGGTAGCATGAAAACTACCTAAATAGCTTTACATTTGCACAATTCTCATACATGACTTAAGAAGGGGTTGCAGAAATTATTTGTTCAAAACTGAATGGAATAAGCAGAAAACCAGAATAGTAAACTGACCAAATGATCGCTCTCCCCTCTTGCTTCCTCTATAACATCCCTTCGCAAGGCCAGCTTTATTTTTCGCTGCAATACAAAGATCGAAGATTGAAAAAAAAAACAGCTGGAGAACTCAGGCAACTTACTATGTCTTGAGTGTTCGACTGGCTCGTACCCACATCATTGTGTCTACCATTAATCTCAAGAAAACGCATTGAGTGAAGAAGACTCGCGGCACACCCAAGTTGCAGTTTTCCTGCAAAAAAATTTTAACGCTTGAAAGAAATAAGGAGGTAGGAGGTAATGAAAAACTTATAGCTCTATACCTGCACAGATGGCTCGCAACCATGATGCCATAACTCGTTCGAGAGCTTTCATTCTTAACTGCAAATATGTGCAAACCTAAAACTCGCCAAAAATTAAACAATGGTACCCTTTTGAAATCAAATGAAAGTGTAAGCAATTAAACCTCAGCATTGTCTACATTCAACAGTTCGGATGGCACTTTGGAGGCTGATTGTTCAAGCAAAGACATATCGGAACCATACCACATAAGTTGTCGAACCTAAAAATGGAATAAACATTCGATGAAATCCGCACTTTGTCTGAACAACACATACCATGAGAACATTGTTTCTCTCAACTAAATAGTGCACGGGTGCCTGCTTCGATTGGTCAAAATCATTAGTGCTTGTACCTACAACAACCAGCCAAATGTGGAACGTACTTTCAAAACAAACGAACAAAGATCTACAAATAGTAACTTCGGTTAGAAAACTAGCTGAACGAATGCTTCTCTAATGATCACACAATCTAATGCAAGTAACAGAAGAAAACAGATTAGCAAAACGAACAGTAGTCCGAATAGTACTCACCATGACTGAGCAAGACATTGAGCTGACATGGATGTCCGCTTATGGCAACAAAATGAACAGCTTTCTGTTTTGTGACGAAAGATCTTTCAGAAATGAGTTGATGAGCAGCCGATGGAGCAAGACAGTGAAGAATAAAATCGATCATCCTTAATATAAAGACGTAATGAGAAAACCAATCTATCACAGCTTTACATATATACCGGAAATATTGAAAAAAGAAAACATACAGACATTGTCGGTGTTTGTTCAAAAAGCACGGTTTCCTCTCTGCAAACTGCGAAGACAGATACATGATGATATTCGTGTTGTTGGCAGTGTCTCTAGTCAAATTGGTAATGCCCTAGAAAGTGAAGCTTACCAACAGCAAAAACTCACAGTGTTAAGTATTTTGAGGAAGCAGTGAGACAAAAAAAGAGAAGAAAACAGCAAAAAAAATCAAAAAGGAAAAACTGACCTGCATGACAAACTCTATCATTGCCGTGAGACCAAGAAAATTGCATCGATAGTCCATTTTATATCTACGTAAGACATCTCCAATAATCTGCATACGTTTCCAAACCTAAATCAAATTTTCATCCAGAACTAAAAAGTAAAAGAATTTTCATACATAAGTCGAGAAGGACGAGTAACTCACCTTTCTAACCTGCCCTTTCAAAGCTAACTGCAAAAGTTTCCTCAACCATTTGTTTGAAAAAGGAGAGTCAACCATAGATGCAACCTTGAAGTGATTCCATGAATTCGTGGGACAACACATGAAAGACCAACCTGTTCCATAGAGCTAGCTACACCTTCTAGCGCATCCTTGGCAACATACAATGTTCCCACATGGTTCTGCTCGCGCAAGTAAGACTAAAAAACCAAACTTCGTACCAACGAAATGATATGATGAACAACAGCACAACCAATACTGATAATGGTAAGTTACGGGGTAAAACGTGCAATTAAGGCAAGACCTAAAGACTCACATCTTGGTAGCTCTCTCTCCAGTTCTCTTTCCATGGCCCCACTTGATCCGAGTAGTAGCAAGAAGGTTTCGAGATTCGTGCTCCAAGTATTTTTGGGTACTAAAATGTCAACTGATATAACGTGATAAGAATTTATGCGCAGCATTAACTTTAACTTACATAATCATACACGCCTGTAGCAGCTATGCCAAAACCTATAGAAGCCTGTAGTTTTGCCAATGGTCCGATATTGCGAGAAGGTTCTACAGTTGAATGCGGATGCCCAATGCCGCTTGTCCTAAAATGAAAAAGCAATCGGCGCCTTGAAAGATGGCTCAGTGGATATCAAAGCTGGCTCAACTGATTTCTTGACGCCTATCATTTCCTACACTTACAAATCCAATTAAGCCGAAAAGAAGTCCCGTTTAGGAGAGGCACTGACACATATAGTACTAGCTGCTACACCCGCAACAAAATTATGCTAGAAACACGAGACCATTCAATCTCTGCTTAGATGTATCGATTAGTTGAGGCCGCCGTTATGCAGGTTCAGAGAAAATCCTTCCTTGCTATTTTTACATTTTGATGAAGGATTTGGCAATGAAACAAGATTATATGACAATCTTTTCAGTACCAGTAAGCTTCGTCTTCAAGCATTGATTCACTCTTCACATGCATACGAATTTAATCGTGGACTTTTGTTATTGACAAAACAGAGAAGGTGATATAAGAAAAAAGAGGTTATTGATTTGAAAATGCAGCAGCTCAAGCAGTTCCCAATCAAGAAAAAGAAGTTTGCGTAAAACAAGTTGCATCGTGAATTCCTTTCCAATTTAGGTGATAATTATGCCAATTCCGTGAAAAAAGAAAACCAAGAACGATTGAATGAAGAGAATCATGACTAAACATACCCGTAATGTACCGGGCCAAGCTTGTGCTGACCGCGTCGATTTTCCTTTCTCAATAAATCACGAGCAAGTCGTTCCTTTTCACTAGCAAGTATAGCAGCTTGTCTGTTTGCTTCAGCTTCTTCTACTCGTTTCTGTAGAAATCAATATACAATGAGATCTACGTATCCGTGCAAAGTTAAGAGACGTCTTGCACTCTGACCTGGATTGCAGCTGCACGATCGCGCTCTTTCTTTTCCAGCTTCTCTCGCTCTTTTCGCTGTTTTTCCGCTCTTTTTCTTGTGTGGATTGCTGGCTTCACCGTCGTGACCGTCTCACCGTTTGTAGGGTGTTTGTCGCCGTTGGAAAAATCATTCTAGAGAGCGGATCATTAAAAAAATTCTCTCCTAGAATGTACTAGTAGAGTGCAGCTATATGATCGTTGAGGATGATTACTTCGAAAGACATGCGAACAATGATGTCAGAGTTGCAATCAAAAACATCCGGACATGCTTCCCGACGAGAAAAAAGCGCTAAACATGTGCAAGAGATTGATGTGAGAACTAACTTTGAAGCAAAACAGCTGAAACTATGCGTTACCAGTGATTGGTTCGGTAAAGAAAGAAGCAGTAACATAGATGGCAACTCAAAGCTGATATATAACAACACTAAGATCAAAACTATTGAGCAAAAAAGATCAACAGACATTGAAATACATTGAGGATGCTTATCCATCAGATACGCTGCTTTGACCTTTACTGTTTTGATTTGCAATTTCTGATTTTAGGAATAATCATTGTTGACTTTTTACTGGAAAAATCTGAAGTATCACCAGCATCAAAATTCCTCATTATGAGAGTGAAAAACAAATGGAGATAAGGGGAATACAAAATACAGCTTTTGCCGTAAATAATTCTTGAAACAGTTGAACTTTGTAGAACAACCAACACACCCCAACTTCATCAGCGATACTCCTGAAACCGTGACGACGGCGACACTCTTCGGCCGGAGAAGTATTTGTCCGAATAGCGCGACGATACTAAAATTGCAGAAATGCGATCTCAAATTAGTAGCCATGAGTATAGATCTAACCTGATCAAAACCATCTTTAGTGTCTTCATTAGCAGGACTAGTGCAGAGGCTCTCGGCAGGAACGGTCATCGTTCCCTTTGACTCGCAAAGCGCACCTAATAAGCCAGCAGCTTCGTCACTATCAACACTGCTGCTGTTCGATGATGGCGATGTCGAAAACGTCGACGAATCCGTAAGGGAGTTTCGCCGCTGAAAAAAGAATTTCTAGATGGAAGCCAAAAAATGGGGGGTCTCAACAGTTTTGCTAATAGGCTTAGCTTTAGCATGCTTAAAGGCACCGTCCACCCTAAGTTGAGGGAGTTGGGCTTTTGGCAGCATATAATAGTAGGGTCCTCTATCAGTCCAATGCCCATGTCGCGGCGCAAAATCTCGCTTTGTAAGCGAGAAAATCACTTCGGAATAGCGAAGATACACGAGGACCCCCATCCATGCCCGCCCATTTGTGCGCGCCCATCCAATCACCGTTCCGGAAAGCCGGCATGTGGGTTCTCCGAAACGGGGATTGTCGGGGTTTTCGCGCATTCTCGACTTCATATTTGGAATCAGGGACATGAGACGGCCATGAGACGACAAAAACCTGGAAGTCGAGAATCTGGGTGGACGGTGCCTTTGAAGGCAGCGACTCGGCAGAATGACAATTTTGGAATATATATCGTTCTCGGTTCCCCTGGATGAGCTAAGTCAAGACTGTACCTAGCAGCTTCAAAAGATATCAATAACCCGCTTCTCCAGACGTGAAAAGTGCTGTTTGGCCGGGTCACGAATGCGGCTGCTGGAGCCAATCATCCTACCGCAGAGATGGGTACGTGTCTTCAACGAGCCAATCGCGCTCTAGAGGGCAGGCATACGCCGTCCGCCCAAATAGAACTTTTCACATCTAGAAAAGCGGGTTATTGATATCTTTTGAAGCTGCAAAGCACAGTTTTGGGCTTAGTTCATCCAAGGAACCAAGAGCGATAAATATTCCAAAGTTGTCATTGTGCCGAGCCGCTGCCTTTAAGACATGAGATCTTTTACAACAATGTGCCAGGGTGGAGGACATTAGGTCGCCGAATTTGGAAGAGTCCCGCGCGGATTCCCTGCAGGAACGCATGTCCGCGCATGTACAAGGGTGCGTATTTGTCGCAAATGACCGCGGGGACCGCCCTTTTTCGGCGACCTAATGTCCTCCACCCCAATGTGCCATCAAGAAAGAGAGAAACTAACAAAAAAGGACAAACACTTTAGTTTCTATGGTCGTCGTCGAAGCAAATGAAGCTATTGGCATATCGGGAAACAACTTTGTAGAACGTGATGCGCAAAAAGGCTACCATCTAATCGAAAATGATTTTCAATTGTTTACACTGTGAAATACTGAATTTTCATCATTGCGAAATAAAGAATTTTCAAAAGAAAATCGCAGATTTGGAACAGAAACCATACTTCTTTGAGAAAAGCTACTAATATAGTTCAAAGATGAATGGGTGAATGGATTTTATCGCATATAAGCTGCGATTTGCTAAACATCATGCGATCGTCGCTCATACTTAGGAATGCTACTGCGACGAGTATTTGTTTTTATATTTCGAAATGTGTATTAGAATGGGGAAAGCATTGGCAAGCGTGGCTAGCGCAAAGTAATCTGCTAAAAATGAGTGGATAGACTGAGGTATTCACAACTTTCGGCGATAAACTAGACATCGCGGCGGAGTTGTAGAACAACACTTCACTCAATGTACTGATATAAGTCAAAGTTGTAATAAAAACAACTGACAATAAGAGAAATGATCTTCGTCGGTGGCCCGGAAGCTGTGCATAGTGTAATCGTCCATGAAGAGAAAAAAGCAAGAACGTAAATACAACATGTGAAGTACCTTGTCAGTTTTCTGAACTTTATCGTTTTCCTTCGGTTCCGGTTTTTTCCCTTTACTTGGCTCAGGTAACATGTCGGTTGAATAACTACCCAAATCGTCCTGTAAGAATGAAAGCTAAGAAGATCAAAGAAAAGAAGAAGGAAACGATCATAAACTAAAAATCGCGTGAGACAAAATATTACATCGCGGAAGACAGCGACGACTCGTCCGTTGCGCTCAACGACGGCTGCAAACAGATAGTCACGCCCATAGGGCAAGGATAGCTATAATTTCTCTTTCAAAATTGAGAAGAACCTTAACTTGTGCGTCAAGATGATGTCAATGCTCCCTAGGAAAGCGCGAGAAAGATGAAGTGGTGCAACGTTGCGTCCAAGATTGTGTAATGACGATCGTACCGTTGCCCGTATTCACACCATCCCAGGCTCGAGGTTTTGAACCGTGTTAGGCTCTGGGCATACTCACTCTGGGCAGGCTCTGGGCATACTCACTCGATTTCTGTCGCGACTTGATTTGGCAATACTCTAGTTGTCCGTAACTTATCGTAAGGGGTTTCTGCAAGCAGGGAAGATAGGGCATTTTATTAATTTTGTGGATGTTGTAGGTACATGTTTTACATTCGGGGTCTGCCAATGTTGAGTTTGAGGACATCTGGCAATGCCAGATCACGTGGTGACCAAAATCCCGTGAAGTATGCCTACGGTATGTTCACAGTTAATGCATCACAGCGGGTGGGGGAACGAAAGCCGCCAGTTTGGCCCGCCTTCGCGGACCTGGTCCTAAAACGACATGCAACAGCATTGCGAAAGGAACAGCTGCCCGCTGAGGCGGCTTGAAGTGGCGGCTTTCGTTCCCCTACCCCATCACAGCACGTGAGGACCGGTCTCATGAAAGCCTCAACTTAGACAAGTACCGTAATGCAATACCGTAATGTAGAACAGCTGTAGGTATGCTTCTTTCTTGAAATCACGACGAGTTTGACTGCGGGATTTGCGCAGACAGGAGCAAAAAACATCTATACAAGAAGGCATCTATACCACCTCAACGCTCAGTTCCGTCACTTCCAGTGCCTGAATACAACCGTAACTACGCAGAAAAACCATTTGACCAGAGATACAGCCTTTTTAAACCCGGATTAGGCGAAACATTCCAAGTGGAGCAGCGCGCCCGCACCGCCACTGGCTCAGCGAGATAGATTAGAATGAAGAGACCCAGGCTGCAGAGCGGCGCGAATTAATGCGAAGCGGTCTCCCGCCAGTCCAATTTCCGCTAAAATTGAGTTGAAACTTACAGTAGAAAGCAGAGAAAATGCTGTTGCTGGAAGTCCGTGCGTGTCGCGCGCGGCCGCGCCATCGTCACATTTCTCGGATGCCTTATACAGTGCGGTTCATAATTATACGAACACCCCAAATTTTAGAAATTTCTGGAGTTTTGACAGAAACTCAAAAAGCCGTTGGTACCACGTGAAGGAGCACAACCGAAAACGGTATATGATCCATAAGAATGAAAATGGATGTCAATTTCGGGAGTGTTTTTGCGCCTAGTGCGAATTTTTAGCGGTTCATAATTATACGAACACCTCAAACAAAGGTCCATTTTTTATTTAAGATCGCAGTCGTTTGAGTCCAAATTTTTTGTAAAGCTACAATAGCAAAGTCTGACGTGTCCGCTACACACTGAACCCAGTGCTGTTCAAAAAGAGGACCGTTACTTTTTTCAGAAAGCTCTAAATGCTTCTGGAGTGATTAGGCTCCAAAAACGTCCGTTTTTCTGCGGTTTACGCGCTCTAATTAGCTTCTACCAAAGCTATAAAATAAAATAAGTTCTTTCGTTGGGTATTCTGTCTGACGCTTAGAAAATCTTTGCGTTTTCGTGCCTTTTTTCAACCAAGTTCCGACCTTACCAAAGAGTTAGCACGATTTCGAGCCTCAAAACTCAGCTTCTGAAGTCGTACAATGAAGTAAGCATATAGTGTGTAGAAGTTCACAAGACTGTATATTTGGCTAGAAAAAATCAGCAGCCTTGAGCGTTTGTTTTGGCCACGCAGACGTCATTTCATCCAAAACACTGCTTTTACTATTGCAATCGCACCTTTATTTGGTTTGTAGCTCCACAGCCTCAAGATCAGTTCTACAAAGAACCCAAAAACTTTGGCACAGAAACATCATCATGTAAACAATGCAGCTGCTTCATATCAAATGTTTGCGCGAGAGAGAAGCTGAGTTTTGAGGCTCGAAATCGTGCTAATTCTGTGGTAAGGTTGGAACTTGGTTGAAAAACGGCACTAAAACGCAAAGATTTTCTAAGCGTCAAAAAAGATACCCATAGAAAGAGCTTATTTTATCTCATAGCTTTGGTAGAAGCTAATTAGAGCGCGTAAACCGCAGAAGAACGGATGTTTTTGAAGCCTAATCACTCCAAAAGCATTTAGAACCTTCTGAAAAAAGTAACGGTCCTCTTGTCAAACTGCACTGGGTTCAGTGTGTAGCGGACACGTCAGACTTTGCTACTGTAGCTTTACAAAAAATTTGGACTCAAACGACTGCGATCTTGAATAAAAAATGGACCTTTGCTCGAGGTGTTCGTATAATTATGAACCGCTAAAAATTCGCACTAGGCGCTCAAACACTCCTAAGATTGACATCCTTTTCTATTCTTATGGATCATATACCGTTTTCGGCTGTGTTCTATCGCATGGTACCAACGGCTTTTTGAGTTTCTCCCAGAAAGACCAAAAACTTACAAAATTTTGGGTGTTCGTATAATTATGAACCGCACTTTATCACCGAAATTTCACGGATGCCTTATATCACCGAAAGGATGCGGTGCGGGAGGAGCCAAAGGCCTGCCGCCTGTAGCCGTAGGAGATAATTAGGAGGGCGAGCGCTATGGAGTCGATATTGGCAAGGATCCAGGAAAACTTGGCGAGAACATCCATCAAAAACAAACCCTTATAAAACTCCTTGGAATCAAGTTTCAAGGATACGAAGGACAGATTTGGAATCAGTATGAAATGCGCATTTATTAATAATACGCTCAAATTGTTAAACAACTCTGTCTCGCAACGATTTCTACCAAAAACTGTGCCTTCAAAATTTATCATTCTAAGCTGAGGAATTTCAAGCTTAATGTTGTGTGAAAAATATTTAATTTTTAGTGAAATTTCTGAATACGAAGTTGAAAGGGAATAATGTTAACTAAGTTGCATGTGATGAACTTTTGCTACTGTGTAGACCTAAAGGATTACCGACATAGTTTCAATGGCAAATCCCATGAAGTCTCTAATGTCAAAATTTAGAATTAGAATGGGTTTGAAGTTATGAGACAAACTGCATATTGCTTCTTGACACAAGCCTACAGATGTGTTTTTATGACAATTTGATTGCTTCAATGATTCAAAAGGCAAACTTGTCCCTTATCTCAAAGAAAAAAGAATGAATTTTGAATGAAAACCCCGAACTTCAACAACTTGAAACTTCAAAATTCAACAAAAGTTTCTATATGGTAGTTGACTTTTGTTACCACTACAATTTCAAATTTTCACTAACTTTTAAACCCAGTAAATGCGCCTTCCAATTTTCATTCCAAATCTGTTTTTCAAATTTTTCAAAGTCATCTCCAGGCTTAGTTATGAAGATTTCTTCCTAAAGAATGTCCTTGCCGAGTTTTCTTGGATCCCTGCCAAAATATTCAGCGCTCGCGCTCTATTATCTCCTGCGGATACAGGCGGCAGCCCTTTGGTTCCTCCTGCACCACCCCCTCACCGAAACGCAGAGTCTGTGCCAATAGGGAGCACATCGAAGTATCTCAAGAGAAGCGGAGAGTCCGCTTTGCAGAAGGCTTACCAAATTTTGCATTGCCAGTGGGAGATCAAGGAAATGACGAGACGCAGACAGTTTGGAGCGATACGACTGTACCATCGTCTCCCCGATTGCTGCGAGGGCGGTCGCGATGGTCAACCGATAATTAATTTTTCAGCTATGTTTCAACACTGGACAACCGCATCGCTGATACGCTCGCCCGAGTCCGCCCTCGCGGCAATTGGGGAGCCGATGGTAGTTTCGATGCGGCGCGTCCTACTGCAAAGCGGACGCCCCAGCATTCATATTTAAGTTGCCGCGAATGGTAAATCACCATCTCTCAAAGATTTATGATTGAGGCAGGTTCAGATAGGTGGATGTGATACGGCAAGTAGTTGTAGTATAACCATTATTTTACAGTGCAATTTCTTGAAAGAAATACAAATAATCAGCGGTAGGGCCGCGTGAAAGACAAAGAAAATAGTAAACCCAGCAGCATTTACCACTGAATTCTTGGAAAAATTGTGCTCCTTGGGTGTACATATGCTGTATGATATAGGTACATTATCTTTGCCAGATTGGCGTAACACACTGAAATCAAGCTTTGTCTTGAGGCGTTGTGGTAGATCAACTTTGTCCACTGTACTCTTCTGGAACCATGTGCTTCTGTAAGGAGCACCATGCGACTTCATGGGGCACCTCACCTTATCAAAGGTCTCCAAGTTTAGGAAGGCTGCGAGCAAGTCCTTTGCTTCTCCATATATTCTTACATCATTGTCCGACCGGAGTGAATGGCATCGGTTGTAAAAACTCCTTTCACGAACTCTGATTTGGTGACAACTCTATGATATCCCGAAGCCGCGTTTCGGTTATTCGCTCGAAAATCTTTAGAGTGTGGCTCATCAGTCGGATTACCCGATAGGATGCGCGTCTGCGACGTCCACTTTGTTCTTTCATATCGAAATTATTGTGCTGGCATATCAATCACGAGGTAGAATCTCGCTCCTTATGATCTGATTGAAAAGATTTAATAGCCAGGAAGCCCCAAATTGTCCAAACACACTTTCCAGAACTCGTATGTCGTCGGGGCGTTTTGATTTGCTATTCTTTCTTTTTATTATAGTTAGCCAAATCTCTTCTTCTGGTAGTACTAGTGTCCACAAGAGGTCAGCTTTTGGGATGGAGTTAAAGGCAGTGTCCGGGCAAAAACTCGACTTCTAGAAAATCCACTCACAGGGGGGGGGGTCATCCGCAACGCTGAATCCGAAAATCCTCATTATAAGGCGCGAAAACGGCAAAAAACATACGTTTCCCAAAGCCGCCTAATTTGAAGTTTGACGGTCCCCACTAAGGCAGAGACGCAGTGTCCCTGCGGAACCCTACATTTTAACTGTGACGGCATGCGTACTTTGCCGCATAGCGGAAATTCGGACAGCTCGGAGGACCCTTCCCCGAGGCGTAAGTTTTCCCCACTTTCCGGTCGTTTTCCTTGCTTTAGGTCGAGCGTTATGACGTCGCAATTGCGCGATGTTGTGTCTGAGGGGGCCACTCTCACATGGCACTGAAATCCCAAAACCCCATCTTGCCCGGACACTGCCTTTAATGCTGCGGCCTGAGGTGGTCATTTCTTCGAAGAAGGTTCTCCATCTTTCAGTGATGTCCGCCGGTGTTCCTAGCGTCCTACCAAGTTTGTTTTTGATATGGAGGAATTGCTCCACATCTTCTGTGGACTCTGCCCTTCTTCTGGCTATTCGGTATATATCTCATTCTCCCCGAGACTCCAGACTTTCGTAGACCTCTTTCATGCACACCTGTTTCGCCTTCTTTACTGAGACTTTCGCAGCGTGCTTGGCTTGTTGGTATGCCTGACAATCGGCCTCCAATTTTGACTGATGTCATCGCCTGTACTTATCCTTCTTGTCCTCTATTACCATTTGTACATCATCGTTTCACCACCACGTTTCTCGGTTAATTCTTTTTTTCCTGACTTTGTACTGCTCAAAACCACGTCAGCCATGCCCTTTTAAGCTTACCCAGGATTTCTCTGGGTTCTCTTGCAAGCTTAAGAGAGTTGTTAGTAGTGCTTGATTTGCCGCGTCGTTGGTTTGTAACTTTCACTACTTGATGCTTGTCCCGATCTTTGTAGATCTTTGATGTGCCTGTCGATCGAGAGTCTGAGGTCGAGAAGCAGTGATCTATACTGAAGTATGCAGCTTTCATCGAAAAGATTTAACACTCCTTTACATGCTTGAGGTCACATTGTCGGATTGTCCGGAAGTCCATCTGGTTCGTCGGTCACCACTTGCGTATGTAAAGAGGTTATCATTCTTTTTGGTGTAATACATGTTCGCGGTTAAGGGGACGAAAGCCGCCAGTTTAAGCCGCCCCACTGGTCCTAACATGCTAAAACACTGCAAAAGGACCAGTTGGCCGCGAAAGGCGTTGAACTGGCGGCCTTCGTGTCCCTACCCTATGTTCGCCAAGGCCAGATCATGAGCTGAGACAAATTCCAGAAAATGCGCTCACCTCTTCACTGCATGTTCCATATCCGTGGCTTCCGTGACACTTCGCACCCTCTTCCCGCCTTTCTCCCAAACATCCGTTAAAGGCAGTGTCCCGTCAAAAACTCGATTTGTCAATGGCATCCTGTCCATAACTTACAGTTATCACTTTCAACACCTTTCCAGTCATTTTGCACTTCCAAGCTGATCTGAATGCAAATTATGCATTAAGACCCGAATGACTTCAAACTTTCAACCGCTCACAACTTCTTCCAAAAAATTCCGCGGCGGATAGGAAGCTAGTTTTGGAATCAATACATAAAGACGCTTTTAACAAGATCTCTTTCAGTCCATTTCTTCACTGCGATTTGGGATCTCTCCCTTGAAAGAAGAAAAAATTATTTACAAGCTTTTACAAATGGAGAAAGGAACTTTGGTCCTTTGCACATTCTGATTTGACTTACAAGGAAGGCATGTTTATTCGGAGTGGCCTTTTTAAAAGGAATGTTTACCAGATTGAAGGGCCATAAATGCTGACTCCAAATCTGCTTTTCTTATCTGCGATGCATTTGTGGACAAGGAGTTATGGGCGTTAACTGGAGAAAAAAATGAATGTACGATTATGTTTGAATGAGGTGCTAAAATCCTCCTAGCCCTCAAATAGAGCAACCAAGTGTAATATACTTTTCATTCAAAACTATTTATTGAAAAAGGTGCTATGATTATTATCACTGCCCCTCAAAGCGCTGGAAAGAATATTAAGGCGATTTTTGTCCAAGTTGCACGTATTCTTTCTTACTTCATTAAACGCTCTGACCCCTCTTCTACAAATGTTTCGCAGTTATGGAAGGCAGATTTAAAATTAGCGTTTCATGCTTTTCAATATGGTATACATGCCATTCAAAAAGACCACTTCGGCTAAATATGCTTCCTTTGTAAGGGAATAGACTTGCAGCCATTTCGTTCTGTGAAGCATTCTAGCTCTATCGAATATTGTCCCACGCATCATTAATACACTGTTGCATCAAAATCATTTTATATTGGGCTCAAAGATCAGCGAAAGTGCTACGAGAGCTGATCACAAACTGTCGTAGCGGCACATTTAAAAAACCATGAGGTCATTGTATACTACAAGCCTCACTAGTTCTAATTTTGAAACATAAATCCTGTATGTGCTTTTATAATCGAGTAATATCAAGTTTTACATGAAAAACCCGAAAAAATGACACAGCGTTTTCAGACCACCCCTTTTCTCAATTTTGGGCTCCGGAAAAAATCCGCTGAAAATATTTTTGGGTACTTCTATGTGTCTATCTTATAAAAACCAAGTTGAAAATCCGAGGAATTTTTTGGAAGGAGATCCGATTTTTGGGGCCCATGAAAATTTCTGATTTTTGGCCCAATATTTTACCTAGATTACGACTTGAGCGGATCTTGGGTGGTTTTTTCTACAGAGCTTGCTCCATTCTATCGAGTGGTGGCGTAGGTCTATTAGGAAAATGGGAACGGCTCAATTCATTTGGAAATGCAGTTTACTTTTGGGACAACCTAATACTTTTCAACATAAATTTTTGGAAAGCAACGCGTTTTGTTTCCCATCAAAGTCTTCCACTTGTTTGGTGGGTAATGGTTTACCTGCTGGCTACTGAATTTTACTCCCTGAAGTTGTGAAGGTGACTCTAGAACTTAGTTAGAGCTGGACAAGGTAAACACAGTGAGACGTCGGCCAAGTAAATTGGAATGCCCTTCAGTAATCATTCTAAGAAATTTGCGGGTAGGTCCTTGAACGAGCTTTTAAAGTATTATAGTATGTTGAATTGTATTTATTATAGTTGTTTAGCTCTTTACTTGTATTTAGAACTATTATTTATGAAATTCAAAATCCGGACTTACACTTTTGTGTAGGAACACAAAATTGTTTTGGTTCAAAAAGGCAAACGCATAAAACTGAAAGCCAAAGCAAGACTGCAAATAGTTGGTGCGGGATTTTTAGTGCAGACCTATGTTTCAGCCATCTTTTGAAAGCATTAGGCCTATAATGGGAATAAAAGGTTTAACATGGCAATGCATTTTGAAGCCGTGAGGGACTCAGTTAGGATTTCGTAATGCAAATGTTTTTGCTAAGCGATGGGATACTTTAAATGGGCTCCTAATGTTGTTGATGTGGTAAGAATTACGAAAGGGCATTATGATAGCATATATCAATTTAAATAGCATCGTACTTGCAAGGTCTTTCAGTGCTCCACTTGCTGAGGCGTGAGGTCTTTTTCCTTCTTCTGGCATATAATTCAATTTTAAGTTGTTACTGAACAATCAACTGCTCTTGATTATAGTTGTTGAAGAGAGGAATCTATCGGAAAAGTTCCCAGTACTTAAACAGAAATTGGTGCTTGATTTGCAAGTTAGAGATGAATTCTTTTGCATTAGAGATTCCGGAGCCACAAATTTTTTTTCACCATTCAATCAGCTGCCAGTTTCATTGTACATCGGCCAAATCAAAATCCTTCTCACAAGGCTCTATTTTTATTTGCAGTGATGATCTTACTAACATTTTTTTAGTCCATCAAGCATTATGATTGCGATGTTCAATTACCTCATAGTTGTTCTTTTGTTCATTGTTGGCCTTAACAGCAATGTGAACGGAGGTGAGCTTATTGCAGTCTGATTTTTTGAAGTATCAATTGCTGATGCTCTAGTTCCCCACTATTGGCCCGGTGGAAAATATGACATACATGCTGCCTGATCGGTCTTCAACTGATCGATCCATCATGATTGCTTTACCTTCTGTCTAAAAGCTAATCTTTCACAATAAAGATTAATCATTGTCTTTTAATTATTGTTATCCAAGATGAAAGTATAGATTGTTTGACATAGTTGACCATCTGAGAATAATGTAGTTCTGCAATTATTATATCGTGTAACTGGCTTCGCCTCGTCAAGTCAATAAGAAAGTCTTCAGACGTTGCATTCAGAAAGTTTCACTATGAGATAAAAAGTGGGGTAAAAGCCGTTAAGTACATCCCACGGAGTTTTGAAAGTTTTGAGGAGTTTGATTTTTTTTATTCAATGTTGTGCTTGTAACATTCTGAAAGTTTCACTATGAGAGTAAAAAGTGGGGTCGTTACAATCACAACGTTGAATAAAAAAATCGAACTCCTCAAAACTTTCAAAACTCCGTGGGATGTACTTAACGGCTAATTTGTTGGAAGTCAGACTTGGTCAATTCAGTATTAAAAAGCTATTTTCGATGTCTCATGATACCATATTATAGCATATCAAACAAATATCAAACAATACAATCTACAAAATGGAAGATGTTTGGAACATAAGTATTCCGAACTTTTTACCACTTTATCTATAATCTCCACAGTTATCCACTCGACCATCCCTCCACAACTGACATTCCTCGGTGCCGCTAACTTAAGCGATCCGTGGTCGTCCTGCGGAAACCATCGCTCGTAACTTTTTCTAGAAGATCATTGAGCAGCTATGGAGCATGGATTTGCTATCAGTGCACCAAGATCAGCACAATGATATGCATCACGTGTGGGAACCCCACTTCGACCGAGGGTCCTACCCTTGTAAAATAGGAAATGTTTAGAATTTTTTATAAAGTGATTATGTTAGGTGCAGCAAAAATGAAGGCTCTTCTGATGATAATGTATGCTGTTTTCCATTTTTACAGTCGTTTCAGCACTATTGATGCATTTCAGCGGCACATTATTACAACAATTTGAATAAAATAAAGGCTATTTGTTGCATTGTTGAGTAACTGTGCCCAAAATATGGTGTTTCACAGTTATTTTCTTCTTATTTCTCATCAAAAAATGCATAGGATCGTTGTTGGTGTTTCTTAATAATGTTGTTCCACAAAACGTGAGTCGCAAGTAGACTATGTGGAAATTTAGGCTTCATAAACCAGTGCAAATGAACTACTTATGCGATTTCCAAGTTTATGAATTCTTTGCAACAACGCTTACATTTCTCTTTCTGACTAAAGACACGAACTTGTCATACACTTTCTTGAAATTTTTTGCTAAGGCATCCCCACAGTTTTTGGCAAAAAGCTGTTTCTAGTGGAAAGGCAATGCCTCAGCAAAACGAGCATCTCAAAATTTTGATATGATTGGTTGCTTGTACAAATGAAAAAATTAGCAAATAGGAGCGCATGGCATGGTACTCTTGCCTAAAAAGGCTGCAGCCAAACCGTGCGCGCAAGGTACTTTTACCAGCGCTCGGACGAGTACAATTTTTCTCCCATTGTCGGAGGCGGCCTGAAGAAATCTTATACCCATAAGGGTCACTAAGACTCCCTTGGTGAAAACGGTTTCACTCGTTCAACAAATGTTGGGACCTGGAAAATGCTGGTTTTCGCCGTTCTCGCGTCTTCTAGAATGAGGATTTTTGGGATCAGCGCATAGGATTAGCTCGTAAACAAAGAAAGTTCAGTGCCTTACTGCTTTGCCGCCAGTTACTGCCTTTGGCCAAAAAAGTCACATAAGTAAGTCAAAATGGTATCACTGGCGTTCCTCCAAAGTAGTTCTTATTGAGTTCCATCAGCTATTATAGCTGCCTTATAAAATCTCTCAAATTCTCCTTGCATTTCAAATAACATAAAAAACAGGAAGTAAAATAATAACTTTAACTTTTTGTTGGCTAACTTGATGGCCCGTTGCTGTGCCTTCTTATTCTTACAGCAGCACTCTTTTTCTCTCTTCCCCTCGATCAAATTCTCACAAATTGCCCAATGTTAAACACCTTCCATTGCGTTGGGTAGAGAAACAGATCCTTTGATTAGGCGCATTCTCCGCGGATCACCTGGTCTTTCGCTCATGCTAGTGCATACCGTGTTAGGGCCAGCGCTCTCGTAAGCAGCGAACTGAGATATTCGTTCCCCCCAGTCAATTGTTCACCCATGAGGGCAATCGCATACGAGCATTCCATGCTCATCTTTGCGCACGTGCGATTAGATTTGGCAAGTTAATTGTAAGATTCAAGAATAGCAGAGAGGTAGCAAAAATAGCCAGCTTTTACCACTTTGCAGGTACTTATGGAAATAAGATGAGTACGATGACTTCAATCCAAAATGACATGTAGTGTGCTATTGATAAGAATACATTGCTCTGTACGCGAACAACCGCCGTTTCAAATTGGAAAGAAAAATCCATAAAACATCTTCACGCAGTCTGCAAATGTGTTTAATATAATCGTCGTTGCACTTTATGACTCAATTTAGATTTGTTTGCGGTATCCACGAAAGGTGGTAACCCTTTTTTTGAAATCAGCGAAAGTCCAAAGCGTCAACGGGATCAAAGTATATAATAATTTCGTAAAAAACCAAAGACTATTCGGTACTTTTGCGTTATCCGGACCCATTTTTCAAAAGGCTCTCATAACATACTTTCTTTTGTTTAAGAATAATTCTTGTTGATTCTACGAAGACCGCCTCCCCGCCAGTGTCAAGAAATTTTGACACGTTTAGTCCATTTTGACTTGTTTTTTAATTATTTCCGGTGATGTTAAAAAGCGTTTGTGACCACCTTAAAGGCAATGTCCGGGCAAAAACTCGATTTCAAGATGTGGTTGCACGGGCCTATTCCCCTTGCTGAATCCGAAAATCCACACTAAAGCATGAAAACGGCGAAAAAGGGCTCTAGCGCAGGAGGGAAACAGCAAGTGGACGGGATCCTCCCCATTGTGAATTCACGCTCTCAGCTTCCGAAGCAGTCTTTTCGATTCCGCTAGCCGTCCTAACATCGCTACCGGCCAAGTGCGAATGATTGACTCGAAATCGGAAGCGAGAAGATCGCTCCGGAAGCTGGGAGCGTTGATTCACAGTGGAGAGAACCCCGCCCACTTGCTGACTTCCCTCCTGCCTTTGAGTCGTTTTTCGCCGTTTTCGCGCTCTCCAATGTGCATTTTCGGATTCAGCATAGCGAATAGGCCCGGGTAAGCAAAAAATCTCAAGATCGAGTATTTGTCCGGACCTGCCTTTAAAACTTTTCAATTGTTTTCTATGAAAGTCAGGTTGTCTAGAACTTATCGAGAACATCTTAATTCTTTCAGCAGTAATTCAAACTTGGCTTCCTATTGAATTTTCGGCCATGCCAATTTACTCAAGAGAGACTATAAATGATGGCTTGCGGTATCTCGCTGCTGCTTGTTTCGCCGCTTGGATAATGAAATCCTATCACACTTTTCCATTTTGAGCAAATCTAATCTGTACAATAATAACAAGATGACGTTATTATTATAGCAGTGTTCATTTCTGAAATCCTTTATTTGAAAATGGGGCAGTGACTTACAAGAGAGGTCGGATCAGTCGAAGGGGCCTTTCCAAATGGTTTATATACTATTTTGAAGAGCGTTAAACGCTGACTCCGAATCTGTCTTCAATATCTGCCGAGCGCCTCTGGAAGCCGAGTTATGAGCGTTCTTTGGGTTGAAAAATTGAATGCGTAATTAAAGCAAAATTCGTCAGAATTGCTCAAATGGTCCAATGTTGGTTAACGGAACACTCCGTTTCAAAGGATACTTTCTGTCCAAAACACTCACACTACATGTTGCTCTATTTAGGCGCTGAAAACTCCGTAGTAGCTGATTTTACTTGGATTCTGCGCTCATTTTTCGCTTTAAAAAACATCTATAACTCGGCATGCAGAGGCGCTCGGCAGATAGCAAAATCAGATTCGGAATCAGCGTTCAAAGCTCTTCAAAATGGTATATGACTTATTCGGAAAGGCCACTTCGACTAATCGGAATTCCCTTCTTAGATACAAAAGATAACTTGATGCAGTTTTTCCAAAAGAATAGTCTGCTTCAATTCCAAATCTCTATCAGTATTTTTTGTTTTTTTTTTCTGGAGAAAGACACCCAACGGAGGACTACAATTGACGCAATGCAGTTTTCATATTTATACTTTAGCGTTACCTTACTCCACTACGCTTTTTCACAAAATCTTTGGTTATCTAAAATTTGAGCAGATTGTACAGTTTCAGGTGTTTATTACATTGTGGCTCGAACTCTTTTTCTTGATTCTCTTCCAAATCCCAAATGGAAGAGAAGTTGGTAAATATCATAAAGACGCTTACGAGAATTCGATTTGAACAAGCTCTAGACTTTTGTGACGCCCTCCACCCCCTGTGATGTTCAGAAGGACGACTTGAGACTCCTGATTGCTAGGATTTAAGGACCCGCTTAACAGTAGAATTAGAATTGTCACGAAGAGGTAGAAATTCGACAGAAATTCGACGTTTCTAAGCCTGAGTGAACACCGGCGAATAAGTGAGGTGAATGTGAGACAAAAGATTGCAGTCGAGTTTTCATGCTACTTACAAATTGACAATGCCTTCGTACTTTTACTGCCACTGTGACATTATAAAGCACCAATTTGAATACCTTGATAAATCGTTTGGGGAACATTGTGTCGCGTAAAAATGACTGTTCGCAGAAACAATGTTCGTTGCCGAAACAACTGTCTAGTAGAAGATCCGACGCTCAACATAGTGCTCTCGCGGTGCCGAGATGTACATGAGCAAACAGCTACAAATGTGCGATTAGCAACATTCTCTACCCTCAATTTCTACTCTCTTGCTAAATCAGCCTTGACAGTACGCCTTCACAATTGAATGTAACTACGATACAAAATTTTCTAAGGATTTAAGAAAAATAATTAGATCACAAAAATTCCTAAAAATATAAATATACCCGAGGCTTTTCAATTAGAGGTATCACAGTTTGATATTCCATTTCTTCTCATCGGAAGCATGCATGACATACTAAATTTTAGCACGATTTTGTGTTATTAGCAAGTTGATTCTGCAAAAATATTGTTGACTTTGAAAGGAAAGATGTTCAGGCGCTAGGCACCGTGGGAGATAAGTGAAATGCACAGATCACTCGTACATGCTTAATTGTGCTGGGCTATGTACCATAAAGCAATTTTGCGAATATGTGAAACGTAAATGATCATTTGACTTTGAAATAATCTGAGAATACTTTTCTGTCTCAGAATTCCAAGCTAGCTTCGATGCAAGCGACAAAGCCGCTTGCAATCAGAAGTAATTGGAAACAGGTTGTTGCAATTACTCATCGGGCAATGACCCGAATAACCCTTAGTCCCTGGATCGACACTTTATCAAAGTTCAGGTTCTATGGGAACGCCATGCGCAAATTTCGTGAAATTTGCAGTAGCGGATTACAAGGGGGAGGTGCAAAAATTCTTGACATTAGCTTATGAATATAAACTATGCAGAATTGCTTTCACATTTAAATAAGTAAAATGTTTTTGAATTTTTGAAGTCAGGTTAGCTCTGTAGAGCATTTTCTCGGGGGGGGGGGGGGTCGCTCTTTTTCTTTTCAGCAACCAGTTCCTTCAAGCGTTCCTCCACTTCAGCTTCTAGCGAGCTGGCATAGTACTCCATCGTATTCGTAACGTAATCCATAAGGTTCAACTTTCTGGAAGGAAAATTTGCAGAGGAATTAGAAGGCAGGATTTTGTTACCCATTTTCCACTCTGCAGAGGTGTAAGTAGCCGTTTGACTTTTTTCATATCTGGTCAATGTCTCGGCCACTCGGACCAACATTCGCCGATAAGATGGATCTAAACAAAATTTCAAAAACTTGGATTACGGTAGAAGATGCTGTAAACACTTACCAAAGCAGGGGTAATTTCGATGGTTTCACTTTCGAGACTTGGCCTAACCGGGTCCATACTCGCTTTTGTGACCAAGTATACAATTTCTGAAGAATTTTTGGAGTTTAAAGACTAACCCAAGCTGGTTTTTTGGTGACCAGTTCACTTGCAATTATAGCGTAACTGCATTCGAATTAAAGAAAAATTCAACTCTCAGTGGCCATTCAAAAATTTTGCGGAAGAAAAAAAATGACATAAAATTTTTTTAGATGAAGGCCTATAAAAACTTTTTTGGATGCTTTACAGCTTTTCAGTCGTATAACCTCGGAATTTTGAAAAATGGGGACCTACTCTGAATTTTCAAAAACTATCTTAAACATTCACAGCTGAAAACGATTCATTATCACTATTTTATCACGCATGTAGGCAACTTCAATTTCAAAAATTCAAATTTCAAGGTCGCGGCGGGGAGGGGGGGGGGGGTTATAGGTGAGAATTCGCGTGAAAAACGATGTTAAAATCAATGGACCTGTACACGTCTCCTTTTTGCGTTCCCATCTCGTCTGCTTCCCCGCGCAAAAATTTTGGTGCTGTTCATAACTGCTCTGAAGATTCACATAGTGATTTCTTCGATGCCGTATTGCTAGCGTATACCTTCTCGTGCTCGACGTTCGTATTTCTTTATGCATGACATCCCATAATAAGATACTTCACTTGCCAACAATCATCAACAGTGCAATTCTGAATAGACTATTAGGTTTACCTGACTTTCTAAAAGAATCAGAAAAATCTACCTGAGATGTAAATTGCCCATGTTTAATCATGGGAGAAACGTGAATGAAATGTAATTCCTGCGAATGAAAATAAAGAATATTTTTGATAATATTTTTTATTTCAAAATATTTGAAAGTGCTTAAAGGAAGCAGTCGTTTTGCACTACAATCTTCAAAACTGCGCTCATCGAGACGCGTTCCCGCCGCAGCAAAGCTTGCAAGTCCTTGATTGCGTCGGTGCGGTCCCGGATGGAAAATACCACAGTGCAGAGTGGCCTAGGCTAAAAAACCCTCAAGTACAGTCGAGTAGATTTAGCGGTAAATATAGTGTGCCTGCACAGAAGGTGAAATGCGATGAAATTTGCGCGTGAACAAGTAGCCACGTCAGTACCGCGGGTTTCTTGCGCGCGCAATTGGCCGGCGTCACAGTCGAAACTATTTCTTCACGCGCCAATTTTACCGCATTTCACCTTCTGCGCAAGCACACTATATTTACCGCTAAATCTACTCGACTGTAGAGACCCGTTCGAGATTCCGGATATGAACTGAAGCAGGAGGGTTGCGGTAGAGCGCGGCACTCTCAGCCCTCAGTTTCATTGCCTCAGGTGGTGTTGTGCTCTACCGCCAACAGCCTGCTCCAGAATTAACTCCAAAATTGTCCAACAGGTGTTACTAGGTTGAGGATGACTGCAGCTATATCATCATCGACAATATAAAGACGAAATCCGTATGTAGAGATCATCAAACCTAAGCAGAGTGGAATGCGTAAACGCAGTAGGCGGATCGTTTCCATAGTAGAAATAGCATATTTTCTCAGTTTCTGCTTTCGTATCAAGTACATCCGAGTGAGCTCCAGATATTGATGATGAAAATGATTGTGACGTGCTCTAAATGCAGAGTTAATGAAAAAAATTTATTAGGTACCCTTGATTCAACTGGCTTGGCTCTGGAAGGTGGGACTTCGTACCTAATTAAGGCTAGGTAATGATCAGAGAGGACGCGCGTGGGAGAAATGCAGATTACGTTGCGGGGGCGAGCGGCCTTAATCAGGTCACAAAGCCCCGCCTTCCACCCGCCAAGCCATTGATCAAATGTCATGCCTAAGATGAGAGAAAAAGCTTACCTTAAACACGGGTTTTTTAAGTTTATGTGACGGAATCTTCCATAAAGCATCTTGTCTCCTTTTTTCGTTTTCTCTTTCTCTGCAGATAAGCTATTTATCACTATCGTTCTGAGATTTCATAAGGGGCGGGAAGGAGGTCGCCCTTCGAAACATTTTTTGGACTTTTTTCCAGAATATTTGTGACCTGTAACTCCGAATTGAAGAAGAAGAAGCGTGGCATTTTACGTACTAGGTTGATGCATAGTTCCTATACAAGATAGGTACAGACCGCATTAATACACATTTCTTCTATATCCTAAATAATTCCTAATATACCTTTCGATAAAGCAAAGCTAAAGTCTACTGCATGAAGAAGGCGCAGAAGCAATATTAGTTGGGCGGGCGCGAACGCGGCGCGCACGCATCGTCACCTTGTAAATCTTGCGCCTCATGCGCTCTGCGGCTAATAAAGCCGCGTTCGCGTCCAAAGATATTGCGCCTTCGGCATGCAGCAGCGCATAGCTCTGCAAGATTTGAACGGGAGCAGGACGGTCGCGGTAGAGCGCGGCACTGTACAAGATAGTGCTCAAAGTTTTGCAACACCCTTGGTCCAAGCGAAGATTCAAGCCAAAAGCGGAAAAGATCTTAGCGTCCCAAACAATCAAGAAAAACTTGGTCCGTTCAAAACTGGTCAATTGGTACAAGCCCTTTCAGAAAATCCTTCAAAAATTCTAACTTGCTCATGTTGGCATTTCATATAAGACATTTCTTTCGGCCCTTTCTGCATTTTCTATTAGCTAGAAACTGAGAAAACGAAGATTTTTATTTTTTAACCATTTTTTGAACGGAGTAGCTAAATGACGTATCTTCTGCGCCTTCTTTTCTGTTTTTTGTTTTCCAAATCCCAAGCTGGTTTTTTGGTGACCAGTTCACTTGCAATTATAGCGTAACTGCATTCGAATTAAAGAAAAATTCAACTCTCAGTGGCCATTCAAAAATTTTGCGGAAGAAAAAAAATGACATAAAATTTTTTTAGATGAAGGCCTATAAAAACTTTTTTGGATGCTTTACAGCTTTTCAGTCGTATAACCTCGGAATTTTGAAAAATGGGGACCTACTCTGAATTTTCAAAAACTATCTTAAACATTCACAGCTGAAAACGATTCATTATCACTATTTTATCACGCATGTAGGCAACTTCAATTTCAAAAATTCAAATTTCAAGGTCGCGGCGGGGAGGGGGGGGGGTTATAGGTGAGAATTCGCGTGAAAAACGATGTTAAAATCAATGGACCTGTACACGTCTCCTTTTTGCGTTCCCATCTCGTCTGCTTCCCCGCGCAAAAATTTTGGTGCTGTTCATAACTGCTCTGAAGATTCACATAGTGATTTCTTCGATGCCGTATTGCTAGCGTATACCTTCTCGTGCTCGACGTTCGTATTTCTTTATGCATGACATCCCATAATAAGATACTTCACTTGCCAACAATCATCAACAGTGCAATTCTGAATAGACTATTAGGTTTACCTGACTTTCTAAAAGAATCAGAAAAATCTACCTGAGATGTAAATTGCCCATGTTTAATCATGGGAGAAACGTGAATGAAATGTAATTCCTGCGAATGAAAATAAAGAATATTTTTGATAATATTTTTTATTTCAAAATATTTGAAAGTGCTTAAAGGAAGCAGTCGTTTTGCACTACAATCTTCAAAACTGCGCTCATCGAGACGCGTTCCCGCCGCAGCAAAGCTTGCAAGTCCTTGATTGCGTCGGTGCGGTCCCGGATGGAAAATACCACAGTGCAGAGTGGCCTAGGCTAAAAAACCCTCAAGTACAGGTGAGTAGATTTAGCGGTAAATATAGTGTGCCTGCACAGAAGGTGAAATGCGATGAAATTTGCGCGTGAACAAGTAGCCACGTCAGTACCGCGGGTTTCTTGCGCGCGCAATTGGCCGGCGTCACAGTCGAAACTATTTCTTCACGCGCCAATTTTACCGCATTTCACCTTCTGCGCAAGCACACTATATTTACCGCTAAATCTACTCGACTGTAGAGACCCGTTCGAGATTCCGGATATGAACTGAAGCAGGAGGGTTGCGGTAGAGCGCGGCACTCTCAGCCCTCAGTTTCATTGCCTCAGGTGGTGTTGTGCTCTACCGCCAACAGCCTGCTCCAGAATTAACTCCAAAATTGTCCAACAGGTGTTACTAGGTTGAGGATGACTGCAGCTATATCATCATCGACAATATAAAGACGAAATCCGTATGTAGAGATCATCAAACCTAAGCAGAGTGGAATGCGTAAACGCAGTAGGCGGATCGTTTCCATAGTAGAAATAGCATATTTTCTCAGTTTCTGCTTTCGTATCAAGTACATCCGAGTGAGCTCCAGATATTGATGATGAAAATGATTGTGACGTGCTCTAAATGCAGAGTTAATGAAAAAAATTTATTAGGTACCCTTGATTCAACTGGCTTGGCTCTGGAAGGTGGGACTTCGTACCTAATTAAGGCTAGGTAATGATCAGAGAGGACGCGCGTGGGAGAAATGCAGATTACGTTGCGGGGGCGAGCGGCCTTAATCAGGTCACAAAGCCCCGCCTTCCACCCGCCAAGCCATTGATCAAATGTCATGCCTAAGATGAGAGAAAAAGCTTACCTTAAACACGGGTTTTTTAAGTTTATGTGACGGAATCTTCCATAAAGCATCTTGTCTCCTTTTTTCGTTTTCTCTTTCTCTGCAGATAAGCTATTTATCACTATCGTTCTGAGATTTCATAAGGGGCGGGAAGGAGGTCGCCCTTCGAAACATTTTTTGGACTTTTTTCCAGAATATTTGTGACCTGTAACTCCGAATTGAAGAAGAAGAAGCGTGGCATTTTACGTACTAGGTTGATGCATAGTTCCTATACAAGATAGGTACAGACCGCATTAATACACATTTCTTCTATATCCTAAATAATTCCTAATATACCTTTCGATAAAGCAAAGCTAAAGTCTACTGCATGAAGAAGGCGCAGAAGCAATATTAGTTGGGCGGGCGCGAACGCGGCGCGCACGCATCGTCACCTTGTAAATCTTGCGCCTCATGCGCTCTGCGGCTAATAAAGCCGCGTTCGCGTCCAAAGATATTGCGCCTTCGGCATGCAGCAGCGCATAGCTCTGCAAGATTTGAACGGGAGCAGGACGGTCGCGGTAGAGCGCGGCACTGTACAAGATAGTGCTCAAAGTTTTGCAACACCCTTGGTCCAAGCGAAGATTCAAGCCAAAAGCGGAAAAGATCTTAGCGTCCCAAACAATCAAGAAAAACTTGGTCCGTTCAAAACTGGTCAATTGGTACAAGCCCTTTCAGAAAATCCTTCAAAAATTCTAACTTGCTCATGTTGGCATTTCATATAAGACATTTCTTTCGGCCCTTTCTGCATTTTCTATTAGCTAGAAACTGAGAAAACGAAGATTTTTATTTTTTAACCATTTTTTGAACGGAGTAGCTAAATGACGTATCTTCTGCGCCTTCTTTTCTGTTTTTTGTTTTCCAAATCCCAAGCTGGTTTTTTGGTGACCAGTTCACTTGCAATTATAGCGTAACTGCATTCGAATTAAAGAAAAATTCAACTCTCAGTGGCCATTCAAAAATTTTGCGGAAGAAAAAAAATGACATAAAATTTTTTTAGATGAAGGCCTATAAAAACTTTTTTGGATGCTTTACAGCTTTTCAGTCGTATAACCTCGGAATTTTGAAAAATGGGGACCTACTCTGAATTTTCAAAAACTATCTTAAACATTCACAGCTGAAAACGATTCATTATCACTATTTTATCACGCATGTAGGCAACTTCAATTTCAAAAATTCAAATTTCAAGGTCGCGGCGGGGAGGGGGGGGGGTTATAGGTGAGAATTCGCGTGAAAAACGATGTTAAAATCAATGGACCTGTACACGTCTCCTTTTTGCGTTCCCATCTCGTCTGCTTCCCCGCGCAAAAATTTTGGTGCTGTTCATAACTGCTCTGAAGATTCACATAGTGATTTCTTCGATGCCGTATTGCTAGCGTATACCTTCTCGTGCTCGACGTTCGTATTTCTTTATGCATGACATCCCATAATAAGATACTTCACTTGCCAACAATCATCAACAGTGCAATTCTGAATAGACTATTAGGTTTACCTGACTTTCTAAAAGAATCAGAAAAATCTACCTGAGATGTAAATTGCCCATGTTTAATCATGGGAGAAACGTGAATGAAATGTAATTCCTGCGAATGAAAATAAAGAATATTTTTGATAATATTTTTTATTTCAAAATATTTGAAAGTGCTTAAAGGAAGCAGTCGTTTTGCACTACAATCTTCAAAACTGCGCTCATCGAGACGCGTTCCCGCCGCAGCAAAGCTTGCAAGTCCTTGATTGCGTCGGTGCGGTCCCGGATGGAAAATACCACAGTGCAGAGTGGCCTAGGCTAAAAAACCCTCAAGTACAGGTGAGTAGATTTAGCGGTAAATATAGTGTGCCTGCACAGAAGGTGAAATGCGATGAAATTTGCGCGTGAACAAGTAGCCACGTCAGTACCGCGGGTTTCTTGCGCGCGCAATTGGCCGGCGTCACAGTCGAAACTATTTCTTCACGCGCCAATTTTACCGCATTTCACCTTCTGCGCAAGCACACTATATTTACCGCTAAATCTACTCGACTGTAGAGACCCGTTCGAGATTCCGGATATGAACTGAAGCAGGAGGGTTGCGGTAGAGCGCGGCACTCTCAGCCCTCAGTTTCATTGCCTCAGGTGGTGTTGTGCTCTACCGCCAACAGCCTGCTCCAGAATTAACTCCAAAATTGTCCAACAGGTGTTACTAGGTTGAGGATGACTGCAGCTATATCATCATCGACAATATAAAGACGAAATCCGTATGTAGAGATCATCAAACCTAAGCAGAGTGGAATGCGTAAACGCAGTAGGCGGATCGTTTCCATAGTAGAAATAGCATATTTTCTCAGTTTCTGCTTTCGTATCAAGTACATCCGAGTGAGCTCCAGATATTGATGATGAAAATGATTGTGACGTGCTCTAAATGCAGAGTTAATGAAAAAAATTTATTAGGTACCCTTGATTCAACTGGCTTGGCTCTGGAAGGTGGGACTTCGTACCTAATTAAGGCTAGGTAATGATCAGAGAGGACGCGCGTGGGAGAAATGCAGATCGTTGCGGGGGCGAGCGGCCTTAATCAGGTCACAAAGCCCCGCCTTCCACCCGCCAAGCCATTGATCAAATGTCATGCCTAAGATGAGAGAAAAAGCTTACCTTAAACACGGGTTTTTTAAGTTTATGTGACGGAATCTTCCATAAAGCATCTTGTCTCCTTTTTTCGTTTTCTCTTTCTCTGCAGATAAGCTATTTATCACTATCGTTCTGAGATTTCATAAGGGGCGGGAAGGAGGTCGCCCTTCGAAACATTTTTTGGACTTTTTTCCAGAATATTTGTGACCTGTAACTCCGAATTGAAGAAGAAGAAGCGTGGCATTTTACGTACTAGGTTGATGCATAGTTCCTATACAAGATAGGTACAGACCGCATTAATACACATTTCTTCTATATCCTAAATAATTCCTAATATACCTTTCGATAAAGCAAAGCTAAAGTCTACTGCATGAAGAAGGCGCAGAAGCAATATTAGTTGGGCGGGCGCGAACGCGGCGCGCACGCATCGTCACCTTGTAAATCTTGCGCCTCATGCGCTCTGCGGCTAAGAAAACCGCGTTCGCGTCCAAAGATATTGCGCCTTCGGCATGCAGCAGCGCATAGCTCTGCAAGATTTGAACGGGAGCAGGACGGTCGCGGTAGAGCGCGGCACTGTACAAGATAGTGCTCAAAGTTTTGCAACACCCTTGGTCCAAGCGAAGATTCAAGCCAAAAGCGGAAAAGATCTTAGCGTCCCAAACAATCAAGAAAAACTTGGTCCGTTCAAAACTGGTCAATTGGTACAAGCCCTTTCAGAAAATCCTTCAAAAATTCTAACTTGCTCATGTTGGCATTTCATATAAGACATTTCTTTCGGCCCTTTCTGCATTTTCTATTAGCTAGAAACTGAGAAAACGAAGATTTTTATTTTTTAACCATTTTTTGAACGGAGTAGCTAAATGACGTATCTTCTGCGCCTTCTTTTCTGTTTTTTGTTTTCCAAATCCCAAGCTGGTTTTTTGGTGACCAGTTCACTTGCAATTATAGCGTAACTGCATTCGAATTAAAGAAAAATTCAACTCTCAGTGGCCATTCAAAAATTTTGCGGAAGAAAAAAAATGACATAAAATTTTTTTAGATGAAGGCCTATAAAAACTTTTTTGGATGCTTTACAGCTTTTCAGTCGTATAACCTCGGAATTTTGAAAAATGGGGACCTACTCTGAATTTTCAAAAACTATCTTAAACATTCACAGCTGAAAACGATTCATTATCACTATTTTATCACGCATGTAGGCAACTTCAATTTCAAAAATTCAAATTTCAAGGTCGCGGCGGGGAGGGGGGGGGGTTATAGGTGAGAATTCGCGTGAAAAACGATGTTAAAATCAATGGACCTGTACACGTCTCCTTTTTGCGTTCCCATCTCGTCTGCTTCCCCGCGCAAAAATTTTGGTGCTGTTCATAACTGCTCTGAAGATTCACATAGTGATTTCTTCGATGCCGTATTGCTAGCGTATACCTTCTCGTGCTCGACGTTCGTATTTCTTTATGCATGACATCCCATAATAAGATACTTCACTTGCCAACAATCATCAACAGTGCAATTCTGAATAGACTATTAGGTTTACCTGACTTTCTAAAAGAATCAGAAAAATCTACCTGAGATGTAAATTGCCCATGTTTAATCATGGGAGAAACGTGAATGAAATGTAATTCCTGCGAATGAAAATAAAGAATATTTTTGATAATATTTTATATTTCAAAATATTTGAAAGTGCTTAAAGGAAGCAGTCGTTTTGCACTACAATCTTCAAAACTGCGCTCATCGAGACGCGTTCCCGCCGCAGCAAAGCTTGCAAGTCCTTGATTGCGTCGGTGCGGTCCCGGATGGAAAATACCACAGTGCAGAGTGGCCTAGGCTAAAAAACCCTCAAGTACAGTCGAGTAGATTTAGCGGTAAATATAGTGTGCCTGCACAGAAGGTGAAATGCGATGAAATTTGCGCGTGAACAAGTAGCCACGTCAGTACCGCGGGTTTCTTGCGCGCGCAATTGGCCGGCGTCACAGTCGAAACTATTTCTTCACGCGCCAATTTTACCGCATTTCACCTTCTGCGCAAGCACACTATATTTACCGCTAAATCTACTCGACTGTAGAGACCCGTTCGAGATTCCGGATATGAACTGAAGCAGGAGGGTTGCGGTAGAGCGCGGCACTCTCAGCCCTCAGTTTCATTGCCTCAGGTGGTGTTGTGCTCTACCGCCAACAGCCTGCTCCAGAATTAACTCCAAAATTGTCCAACAGGTGTTACTAGGTTGAGGATGACTGCAGCTATATCATCATCGACAATATAAAGACGAAATCCGTATGTAGAGATCATCAAACCTAAGCAGAGTGGAATGCGTAAACGCAGTAGGCGGATCGTTTCCATAGTAGAAATAGCATATTTTCTCAGTTTCTGCTTTCGTATCAAGTACATCCGAGTGAGCTCCAGATATTGATGATGAAAATGATTGTGACGTGCTCTAAATGCAGAGTTAATGAAAAAAATTTATTAGGTACCCTTGATTCAACTGGCTTGGCTCTGGAAGGTGGGACTTCGTACCTAATTAAGGCTAGGTAATGATCAGAGAGGACGCGCGTGGGAGAAATGCAGATTACGTTGCGGGGGCGAGCGGCCTTAATCAGGTCACAAAGCCCCGCCTTCCACCCGCCAAGCCATTGATCAAATGTCATGCCTAAGATGAGAGAAAAAGCTTACCTTAAACACGGGTTTTTTAAGTTTATGTGACGGAATCTTCCATAAAGCATCTTGTCTCCTTTTTTCGTTTTCTCTTTCTCTGCAGATAAGCTATTTATCACTATCGTTCTGAGATTTCATAAGGGGCGGGAAGGAGGTCGCCCTTCGAAACATTTTTTGGACTTTTTTCCAGAATATTTGTGACCTGTAACTCCGAATTGAAGAAGAAGAAGCGTGGCATTTTACGTACTAGGTTGATGCATAGTTCCTATACAAGATAGGTACAGACCGCATTAATACACATTTCTTCTATATCCTAAATAATTCCTAATATACCTTTCGATAAAGCAAAGCTAAAGTCTACTGCATGAAGAAGGCGCAGAAGCAATATTAGTTGGGCGGGCGCGAACGCGGCGCGCACGCATCGTCACCTTGTAAATCTTGCGCCTCATGCGCTCTGCGGCTAATAAAGCCGCGTTCGCGTCCAAAGATATTGCGCCTTCGGCATGCAGCAGCGCATAGCTCTGCAAGATTTGAACGGGAGCAGGACGGTCGCGGTAGAGCGCGGCACTGTACAAGATAGTGCTCAAAGTTTTGCAACACCCTTGGTCCAAGCGAAGATTCAAGCCAAAAGCGGAAAAGATCTTAGCGTCCCAAACAATCAAGAAAAACTTGGTCCGTTCAAAACTGGTCAATTGGTACAAGCCCTTTCAGAAAATCCTTCAAAAATTCTAACTTGCTCATGTTGGCATTTCATATAAGACATTTCTTTCGGCCCTTTCTGCATTTTCTATTAGCTAGAAACTGAGAAAACGAAGATTTTTATTTTTTAACCATTTTTTGAACGGAGTAGCTAAATGACGTATCTTCTGCGCCTTCTTTTCTGTTTTTTGTTTTCCAAATCCCAAGCTGGTTTTTTGGTGACCAGTTCACTTGCAATTATAGCGTAACTGCATTCGAATTAAAGAAAAATTCAACTCTCAGTGGCCATTCAAAAATTTTGCGGAAGAAAAAAAATGACATAAAATTTTTTTAGATGAAGGCCTATAAAAACTTTTTTGGATGCTTTACAGCTTTTCAGTCGTATAACCTCGGAATTTTGAAAAATGGGGACCTACTCTGAATTTTCAAAAACTATCTTAAACATTCACAGCTGAAAACGATTCATTATCACTATTTTATCACGCATGTAGGCAACTTCAATTTCAAAAATTCAAATTTCAAGGTCGCGGCGGGGAGGGGGGGGGGGGGTTATAGGTGAGAATTCGCGTGAAAAACGATGTTAAAATCAATGGACCTGTACACGTCTCCTTTTTGCGTTCCCATCTCGTCTGCTTCCCCGCGCAAAAATTTTGGTGCTGTTCATAACTGCTCTGAAGATTCACATAGTGATTTCTTCGATGCCGTATTGCTAGCGTATACCTTCTCGTGCTCGACGTTCGTATTTCTTTATGCATGACATCCCATAATAAGATACTTCACTTGCCAACAATCATCAACAGTGCAATTCTGAATAGACTATTAGGTTTACCTGACTTTCTAAAAGAATCAGAAAAATCTACCTGAGATGTAAATTGCCCATGTTTAATCATGGGAGAAACGTGAATGAAATGTAATTCCTGCGAATGAAAATAAAGAATATTTTTGATAATATTTTTTATTTCAAAATATTTGAAAGTGCTTAAAGGAAGCAGTCGTTTTGCACTACAATCTTCAAAACTGCGCTCATCGAGACGCGTTCCCGCCGCAGCAAAGCTTGCAAGTCCTTGATTGCGTCGGTGCGGTCCCGGATGGAAAATACCACAGTGCAGAGTGGCCTAGGCTAAAAAACCCTCAAGTACAGGTGAGTAGATTTAGCGGTAAATATAGTGTGCCTGCACAGAAGGTGAAATGCGATGAAATTTGCGCGTGAACAAGTAGCCACGTCAGTACCGCGGGTTTCTTGCGCGCGCAATTGGCCGGCGTCACAGTCGAAACTATTTCTTCACGCGCCAATTTTACCGCATTTCACCTTCTGCGCAAGCACACTATATTTACCGCTAAATCTACTCGACTGTAGAGACCCGTTCGAGATTCCGGATATGAACTGAAGCAGGAGGGTTGCGGTAGAGCGCGGCACTCTCAGCCCTCAGTTTCATTGCCTCAGGTGGTGTTGTGCTCTACCGCCAACAGCCTGCTCCAGAATTAACTCCAAAATTGTCCAACAGGTGTTACTAGGTTGAGGATGACTGCAGCTATATCATCATCGACAATATAAAGACGAAATCCGTATGTAGAGATCATCAAACCTAAGCAGAGTGGAATGCGTAAACGCAGTAGGCGGATCGTTTCCATAGTAGAAATAGCATATTTTCTCAGTTTCTGCTTTCGTATCAAGTACATCCGAGTGAGCTCCAGATATTGATGATGAAAATGATTGTGACGTGCTCTAAATGCAGAGTTAATGAAAAAAATTTATTAGGTACCCTTGATTCAACTGGCTTGGCTCTGGAAGGTGGGACTTCGTACCTAATTAAGGCTAGGTAATGATCAGAGAGGACGCGCGTGGGAGAAATGCAGATTACGTTGCGGGGGCGAGCGGCCTTAATCAGGTCACAAAGCCCCGCCTTCCACCCGCCAAGCCATTGATCAAATGTCATGCCTAAGATGAGAGAAAAAGCTTACCTTAAACACGGGTTTTTTAAGTTTATGTGACGGAATCTTCCATAAAGCATCTTGTCTCCTTTTTTCGTTTTCTCTTTCTCTGCAGATAAGCTATTTATCACTATCGTTCTGAGATTTCATAAGGGGCGGGAAGGAGGTCGCCCTTCGAAACATTTTTTGGACTTTTTTCCAAAATATTTGTGACCTGTAACTCCGAATTGAAGAAGAAGAAGCGTGGCATTTTACGTACTAGGTTGATGCATAGTTCCTATACAAGATAGGTACAGACCGCATTAATACACATTTCTTCTATATCCTAAATAATTCCTAATATACCTTTCGATAAAGCAAAGCTAAAGTCTACTGCATGAAGAAGGCGCAGAAGCAATATTAGTTGGGCGGGCGCGAACGCGGCGCGCACGCATCGTCACCTTGTAAATCTTGCGCCTCATGCGCTCTGCGGCTAATAAAGCCGCGTTCGCGTCCAAAGATATTGCGCCTTCGGCATGCAGCAGCGCATAGCTCTGCAAGATTTGAACGGGAGCAGGACGGTCGCGGTAGAGCGCGGCACTGTACAAGATAGTGCTCAAAGTTTTGCAACACCCTTGGTCCAAGCGAAGATTCAAGCCAAAAGCGGAAAAGATCTTAGCGTCCCAAACAATCAAGAAAAACTTGGTCCGTTCAAAACTGGTCAATTGGTACAAGCCCTTTCAGAAAATCCTTCAAAAATTCTAACTTGCTCATGTTGGCATTTCATATAAGACATTTCTTTCGGCCCTTTCTGCATTTTCTATTAGCTAGAAACTGAGAAAACGAAGATTTTTATTTTTTAACCATTTTTTGAACGGAGTAGCAATTTTGTTTCGATTTGGCTTAAGGTTTTCGAGCAAATGGTTTTTACAGTTTTCGGCTTAAAACTTTGCATGGATTGAGGCTGGTGTAGATATTTGAGCAAGAACTTGTAGAGCTAGGTTTGTCCTATCTGACTAGTGTATGAAATCTTCTTTAGGATATAAGAGAATTCCGAATTATTGCGGTCTGTACTTATTTTGGTGCAGGAGTTATGCATCTACCTAATATTGAGAGAAAATTTCGGAAAGTATTCCAATTTCGAATAATAGACAATCATTTGACATATAGTTTTTAGCCTTTACCCCCCCCCCCCCGGTGTTTGCATGGAGGGATACGGTACAGGCACAATGACACATTGTTATCCAGACAATCTCTTTCTCCACTGTCACATATCGTGGAAACCGACGAAGAAGCCCCGCAGGGAATTTATGACCCTGATTGCATACAAATGATTCTCCCTTCAATGCGAAAATAATCACGACAGCAACAGAAAGTATGAGAAGTGCCGCTATGCACATGGCGGCTATTACATATTCTCGATAAGCGTTGAAGAACGATACCGGATAGTCTGATCCTGAAATGTTTTTTAGAAGAATCAAAGGTGCGCAAAGAGATCTAAAATTTGAATTTTTTGTTTGGAAATCAACTGGGAGACTTCAGCTAGGCCCAATACTCAAGCGACAGCTCCTAGGACCCATTCGCGTGCGAAAAGTCCGGTCTCAAAGTCCAGCCCAGACCGTAATCTTTCCAAAACTGTACGGCTTGCTGCAATTCAGGTAATAATATCTCGGCCTTGAATATATATCTTATGAGTTGGTGCTTAAGCAAGGGCTTAGCTAGGACCTACCAATTAGTTTCCACATGATAAACCTCGAAATGCTGTAATTTGTACTCTAACCTGTGAATCCACAAGCTGGGACAGTCATCGGTATGGGACGCCCATTGAAGACATATTGGATCTCATTTTGTGGGTCATAAAGCGGTATCAGGGTCTAAGGTACGATAAAGCATCATTTACTATTTAAATGCTTCATAGATTGTAAACTTACCACATTGACATTAGCGTCCAGTTGAACTGATATCAATCTTTTTGGTTCAGCTGATTTTCCTACCCCGGTCACAATACGTATGGTATTCTAGACCCATCCCAAGCTTCATTCACATCACCGAGAGCTCCTGGTAATAATTGGAATGGAATCCAGCTACAGAAAATGAACTGCGCAACCTACCTGGATAAAAACCCTTTGTCCTATTGAATAAATATGCTCCATCTCTAATATTCTGATTTAAAGGAATGGTTCTGTTCAAAACTCCTGCATAGACCATCATGGCATCATAAAGTTGCGTAGCATATTGGCCCATTTGGCAAGAAGCACTTATTTTTCATGACGTTATTTACTGTTGTTGTTTACCTCCCATTCCTGGCCGTTCACGCATCTTGCGCAAGGAACACCTAGTTCGGCTGTTTTTTTCGCCACTTGTTGCGTAAAATTGGCTAGTCCGGATTTCGAATCTCCGTCATTGTCCACCTAGATATACGGTGTATAAGTCTTTTGATATGATCACAACCAAACGCATTGTTGAGGAAAATCTGGGTGCCCGGGTTTTCATGGAAGTGATTGGAAGGCTATAGCTGAGCCACTAGCCAAGCAACAGCCCAAATCATTCATTCGTGACCAAGAAATATCACTTGAAACTCCAGCCCAGATCGTATTGCTATCGTACCCCTTGGGGAGATTACGGTATGGGTTAGAGAAAGTTGAATTTCTCAGCCGCGAATAAAGAGTATTAGCTGTAACTCGGGCAGAAATTAGAGCTCCCCCCTCCCTAATCACTTTCCATATTATTAGGAAACCCACCAAAGTTTTTCTAACAACCCCCAAATTTCTTACATCACTAAGCATAAACGTCCTTGTGAATGCTTCCAGTGCTTCCTGGTCGCGGCCATCAAGTGGCCATATCTTGTTAAACATAAATGGTACGGTTTCGGGTATTTGCATTTTCTGGGATTTTTAGGTACTTTTCAAAAAATCATATTTTTTCTAAAGTTCTTACTGTATCCGGAATCCAGCAGATCCGCAAAAATGTAGATGTATTCGTCATTAAGCATATTTTGATCCTTTGCTGTTAGCTTAAACATTCGTTTGTTGTCTGGACTGTTTAGGCACACAACAATTACTGTAGAAAGTAGTAGATTGTGACAAAAATGCGGCATATAGTATAAAAGTGCCTTGACAGCATGAAGCTCTCACTTCTTGCCTGAGTGCTTATTTGTTGTAGAGCATCGGTCATTTCGGATACGGAATTGTTCCGCATCTCGATGACATCAGAAATACTGAGGTTGACATTTTGGAAAACCGCTTTCTGAATATTTTATATTATATGTTTTTTGAAAATATTTTTGCTGGAGTTTGTCCACAATAGACAACAAAAATTCAAAACTTTTAAAGACAGGCAGGATAGTATGTGAGGCAACCGCTTTATGCTAAGCTACAGCAAGTTCTGGAATTTTGACCTCTACAGTATAATTGCCGTAACCTGAAATGATGCCGTGTTATGAATAAATTGATAGTAATTTTTTGATTACCACTTCTGATCTTCATGTAAGAGTTTCTCGCAGACTTTTGGTTTTGAATTTTTGACTTGTATAGAAATCAAATAAAATTCTTTTGTGCGTGACTCTCCTGGACATCTGCCAAAAAAATTGGACACTTTTGTGCATCTTCGCTAGCTGAGTAGATGAAAGCAAAAGCGTCCCAACTGAAGTGATCCATGACGGCTAGCAATGCTAAGCTCAACCTGCGCATAAAAGCGAGTTATTACAATTTTTTAAAATTAGTCACCTACGTCAGATAATTAGGAGTAAGTACGACACATGTAAGAAATCTGATAGTATCCGCAAGTTCATTAGCGGTTGTAAATCCCGTATAGAGCGGTAGATTGTAATATGCTGTAATGGCTCCAACGGAAATCGAGGCTAAAGTGCGAAATTTTATAGAAAGTTGGCAGAGGACTTTCGAAAATTAATCGAGAAAAAACTTACGAATATTACAAGTTGGACCAACGATTATGTCTGCTTTGAAGTCGCGAATCAGCTCAAAAGCATAGCCAGCTGCTTGCCTTTCTATACAGTTATCGAAGCGGACAGTGACACTGGAAAATATTGCAAATTGGTAGGGTTCAAGATAATTTGGGTATTTGAACTTTTTGTGTGGACACAGAGGGCATAGCCAGAACCATTTTCCAAGTAGCAGTTCATACATGCCAATTTGTGGCCGAGAAAAACAACGCTCAAAGCTTGCCCAGTACCGTATTCCTCGCGGGGGACCAATCTATTACAGTAGTGGGCAAGCATTCAGAGGTGAATGTCTCTGCCAAGAAAGAATCATATGAGCTGCATCTTGGGCTATGGCCTTATTAGCGCCTCCCAGTCAGTTTCCATTTGAAAAATTTACACACCCAGATTCGCTTGGAGACCATTCTAAATGAAAAACAAACTCACTTGAAAGTATAGCCATCGAGAAGTCGAGAGTCTCGAATGCTGTCAATGGCTAGATATCATGCTCCAATACTGCCAGTGTAGCCGACATAAGATGAATAACTTAAAAATAAATACTGTTCTTCTTAACAAGATGAAAGTGAACTTAACTGAATTATCATCGACAAATAGCTTTCCAACATTGATGACTTTTCTCCTTGTCGTTGCTACTGGGGGAAATAGTGGTACTTGCTAAGAGTTGACTACCTTGAAAGTTTATATATAAAACAAGTTTTACAGAAAATTTTACTATGAGCGTACCTGAAATGAATGTAGCAAAACAAAGAGCGCTCCTATCATACGCTTGAACCAGACTATTATGCTGTTTGTGTTCTTATATTCATATGGTTACACAATTATTTGTTTTTCTACTGATATGCGGATTCATAAGAGCACTTTGGCTCATAAACACGCATATTCCCTACAGTAATACGAAAGCCGTGATGTGTATCGAGATTTTATCACTGTCTAAGTTTCAATAAGCATAGGCTCTCATCCGTCTAAATGTTAACACGCTGATGACGAACAATTTTTAAGGGTTTGTTCCTGTAAACGAGACGTCTCCGTGTACCTCTAGGCCTGGTGCATGTATGTATGCATGAAATATAACACGAGCGAGCTCCGCCCCCTTGTGCCAAGCTCCGCCCACTTGACCAAAACGTCGGAAATTGCCCATTTCCGCCATTTTTTGAAAAGTGGGGAGCTTGCCTGAAAGGGCGGGACCTTGATCAAGGGTGTTTGAGGTCTTTGCGTTCATCTACGGCCTCTCCTGTGCCTTTTGTGCAAAAAAAGGAACCTCGTGAAGGGCATAGGAGTGGTATGTTAAGAGGGGCGGGGCCATCATATGAAATACATCTGAGCCTATGTTGATTATATGAACACAAACTGAGAGGAATGAGCAGATAAGATTGAAGTTAAGGCCGCCGCGCACCACTGCGCGGCGTCGTCCACAGGGACAGACTGCCTGCCGCGCATCATTGCGCGGAGATGTCATCAAAGTATTAACATCTCTTCCCTTAGGTCTGTGAATCTGACGTTTCAACTTTATCGCCGTCTCCAAATCCTCGTGAAGAACAGAACATCTGATTTGGTTTACGCGAACATATCAACATATGCAAGAATACCTCAAGAAGCACATCAGATTCTTGTCGGCCTAGAGGTGAGAATGGTTTTGATCAGTGTAATTTGTGCTACACCTATCCGCAATGTGGAACACAGTAAAGCTCGGTCAGCTCAGGTAATAACAAGCCAACACTTCAGGTTCGTAAGGTGAACCTTGCAGCGGCCACTCCTCCATGCCAAAAGAATGCAACATGACCTGGCAGGTGAAATACTGTTTACTTAGAAATGCTGAGTTATACATATGAAATGCTTGGAATGAAATTCTACAAATTTGCCTTCACTACTAAAGTGAGCTGTGTTCTAGACAAAGACAAAAGCCTTTTGTAGTTTTTAGACTTTTCCTGCAAGTGGTGAGGAAATAAATCTAGTAATCTAAGCTATGTAATCTCTGAGGAAGACGGCTAGCCAAAGCGTTGGTCGAATAAACGGTTTAACAATGTCGGTTGCGACTAAAGCAACGCAAACATCTAACAAGAGAAGGATGCTTAGTCGTAGTGGTGTTTTCAAATAAAATATAAACCATCCATTAGATCATGGAACGCTGAGTTCTAATCTGCCTTCAATATCTGCAAAGCCCCTCGGGGGGGGGGGGGTGAGTTATTGAGAATTAATGCCAGATCGCTTCAAGCAATGGCCCTTAATTATAATATCCAATCACTCATCACTAATGTCAAATACCGGAAAGATCACAACACCTGTTCTTACTTCAGCCAGACGGTTGGTTTTAGAAAATCCCCACAACTGCCCTCCTAGAAGCGCAATGCAGGTAACGAAAGCAGTTTCGGAATCATAGCGTTTCATACTCTATAAAACGGTCTTCATTTCATACAGAAACACCACTTCAATCAAGATTCCTTCCCTTATGAGTCCTACGCCATAATATACTTTAAGTGGTATATGGGACATTCTCGCTTAGTATTAGCAGTTGCTAGAAAATAGCTACTTTTCCGAATCGATTTAGTACGCGTTTTCAGTGTTGTTCTTATCACAACCTTATGTTCAATGCTTTCGTATTCCTCAGAGGTCTGTATTATTCCAAATGTTATCTTTAGTGTTATTTGCTATATTTAGCCACAAGGAGGCCATCCAGTGCTGCCGATACTCCTTGCTATCACGTATGTCAATGCAGAAGAGATACATTGACCTGTAGGAAGCACCGCTTGACTCAGCCGAACTGAGCTGTTGCCCGAAGGAAAGAATCTGCGACGGTAAGCTCCATGCTTTGAGTTGAAACTTAAAGTCAGGAGTCGAGTGAGAAGTTGTCCAGTCCAGTGCCACGGGTCAGCTCAACGTGCTGCCCTCAGGTCAAAGATAGGTTGTAAGCTGATAGAGTTGGTGAGCTGCTTTTAGGTAATTCACGAGACATAAAAGTGACAAATCCGGCCCGAAATGCACAAATATGCACTGTTTCGAGCTTGTGGACAAAGGGGATTGATGAACAGCTGATATAGGTCAAATATTAGGTTGGCTCGAAAGTTCTGGGACATTTTTAGACGAGATGGTGCATTAAAAGTTTGCACCAGCTTCGACCCAGCGTAAGTTTGAATCCAGAATCTGACAAGGAAATGGTCAAAAATCGAAGTGGCCACTCCAGACAAGCTGCTTAGCAGATGCAGCATGAAGCGCTGACTCCAAATCTGTCTTCTTTATCTGCTTATCGCTTTTCTGGACGAAGTTATAAGCCGTTAAAGACCATTACGTTGCTTAGGAATTATGCGTGAAATTGAAAATTTAGCCGTACAGAGCCTCGTTCGCCTCAATGCTGGGCCAAAACATGCAGCTGGCTTACTTAAATTTTTCGAAGCCAGAAGCCGAGCTAAAAGTGCAACAATGTGCTCAATTTCGCTGTTTTTATGTATAATTTTTTTCACAATAAAACCGCTTGTAGCTTCGTCCACAGAAGCGGGAAGTAGATAAGGAAGACAGATTCGAAGTCAGCTTTTTATACTGCATCGAATGGCATACAGATTGTTTGGTTTGGCCACTTCGACTTCTGACTATTCCCTTGTGAGTCGTACAAGGGTCGAAAAATTGGGAAAAATCCATAGCTTCGTTAAAATAAACCTTACTGATCTCTAAGTTGGTCATGCAGGTTATACACCGCATCAGAAAGCCATGTGTATCATTGCTAAATTTTTTCCTCATCTAGATATCGAGAAAACGTAAATTTTCATGTTTATACAAAAACAAGCCCTAGTTTTCGAAAAATATTGATTTTAGGGAACACCCGAGTTAGGAGAATTCAATTCGGTAATTTTCAGATTAGGGCTTGTAGAAAGCTGAAAATTTCTGGTTATACTTCTAAGGGCTTGTGCTATACAATTACATAATGGAAACAATGTAGCTTTGTTTTTGTATGAACACGAAAATTTACGTTTTCTCGATACTCTAGATGAAAATAAAATACAGCAATGATATATAAGGGTTTCTGATGTGGTGTATAATCTGCATGAGCAACTTGGAGATCCGTAGGATTTATTTGAACAAAGATATGAATTTTTCCAATAGTACTACTCAGATTCTGGTTGCAAACTTACGCTGGGTCAAAGCTGGTGCGAACTTTTGCATACCTTCCTTCAGACCTTGCTTTGCTCTACCGAATGGTACCTCTGTCGGGTATGCATTGAGTTTTGAGAAATAGCAGATCTCGACCAAAAGTGTCCCAGAACTTCCGAGCGAAAATAATAGAATATAGGTCTCCTCCTTTTTTTGCAGAGTTTGCAACATCATAGTTTTGTTTTACTCATCCATTTGCTTTTTAAGGTTCTTGGAAGTTGTGATCATCGATTTTGCAATAGTGGCTGCTCAAAGATTAACCCGACATGCATAAAATTCCGACACTAGCAGTGGTCTTGAACCGTGGCAGTGCGATTTGAGTCCCACTCATCCATGCTTTGACCAGTTGCTTAAGGTGGCTTTCATTTTGAAGATGCGCATGTACATCATTTCTGGAAAGCATCCGGAAATCATTCAACTAGGAAAGGATCCCAAATCGCAGTGACGATCTGGAACGAAATGCATCTTACTGGATGTGTTTCGTTGAACTAAACCCTGAGAGATTTCTTTTTTGCTTGTCTGCTGCAGAGTTCGCTGAAAGAAGTTACTAGCCAAGTATGGCAGAAATTCAGTGGCATCCTGTGCATAACTTGTAGTCATCACTTTCAACTGTGCATAACTCGTAGTCATCATTTTCAGCACCTTGCCAATCATCTTGGACTTTCAAGCTGATCTGAATGCGAATTATGCATTAAGACCCGAATGACTTCAGACTTTTAACCGCTCACAACTTCTTCCATAAAATTCCGCGGCGGATAGGAAGCTAGATTTGGAATTCATTAACAAGATGTATTTCAGCCCATTTTTCATTGCGATTTGGGATCTCTCCCTTGAAAGAATAAAAAAATTATTTACAAACTTTCACAAATGGAGAAAGGAACTTGGCCCTTTGCACATTCTGATTTGACTTACAAGGAAGGCATGTTTATTCGGAGTGGCCTTTTTAGAAGGAATGTTTACCAGATTGAAGGGCATAAAATGCTGACTTCAAATCTGCTTTTCTTATCTGCGATGCATTTGTGGACGAGGAGTTATGGGCGTTAACTGGAGAAAAAAATGAATGTACAATTATGTTTGAATGAGGTGCTAAAATCCTCCTAGCCCTCAAATAGAGCAACCAAGTGTAATATACTTTTCATTCAAAACTATTTATTGAAAAAGGTGCTATGATTATTATCACTGCCCCTCAAAGCGCTGGAAAGAATATTAAGGCGATTTTTGTCCAAGTTGCACGTATTCTTTCTTACTTCATTAAACGCTCTGACCCCTCTTCTACAAATGTTTCGCAGTTATGGAAGGCAGATTTAAAATTAGCGTTCCATGCTTTTCAATATGGTATACATGCCATTCAAAAAGACCACTTCGGCTAAATATGCTTCCTTTGTTAGGGAATAGACTTGCAGCCATTTCGTTCTGTGAAGCATTCTAGCTCTATCGAATATTGTCCCACGCATCATTAATACACTGTTGCATTAAAATCATTTTATATTGGGCTTAAAGATCAGCGAAAGTGCTGCAAGACTGATCACAAACTGTCGTAGCGGCACATTTAAAAAACCATGAGGTCATTGTATACTACAAGCCTCACTAGTTCTAATTTTGAAACATAAATCCTGTATGTGCTTTTATTAGGTCATTCCGAAAGTAATTTCGCTTTTTTAATCGGGCACCTCGTGTGACGAAACAAAGGTTTCCAAGCGATCTTAAGATATTCGATGCAGAATTTCATTCTCTTTCTAACGGGAATTGTTGCCAAACAGTCAACGAGTTTTCAGAAAATAACCAAAATCTGCGACACTTGCTTTTTGAGATGGTCAAGTTTCACGATTTTTCAAAACTTTCATATCAGTCCTCAGAAGGAGTTCAAGCAACGGTTCGATAGAGTAAACCTTACAGAATTCAGTACTGCTCTTTTCTCCTTTCCATACTTGTCATACATTTTTAACAGAATTTTAACTGATGCTACCGATTTTCATACTTGGGCAGCTAAGTCCTCTTGGAACATTAAAAGAAGAGCAGCTCGGGCGCTATTCGATGCAGCATTTTCTCCTCTTTCTAATGGGCGTTTTTTTTGTTTCCGCTTCGTTTAGTTTTCGGAAATAAAATCATCATGACTCATTCTTCTGCCGAGCCCCAGGCTGTACCCGAAGAACTCGAAATTTGATATTTCGATCCCGTAAACCCTCACTTGCTTTGTAAATTAATGCTAACTCATAGTACCACCCTGGTAATGTCAAATTTCGAAAAATTTATGATGTTTGATGCGATTGTGGCTGAGGTGGGCCTGCCAAAATTTGATGGTTCTGTTAAAAAATCTTTTTAAAAATTACGGCGGGCTACGAGAAAGAGAAAAAAGTAGTGATGTATTCTATAAGGTTTACTCTATCGAATCGTTACTTGAACTCCTTCTGAGGATCAGCTTGAAACTTTTAAAAAATCTTGAAACTTGACCATCTCAAAAGCATAGGTCGCAAATTTTGGTTGTTTTCTGAAAGCTCATTGATTGTTTTACAACATTTTCGTAACCGTTAGAAAGAAAATAATATTCTGCATCGAATGCTTCCAAGATCTCTTAGAAAACTTTGTTCCTTCACATGAGGCGTCCGTTTGAAAAAAGCGAAATTACTTTCGGAATGACCTAATATAATCGAGTAATATCAAGTTTTACATGAAAAACCCGAAAAATTGACACAGCGTTTTCAGACCACCCCTTTTCTCAATTTTGGGCTCCGGAAAAAATCCGCTGAAAATATTTTTGGGTACTTCTATGTGTCTACCTTATGAAAACCAAGTTGAAAATCCGAGGAATTTTTTAGAAGGAGATCCGATTTTTAGGGTCTATGAAAATTTTTGATTTTTGGCCCATTATTTTACCTAGATTACGACTTAAGCGGATCTTGGGTGATTTTTTCTGTAGAGCTTGCTCCATTCTGTCGAATGGTAGCGTAGGTCTATTAAGAACATGGGATCGGCTCAATTCATTTGGAAATGCAGTTTGCTTTTGGGACAACCTAATACTTTTCAAAAAATTTTTTGGTAAACGACAAGTTTTGATTCCTATCGAAGTCTTCCATGTGTTTGGTGGGTAATGGTTTACCTGCTGGTTACTGAAGTTTACTTCCTGATGTTGTGAAGGTGACTCTAAAACTTAGTTAGAGTTGGACAAGGTAAACACAGTGAGACTTCGGCCAAGTAAATTGGAGTGCCCTTCAGTAATCATTATAAGAAATTTGCGGGTAGGTCCTTGAACAAGCTTTTAAAGTATTTTAGTATGTTGAATTGTATTTATTATAGCTGTTCACGTCTTTACTTGTATCTAGAACTTTTTTTATGAAATTCAAAATCCGGACCTACACTTTTGTGTAGGAACACAAAATTGTTTTGGTTCAAAAAGGCGAACGCATAAAACTGAAAGCCGAAGCAAGACTGCAAATAGTTGGTGCGGGATTTTTAGTGCAGAGCTATGTTTTAGCCATCTTCCGAAAGCATTAGGCCTATAATGGAAATAGAAGGTTTAGCATGGCAATGCATTTTGAAGTCGTGAGGGACTCAATTAAGATTTCGTAATGCAAATGTTTTTGCTAAGCGATGGGATACTTTAAATGGGCTCCTAATGTTGTTGATGTGGTAAGAATTACGAAAGGGCATTATGATAGCATATATCAATTTAAATAGCATCGTACTTGCAAGGTCTTTCAGTGCTCCACTTGCTGAGGCGTGAGGTCTTTTTCCTTCTTCTGGCATATACTCCAATTTCAAGTTGTTACTGAACAATCAATTGCTTTTGATTATAGTTGTTGAATAAAGGAATCTATAGGGAAAAGTTCCCAATACCTAAAAAGAATTTTATGCTTAATTTGCAAGTTAGAGATGATTTTGCATTAGAGAATCCGGAGCCACAAATTTTTTTTCACCATTCATGTATCAGCTGCCAGTTTCATTGTACATCCAAATCAAAATCCTTCTCACAAGGCTCTTTTTATTTTCAGTGCTTGCATTTATTTTACTAACATTTTTTAGTTCATCAAACATTATGATTGCGATGTTCAATTACCTCATGGTTGTTCTTGTGTTCATTGTTGGCCTTAACAGCAATGTGAACGGAGGTGAGCTTATTGCAGTCTGATTTCTTGAAGTATCAATTGTTAGTGCTCTAGGTCCTCTCTATACCTTCTGGCCCGGTGGAAAACCTGTCATACATGCTGCCTGATCGGTCTTCAACTGATCGATCCATCATGATTGCTTTACCTTCTGTCTAAAAGTTAATCTTTCACAATAAAGATTAATTATTGTCTTTTAATCATTGTTATCCAAGATGAAAGTATAGATTGTTTGACATAGTTGACTGTAAAGAGCGGGCGCAAATTGTCCCGATCACTCGTTTGCCACGCGAAATACCTCAAACTTGGGTAATTAAACCTTTATTCAGAAACTTTACATTTCGCAATAACACGACAAGGCACACGATAAGGCCCCGATAAGGCACTTACAGAAATACTGATTTTTATTCAAGGCATTGCAAAAGGAATGTGTTGCAAAAAAATATAAAGCCAACTTTCCTGAGTAACTTGATCGATAATAACTGTGAGGGATGAAAGTGAATTAGCACCATTGATGAAAAGTGCATATTGCAATCGCAGAGGAGAAATGAATTACAAGGAGAAAAATGAACAACAAAGAAATAATGCAAATACCTCAAAACGGAATATCAATCGCAAAGAGAAGAAATGAATTACAAGGAGAAAAATGAAATAATGCAAATACATTAAAAAAGAATATTAATCGCAAGGAGAAGAAATCAAAAATGTAAAAATCATTCGCACTGCCTCTGATCGCCACGCCGCAGTTCATATAGGTTCATTGTCCCCTTTGTTTTGAGAGACGCCGATGTTGCTCTTCCTTCAGCTTCATGTCTTTGTGAGCCTCTCTTTGTTTGAATGCTCTCGCTGCGTATCGCGGTATTCACGAGCAAGATGGCGACGGCGATAAGCATGATGTTGACTGTACTGTATGCAAATGTAAAGTACCGATCGCGTTTCCGCGACACTCCGCCCCTCTACTGTTGCTGGTGTCGCAGGGTCTGAAGTCGGTTAAGGATTTCCGCTTCGTTTGCCTCACATTGGGACTTCTCACTTTCGATCTTCAGAGTTTCGTCGGGTAGGTCACACACGGCTGAGTGGTGGCCCCTCGTCTTGCAGTGAAAACAGGGGATCCTGTACTTGACGCACTGAAATCCTCCTACGCAATGAGGCTCCAGGCAATTTGTGCAGCGTCGATGCCTTCTCAGAAATCTCCTTTTAGACACCTGATCTCATCCTCGTGCATGAATCAGAACAATGTTCTCCGATAGCGCTGCAGAAGACACATTCCATGGTTCGTTCTCCTTCACGCCACACTCCACCTTCATACTCTCTTGGTTTGCAAGTCCGTTTCCTTTCGAGCTCTCTGATCCGGCGTTGTATTCTGTGTAGTTTTTCTTCGAGTGCGGGTATTTCCAGGGCTGTCCTCTCCTCCATTCCTCTCGGCCTCTGGCCACTGGTAGAGTCCGCTTGGCTGATCCTGCGGGGGTCCTTGTGGTACTGTCGGAGGTGGGATAGGGAACGGGAACGGTGGTTGAAAGTGTGGAAATTATGGGAATAACATGGGTTGTGCTGGCATCTGTGGCATCTGAGGTAGTGTCGGTGGTGAGGGAGCTTCTGTCTGCATTGTTTTTGCTTTTAGCGGGGCTTGGTGAGTCGTCTGCACTGCTCTGCATACCTTTTGTCGTTCCAACGGATACGTTTGCGTCCATGCCGCGCAACTTTTGATGGTGATCTTCTGCTTGGAAACGGTGTCTTTCACCTCGACCATCGTCTGTTGGATTGACTGTATAGCATTGAACACGCGAACGTCCCTGGCTTCTCTTTCTGCTCGCTCTCGGGTAAGACATTCGGCTCGAGTTTGTTGAATCGTCATATAGAATTCGTCTATGAATCGAAGATGGTCATTAATGATAAGCTCCAACAGGTTTGCATCTGTCAGTAGCGGCTTTCTCTGACCGTCTCTCGATATATAATATTGTGGGCGTTCCATTCTTGCGTTCCATGCGTTCTCGTTCATGGCCTTTGTGGCGATCAGGACAGGCACCTTTGAAAAAAGTAATCTCAGACGACGTAAGAACTCTAAGCGCATTTTACAATTACCAGTTCTAAGTTCAAAAATCTGAGTGTCTCGCTCTAATTCGCCGTAGGGTGCATTGCTCATGTAGAAAAGACTGGAATCTTCTTTCAGTTGGTCGAAAATCTCGGTTGTAATCATGATCATTGTGGAAGCTTCAATTATCTGATCGTAGAGTTTTGCGGGTGATGGTAGCGGTGGTATCGCTTCTTTGAGTTTTCGCAATTCCCTACGAAGCCTGCTTTCTTTTTCCACTTCTGAAAGAAGATTAGTTTAAAATATTTTTTCACGCACCTTGCCGTTTTGAATGATTTTTCTACAAGTGGCGCGAATGAAATACCGTAGCATCTTTGCGGGATGCAAGGTATTTTTATGATGGCTCGAATGAGCAGCGTATTGCAAATGATAGTATTGTTGGTAAAAATAAGTATGTGATAGCGAGTACGATTAGTAGCACAAAAATTAGCAAAAGTATGCTTTTTTTCGTATGAGGAAGATGTCGCAAATGTGGAGAAAATCTGGCCATTCAAAGGAATACACTTCGCTTTCGCTGGCTATTGCAAAACCTTTGGGCGGTTGGAATGTTTTTACGAATTTGAGAATTCCTGATAACACAAAATGTGTTGTTTCTCCACAACTGACTGTGCAATTGATGTAGTTGCGCGCTGTGTTTCGTAACAATCTCAGTGTTGCGCTTTCTCCTTTTGGTGAACAAGGAACTGTCATGGTTTCTGTTTCGCATCGCACTTCTGCTAATGTTCGTCGACTTGATTTGCACACGATATTTGCTTCTGCCCCTTTCTCGTAACGGTAACAACCAGATAGTATCGCGCTCTTGATTGTGCAAGGCATCAGATTGAATTTCCTAAATGGTTTTGTTGATTTTTCCCCGGAATTCAATAATGAACTTTGAAGATGCCGTATCTCTGATACGTGCAACTACTTTTGCTTGTTTCCCTTGGTAAAAAAGTGCGTTCTGCGTGTTCAGTGGCAGCTTTCGTGTTAAATCACCAAAATAGTTCATCAATGATGTTGATTTGCGTTCGCATCTCACTTTGTTTTCGGCCGCCCCACAACTGCATTTATCGCGTAGGTCACATTGCAAGCTTTGTGCATCCTCTGGAGTCTTGCAGTACAAAGAGAGTTCGTCATTTTCTTGGAAAATCGCAATTTGATCGCCTTCAGAAAGAAATCTCTTGTTGAGAATTGGTAATGGAGGAACTGCCAGGGAAGTTAATGTTATGGTAAAATTTTGTATCGCGACTGGTATATTTGGCAAAATTGAAGTGACATAGACGGAGCTGTATTTGAGGTTTTCTAGGGTAATTTCAAGTTTGACTTCCTCTTTCCATCTTGCGCATTTTGATAGTTGGAATACCTTGTTGTCAATCGGTTTCGCATAGACCCTGTAAAAAAGGCAATCCGAGCTGGGATAAAAGCAGTCGCATCCTATCCCCTCACAAGACTTGAAACATCCTGTTCTCTCCGGGTACCCATTCGCCTTTTCTAACTCTGGCAATAGGTCGGATGAATTGACCGAAGCGCATTTTTGGCCACTACAGGACCTCATGTGTGGGCATCGCTTACTGTCTAGAGTATGTATCTCAACATCGCGGGTGTGAGTGATGATTTGATGATCGCAATGGAGAAACAGCCCTTTCCATCGGATCTTTAGGTGAAACATGGCGTTTTTCGCATAAATTCGCAGACATGCCTCTTGTTTATAGTTGTTGATTTTTAGAACATTTGCCAGTTTTACTTCGCAAATTTCGCCTTCAGAGTTAGATGTACACGTGTTGGGTTTCGATTGAAAAGACGTTAAAGGCAGTGTCCGGGCAAAAACTCGATTTTGAGATTTTGTGCTTATGCGCGCCTATTCGCCATGCTTAATCAGAAAATCCACATTGGAAAGCGCGAAAACGGCGAAAAAGGGCTCTAATATAGGAGGGAAATCAGCGGGTGGGCGGGGCTTTCCCCAGTGCGATTTCACGCTCCCGGCCCCCGGAGCGATTTTCTCAATTCCGCTAGCCGTTCTAAGATCGCTACCGGCCAAGTGCGAATGATTGACTTAAAACCGGAAGCGAGAAGGTCGCTCCCGAAGCCGGAAACGTGAATTCGCAGTGGGGAGGACCCCGCCCACCTGCTCATTTCCCTCCTGTGTTAGAGCAGTTTTTCGCCATTTTCGCGCTCTACAAAGTGCATTTTCGGATTCAGCGTAGCGAATAGGCCCAAGTAAGCACAAAATCTCAAAATCGAGTTTTTGCCCGGACACTGCCTTCAACATCTTGGCAGGAGAGTGTTGGAAGTACCTGACTTGAAAACGTGACTATCGCAATCGCGGCGGCTATACGGCGCAGTCTTCTATTGTTTGTCGGAAATCGCACCGCTTTTCGGAGGCAACGTCGAATTATGCTGAAAAAGTACAGAATGATTACAAAAACTCCGTGAAGTATTAGGCGGATGGGTTTTCCAACCGTGATTGGTACATAAAGTAGTATGTAGACTAACGCTACTATGATGTAAAGTATTAGAGTTGCCCCTACTAGAGAACCGATAGGCCAACATTCGGGGTTAAGTGTGACCGTTGTGCAGATGTTGCATTGTATGTTTCCGCAAAAGTCCAATCCTTGACATTTCATTTCCATAGATTGCAGAGTTGTGTTGTGATGCCATTTTAAAAGAACGTCGTGTTCGTGTAGTGTCAATTCTGGTGAGAATCTGAGAGCTCGTAAGGAGATGGTTTTTTGTACAACTTGCATTCGCCTTCAGCGCAAATTTCGAATTCTTGTGTCGTATTTGCATTTTTGACCGCCACACCGTTCCTTTGACATTCCATTCGAATGGTTTCTGATAAAGGTTTGCATGTTGTTGGAGAACAGAGAACTGTTAGCAGCATTAGCGTCATTATGGCCGACGATTTCATTGCGTTACGAAAGCTTGCCGGCCATGATTTGCTCTCACCAAGTTTTCTCTATATGAGACGTTTTTTCGTGGGCGAAGATTGTAATGATTCTGGTTAGTATTGTTTTCCGTATCTGTTGGGAATGGAGTCTCTTCATCCTGAATCTCAAGTGGGACTACCATGTTGACTGGTCTCTTGATAGTTCTTTTTGTTGATGTTATCAGTTCAAGTTCTCGAACTGCCCCATCTGAACATGCATTGATTTTCGTGATTTTTGCCATCCTCCAATCATTTCTTGGTAAGATTGGATCCATTAAGAGTACTATCGCTCCCTCTTTCGGGGTCGGAGAGGAATTTCTTTGTCCTGACATTCGTGTGTGGTGTTGTTCTTGAAAGCTGGTAAGGTAGTGGTCTTTCCATACTTTACAAAATTTACAAGTGAAATTCATGGATGCTTGCAGTGACTCGATCACTTGGTTTCGCGTTTCAAGGGCCGCTGATTCTGCCGAAGTGTGGTAATCCGGATCTGCTGTGTTCATTTTTACTTTTTTCAGTAGGAAATGTTGACTCCAACCGACTTTGTATGAAGTCGATAGGCCTTATTGTTGAATAGTAATCGCAGTCGGTCTCCTGGTATGTCAGCGGTCTAGAATTCAAAATGGCTTCAATCTCTGTAACCACCGTTACCAGATTATCAAACGATATTTTGGCTCTTCCAAGTGATTTATAGAGTGCTTCCTTCACTGATTTTATCAACCTTTCATAGAAGCCCCCTTGCCAAGGGGCATATGGTGTAATTGTTCTCCAGTCAATCTCTCGTTGATCGCGAAGTCTTCCAGTAAATTTTGCTGGTTTGCGTCTTTCATTATCACTGCTGTAAGTTGGAAGGTTGGCGCATTGTCGCTCGTAATTGATTTTGGTATGCCTCGTCTCGCGAAGAAGCGTCTGAGGGCATTTATGAATGACTCTTCGCTCATCTTTTTTTGTACTCCTAAGTGTATGAGTCTTGGTGCCGTGCATGTAAAGATACAACCATAAGTTTTGATGCTTTCGTGGCTGTCCATTACTTGCAAAAGGTGAAAGAAGTCTATCCCGATGTGTTCGAAAGGCCTAGTTTGTTGCACTCTTCTTGATGGTAAGTCTGACATTTCTGGGTATTTATAAGGGGCCCGTTGAATCGTTTGCATCGGATACATCCGGCTATGGAAGATCGCACCTGTTTTCGTAATTTAGGAATCCAGTATTCCCTTCTGACAGTGCAGATAGTGTGTGCAATCCCCCGGTGATATTCTCCATGGGCTTCCGATATTACTCTGAGGGCTAGTGTGCTTTTAGGTCCGACAAAAATGGGGAATTTCGCATCATCGCTTATTGCTGAAAATCCCAGACGTCCTCTTGCCCTCCAAACTCCCGCGCTATCCTTGAACAATTTCAGCGTTTCATCCATCGATTTGATGTATTCTGGATTGAGCACAAGCGACTGGTGTTCCTTTATCAGTATAATTTTGCTTGTCGCATCTCTACGGCTGTAAGAGTTGCGGATGATACCATCTCTCCTAACTCGGAAATATTTTTGCATATGCGGGAAGTGATTGCTTGTGGCATTTTAGCCAGCAATCTTCGCAAGAATCGCAAGACCCATGCTACTATGCGTTGGGATTTTCGCAACGATGAATAGCGGCTAAGAGCAAAATGTTGTTTTTCTTCGGGCATTGCCACTGCCAAGCCTATTAGCGCTTGTTCCTCTTCTGAAACGGTATTTTCGTCTGATCTTGGCCATTGGAATATTTGCGCGTTCCACATTGCATGAGGTAATCTAAAAAATTCTGGGCCATTCCACCACTTGTGTTTTCAGGGCCCGTAGTAATCCACTCCGCATGTTGGCATAAGACATGACGGCGACCTCGCGAACCTCATGACAAGCTCATGTTTTGGGCGTGAGGTTCGCGAGCTTCTGTAGCCTTTCGATTTTACTGGTAATCACAGTGCACTGAAAAGTCGACCGCAAAACCATTGCACCTGCTGTGATGGAACTCTCCTCTGACCAACGAGAGTCAGCACGTTAACCTGTTGAACTACACGTGAACATTTCCACTTATTCTAGGGTACTTGATCAAACACACCGTCATCTTGCATTAACATGTTTATTTGCGTTTTCGAGTCGCAACGAGAGCTATCATTACGAAGCAATTGGTGATAGTAATACATTGACTAAAATGGTAAACAGCTCAACCCCATATAGCGTCACGAACCACACCAGGGTCATTTGAATGAGCATGCCACTTTTCTTTCAACAGTTTGGACTACATTCCTTTTCCAATCATAAAGGTATAACTCTGGGAGTATATACAAGTTCTTTATGTAATTTGATCATTACATACACTTCAATCGTTTTTCTGATGCTTCCTTCCTCGTCCGCCTCTCAAGATTTTCTCGAATTAAAGCAGCATACAGAAAAAACGGAACCATGTTTTTTTGTAAAGGTCCACAGAATCTTCTCTCTTTGCTGCAACAATCACTACAATGAAGAGTTTTTGCTTAACAGCTTTCAAAATATTGTTGAAACAAATCTAACAGTTTAGTTGGTGGATGCAGGATCACTATGGACAATTAGCAAATAGAGAAGTTGCACATTTATGAGAATTGAATACCTCAAGAATTGATTCAAAATTTTAATTAAGAAAAAGCGTTCATAAGAAAGACAAATACGCGTGTACTTTTGACAAATAGAGGTGGGGGAAGGGGCAGCAAATCTTTGCTCTCTGGCATTCGCTGCGTACCAGCGATCTTCCTACATGGCTGTTCCACGTTTTGCGCTTAACGTATCAGCGGCGTAACATTGTGGACGAGCGGCGTCCTATCATAGCAAGCAGGAGAGGCTACTGGCTACCAACTATTGGCCGCTGCATGTTAGAAACCACTGGGCATGTTGCCGCAGTTCATAGACGCAGACCAAGGGTAGCAGCAACTGTGAAGGGACGATACCTAACGTGACGAAGAAGCCGGCGAGACGGACGCGCATTGTGCCAATTTTGGCTTATAGAAGACATATTGTAGTAGAATAAAAGCGAATACCGATCACCTATTTGTGGCGGTAAACTGGAAACTGTTTTTCAAGGCGACAGAATTTGTTTGAACGGAATGGCACGGCTTGACCACAACCTCCGCAAGAACTTTTAAGATTGTTTCCAAGGTTTTGCTTGACTAATAACCACGAACAAAATCCTAGGATGTATCCTCTAGTAGAAGGAATTCATTTGCACGATTTCAAATCAAAATCAATCAAATGTAAACTACTTTCAAAATCTCGCGTCCTTCTCTCAGCTCCTCCCTTGGTCCGTCACTCACACTTCGTAACTTGAACTATGCTTGCAAGAGCGATTGAGATGGGCATTCCCAAACGCATGTTGAGACACCTTAAATAGTTTTGATATTTACTAGTTACAAATACAAAAATGTGAAAAAAAAACTACAAACAGAAATGCTATAAATCATCCAGAAAGACCGGCGAGTTATCTGTCAGTGGTTAGACTTGCTTACAAAGAATGATGAAGATATGGCTGTAATGTGCGCAAACACTCATTCAAATCTTTCAAAAGGAACAGAAGATGAAATTTAACAACAAACTACACCTGAAAAAGTACAAATTATGCGGACCTTCGAGAAATAATGATAATTAATACTAAAATAGTGTTGACGATTATCCTTTAGGTGGAATCGGGATCACACCCACTCCCACCCGCCTTCGTGAAATACTAATGGAGTAGCTAGTTCCCACTGATCCGTTTCTTCTCGATAGACTTCCATCGAGGACAGATTTGACATGCCATCGTAGCTAGAATTCAAATCAGTAGTTTATATTTTTGAGATCAAAGAGTGTGCTAGAAGAGGAAGGTGAGCAGCAAGGAAAGTGACGCTAATCTATTCAAAGAGACTCAAATTCAAAGAAAAAGGAATTAAAAAAGAGTGAATCAAACATGAAAAAGGAATGCCAGTATTTTCACATATCCAGCAATGGTATATGTGGCATTTGCGTTGGCGACGACGGAAACTCGGCTTCGTTTAATGTTCATGGAAGTTACGGGGGTCCTGCATAGTAGTGGGATCAAAACATTCCACATTGTTCAAGAACCGTGCTCCATCCTAGCTAAACATGCAGGGATGTACCGGTAACAACTGAGAGGAATCACCTAAATAGGGGTCTTTTTCAGTATAGATTATCTGGTTTAGCGTAACTGTAAAGAACACTTATGAATTTGCTTTGAAACAGGTAGGATTGATTTTAAGAACTGATCCGAGTCTTACAAGAAAGTTGAGATTGTCAGTTGGAAAACTTGCAATGGCAGAAACCTCTAACCCTCCGCAAGCGTAAATCTTCCCATTCAAAGTCGTAGCGCCCAGAAGCCATCGTTTCGATAACATCGAGGGTACCGCTTCCCACTGTCCTTCTCTGGTGAAAACCTTCCCACTGATGAGAAAATCGTTGAGACGTTTTATCACGACCACCCTCACTGAAAGAGCGGAGTAATGGCATCAAAAACTGAACAAATTTGCAACCAAAAGATGCCCCCCTTCGCTCTAATTGCAATTTCTGCGCATAAGCACACGGCGATATTCAAAAGTACAAAGAGCAAAGCGGTAGCGATGGAAAACAAACCATAAAGATAAGCGTCGAGAACGGCTATTCCATGCTTCGTTGCTTGGTCAAAGGCATAGATCTCAGAAAGGAAACAATCATAATGATTCTATAGCCGCAAAACGAGCATACCCTGCGGTCGTGCACTGCGATGCCGACTCTAGACCGAAAACTCGTCACAGATCGTACCGAAGTTGATCGTTTTGTTAATAGATCGCACATTTCTACAGTTGACAGATCACCGCCGGTCGTAAACCAACTTAAAAAGTCGCAAGAAATTATGAGAATCGTGGAATTCCGTAAACCATGCAGGTTACCTATGACAAACATTAAGCCTGGCACATCATTGCAACAGCGAGCTTTTGAACAAACAGCAGAACACACTTTTGAGAGATGAGCATGAAAATTGAAAAGTCAATTAGGAGAAGTACAAACTTTAAAAATTGGAAAGTAGTTCCTAGTATACACTCAAATCAGAAGCAAATAACAACATATCACCTCGATGAGTCGGATATGACGATAATGACAAACATGGCGACCGACGATATAGCAATTTTTACCTGAAAAACTTAATCTTACGAAAGAATCTGAAACATAAAACCTCGCCAATCTTTACTTTTCTTTTCTTCGCAAAAAATGGCCTTATCAGTGCATAGTTCCTACTTGGGAGAAAATAAGTTACACAGACTGTAGGATGAAGTTTCAATAGTTAGTAGAAAATTCTGCGCTTTCCTGCTCTAAAACATGTAAAAACGATCGAAAGTTGAGATTGCGCATTTTATAGTAGGTGGCAAACTGGCGCGCAAAATTATCCTTGCAGAATAGGCGAAAAAGGCATGCATGCTTGTCCAAACGGGCATGACAGTGAATAAGTAGCATAGGCTTATAGTAAAGAGGGCAAATAGAAGTCAAAAAAAACAAAATCATAAAAAAAAGGCAAGAAAAGTTTTACGGGAATGGCGCTCACCCGAAGTTGTCATATCCGTAGAAGTAGCCGCGACCCATGTGCAGCATAAAAAATCCGCTAAACGAAGAGCACGTATTGCTTTTTTCGACATCACAAGCTGAAAAAAGGACAAGAGAATAAGTGCTAGCAAGATACTGCTTCAAGCGAATACCTTGACAGACATCGTCCTCGCTTCAATCCGGTCGCCCGTCGACGGCGGGATCTTCTGTCATTCGAGATCTTTTGCATGAACCACGCGCGGTTCTCCCGGATATGCGTCCGTTACACCGGTAGTGCGGTACTGAAATTGGAGCGAGTCCGAAAGCCAAAAAAAGCAAATACAGTCTGCCCCAATCGGGATCAGGCTAAACCGCCGGCTGATTTTGCGCACTCGCAACGCTAGGTGTCTGCGCTACATACGCGCACTGTCGCAGAGAGCGACGAGATTGAGGAGAGAGCAGAGTGGCTGGCCGTAGGACGTGACGCAATACCCTCGCGACGCGGGTCCCGCCATGCCAATTTTGGCCTGGTTGTGATTGGGGCAGACTGTAAATTTTGTCTGTGATGCATAAGAGAAAAGCGTTTGGCTTATAGAAAATTTCAGAAAGAAAAAAGTCTGAACTTACGTTTTTTTAAGCGCGCCTTTGGCGCTTTGATATCTCTTTATCTAGACTAGGTGCAGCTTGCTGCAGTAGAAGGAAACAATGAATCCTGGAAAATAACTGTGACAACATCTAATGTAGGCCAAAACAAAACAAGCCTTTGACATGTTTGCCATGCTATCAATTTCTTGGTGAAATATCTGCGAAAAGAAAATGAACAAACATAAGCAAACAACTATCATAACTTATAATAACGGGATGTGTGTGTGTGTGTTGTGTGTGTGTGTGTTGTGTGTGTGTGTGTGTGTGTGTGTGTATGCTCCAGACTCTGCCGAGAATCTGCTGGGCACTGCTTTCAATCACTGGCCGCATGAGGAGATACCCAAAAGAACGTCAACGCTACCCAAGGATCGAGCAGGCGGTCGTGAGAACCTGAGCCGCTGGACTTGTGACGGCAGCCGGGTCACGAATTCAGCTGCTTTTATAGACGGACGGGGGTAATTATTGTATATTTCATGTCCAAGATTAAAATTTGTAAGATCCCTTTTTTCAAAAGATAAGTAGTTCATAGAAGTCAACTTTGTAGAAATTGGCTACTTTCCCCAGAGAAGCTGTGAATCTCAGTGAGATAACTGCAGCTAGAGTAGTAGATTATCAGTTTAGTAGCTCATATGTAGCGGTTTCTATAACTTGCCTTTTTGGATTGAGTCCACTCAATTTCGATATTATACAGTGCTGGCCAAAACTATAGATCTACTCTAAAAACTGCCGTAGTTTATCTGCTTCTCAACAAATTGATCTGAAGCTTGGTACAGGTGTGCAAGCTTCTATCAGTGAGCGGGGCGGATACCGCTTTCGTTTGATTATTCAGGAAAAAAAAATCAAAAATTTCGAAAACAGCAGGCTCGAAGGGGTTGGCCAAAACTATAGTTTCTCATAAAATTCCTATCTGCTAAAGTAATCCTCGGCTTCCAAAGTCTTTTGTGCATATATATAGTCGAAGTTCAAATCAGTGGCTTTAGTCCAGCTGTGTCATCTTATATATAAAGCTGAATGTCTGTTTGTCTGTCTGTCTGTCTGTCTGTATGTCTGTCTGTCTGTCTGTCTGTATGTCTGTACGTATGTTCCGAATAGAAAATTCCATTTCTGAACCGATCGGGACCAAACTTGGCACACATACACTTCGGGCCCCGGCGGGTGTCATAGGCTACTTTTCGTCATCGATCGATATTGATTTTATCGATTTTTTGCAAAATTTGGGCTACAGGGCTGGGAGTTGGCACAGGGGGGTAAGTGAGCATGGGGATTCCGAATACAATATTAGTTTTTAAAATCGTGCATTACTTTTATCGACTTTATCGATTTTTTTGCAAAGTTTGAGCTACGGGGCTGGGATTTGGCACAGGGGGGTAATCGAGCATGCTGATCACCCCCACGGGAGTGATCAGCATGCTCCATTACCCCCCTGTGCCAAATCCCAGCCCCCTAGCTCAAATTTTGCAAAAATCGATAAAAGTAATGCACGGTTTCGAAAACTAATGTTGTATTTGTAATCAGCATGCTCGATTACCCCCCTATGCCAAATCCCAGCCCCCTAGCTCAAATTTAGAAAAAATCGATAAAGTCGACATCGATCGATAACGAAAAGTGGACTGTGACACCTACCGGGGCCCGAAGTGTAAGTGTGCCAAGTTTGGTCCGGATCGGTTAAGAAATGAAATTTTCTATTCGGAGCATACGGCGGAGCCGGGTAAGCCAGCTAGTACCTTTAGAAACGCTGCTTTTGAATCTGCTTTTGTTCACACTCTCATGCTATTTTGTTCCCGAAAATTTGTTTTTATAGAGTACTCGGCACTTTTTTGACTGGTTTGAAAGTGACAGGGCTTCATCTATCTTATAAATGCTTAGCAGTGTGAGCAGAAAAAAATTCGAGTTTTCATAGCCAAAGCGCACCTGACATAGACCTAACCGCAGGCCTGCGTTCAAATTTATGCCTTCAAACTCTTTTTGCAATGTTGTCATGAGCGTGAACTGGAGTAATGACATTTTTAGTATGTATGAAAGTCCGTATGCATTGGTTCAAATTTATGCAGATTTTAGTATGCAAGCTAAGTGAGGATCTTGCAAAAAGTGATTGGCAACAAGCCTTTATTTCTGGTTCTGACCATACTTATGTGAGTCACAAGGCAACATACAATACATTGTGTATTCACTAGTTAGCAGCTAAATAGTGGCAAAATCAAGAAAGGTACCACTTGGTAAGTACTTTGAGAGAACACACCGCAACATTTATTACTTAAAAAAGAATTAAAATGAGACTTCGCGAACAATTGTGACTATAGTTTACACTTCTTCTTGTGTAAACTTCTTTTTGTGTAAATAATGCTAAATAATACTTCTACATTATTTTGAGCTTTCAAAAACAGCGTACACCAATGATCATACGATGTATGATGATACGTACACCAACGATCGATTTGACGCATCTGCAAGAAAACTATTTTTTTTTCATCCTTAAAATTTGTAAAGAGTGGTCGCAAACCTTTCGAAACTCCGAATTTGTTCGCTCATCAAGTTTTGAGTGGAATGCTTACAAGGAGAGGATACTTAGTCAAAAGCACCAATCCAGATGAGACATATAGGGCTTATCAAATTGAGTGTCATTTGCACCAGCATCTCCATCTTCGCGCTGGACTCTGCGTCTCTTCCGCGGGCTGCTCTCTAAGCACTTTCTCAGGGCGAACGTGGGAAAAGCGGAGCCTCAATCGATTGGAAGTGACTAGGGAACATGTGTCGCAGAAGAGACGCAGAGTCCAGCGCGAAGATGGAGATGCTGGAGCAAACGACACTCAATTTGATAAGCCCTATACACCATCTTAGAGCGCTTGAAACGCCGATCCAAATCTGCAGTCTCTAGCTGCGGAGCGGTTTTGTAGCAGGAGTTATAAAGAGTGCTCCCCTCTGGGGTCTAGGTGCCCTCCACCAGGTCTCCCCTTACCTATGAGCACTGTAGAGGAGTACCAACTGTGGCAAGTGACCTAGTGGTAAGTGACGTGCTTGATAAGGAGAGTGTTAAGGTTTTAATCTCCTTCGCATGCTAAATTGAACTTCTAAATGGCTTTAGAGCCCTAAAACATGGAACTTCTGATGATATTGATACTAATCGAAGTTATAAGTGTTAAAAAAAGTAAAGTAATATGAGTATCTCAATCTTTACTGTAATCTTCATTCAAGTTATTTACTATTAGGTCAGTTGCCATCAGCTGATACTCCTCTACAGTGCTTACAGATAAGGGGAGACCGCTGGAGGGCACCTAGACCCCAGAGGGGAGCACTCTTCATAACTCCTGCTACAAAACCGCTCCGCAGCTAGAAACTGCAAATTTAGAATCAGCGTTTCAAGCGCTTAAAGATGATATATGTCTCATCTGGATTGGTGCTTTCGACCAAGTATCCTCTCCTTGTTAGGAGCATTGGCGGATCATTTCCATAGCAAAAATAGCACATTTTCTCAGTTTCTGCTTTCGTATCAAGTACCTCCGTATGAGCTCTAGATATTGCTGATGAAAATAATTGCGACGTGCTCCAAAAACAGTTTTTTGAAATTTTCGTATGAAATCTCTAAAGAAGGGGAAAAATGTTACCTTAAACACTGGTTTTCTTAGTTTATGCGAAGGAATTTCATAAAGCATCTTGCCTTTTCTTTTCGTTTTCTCTTTCCCTCCAAATAAGCAACTGGATTATTAGTGGCAATCCAGAGGGAGAGGAGAGGAAGGGTAAAAGGGGCGACAAAAATATCTTTAGAGTAAATTGTCCTTGATAAATATTTTGGGATTCTTTGCGAGATCTCCGGGGGCCTGAATTTTAGGAAAAGGATGTTTGACGGATAATTTGGAGATTTGAAGAGAATTCTATCATTATTCTAATTGTTTAAAAGTATAAACAGGTTATTGACGGAATCCTAAAGCCATTCAGGCCAATTTTCACTTTCCTTCTTTCTTCTCTCCCCCCCTCCCCCGGCCTTCGGTCTGTAACTGTGGAATATCTATTCCAACACAGTCTTCTTGGAGGGATACTGTGGAAAGTGTGACACATTGATGTCGAGACAATCACTCTTTCCACTGTTTGCATAAGCTAATGAAGAAGTCCCACAGAGGATTTATGACTTCATTGAGAACTTCTGATCCCTAATGTGTAAAAGATTTTCACTTCAAAGCGAAGATGAACACAACAACAATAGAGAGTATGAGAAGTGCTATGCATATGGCCGCTATCACATATCCTCGATAACCGTTGAAGAACGATACCGGACAATATGATCTTGGAACAGTGACTTGAGAACCTGGGATTTTTATGTGGATACTGATTTGAAGACCTCAGCTGAGCGACTGCTCAAGCTGCAGGTCATATGATTCAATTGTAGCAGGGAAAATCGACTCTGAACCCTTGCCCACACCGTAATCCTTACGAAAGTGCACGGTCTGGGTTAAAATTTAGTAGATTCTCTTTGCGACGAAATCCTATGTGTCTTAGGCAAGGGCTTACCTAAGATTCAATAAGTATCTTCCACATAAAAAGCCCTAGTATCAACAGGATTCGAATAAACTCCTTTGCACTGAGATGGGAAGGAAATTGAAGTGCATACCTGTAAATCCACAAGCTGGCACAGTCATCGGTATGGGACGCCCATTAGAGGCAAATTGGATCTCATTTTGTGAGTCATAAAGCGGTATCAAAGTCTGAAGATTAATTGATCATCTTACCATTTTGAAAAGCTGAGGGAATTGAGTCACACCACAATTACATGAGCTATCAATCTTTTTGGCTCAGCTGATCTTCCTACCCCGGTCACAATAAAGTATGGTATTCTAGATCCATCACAAGCTTCAATAACATTAGCAAGGGCTCCTTAAAATAAAGGGTAAGGTTTCAACCGAGTAGCATCCGCAGCGCAACCTACCTGGGTAAGCATCCTTTGTCCTGTTGAATAAAAACGCTCCATCTCTGATATTTTGATTTGAAGCAATTGTTTTGTTTAGAACTCCTGCATAGACCATCATTGCATCATAAAGCTGTGTCGCGTACTGGGCCATCTAGCAAGTAGCTTAATTTCTCATAATACTGTTTACTGTTGTTGTTTACCTCCCATTCCTGGACGTTCACGCACCTTGCGCAAGGAATACTTAGTTCGGCTGTCTTCCCCTCTTGTTGCGTATAATTGGTCAGGTCCGGATTTTGATCTTCGTCATTGCCCACCTATACGGTGTACGGTATATAAGTCTTCTGATATGATCACTCCTAAACGACCTGGGTTTCCTATATGGAAAGTGATTGGAAGGCGTTAGCTGAGCCACTGTTCAAGCAGCAGCTCAAATGTTTCATTTGTGACCAAGATTTACCACTTGAAACTCCAGCCCAGACCGTATCGCTACCGCGTCCCGCTTAAGGAGACTACGATATGGATTAAAGTTTAGAGTTGAATTTCTCATCCGCGAATGGAAAGTTTGAGCTGCCATTTAAGCAAGGCTCAAGTTAGAGCCCCTCTCCCCCCCCCCTAATCACTTTCCACATAGGAAAACCCACCCGGGTTTGCTCAGAATCCCCAAATTCCTTACATCACTAAGCATAAACGTCCTTGTGAATGCTTCCAGTGCTTTCTGGTCGCGGCCGTCAGGTGGAAGTGCCATATCTTGCCAAACATAAATGGTACGGTTTCCGGTATTTGCATTTTCTGGGATTTTTAGGTTTTTTTCAAAATAATCATATTTTTTGAGAGTTCTTACTGTACCCGGAATCCAACAGATCTGCAAAAATGTAAGTGTATTTGTCATTAAGCATGTTTTGATCCTTTGCTGTTAGCATAAACATTCGTTTGTTGTCAATCAGCATGATGTTTATGTTCAGCGCGCTGAATGATTACCCTAGACGAAGTTTAAAGCAAATCTATGTTTTCGATCCCATACCGTATAAGCACCACAACTCTATGAAAAATTCTCAATATACAGAGAGAGAGAGATGATATTCGTAATTAGCATGTCGAATAAGTCATATGGACCGGACTCCAGCCGAATTCATGATTATGACTTCCTACCGTACACCTATCGTAACCACACGGGAAGACGTACTGCGGAGAAAGTGTGATATCTGTAATCAGCATGTAAAGGGCCGAACAACTTCACGCGATTTCAGTGGCGACGCGATTTGGCGATTCGCCAGAAGTCTTCGGATCCAACATTAGCAAACTGCACATGCATAGCGTGTATAACTTACGTAAACTGATGAAATGCCCTATCTTCTGTACATCTATAATGTGCTTGCAATGAGTTATGGACACCTGGAATATTGCCAAATCGCGTCGCGATTGAAATCGCTTGAAGTATGCCCGCCCCTTAAGATAATCCTTATACGCGAAGTTTGAGCAAACTCTACCACACAAAAATTTTGGGGCCCGGATAGCCGAATAGCGCCAAACTAATATCGAACTCGTAATGGACGATTTCAAAAGCTAATATTGTAATCGTAATCAGCATGCTCGATTACCCCCCTTCGCAAACTCCCAGCCCCGTAGCTCAAACTTTGCCAAAAAATTGATAAAATTGATAAAAGTAATCGATAATCCTGAAAACTAACATTGTATTCGGAATCCCCATGCTCGACTACCCCCCTGTGCCAACTCCCAGCCCCGTAGGTCAAACTTTACAAAAAATCAATAAATTCGATAAAAATCGGTAATTCTGAAAAGTAATAGTGTATTCAAAATCCCCATGCTCGACTACCCCCCTGTGCCAACTCCCAGCCCCGTAGGTTAACTCTGCAAAAAAATCGATAAAATCGATAAAATCGATATCGATCGATGACGAAAAGTAGCCTATGACACCAGCCGGGGCCCGATGTGTATGTGTGCGAAGTTTGGTCCGGACCGGTTCAAAATGGAATTCCTATTCGGAACATACGTACAAACAGACATACAGACATACAAACAGGCACTCAGCTATACAGGGTGTCCCAAAAAATGTTAACACTGTTTAATCGTTAATAACTCCCTTGCTTTTAAGTCTTTCGCCGAGCTTTAGGTACCATTTTGTAGAGAGAGGATAATCTTAGATTTGTAGTATAGAGCGAATCATCTAACTCTCCTCGTTACTGTAGAATTACGGGAGAAAATTTGACAAGGATTTTAGGCCATCAAAGGCCATTTTCTGCTTTGCAACAGAGCCAAACAAGCCAAAATCTCTTGTACTATGGTAATGAAAGCCGCTGATTTCAAATATGAAACTTCCATTTTATTATGATACTTCTTTTCGAAGTTATCCTAGGTAAAGTGTAATAACTGACTTCACAGCATGTGTCAAAAATGTGATTACACCGTAAAAAAGCTGAAAACACTCGTAAAAAGTTGTGTAGTAAAATCAGCGTGCGCGAAAACCCTAGTACACGATTTTTCAGATTTTTCGAAAAAAATTTTGTCAGAGGGCACACTTCACGACGGTTCCACATGCTGGAATTTCTTACCGTAATCCTACAGTAACCAAGAGGAACATTGATTCGCTCTATGCTGTAAATCTAAGTTCGACCTCGCTCTACAGAATGGTGCTTCAAGCTCGCCGAAAGACATGAAATCAAGGGAGTATTAACGATCAAACAGTGTTAACATTTTTTTGGGACACTCTGTATATAAGATGATATTGCAATTACATCAGAAGAAAAGTATTGGAATCGCACCTCCTCAGTCTCATGCTGCTTCTGTAGGTTCAGCTTATTTGAGCAAGCTTCACTATGGGCTATATTTCTATGAGTCGTCCCTCGAAAATACCTGAGATTATATAAAACTATCACATGGTTGCAAACAGATAATACGCAACACGTACTTCCGGGTCTGCCTATGTTAAAAGGTTGTGCCGCATTGGATGAAATAAAAGAGCCGATATCAAATTTGTGCGCAGGTTTTGCATAGCGCATAATAGTTTTTATAAACAGTATGGTTTCTTTCACACTTGCGGAAGAGCTTTGATTTTTTGTTAGCATGGAAGCAATAGGTTTGTAAGACAGAATTTTACGAATTGCAAAGGCAAAGAATGTTTTTTTTATCGCTGCGCATTGACTTCTTTGCTGTGAATGTTCGGTAGTGAAAGAATTGGAGCTTTGAAAGAACGAAATTTATGTTTCTCGCACTACCATGTTTGGAAAGGCAATACGGCAGAAGCTTCAAAGCACAGTTGTAATGATTAAAGGCAACCAGTATTATACCATGGCGAGTGGTAGCGCTATTGGCACACATTCCACTTCTCAGCAAATCTTGTATATGAAGCTGAATGTCTGTCTGTCTGTCGTCTGTCTGTCTGTCTGTATGTCTGTCTGTACGTATGTTTCGAATAGAAAATTCCATTTCTGAACCGATCCGGACCAAACTTGGCACACATACACTTTGGGCCCCGGCGGGTGTCATAGGCTACTTTTCGTCATCGATCGATATCGACTTTATCAATTTTTATCGATTTTTTGCAGAGTTCACCTATGGGGCTGAGAGTTTGCATAGGGGGGGTAGGTGAGCATGGGGATTTTGAATACACTATTACTTTTCAGAATTACCGATTTTTATCGAATTTATTGATTTTTTTGTAAAGTTTGACCTGCGGGGCTGGGAGTTTGCACAGGGGGAGGGGGTATCCAGCATGCTGATTATGAATACAATATTAGTTTCAAGATTATCGATAACTTTTATCGATTATATCGATTTTTTTGTAAAGTTTGAGCTGCGGGGCTGGGAGTTTGCACAGGAGATGACCGAGCATCCTGATTACGAGTACAATATTAGTTTGGCGCTATTCGACTATCCCGGCCCAAGATTATTTTGTCGTAGAGCTTGCTGAAACTTTGTGTATAAGGATTATTTTACATGCTGATTACAGATATCACACTTCCTCCGCAGAATATCCCCGTGTGGTTACGGTAGGTGTACGGTAGGAAGTCAAAATCATGAATTCGGCTGGAGTTTGGTCCAGAAAGCTTATTCGACATGCTGATTACGAAGTTCTACTCTCTCTGCATATTGGGACCTTTTCATAAAGTTATGGTGGTTATACGGTATGGAGTCGAAACATAGATTTGCTTTAAACTTCGTCTAGGGTAATCATTCAGCGCGTTGAACATGAATATCATGCCGATTTCGCAGGATAGTGCATGTTCTTGGGTTGTTCTTGGGTGGGTGTAGATTATACTTGGGACCGAATCGAATGATTATTCGATCATTCGAATAAATCATTCGAATGCGAATGATTCGAAAAGTCGAATATTCGAAAATCTTAAATTTCGAATATTATTCGATAGTCGAATATTCGAGTGTCATTCATTCGATCATTTGATGTCCATCAAATACTCGAATATTCGTCGAGCACCGAATATTCGGAAATTCGATAAGAATTGGCTATTCGAAAATTCGATAAGCACCGGATATTCGAGAATTTGATATGCATAGCTTATAGGGGATGTCTTAGTATTTACACACCGTTTGATCGCTAATACCTCTCAAAGTCATTTGCTAATTTCTGGGTAACATCCAGTAGGGATGACTTCAGCTTATAAAAACAGCAGAAAATGAATTACCCGTGTTTTTCTTATTGTGTATTATCACAGTAGGAAACTCCAGCTAATAGACCAACTGCAAAATAAGACATCCAAAAAATTGTCCCCAAAAAGGCCTAAAATCTGTGCAGCAGTGTTTTTACGCATGCTGATTTTGTTACGCACGAGTTTTCAAGCTTTTCAAATGGCAATCACATTTTTGAAAGGCGTTGCAAAACACTTGTTACGGTGTATCGTTTGTTCCCCAGCAAATTCCCCATAGGTACCACGTCATGTCGCTGCCTTTCGCTATTTTGAACGTGTTAACCTCGGGCAGTTCTTAAAATCTCAGGAGAAACGTGTCAAAATGAGCGAAAGGCAGCGTCGCACCACGTAAGCACGCTGGCTCACATGGGAACTTGGGAAAAAAGCATTACGCTTGAGTGCAAATTCTACATAAAGTGAATGTCTTTAGAAATCTAAAGCAAGACTTTCAGTTCTTTCGATTCTTTTTCTTGGGGAAATGGCTCTTGATGTTTTGAAACCTGCTTCAGTCTTACGGTAATTTTACAACAGTGAAAAGTGATTAATAAATCACCCCATACTCTAAATTGACGTCAGCCTACAGATCTACATACAGTTGGGAGCGCTGTATATCCAATCGCAACTCTTAGTGAGGGTATATAATCTTCTTTGACGTACGAAAAATCTCTTCACAACCGTCACAGGAGTAGCTTTCAAGTTCTCAAGTCTCTTCACGTCACGACAAAACGTTTTTCCATCGTAAATTGTACCATAAGAATGTGTCCATTCTAGCACTTACATGAAACAATTTGTTCTTATTGTTAGTGTTTTGGCCTTTCATAGGCAGTCTCGATGACGTAAATTATTCGGTCAGTATTCGAAAATCGAATCATATTCGAAAATAGAATCATATTTGAAAATCGAATAACATTCGAGAGCCGAATAATATTCGAAAATCGAATAACGAGTGATATTCGATATTCGAATATAAATCGATTTTCGAATACTGACCGAATAATTTACGTCATCGAGACTGCCTATGAAAGGCCAAAACACTAACAATAAGAACAAATTGTTTCATGTAAGTGCTAGAATGGACACATTCTTATGGTACAATTTACGATGGAAAAAGAATAACGAATGATATTCGATATTCGAATATAATTCGATTCGAAATTTTCACTTTCGAATAATATTCGATAGTCAAATATTCGAAATTTCCGATTTTCGAATAATATTCGAAAGTCGAATATTCGAAAATTTCAATTTTCGAATAATATTCGGTAATCGAATATTCGAGAATTTCGATTTTCGAATATATTCGATATTCGAATATTCGAAAAAAATTTCGAATTTCCCCAAGTATAGTGTAGATGGGTCGAAGTTCCCTATTTGCTCAAAACCTTACCTGTAACGGTTCACAGGTATACTACTGCTTATGAATATGATGCTTGCTGTCATAACGCATTATTGTGAAGTTATGGTGAGTTGCAGGGTTTGAAGGTTTAAATGGACATTTTTCGTTTTCGGGTCAATTTAGATCCCAGATATTAACGAAATTGGGAAATGGTCGTTTTGCATAAGCAGCCCTAACGCCATCTTGATAACCTGTGTAAACGCGTAACGCATGCGGCAAATCTCCCTTCCCCTGTGTTTGTTTAGGCAAAAGCCGCCGAAGGATGTTTCGCGCGAGGCAGTGGTCCTATAAGGAAAGCATTACGGTCGTGGGAACCATTTATACCACACGAATTGCCTTTATCGTAGGTATCAAGCACGATATTCTTGAAACAGCATTTAGGTAATTCCCTGCCAAGGTTTCAGGCAGGTTCATGATTTTTACCCGCTGCCACGCGAATTGACTACAATATTTGTCATCAGCGGCTCAAATAACCCCCATATACCGAGTTTGAGCAAGACAACCACAAAAACATTCTAGGGCCCGGATAGCCGAATAGCGCCATTAGTTTTTAGATTTACCCTTACCTTTCGATTTTATTGATTTTTTGCAAAGGTTGAGCTACCAGGCTGGGGTTGATGAGGAAGATAGGTGAGCATGCTGATTACTAACACAGCGGGAATAGGGAATTGCATGTAGAAGTGGGCACAGGAAAAGATTGTACGGGGAAGGGAATGGAACTTTATTGAAGTGTTTTGACAGGGCCGAGCGGAGCCGGGTAAGCCAGCTAGTAATGTTGTATATTGAATATTATTTTTGTTGAGCTGATTGTGAAATCATGCCCAAATTGAATCTTATACGAGGTGTCCCAAAAAATGTGCCTACTGTTTGATTGTAAATAGCTCATTTGTGATGAAGTGTTGCAAGAAGCTTTAGGTACCATTTTGTAGAGCGAGGTTAAACTTAGATTTACAGCATGGAGCGAATCATCTATCGCTTTTCATTACTATGGATTACTGTACGAAATTCGACAAGGATTTTAGGACATTGGATGCCATATTCTGCCTCGGAACAGAACCAAAGAAGCCAAAACCTCTTATACTATGGTAATGGGAGCCGCTGATTTCGAATTTAAAATTCTCATTTTACTGTGATGCTTCTTTCCTAAGTTATTCCCAGTGAATCGCAATAACTCAATTTCCAGCATCTGTCAAAAATGTAATTACACCGTCAAAAAAGCTGAAAACACTTGTAAAAACTCCCTAGATGAAATCAGCATGCGACAACCCTAGCACACAATTTTTCAGATTTTTTGAAAAATTTTTTTGTTATTTGGTATATTTCACAATGGATTCATGTGCTGGAGGTTCTTACCGTAATCCTACAGTAATGAAGAGAGGTCGACGATTCACTCTATGCTGTAAATGTAGGATAAACCTCGCTCTACAAAATGGTACCTAAAGCTTCTCGAAACACTTTATTTGCAATCAAATAGTAGGCACATTTGGGACACCCTGTATACAAGGATAGATGTCTGTTCGTCTGTCTCTATATCTGTATGTATGTACCAGTGGCGTACCCAGGATTTCCGTTCGGGGTGGGGGGGGGGGCAAAAAAAATTTTCTGGTGAGGTGGATAGCGTTAGCCACGCCCCCGGAAAAAATTTTTATAGGGCTAAATTGGATTTTTAATTCTTGAAAATTATTCTAATCATTTACAAGCATAAGCAAGTCATTTGCACTTTTTTATAGCCCATGTAAGTAACTTTCAAAAACTTTGCGGGCCTCCTCCCCCCTCCTCGGTACGCCACTGGTGCGTACGTATGTTCCACACAATAATTTTGATTTCTAAACCAATCCGGATCAAACTTTGCACATATGCACTTAGGGTGAAGGAGAAGTTGTAAGCTACTTTTCGTTATCGATCGATATTGATTTTATCTATATTTTGCAATAATTAAGCTGAGAGGTGGGTGTCACTTGGGGTAAGCATGCTGATTACAAATCTTATATATAAAGCTGAATGTCTGTTTGTCTGTATGTATGTCTGTATGTATGTCTGTATGTATGTATGTATGTATGTATGTATGTATGTATGTATGTATGTATGTATGTATGTATGTATGTATGTATGTATGTACGTATGTTCCGAATAGAAAATTCCATTTCTGAACCGATCCGGACCAAACTTGGCACACATACGCTACGGGCCCCGGCGGGTGTCACAGGCTACTTTTCGTCATCGATCGATATCGATTTTATCGATTTTTATCGATTTTTTTGCTGAGTTCACCTACGGGGCTGGGAGTTGGCACAGGGGGGTAATCGAGCATGGGGATTCCGAATACAATATTGGTTTTCGGGATTATCGATTACTTTTATCGATTTTATCGATTTTTTTGCAAAGTTTGAGCTAGGGGGCTGGGAGTTGGCACAGGGGGGTAATCGAGCATGCTGATCATCCCCAAGGGGGGTGATCAGCATGCTCGATTACACCCCTCTGCCAAATTTCAGCCCCTTAGCTCAAACTTTGCAAAAAAATCGATAAAATCGATAAAAGTAATGGACGATCCTGAAAACTAATATTGTGTTCGTAATCAGCATGCTCAATTACCCCCCTGTGCAAAATCCCAGCCTCGCATGTCAAAATTTACAGAAAATCGATAAAATCGATAAAAGTTATGCACGATTTTAAAAACTAATATTGTATTCTCCCCATGCTCACTTCCCCCCCTGTGCCAACTCCTAGCCCTGTAGGTGAACTCTGCGAAAAAATCGATAAAAATCGGTAAAATCGACATCGATCGATAACGAAAAGTGGACTGTGACACCCGCCGGGGCCCGAAGTGTATGTGTGCCAAGTTTGGTCTGGATACGGCGGAGCCGGGTAAGCCAGCTAGTATATTATATCATTATATATTTATATTTGTTTATTTATTTATTTATATTTTTTATTTATATTTGTTTGTATTTTTTATTTTTTTATTTTTTTGTATATTATATTTTTAGAACAGCGTCTCACTTTCTAATTGCTATACATACATCGCTTTCCGAATCGCCACTTCGACCCAGCGAACCTCCCTTGTGAGACATTAGATGATGTTATGAGCATAGCAATACTAGCATAGCACACTTCTCACTTTTTCACAAGAAAAATAACATTGAATCCTCTAGCATGATTGCACATTGATGATTGCAAGTTTGATATAAGTGACCGAATATCGTTTTCATACAAAACTTGTATACCGAAGTCGCGCGATCGCGAGCAAAACCATCCAAAAGGAGTAAATTAAGCAAGAGACAGATGCAGATAGACAGCTTTTTTGGATGTTCTAGGCTTTTGTGCCCCCGACTGCTTCTCATCCTGTCAGCAAGGGGATTACGCTCGAAAAAAGGTTCGCAGAATCTGCATTTTTTGCATATATAAAACAAAGACATGAGAAAAAACGAGTTTTTACAGTTTGCAAGTGGCTGGCTTTCTTTCTAAATTAGATAATTGCCGAAAATTGTCGGATCGCAACCATGTGTGGCCTCTTTGCTATCTGAAATGTTGGGATTTTGAGCTCTTCTCGATACTATTCGTCTTATATAAGAAAAAGCCTTTTTTTGTAACTTAACAATAATTCATTTTCGTATTGCATGAAGTACGGTAGCTATTGAGCATCAGTGCTTCGAAACTGAAGGGTCCATTGCTGTTGATGTGGTAGTTTGTCCGTATATGACACTTTCTGCAAAAAAAAATTCACTTATTGAAAAACTTTGGCTCTGCAAAAAAATTCACTTATGGAAAAACTTTGGCTCTGCAAAAAATTTACTTATTGAAAAACTTTGGCCACTATAAGATTTGAACACTAACTGAAAATGTTTCTCGGAGATGCTAGCAACTTCCTGAATTCACGATTGAAAACAATGATGATTAGCCTAAAACCATCTTTGTCGCTCTTTCGTTAAAGCAATATGTGAAGACTCACGCATCTGTGCAGTGCACCAAATTCCATGCCACTGTTGTGCAAGCAAAAATTAACCATCGATTTTGAATATGTAGTGATAAGTAGAAATATGTGAAGAGCTCAGTGGCGAATACGAATCCTTGAAGAATAGCTTGCTTCAAAAAGTTGATCTCTTTTTTGCGACGGGAACTCTCCGCACCTGGTTGGCGCAGCTAAACATAATAATTTAACGTGACACATAGGCAGACAGATTAGTTGCTGCCAGTGGCAGGCCAAAGGAAGCGGTTTTTTTTTTGAAGTTAGAGGATTTAGTACAAAAATTTGTAAGTAATTTTTCCTCTCGATAACTAATAATTTTGGAGGACGCACTCATGCTGCTTTTTCTTGAGTATTACAGGTGTGATTACAGACTCGAGAATTTGGAAAGTATCTAAAAAAATTTCTTGTGAACGTTGCTGAAACACGGCATCGTATGAGAATGTTTTGTTTTCTACCTTTTCTACCCCTTCCCCATAATTTTTTGGGCAAACGCTGACTGCTAAATCTTATCCCATACACCTTCGCTTTTCCTTCCTCGTTCTCAAACAATATGCAAATTTCCGAGGACTACTTATTTGCCCAATACTTTTTCCTCATCACAGGTTCAGTTGTTACCGCTACGGCTTGCCTCCTCCACATTCTTATCATGGTACCCAATCGCAACTTCAAGCATCATTCATACTGTAGATTGATCGTTGTCATTATACTCAAAATATATATGCTATATCATACAATATACAGGGTGTCCCAAAAGTATGTATACACTGTTTGATCGTTGATATCTCTTTTCTCAAGAAGTCTTTTGCCTGCCTCTAGCACCGTTTTGTAGAGCTGGCTTCAACTTAGATTCATAATATGAACCGAATCACTGATCCTTCTTCACTACTGTAAGGTTACTAGGAACTTACAGTAGTGAAGAAGTTAAGGTAGGAACTTTCAGCTCATAGCGTCATTACGGATTTGCCATGTTTCTAAAAAGTCTCCAAAAAATCCGAGAAGTGGTGTACTAGGGTTTTCAAGCTTGCTTTTATTATTCAATTTTTAACGAGTTTACAAAGCTTTTAAAATAACGTAATCACGGTTTTATGGAGTCTTGTAAAAACAGCTATTGCGGTCCACCTGGCATAACTTATGAAGGAAGCACTGCGGTAAAGTGCAGACATCATATTTCTTTTTAGCGGCTTCATTTAATCTAGCAAAAAAGTTTTCTGGTTGTTCGGCTTGCTCTCTGAGGCGAGAAAGGGTCTTCGATGGCCTATAACCCTTCTTGAATTTTCTATCGTAATACTTACAATAATGAAGAGCGACCAGTGATTCGCTCCATATTGTGAATCTAAATTGAAACCAGCTCTACAAAACGGTGTTTCGAGGTAAGCAAAAGACTTCTTGGGAGAATAGATATCAACGATCAAACAGTGTATACATACTTTTGGGACACCCTGTATATCATACCCAATCGCAATTGCAAACACATTTTCATGCTGTAAATTATACTCCGTAAACAGCATCCATATTGTTCTATTATAACTGAACCATTCAAAGCTCTTAGAAAACTTGTAAAAAGCTGTCTAATGAAATCAGCATGTGCAAAAACGCTGCTGCACAACTCCCCAGATATTTTGAAACTTTGTGTTCATAGGCCCTTCACGGCTATATGCTAGATTCCTTCGTAATTTTCCGTTACTGAGGAGCGATGGGTGATTTGCTCCATACTGTAAATTTAAATTAAATCTTGCTCCACTGTTTATGCTTGAAGCTAGGCAAAAAAGATCGCGGGAAGAGAGTTGTTAATGAAGAGTATTTACTTTTGGGATCTCTTATCCGAGATTTTATCATTGCAAATTTATTTATTAGGTCATTTGAAAAGTTTTCGTTTTCGCACCTTCAAATTCGAACGAGCACAATTTTTTCCGGATTCAACATTTTTCCATCAAATAAATTGCATTGTGTTCAGCAAATTTCTGGCAACACTCATGCTGTCCTTTTGTACTTTTTTCCTCGCGAGATAATCTCAGAGGAATCAATAAAGCCTAAAAAAACGTTTTTGACTAGCAAATCTTTACTAGGTCTTCTTATTTTTTGGTAGACACCGAGGAATTCAAAAATTTGGTGATTGGTAAAGGAAGGTTCAAAGAGTTTGAAAAATAAACAGAAACCTCAATGCGCAGTCAACCTCTTTTTTGAAAGCCACTTTTCTTACAGGTGGTTTGGCGGCGTCATGGGCGTGGATGGCATCTCTTATAGCTTATACGTCAGGTCTGCTCATTTTCAATTTCCGCAAACGGTCTTCAGAGCGATATCACACTACTCTACCCTTACAGTACAATTGCATCTTAGCAAGTTTATAGCGTACAAGACCAGCAGGATTACATTAGTTTGAGTTTATCAACGTTTTGGAATGACTGATTGTTCTGGCCCTGCTTTCAATGCTTATTCCAAATGATTTACCATAATGTCGCTTCTTGTAGTCGCACTTAGCCAATTTCTTGCTGTAATTAAAAACCCAGGCCAAAGGATTCTCCACCAAATTATGAGCAACGAAAGCAGTGTCAACGCGCCCTCAATCTGCGACTCGACAATTTGTGAGGTACATGTCACTAAAATTTTTCGTTACTGCAGCTTTAGCAAAGGTGGCTTCAAATGGGATAATAAGACACTTCAAAGCCTGCTAGTAATTTTACGCAACTATATTTGCAATTTGCTTCAAAGTACCCTCTGAGATGCTAGTTTATAGCGCAAGATGATGGTTTCCTTAATAGTCTTAAACTAAAGTTTGAGCTTAGAGAATACAATTATTCAAAGATCGCGTTTTCGTATGTCGAATTTAGACCCGCGTAAACTTCCCTACAAAGCCTTTTCTGCAACTTCGGTGGGATCCTCAGAAACTAGGGGAGTTTCTCTACAAGTCCATATAAAGCAACCCCTATCAGCCCTCTGGCACCCTCTTGAAATATGGTACCAACGTCAAAGGTGCAAAAGCGAAAAAACTCTCCGAATGACCAATAGTAAACTATCGAGCACTTCAGTCGGCGAAGAAAATGAAGTTGGCTACTTTTTGGTGGATTTTGGGACCGGCACATTGTAAAAGCGCGATCACGTTCGCAATGAGCCTCACCGTAGCTAGGATATGTATGCGCGTCAACTCCAACTCGAGTTTTCTTACATTTCTTTCAATTTTGGAGAGTCTTAGCAACTAGAAGGAAATGGCAACCTATACATCTACGCTCAACCAATACATACAGATTTGCTATAATTCAATGTGAAAATAATGCGCGTGCTGCCCACGGAAGCCTGTTTCAGACAGTTTTGGGAGGTAAGAAAGCTATCCACCTCACAGAAAGTCCACTTAGAAGCTAAGGCTTCCTTATCAGAATAAGCATTTCAAGGCCATATCGAGACAAACAGTTGTTTGAAAAATTGACCCATAGGCTCTCAAGCAATAAAAATCTGAATGTAAAAAGTTAGAGGTTTGATAATAATGTTAGCCTTCAATGTGTTTCGCGGGAAGAGGTCAGATGAAATTGAAGTGTGTTAACTTTTCAGTAGTTTGCAGGTATAGTGTCACATTTTATCAGTCGCTTTTATGAGTGCACTGTCTCTAGCAGCTTTGCATTCTTTAGCGGAAAAATGAAGAAATAAAAGGTGCAAAACCGCAAAAAATAAGCAGAAGGACGTGAAGAGAGCAGAAGGATAGTACGAAGTAGAAGGTATCCTTACTTTTTCAATCTGCAAATGCCAATGCAAATTTAGTAGGGCAATCACACAGGGCAGCTATTGAATGAGGTTTACCGTAAAAAACTACTAGACAAGCGCGTCTCTCTTGATTTTTCACTAGTAGCATCCAAAAGCATACTGTAAACACGTAAGATGCAGCAAATTTCCTCCGCGAATGTCGCGGGATATCGGGATTTCTGCGGTAGTCCGCGACGTTCCGAGAATTCCGCGATATTCCGGTAATTTTGCGAAATCACGCAAATCACGCATCTACGCAGCGCCATAACTTTCTTCGGAATCAATATATTTGAATTTCAAAAAAAAACATTGGCTCAGCCCATCAAGGTGCATCTTTCAAATAAACAGCATGTGCTTGATACCGTTTCCAATTTTCTCAAATTTTTCTGCGGATGCCTTTTCGCAAAGATTAAACGCATCCTACGTCGCACATAAAAAATTTCATTAAGCACTGTACGATAGTGCTGTTTCCCTAGATTACTGCGCGGAGAGTAGAAAGAAGGTAGAAAGCAGCCGGAGAGTTCTTTTCAGAAGTGATAGAGAGTTGTAAACTTTAAAAAAATCATGTCGTCCCAAATTCCACCCTCCACGCTATAAATATGAAGCTCTCTTGCTAAGCATGTGTAATCTGTAATCAGCAGATCAGACAACCTCTATGGGAAAGTTTTTCCAAAAAGTTTGAGCTATTTTATTTTTTTTCTCGTTTGATGTTGGAAGAGACTGTATTAAAAATTGATACAGTGTATCAAAAGATTAGCCATTATGAGCTGAGCACAGTGCTTTTTTTCGTATTTAGAATACATCTATTTCGAAAGGTCATGGTTCTGCATAGTTTGCGTGATTCGCGTGATTTCGCGGAATTCCTGGAATTCGCAATTTGCACATTCTGTGAGCGGTATTGCAGTTAGTGTAACTCACCTGCTTCCTTGTCATGCGCACTTTAATAACGGTCATAAGATCAATAATTGCAATCAATGCTGTAATTATTACATCTTTGTAGAAGTCAAGGTATTTAGAAATAAATCTGCATTGCTGAAAATTCTATATAAATGTTCTATTCTTTCACACCTTTTCCAATTCACCTCTGTTGCGGTAAATAAATAAGCCCATATACTTCCTTCAAAGACGAGATCGCAATCATCTGGGAGATAATAATTAAACAAAGAACGAGGAGATTGTTTGAAAACTGACTGTAACCATAGGAGACCAAACATCTTGTTATAGATACGAACCAACAAATAACAATGAAAATTTTGGTATGGGTGCGACTGTAAGGCAGTACTGTGAGACAAAACATGCTTATTTTGCCCAAAAGTAAATTCCACTTACCTGAAGTATTTATCGTATTTCCAAGGTAGGCATATAGCGCACATTCTGTTCAGTGCAATAAACAGATGAGAAAATATGCAAATGTCATAACACATTAGAAGAACCATGCCAAAACGATGTGAGATCCCTTTCAAGACTTTGTTGTCGCTGAGAAAGCAGTATCAGTGAGATTAGCAGAAAATTTTGATGAACTGAAAACTTACAAAAACACCATCGGAGAAAAATAAAATGCGAATATGGCACAAAGTACTGTCTCGGCTGTTGATTGACTTGTCATGAGTAATTTAAATGAGTTTCGCATTGATAGAATTCTTTGTGATGTTGTGACAACGATCGCATTTGCTATTGCGCCAATAAAGGCAATCTGTAAAACATGCTTGTTGAAGAAACCATAGGTTTCGAATCTGCAACTTATAACTTTGCTCATGAAATTCTCAGAAAGATCACATAACCAATTTTTAACTGTCACTCACCATAACGATTTTCGGTACTTATCCCTTATCCGGACCCATTTTAGAGGCTCTGTTATAAAACACTATCAGTTCAAGAGCAATTTTTCACAGATTCTTCGAGGACTGCCTCTCTGCCACGTGTCAGGAAAACTTGACAAGTTTTGGTCCAATTTGACATATTTTTTCTGAGTCATTTCCGTTAGTTAAAAAGAGAATTTGTGATCACTTAAAGGCTGTTTAACTGTTGTTTATGAAAGCAAAACAACTTAGAACTCAAATTAGAACATCTTACTCCTCTCAACAACGATTCAAAAATGTCCTTTTCTTCAAACCCTTCCGCCATGCGAATTTAGCCAGGAAAGGCTGTAAGTGATGGCTAGTACCTCGCTAATGCTTCTTTCGCCGCTTAGACAATGGAAATCTAGCGCGATTCTTTATCTGGACAAGTCTATTACCACATTATAAATAGCATTTCATTCTATATCTAAATATTTGAGTGATCAACTTATTCCAAATCCAAGAAACAGGAGTGGTGGTAACTTGGTCAAAATTAGTACATGATGTGATGGCTTAATCATGGTTACATCGTAATAACCATGATGATCTTTTAGCGTAGAGCTCGGCACGAGGTGGCTTTTGGAAAATGCAAAAAATGAAGTTCCTTTTGACTTTTCCAAAATTGCACGAAGTCCCCGTTGACCTTGAACCATAATCCTGAAAAATCACCAAAAAAACGAAACGCCGACCAAAAAAACCTCGCAAATTTTGTGTCTTTTCGCCCACAAAAACGAAACCTTGTTCGCTTTTTGTCACAAAAACGATATTCAGCTTGCTTACCAAGCCACGTGTGCCGATGTTTCGTTATCTCATAGAGTGAAAGTGAAATAACAATGTGAGACGCGGATATAAAGCCATCTCATCACTCGGAATAAAAAAGTTCCCTTGGCCACTTTCTCATTTTAGACAATGTGATTATTCCGTACATGAGGATCAGTGTGGAAAACTACTCTGGAAGCTTCTCTGAGAAAGTCCGGTTTTTTGCGGTTAGAGAGTCCCTTGATAATAGCAGAATGCCACGGAAAATGATGCTAGAGACCAAATGCAAATTTGAATTAAAATGCAATGAGGAAGGTCAAGCATGAGAGTACTAGGTTGTTTAGAAAGTTCTGTCCGATTTGCCATTTCTTCATCTAAAATCTCACAACTTTCTTCAGAATGAACAATTTTGAACAAATTAATTTTTGCTGAATTGAGCGAGTTTATGGCTATCAGAAGCACTATATGCCATGTAAGGAAGGCAAGAGAGAAAAAATTTTTTTTTAAATTCTGCAAGGTTTTCTTCAAAACCGTCAAATTTGACATACTAATGCTTCCATATGAGGATGGCCAGACATATTTGGCTGCCATCATTAAGTAGCCTATACTTCAGAGGTTCTTTTGCGGTTAGAGAAAAGTCGAGATATCTTCGCTGCATAGAAATATTTGCGAGCAAATCAAAAAAAACGATTATTTGAGCCCTCCGCGTGCGAAAATATGCCGACTTTCTAATATTTGGTTTTTTCTTGGTGTCGCAAACGAAGAAAGCTAATTGGTCGGTGGTTGCTGCTTGCCCTCGCTTTACTTTGACATATGCAATATTGTGTTAGTTTGCATTTGCGCTAATCGATAGCCGATTAGTTGACCTTCGCAGGATCAAGCCAGTCGTCTGATGAGCCAAGAGAGTCATATGACTCAAGTGAAAACTTTTTTTTATTAACTCCATCAAATGTTTTACTCGGAGATGGGAGGGAAAGATTGGGAAAAATTTGCTAGAAAAACGTTGAAAAGTCGTGTTTCGCAAAGAAACTTGCGAAAGTAGATAGATGCCAAACTATTAACCAAAAATGTTCGAGTTGCAAAATCAGACTTGGCCAAAAAGCTGCAAAAAGCAGGCAAAATCACCAACACTTGTCTGTTATAACAGTTACAGTAGTTTTCATTGGTTTTCCCCTATTTATAATACATATTGTCCCTCTTCAATTTTATGAGTCGACAACTGCCAGCGGGGTGAAGGTTGTCCAGGTTTGGTTCGCACTTCAAATCTGAGCTGTGAAGCTTTACTGAGCCTCCTCTCAGGCATAACGATTTGCGTTTGCGTTTTACGTCCTTTTTGGATCTGAGTATCCAAGATGTAGTTGTTCCTTTTGTTAGAGTTATTTTTAAAATCACTTTAAAACTTAATTTTCGGCTTATGTTCTCCTGCTTCAAATCAATTTTTTGGTAATCCACCTTCTAAGCTGTATCATTATCACATCGGTTTTGAGCAAAATTACCAACAGTTAAATGGTAAAGGTGTTCTATATGAATCTTACAAAGATGACCGTTACTCTATAAATTTATTAGGTTTATGACATGATACTACTTCTATTGTCATTCCGGTACCTTAAAACCTATTTTAGAATCTTTACTGTCCATTTCCCAAGTTCCAATTCATTTTCAACCCCTTAACTCATCAAATTTGACCAATATCTGGTAGTCCATCCACCATTCTTGCTCAACACACAATGGGAGCATCCCGTGGGCGGAGCGATGGACGGAGCCTCCTCTGCCTTCCCCATTCCCTCTTGGTTACAGGGGTCAAGGGCTTTGGTTCCTCCTGCACCACCTCCGCTTAACAGTAGTAGGGCCCCAACTGCATACTTATCCAATTCGCGCTGGCAAAAGTTGCTTCCGAAGCGAGAAAATTGCTTCAAAAATCGCTTTGGATGACGGATTCGCCACGTTGACTCCTTTCCTTTGAGTGGGCATGACTTTCGTCCTGCCCATCCGTGCGCGCCCTAAAATCATCGTTCCGAAGAAATCGCATAGCGGGTTCTGAAAACGGGGGTTTTTCGTGGTTTTCGCGGAGTTCCGATTTGATATTCGGAATCAGGGGTATGAGAAGGCCCTGGAACGGGAAAAACATGGAGGTCGAAATTTTGGGTGAACGTTGCCTTTAAAGATAATTTAGCAAAACAAAAAAATGCATTTTTATAGTCTTTCTTGTTCTACAAACAATGCTTCTTTGTATTAGGTTGTCGAAGAATTTCTGTTACACATTTTATTCTAATTTAAAAATCTCAGAAGCTTTGGAAAGATCTCATGTTCACGGCCTATTTGCAGAGTCAAAAGGCCTATTCAATGGTACCGTTGCATCTGCGATCCGTGCGCAAAACATCCACTTTGTGGCTGAAAATTCGCTTCTTCCCATTTTTGTATATGAACTGGCTCTCAGGTGATGAGCGATAGACAGAAAAATGTGGTAATCAGGTAGGGCATAGTCTGTAGCGTTTAGCAAATATTGGGAGATAACGCAGACATGTCTGCACACGCTTTTCTGAGCGGTCTAAATCTCAGTGTGCGCCGACTTTGCAATCATCGGAATTTTAACGAAGAAAAGGTCTTCAAAAAAAGTTCAAAAAATCTTTTTTATATTTTCTGCATTCATTTCTATACGATGCACATAAAACGAAGAACTTAGGAGCGTTTTTGAATTTTTTGAATATTTTTTCATCCCTCGTTCTTGAAACGCTAGAGGCACCGGAAGGCCTCCGTATAAAAGACAATGCCAAAGTACGTTCTAAAAAAATTCTGCAAGGGGAAAAGCGCAAATAGGTGCAGAGAAAAAGATCAGACAAAAACTGAAAAATTTGACTGGTTTTACAAAAATGCCGTAAACTTGTTTGTCATTAGTGCACTTGCGGCATCAATCATGCTGGTGGGTAGACCCTGCTATGTCCTAAGCGTGTTGCAAATTCGGGGATTTCAGAAAGCTCCTGGAATTTCCTAGAAAATTTAGAAAATAGTGTAACAGGAATTACCCGAAAACCTATATTTTGAACATAAGGACAGCGTTCTCAACTAAAGTCTTTCTAAACTACGAATGAGTTTCAAAACTTCAGGAAAGCTGTTATAGTCTGATAAAAACGAGGAACTGCTTAAATCAGAGCAGTGCTTCATTAAAACATTCATTTTTGTTCGGAGCTTGAGTGCAATGCAGTTGTAGTTGCAAATAATGTGGATGTTCAAATTCCGACTGCAAAGATGGCTTCACCATTTTCAATGTTTTTTCTCGTATTTTAAAACGAATACCCTTATAACTTTTCCATACAGGGTGGTTTGAGAGCCTACTTTGTAGCAATGTGATTACAAAGTTAATGGTAGCTTCGATTTGGTTCTGCCACGTAATGCTGCTATCGTCCTCTACAAAATGTACTTTCCTAACAAGAGAAGTGTCAGAAGTCGCAGTGACCTATTGACATGAGACGAGTATCGTCTGAAGCAGCTTGAAACAACAATTCCAAAACAGTTTTTCTTAATTGCAGAACGAATGTAGATTCGGGAGCTATTGATTATAATTTGCAGGAACTTTACAACGCAGAGTGCAGCTAAAACTACCAAGCCCATGTATTCTAGGCTTAAACCTAAATGAAACAGTTTATCAAGGCTCGTTGTAATTCTACTCTTTTTAATGTTATGTTGTAGTGCTTAACAAACATTGGAACAATGTCCATGATCACAGAGCACCTCTGAACAATGCAAAATTTGGGGATTAAACTGCTTGTAACTCTCACTCCAGACTCGTTCTGCAGTTAAGAAGGCTGTTTTAGAATATAGCGTTTTGAATTCCCTCAGTTACTACCTATCTCATGTCAAAAGGCCACTGTCAGGTCAACTTCTGACGCTTCCCTTTTTAGCTTAAGATGGCTACCATATGCTTTTGTAAGAAATGGAATTATCAAACTAGTACTTTTGCAAGGCGATGAAATTGACTTTTTTGTATGCACAATTTATTTCGTGGCTGGAGCTGATTGTGAGGATATTAAAACAGTTCAATGCACACAGTGTAAAAGAGTCTTTGGCTAAATATTGCAGTAATTGCTGTTGCTAGAAGTTATACTTTCGAAAACGAAAACTTGAATTTGCGGACACTACTTTCGTGTCAATGGCTATCCACTTCCATCGAGTGGGCGGGTCCGGTGGAGTTGTGAAGCGCATTTTTCAGGACTTATAACATGAGTTGGCAGGTGGGGTTTGAGCTACAATGTACTTGCGGGTCTATTACATAACGGCACCAAATCGAAGGCGGGTCTATTTTACCGATCCACCGTCCGCCCAAAATCTGGTCGATGACATTTTGTTGCCTAACATTAGTGTGGTCCCCAGCTGTATGCTTGCCCAACTCGCGCTGCCAGAAGTTGCTTCCAAAGCGAGAAAATTGCTTTAAAAATCGCTTTGGATGACGGATTTGCCACGTTGACTCCTCCCCTTTGAGTTGGCGTGACTTTCGTCCCGCCCATCCGTGCGCGCCCTAAAATCATCGTTCTGAAGAAATCGCACAGCGGGTTCTGAAAGCGGGGGCTTGTCGGACTTTTCGCGGATTCTCGACTTGATATTCGAAATCAGGGACATGAGAAGGCCTCGGAACGACAAAAACATTGAAGCCGAGCTGGGTGGACGGTGCCTTTGAAGGCAGTGTCCAGGCAAATCTGGGCATATGGGTTTTTTGCCTGGAAACCGATGAGGAGGCTCTAGCTAAGGCACTGCCCAAATCGCAGCGCAAATATTCATTCACGGCTGAAAAATCCATGTCCAAACACTCCACGGCTGCGCCGTGACCGTAACATTTAGGATGGGTCCCAGCGCGTAGTGTGGGACCCATCCTTAAAGGCAGCATCCCGGCAGATTTTGCATTTCCATCTTTTTGCATGTTTTGGGCCTTCTCGACCAGTAGATCCCGAACCTGAGCTTTAAAGGGGGTGAAAAGGCCTTTTTCGGGGCGTTTTTTTCAATTTTCAAAAGGCAGCTCGGACGAGAATTTTCAAAGGAAAGTCGGGAGGCCCTGGCACGAAGACCCTGTTGTCTGTAATTTTGGCTTTGTATAGCATGCACAATGCGGGAAAGCGGTTGGGGGGTCCCGCGCCGTCTAGCGGAGAATACTCGTCCAAACAAGGTGTTAGGGGAGCAAAAGGAGGAAGGGGAGCGGCGCTTGGGCCGCCCCCTGGCTTGCAGAGTTCACATTTTCGGCGCGGAGTTGCTGTTTTGGTTCACTTGGAGGGCCTCCTATCCATCTGTGTCAAAATCTGAGGTAGGTCAATCTGCCGAGCCGCTGCCTTTAATATTACGGTGTGGTGTAGTGTTGAAGCGAGCGAAGTCGTTTTCGGGCTACGGTCACGGCGCAGGCGCGGGGTTTGCGGGGTCGGCCGAGAATGAACAATTTGCGCTGCCCCTTGGGCAGTGACTTAGTTAGGACCCCTCATCAATTTCCAGGCAAAAAACGCATGCGCCCCGATTTTCCGCACTGCCTTCGAAGGCTACTTTTCCATATTCTTCCTCTACAAGCATTTATTTGAACGCGGCCGACAGAGTAATTTCAGTATTTATTATGTAAAGTGATTTTCCGTTCTACTTCGCGCAAGTAGGCAAATTTCCAGTATGCAAAATACACATGCCTACACTTGAATTCAACATTTATATTTCTAAACTCTGCGAAAATTTTCTTCGGATTTTTTTGTAGCCAACAGCCTGCTGTATGATGCTGCAGGTTTGTCAGTGAAAGAAGCAATTGTCGCGAAGGTGTGGGACGAACTTTATTGTGACTATCAGCGTGCCACCGCAAATGGACTCGCCAAGATTTTGAAGGGCTGCGTTGAAGCCAAAAGAGACTGATTCATTCTACAGATGTTTAAGTTATGTGTGCACCGAATGTTTTGTTTCTACGCACTTCGTTTCTAATTTTATCTAGAAAAATACCGATGTGGAAATAGTCAGAACTCAACCATTCCAAACAGGCTGGATATCTTTAAAACTGCCTTAAAACGCTTTTTATAGATATATTTATTATCTGCCAAGCGGCTATCTGGAAGAAGTTATAGGCGTCTGAGTAAGGAAAACTACTCGAGTTCCAATGAATATAGTTGGTTGAAAAACAGGCTGCGATAGTCTAGTGACAGCGATTATGAGTATTTTAATCAAAAAGAAGAAGCACATTTACCAGTAGCCTGTGTTTTGAAACTTCCATATGGTCGTTTGGCAGATAATAAACACATTGAGCTTAGCGTTCCAAGGCGAGTCCGATAATATACAGCTTGATTGGAGTGGCCGAACTAAATTTGGTCGTTTACTTACAAGCTCACAGACTTTTCGTATATGTTTACTTGAGCCGATCACCAAAATTGTAGAAAAAATTGAGATTAATAAATTACTGAAAAAATACGAATATCTACATCGTGCCAAGATTTATCAATAATCGAGCTTGGAGTCACACACTTTTGATGCACCCTGTCTTTTGAAAGCATAAAACTACGAAATACAAATATGATGCAAGGTTATTGACATCCACCTGCACCAGCAATCAAAACATACCACTTGGCAGCTATTGTTTCTCTTGTTCAGCGCACAACCATTTGTTTCACAACATCATATCGTGTGCGCCAGATCATTTGTGAGCACGCATCAACGTAAATCTTCAATGCCCCAGTTTCCGTAGAGTAGTCTGAGGCGCTAGTTCAACGGCCCATAGCAAACAGAAAAAACATTTGTATGGTCCGTTTTTGAGAGGTTTCGCAAACGGTAGAAACTGAATAGCCAACGTTGCCAATGATCGGCAGCTCCGAGGATCCAAAGTTTCTTTGAAATTCCTTTGATGGCTACAGATAAGCAGAATGGTACAGATACATGCTATTTGCTCTGTGGTTGCTTACCCACTGGGTTAGCTTGCGCAGTAAATGGGCTCAACTTACAAGAGTAGTGTTCATGGGACAGATTATCAAACCCACTGGGTTGAGCCCATCTTTCAATTGACCAACGTGAAAGATAGCCTCACTATTCATGAGACAGCGCTAGAGGGTTCGCAAACCCATACTAGCTGACCCAAATCTTGTGAACCAACACCCAGTCTGCATGGACTCGCTCAATCTACAGAGATCAAGGATCGAAATGCCAATCAGGAATGACTCATAAAGCTTTGTTGTTCAGCCATGCTTAATACTACTGAATCATTACTTATATCAGAAGCCCTTTTTACGTTTAGGGCGTTTAGAGAAATTGTAAATTTTGCAAAAAAGTTTAATGAGGAAGTGTTGTACCGATTTCCACAATGCTTTCTTTAGCAATTTTTAACGTCACGATTTGCTCAAAGAGATTGGAGGTAAACATTCCCAAAACGCACACAAATTGTTGATCACCTGAAATTAGCTGGTTTTTTACCGGGTGCACGTTTATTGCATTGATGCGGGATGGTAAGTAAAGTATACACTTCGTTATTGTCTGCTGGCTTGCCATAGAGTAGGCGGAGCACTGATTAAGTACATGCGTGGCGCTAATTGATAACGAAAGAGTACAAGAACAGTGTTTTAAAATGGAGGTTTATTAAGAGGTTAATTGCCTGCAGTGGTTTACCTACTCCGTAAGCGTGCAACCATAGCAAAACAAGCTATCGGAACATTGTCGTACGCATCTCCAACATGCTCATAAGGGCTTTTTCATGGTCAAATCCGATTCCTCGAAAACTATTGCTTGTAGAAGACTGTTTGTAACTATACTCAAAGTTTGTAGTACAAAATTGCTTATATACGAACAGCACAACTACACCGGCAGAAACATGTCCAAATTGTTTCACGCTTAGCAGCCAGAAAGAGAACAAGTGAATGTCTAATGTTGGGAGGTATATTCTTGAGCAAGTTAGAGTTCCGCAGAAGTCTTACATTTATTTATCTATCTACTTATTTATGTTACACACAAAGTTGCGCCAAAAGAAAAGAAACATCCAAAAATCATGTGGGACAAGATCTTGGACGAAGATACGATTTCAGGTGCACGATATTTTGTGTCCGTGTCAATCTTTTCCAAATTTCACCCGAATTAGCCTTTTGCGTTCTGAAGCATTTTACAGATCTCGCTTTGCTCTCTCAGACAATTCACCGGAACTTCCGCGGGACAAGCAGAACTTGCAGCGTTTCCGCAGCACTTTCTTAACCATTGAGGAAGTGCACGCTCCAAAATGCGAGGTTTCCGCAGGAAATTGACGTCACAGCGATCGTAAATCGGAACTTCCGCAGCACTTTCCATAAAGCGCTGCGAAAGTGCAGTGAGGCTCGCAAGCACTTTGACCTGCCAGCATTTCCGCAGGATTTTGAGAGCGCATGCACTTGGGACTTCGAAATAGCGAACGCAACATCAACAGCGCATAGCGCATTCTTTCCTCCCATACTGATTCGCTTCTGTTCCTCCTCTAATCTTTCTCTTTTTCCTTTCTTTCTTCAATGTTGGCGTAAGTGAACCTATACTCATCCATATTCTAAGTATTCTTTCAGGCATCGGTGTAGGTGTGTGAACAACCATCACCAAGCTGCTGGAGTGCTGGAAAGGACTCAACGGAGGGACTTCGTCTAAGCACAACGCCCTTGCTCAGGTATGTCGAACTTCTTTGCTTTATGGCTTTGATTAAAATAATAATGCAAGTAATCTAAAACCATTACTTTGTAAAAAATATGCACTAGATATAAATAAAGCAGAAGTGATTAGGTAGAAAGATAGCAAAACAAAGGGGGAGGGGGAGAAGATGGGCCACAGAGATATCAAAGTGATCTACAAGCTCTTGGTGAATATTGAAATATTTTCAACAATTTTCAGATTCACATTAGGTGGGATCAAAAGACGTTCGCCACTTTTTCAGAAAATCATAATCTCCTTCCGACTCGATAGATCTCTTTGATTCTATATTCATCTAAGAGAGGAAATCATTCTCTTTACCACGGTATCTCTGTCATGGATTGGCTTAAGAAAGTTAGCGAGTTAGAAACAATTGAAGATTACTATTGGCATTTTTCAATAAGGGTCACCAAAAAATTCTGGAATTTTTCGATAGAGAAAGCTATGCTCTTTACTATAGTGCCTTTTCCAAAAACAAAAAAGGATGAGTATTAGAAGCAATTAAAGAGATTTACTTCAGTTTTGCGTCGGGAAGGACGGGAGTCATGTGAACATGGGTTTAGTGACCTTCTCTTTTTAGTTGAGAGAAATTCGTGCCAGTCGAGAGCCGTTTTGATTTTCGCAATATTACCAAGTTTTTAGATCTGATTTTCTACGAAAATCAAAACTGCTTTCTATTGGCACGAAGTTCTCTCAGCTAGAAGGAGGTCACAAAACCATGTTCATGTCCCGTCTTTTCTCTGATGTTTTTGGGCATTTTTGAGCATGCTCAAAAATTACAAAACTGAAGTAATAGTTCTCTTTATTTGCCTCTAATTCTGAATCTTTTTGTTTTTGGAAAAGACACTATAGTAAAAAGCATAGCTTTCTCTATCGAAAAATTCCAGAATTTTTTTGACCCTGTTGAAAAATGCCAATTTTCAGTAATCTTTAATTGTTTCTAACTCGCGAACTTTCTTAAGCCGATCCATGTCAGAGATACCGTTGTAAAGAGAATGATTTCCTCTCTTACATATATAAAATCAAAGAGAACCATCGAGTCGAAAGAAAATCACAATTTTTTGAAAAAGTGGCGAACGTACTTTTGGTCCCACCTAATAGTTCTGGACAATTTTTGAAGGAGCTGTGCTAAAAAGAATCGAGGTGGTAGAAAAATTGTAACCGTAAAAATTCAACCATTCCTGAATTTTCTTTTGCTGGGAGTGGCCACATGCGAACTCAAAAGTTTCAATCCCTCCCTCCCCTCCCTTGAATAAATTTCTCGCGCCGCCACTGCTTTTCATGTGTCTATCCTTTTCTACTCTCTGCTTTTGGTTTCAAATCTTTTCCCTCTCACAATACCGCACACATCACAAAATAATAATTTTTGATTCGAAGAAAAAGTTCAAAACTTACGATTTGAAATAATAGCTCGAGAAATTCGAAGTTATAATTTTTGAATAATAGTGTTGAATGACTGAATAAAATAGAAATAATGTGGTAGAAATATATCAAAAGAAATGGGCGGGACATAATGGGTCTCAAGAATATTTATAGTAGTCTGCGACTGTAAATAATAAAAGATCAAAGCTCCTCTAAACTTCAAAGTAGTATGTTTAGGCAATTTTCGAAGGTGTGGCTCACTCCATGCCCCCTTTTGCTAAAAAAAAATCGAGGGCGTACAAAAACTGGAACCACAAAAATTCAACCATTCCTAAATTTTCCTTTGTTCGGTGGCTCACGCCTACAAACCCAAATAATTTTTGATCCCCCCTTGAAAAAGTTTCTTGCATTGCCACTGCTTTAATGTATCTATCCTTCTCTGCTCCTCTGTTTTTGCTGTTTATGCTTTTCTCTCTTCCAAGTACTTCCTACATCTTCAACGGATCCGCACATGTTTATTTTTAAATTCATGTTTCCAATAGTAGCTACCTGCAGTACCTTTTAATGGAAGCAAGCTCCAGAGATAGAAGCGGGAGAAGAAAATTACTCCATTCTTAAAATTTCTGCTTTTGGTCGCATTATGGTTTTACAATGCCAGCTCTTTCTGGCTGTGCCAAGTTTGCGCTGATTGAACCTTTTCATGAAAAGTTGTGATTTTCGAAGTAAATGCCAAAAAAAATCGTATTTACCCTTTTTTACGGCTTCCTCAAAAATCATAACATTTTAAGAGACGTTCATTCAACGCAATCTTTGTACACTCAAAAAGAGTAGGTAATAATAGCTATGATACCGATTGCTCCGGTTTTCTGAAGCAGATTTTTGCGACCAAACATGGCGAAGATCAAAATGGAGTAATTTTCTTCACCGACTTCGATCTGTGGAGCTATCAAAAAGTGCCTCAGGTACCCTTAGAAAGAGCATGTCTTCTTTCAAAATAAACATGTGCAGATCGGATGTGAAGGAAGAATGTTTCGAGTTTTTGAAAAGGATGGGGACGAGCTTTTGGTTCATTGGTATTGTCTTCTAAGTAATAATTTATGAAAATTCAACAATAATTTATAATAACTTTCCCTTACACATACCTGAGTACCTGAGTCCTTAGAGTCTGACACATACCTGTTTTGTGTGGAAAATTCTGGAATATTGAATTAAAACAAAAGTTCTGTCGCTCCAAATTTGAAAATTCGAAAAAAAAATCCAAGTCGAAGTAAAGCCTTGATTTTTGCGGAAAACTCTTGTAATTTCCAAATCTGTCTCAGAGCTTCTCTTGTTGAGATTTCGAAATTTCCCAAAGTTCTAAATGAATCGTCCAACTTTGCTCCGCATTTCTTGGCGAAGAAGCTGCAAAATGGAACACTTGTGGCAAGGCACGATTTACATCAAGAAATTTCAATTAAATCTCATTACAGAAAGGAAGGGAGGCCGAAGCCGGCTTCAGTCGTGCGGACAAAGTCAAAATGACACCCGATAAGTGGAAACGGTTTATTTTCCCATAGGACCATCTTTCCGTTGAAGCGCATATTATCCTTTGCAAATAAGTTTTCATTCTTGTTTTTATCTTTCCATTATTCTTTACTCTTCCATCAGTATAACATTGTTTTTTAATTCTTAATATCTGCCGATTTTTTCCAACCTTATTCGGTTATGCATATATACTCGAATGCTTCTGTGATTTTGTGTATGTTTATGTATGAATACTTCATTGATCTGTTAATTTGCAATTATCAACTTCGTCTTATTGTGATTCTATATGGTACCTGCATAAAACAATACACTGTGTCATTTGCTTTCTCATTAAAACTATCTCGCGGTCTACGTCTCTTAGCATTTAGAAAGTCTAGAGGAATTTCCACATTAAAAGATAATGCTTAGTAAAAAGCGAAAACCTAGTAATGGAAAGGAAAACCTAGTATCAAAAAGGAAGCTTGATATGGAAGAAACGGATCGCGAATCAAAAGCGAAAACTGCAAAGTGGAACTCCAAACAAAGTACTGCGGAATCCCTGTACCCTAATAATAAGAAGTAAAGCTTTTCAATGTAATGTGTAAATAACCAAAAACTCCGTTTCGTTCCTGCCCTTAGACGGAGTAAAAGTATTTACAGACCTTCCCCGGAACTCCTCAGTAAGGAAGGAAGGTCTGTAAAACCTATTTTCAATAATAAGAAGTGAATTTATTGAGTAGTGTAAACTATGTGTATGAACTTTTTGAAAAATTTTTAAGTTTTTTTCTTTTTTAAAAATTGTTAAGATATTGTATCAAAACTGTAATAGTAATAGAATTACTTACTTTTAAAAAAATATACTTAAATATAGAATATTTATCCTATAATATAAGAGCTCCACTATATATATATATATGAGCTCCACTATACATAACCGCATAACTTTTAATAATATTCAAAATGAAGTATACCATGTTTAATGTGTTTATAAAAGAAATGATAATGGAATGTATTGAACATAAATCATTCTCAGTGTATAGTTTGAGATACATAGTACAGTTTGTTCTATTCGTAAAGACTTTTGAAAATTTTGATATTATTATTATTATTGTGTAGATTATATTTATATAATATGAAATCGTTTCTGTGTAAACACTTGTAAACACTAGACAAAATTGTGTCTTTGTCATATCCATTTGATTCCAAACATTCTTTTAGTTGTAAAATCTTTTCAAGAAAATCTGAGAAGAAAGTACATGTACGAGCAATCCTAAGTGTTTCAGTGTAAATAGTAGCTTTTTTGATTTGCATAGAAATATTTGAGGTGTAGTGTATGAATCGCTTGACTTCGAATTCAAAATTATCTGTTTTGTTATATAACTTGGTTATGAAGTTATTGTTTTCTAACATGATGTCTAGATCAAGGTAACTGCAATGGTTTTTATTTACATGAGTTGTTTCTATTCCTAGTTTGTTATCATAAACTTGTTTGATCAATTCATGTATTTCATTCTCTTCAAAATTGTGTATAATTAATAGGTCATCCATGTATCTAAAAGGGAAAATTTGTCTATTATAATTATAATTATGTGCAGAATAAGTATATTCGTACCAAGATAATGTTAGATCTGCCAACAAAGGACTAAAATTACCTCCCTGAGGAACACCTGTTTTTTGTTTGAATGTGTATATGCTGAATCTGCAGAAGCTATTATCAAGGATATAATCAACATAATATAGTAAATCTTCTATGTTATAATATCTATAATTTGAATTAGCACGTGTTATATCAGTGTAATAGATTTTATTGTAGCCATTGTATGCTATGTATTTTTTATTTGCATTCTTGAAACATAATGAGACAAGGTTTTTTATGTTTGTTCTTATGATGTTATGGGGTAGATTTGTAAACATATTAGTGAAATCTGCAGAATATAAACTCAAGTTCTTGGTTGTAATATTTTTTATCTTATCAGTAATGTTGATATTGTCTATTGACCAATATCCTATGAAATAATGATTTTTGGTTTTGATATTATTTAGATAATTTTTGAAGTGAGATTTAATAAAGGTAAAAATAACTCTTAACTCTACTGCTAATGGTTTAATGCTGCTATGTGTAGCACCAGTAATAAATCTAAATTTGATTGGATTCTTATGCATTTTAGGTAAGCAGTATATCAGTGGTACATTATTGTTATTTTGTAATGGCAGTTTACTTGCATTACAGAATTTTTTATGTCTATTGATTATTTCAGTCGTACTCTCATTGTGATATAAATCGTATGTTACATTTTCACTAAACAGCATGTTTTTGTTTTTATCTATTGTGATGCCAAGTTCCTTCATCATAATTTGAATGTAGAATTTTATGCATATGATACCAAAGTTATTGCTTGCTTTATCTAAAGGACAAATTACAAAGTTATGTTTAAAATTTTTGAAGTACGTAGAGTTGAAAAGATCTTTTTGTTCATTTCTTGGCTTAATTCTATATAAATGAGGTTTCAGTTTTTTATTGAATCTTTTTCTTAAATATTTTTCTATATCTTCAACTTGGTTACTTTTTATTTTGAATTTGTTTATATATGTTTCTTTGACTTTTTGTATTGTAGTTGTAATCCATTCTAAAATATCTTTCTTATCAATTTTATTTTCCAATCTGTATTTTGTTCCTTTAGACATGTAAGTTCTTAGTTGTTTGTCTTCTATTAAACTCAAATTTCCTGTTATTATATGTTTATGGTATTTATCAACATATTCTTTGTACTTGTATTCGTTGCAATTACATTGTTTGTTGAGAATATTCAAAATTTGTTCATTATTAAGTTTATTAAGAATATTGTTGTAATTGAATAGGTATCTTGAAATTGAAGAATCATAGGTGTAAACTAATCGGCAAGGTTTGTACTTAGTATGACTATTATTTAGAATCTCACGAATATATGTATTGTTGATTATTTTATTAAGATTAACTTTGTCTAATATATTGTGAATATATTTTACTGTTACATTGATATATTGATCATTATTATTATGTTTTTTAGTATTGTTATTTTTGAAATGGAAATTACATAGAATACTAAGCATGATAACTTTAGTTTTGATATTTATTTTGTTTAGAAAATTATTATCAAAACAGTAGGTAATGATTTGTTTTATGAATGTCTTTTTTAGTGAATGTATGTAATGAAACATGTCAGATTCAGTTTTAATTTCATTAACTGTCATTAGAAACTTCAGTACTCTGCGTTGATACCACTGCTTGCACCCCTAAGATTGCAGGGTTTCCGCAGGTGACCCGGCGGAAATCCTGCGAATACCAATAATACCAATGAACCAAAAGCTCGTCCCCATCCTTTTCAAAAATTCGAAACTTTCTTTCTTCACATCCGATCTGCACATGTTTATTTTGAAAGAAGACATGCTCTTTCTAAGGGTACCTGAGGCACTTTTTGATAGCTCCACAGATCGAAGTCGGTGAAGAAAATTACTCCATTTTGATCTTCGCCATGTTTGGTCGCAAAAATCTGCTTCAGAAAACCGGAGCAATCGGTATCATAGCTATTATTACCTACTCTTTTTGAGTGTACAAAGATTGCGTTGAATGAACGTCTCTTAAAATGTTATGATTTTTGAGGAAGCCGTAAAAAAGGGTAAATACGATTTTTTTTGGCATTTGCTTCGAAAATCACAACTTTTCATGAAAAGGTTCAATTAGCGCAAACTTGGCACAGCCAGAAAGAGCTGGCATTGTAAAACCATAATGCGACCAAAAGCAGAAATTTTAAGAATGGAGTAATTTTCTTCTCCCGCTTCTATCTCTGGAGCTTGCTTCCATTAAAAGGTACTGCAGGTAGCTACTATTGGAAACATGAATTTAAAAATAAACATGTGCGGATCCGTTGAAGATGTAGGAAGTACTTGGAAGAGAGAAAAGCATAAACAGCAAAAACAGAGGAGCAGAGAAGGATAGATACATTAAAGCAGTGGCAATGCAAGAAACTTTTTCAAGGGGGGATCAAAAATTATTTGGGTTTGTAGGCGTGAGCCACCGAACAAAGGAAAATTTAGGAATGGTTGAATTTTTGTGGTTCCAGTTTTTGTACGCCCTCGATTTTTTTTTAGCAAAAGGGGGCATGGAGTGAGCCACACCTTCGAAAATTGCCTAAACATACTACTTTGAAGTTTAGAGGAGCTTTGATCTTTTATTATTTACAGTCGCAGACTACTATAAATATTCTTGAGACCCATTATGTCCCGCCCATTTCTTTTGATATATTTCTACCACATTATTTCTATTTTATTCAGTCATTCAACACTATTATTCAAAAATTATAACTTCGAATTTCTCGAGCTATTATTTCAAATCGTAAGTTTTGAACTTTTTCTTCGAATCAAAAATTATTATTTTGTGATGTGTGCGGTATTGTGAGAGGGAAAAGATTTGAAACCAAAAGCAGAGAGTAGAAAAGGATAGACACATGAAAAGCAGTGGCGGCGCGAGAAATTTATTCAAGGGAGGGGAGGGAGGGATTGAAACTTTTGAGTTCGCATGTGGCCACTCCCAGCAAAAGAAAATTCAGGAATGGTTGAATTTTTACGGTTACAATTTTTCTACCACCTCGATTCTTTTTAGCACAGCTCCTTCAAAAATTGTCCAGAACTATTAGGTGGGACCAAAAGTACGTTCGCCACTTTTTCAAAAAATTGTGATTTTCTTTCGACTCGATGGTTCTCTTTGATTTTATATATGTAAGAGAGGAAATCATTCTCTTTACAACGGTATCTCTGACATGGATCGGCTTAAGAAAGTTCGCGAGTTAGAAACAATTAAAGATTACTGAAAATTGGCATTTTTCAACAGGGTCAAAAAAATTCTGGAATTTTTCGATAGAGAAAGCTATGCTTTTTACTATAGTGTCTTTTCCAAAAACAAAAAGATTCAGAATTAGAGGCAAATAAAGAGAACTATTACTTCAGTTTTGTAATTTTTGAGCATGCTCAAAAATGCCCAAAAACATCAGAGAAAAGACGGGACATGAACATGGTTTTGTGACCTCCTTCTAGCTGAGAGAACTTCGTGCCAATAGAAAGCAGTTTTGATTTTCGTAGAAAATCAGATCTAAAAACTTGGTAATATTGCGAAAATCAAAACGGCTCTCGACTGGCACGAATTTCTCTCAACTAAAAAGAGAAGGTCACTAAACCCATGTTCACATGACTCCCGTCCTTCCCGACGCAAAACTGAAGTAAATCTCTTTAATTGCTTCTAATACTCATCCTTTTTTGTTTTTGGAAAAGGCACTATAGTAAAGAGCATAGCTTTCTCTATCGAAAAATTCCAGAATTTTTTGGTGACCCTTATTGAAAAATGCCAATAGTAATCTTCAATTGTTTCTAACTCGCTAACTTTCTTAAGCCAATCCATGACAGAGATACCGTGGTAAAGAGAATGATTTCCTCTCTTAGATGAATATAGAATCAAAGAGATCTATCGAGTCGGAAGGAGATTATGATTTTCTGAAAAAGTGGCGAACGTCTTTTGATCCCACCTAATGTGAATCTGAAAATTGTTGAAAATATTTCAATATTCACCAAGAGCTTGTAGATCACTTTGATATCTCTGTGGCCCATCTTCTCCCCCTCCCCCTTTGTTTTGCTATCTTTCTACCTAATCACTTCTGCTTTATTTATATCTAGTGCATATTTTTTACAAAGTAATGGTTTTAGATTACTTGCATTATTATTTTAATCAAAGCCATAAAGCAAAGAAGTTCGACATACCTGAGCAAGGGCGTTGTGCTTAGACGAAGTCCCTCCGTTGAGTCCTTTCCAGCACTCCAGCAGCTTGGTGATGGTTGTTCACACACCTACACCGATGCCTGAAAGAATACTTAGAATATGGATGAGTATAGGTTCACTTACGCCAACATTGAAGAAAGAAAGGAAAAAGAGAAAGATTAGAGGAGGAACAGAAGCGAATCAGTATGGGAGGAAAGAATGCGCTATGCGCTGTTGATGTTGCGTTCGCTATTTCGAAGTCCCAAGTGCATGCGCTCTCAAAATCCTGCGGAAATGCTGGCAGGTCAAAGTGCTTGCGAGCCTCACTGCACTTTCGCAGCGCTTTATGGAAAGTGCTGCGGAAGTTCCGATTTACGATCGCTGTGACGTCAATTTCCTGCGGAAACCTCGCATTTTGGAGCGTGCACTTCCTCAATGGTTAAGAAAGTGCTGCGGAAACGCTGCAAGTTCTGCTTGTCCCGCGGAAGTTCCGGTGAATTGTCTGAGAGAGCAAAGCGAGATCTGTAAAATGCTTCAGAACGCAAAAGGCTAATTCGGGTGAAATTTGGAAAAGATTGACACGGACACAAAATATCGTGCACCTAAAATCGTATCTTCGTCCAAGATCTTGTCCCACATGATTTTTGGATGTTTCTTCTCTTTTGGCGCAACTTTGTGTGTAACATAAATAAGTAGATAGATAAATAAATGTAAGACTTCTGCGGAACTCTAACTTGCTCAAGAATATACCTCCCAACATTAGACATTCACTTGTTCTCTTTCTGGCTGCTAAGCGTGAAACAATTTGGACATGTTTCTGCCGGTGTAGTTGTGCTGTTCGTATTAAGCAATTTTGTACTACAAACTTTGAGTATAGTTACAAACAGTCTTCTACAAGCAATAGTTTTCGAGGAATCGGATTCGACCATGAAAAAGCCCTTATGAGCATGTTGGAGATGCGTACGACAATGTTCCGATAGCTTGTTTTGCTATGGTTGCACGCTTACGGAGTAGGTAAACCACTGCAGGCAATTAACCTCTTAATAAACCTCCATTTTAAAACACTGTTCTTGTACTCTTTCGTTATCAATTAGCGCCACGCATGTACTTAATCAGTGCTCCGCCTACTCTATGGCAAGCCAGCAGACTATAACGAAGTGTATACTTTACTTACCATCCCGCATCAATGCAATAAACGTGCACCCGGTAAAACTCCAGCTAATTTCAGGTGATCAACAATTTGTGTGCGTTTTGGGAATGTTTACCTCCAATCTCTTTGAGCAAATCGTGACGTTAAAAATTGCTAAAGAAAGCATTGTGGAAATCGGTACAACACTTCCACTACTCTTGTAAGTTGAGCCGAACACTACTCTTGTAAGTTGAGCCCATTTACTGCGCAAGCTAACCCAGTGGGTAAGCAACCACAGAGCAAATAGCATGTATCTGTACCATTCTGCTTATCTGTAGCCATCAAAGGAATTTCAAAGAAACTTTGGATCCTCGGAGCTGCCGATCATTGGCAACGTTGGCTATTCAGTTTCTACCGTTTGCGAAACCTCTCAAAAACGGACCATACAAATGTTTTTTCTGTTTGCTATGGGCCGTTGAACTAGCGCCTCAGACTACTCTACGGAAACTGGGGCATTGAAGATTTACGTTGATGCGTGCTCACAAATGATCTGGCGCACACGATATGATGTTGTGAAACAAATGGTTGTGCGCTGAACAAGAGAAACAATAGCTGCCAAGTGGTATGTTTTGATTGCTGGTGCAGGTGGATGTCAATAACCTTGCATCATATTTGTATTTCGTAGTTTTATGCTTTCAAAAGACAGGGTGCATCAAAAGTGTGTGACTCCAAGCTCGATTATTGATAAATCTTGGCACGATGTAGATATTCGTATTTTTTCAGTAATTTATTAATCTCAATTTTTTCTACAATTTTGGTGATCGGCTCAAGTAAACATATACGAAAAGTCTGTGAGCTTGTAAGTAAACGACCAAATTTAGTTCGGCCACTCCAATCAAGCTGTATATTATCGGACTCGCCTTGGAACGCTAAGCTCAATGTGTTTATTATCTGCCAAACGACCATATGGAAGTTTCAAAACACAGGCTACTGGTAAATGTGCTTCTTCTTTTTGATTAAAATACTCATAATCGCTGTCACTAGACTATCGCAGCCTGTTTTTCAACCAACTATATTCATTGGAACTCGAGTAGTTTTCCTTACTCAGACGCCTATAACTTCTTCCAGATAGCCGCTTGGCAGATAATAAATATATCTATAAAAAGCGTTTTAAGGCAGTTTTAAAGATATCCAGCCTGTTTGGAATGGTTGAGTTCTGACTATTTCCACATCGGTATTTTTCTAGATAAAATTAGAAACGAAGTGCGTAGAAACAAAACATTCGGTGCACACATAACTTAAACATCTGTAGAATGAATCAGTCTCTTTTGGCTTCAACGCAGCCCTTCAAAATCTTGGCGAGTCCATTTGCGGTGGCACGCTGATAGTCACAATAAAGTTCGTCCCACACCTTCGCGACAATTGCTTCTTTCACTGACAAACCTGCAGCATCATACAGCAGGCTGTTGGCTACAAAAAAATCCGAAGAAAATTTTCGCAGAGTTTAGAAATATAAATGTTGAATTCAAGTGTAGGCATGTGTAATTTGCATACTGGAAATTTGCCTACTTGCGCGAAGTAGAACGGAAAATCACTTTACATAATAAATACTGAAATTACTCTGTCGACCGCGTTCAAATAAATGCTTGTAGAGGAAGAATATGGAAAAGTAGCCTTCGAAGGCAGTGCGGAAAATCGGGGCGCATGCGTTTTTTGCCTGGAAATTGATGAGGGGTCCTAAAAGTCACTGCCCAAGGGGCAGCGCAAATTGTTCATTCTCGGCCGACCCCGCAAACCCCGCGCCTGCGCCGTGACCGTAGCCCGAAAACGACTTCGCTCGCTTCAACACTACACCACACCGTAATATTAAAGGCAGCGGCTCGGCAGATTGACCTACCTCAGATTTTGACACAGATGGATAGGAGGCCCTCCAAGTGAACCAAAACAGCAACTCCGCGCCGAAAATGTGAACTCTGCAAGCCAGGGGGCGGCCCAAGCGCCGCTCCCCTTCCTCCTTTTGCTCCCCTAACACCTTGTTTGGACGAGTATTCTCCGCTAGACGGCGCGGGACCCCCCAACCGCTTTCCCGCATTGTGCATGCTATACAAAGCCAAAATTACAGACAACAGGGTCTTCGTGCCAGGGCCTCCCGACTTTCCTTTGAAAATTCTCGTCCGAGCTGCCTTTTGAAAATTGAAAAAAACGCCCCGAAAAAGGCCTTTTCACCCCCTTTAAAGCTCAGGTTCGGGATCTACTGGTCGAGAAGGCCCAAAACATGCAAAAAGATGGAAATGCAAAATCTGCCGGGAAGCTGCCTTTAAGGATGGGTCCCACACTACGCGCTGGGACCCATCCTAAATGTTACGGTCACGGCGCAGCCGTGGAGTGTTTGGACATGGATTTTTCAGCCGTGAATGAATATTTGCGCTGCGATTTGGGCAGTGCCTTAGCTAGAGCCTCCTCATCGGTTTCCAGGCAAAAAACCCATATGCCCAGATTTGCCTGGACACTGCCTTCAAAGGCACCGTCCACCCAGCTCGGCTTCAATGTTTTTGTCGTTCCGAGGCCTTCTCATGTCCCTGATTTCGAATATCAAGTCGAGAATCCGCGAAAAGTCCGACAAGCCCCCGCTTTCAGAACCCGCTGTGCGATTTCTTCAGAACGATGATTTTAGGGCGCGCACGGATGGGCGGGACGAAAGTCACGCCAACTCAAAGGGGAGGAGTCAACGTGGCAAATCCGTCATCCAAAGCGATTTTTAAAGCAATTTTCTCGCTTTGGAAGCAACTTCTGGCAGCGCGAGTTGGGCAAGCATACAGCTGGGGACCACACTAATGTTAGGCAACAAAATGTCATCGACCAGATTTTGGGCGGACGGTGGATCGGTAAAATAGACCCGCCTTCGATTTGGTGCCGTTATGTAATAGACCCGCAAGTACATTGTAGCTCAAACCCCACCTGCCAACTCATGTTATAAGTCCTGAAAAATGCGCTTCACAACTCCACCGGCCCCGCCCACTCGATGGAAGTGGATAGCCATTGACACGAAAGTAGTGTCCGCAAATTCAAGTTTTCGTTTTCGAAAGTATAACTTCTAGCAACAGCAATTACTGCAATATTTAGCCAAAGACTCTTTTACACTGTGTGCATTGAACTGTTTTAATATCCTCACAATCAGCTCCAGCCACGAAATAAATTGTGCATACAAAAAAGTCAATTTCATCGCCTTGCAAAAGTACTAGTTTGATAATTCCATTTCTTACAAAAGCATATGGTAGCCATCTTAAGCTAAAAAGGGAAGCGTCAGAAGTTGACCTGACAGTGGCCTTTTGACATGAGATAGGTAGTAACTGAGGGAATTCAAAACGCTATATTCTAAAACAGCCTTCTTAACTGCAGAACGAGTCTGGAGTGAGAGTTACAAGCAGTTTAATCCCCAAATTTTGCATTGTTCAGAGGTGCTCTGTGATCATGGACATTGTTCCAATGTTTGTTAAGCACTACAACATAACATTAAAAAGAGTAGAATTACAACGAGCCTTGATAAACTGTTTCATTTAGGTTTAAGCCTAGAATACATGGGCTTGGTAGTTTTAGCTGCACTCTGCGTTGTAAAGTTCCTGCAAATTATAATCAATAGCTCCCGAATCTACATTCGTTCTGCAATTAAGAAAAACTGTTTTGGAATTGTTGTTTCAAGCTGCTTCAGACGATACTCGTCTCATGTCAATAGGTCACTGCGACTTCTGACACTTCTCTTGTTAGGAAAGTACATTTTGTAGAGGACGATAGCAGCATTACGTGGCAGAACCAAATCGAAGCTACCATTAACTTTGTAATCACATTGCTACAAAGTAGGCTCTCAAACCACCCTGTATGGAAAAGTTATAAGGGTATTCGTTTTAAAATACGAGAAAAAACATTGAAAATGGTGAAGCCATCTTTGCAGTCGGAATTTGAACATCCACATTATTTGCAACTACAACTGCATTGCACTCAAGCTCCGAACAAAAATGAATGTTTTAATGAAGCACTGCTCTGATTTAAGCAGTTCCTCGTTTTTATCAGACTATAACAGCTTTCCTGAAGTTTTGAAACTCATTCGTAGTTTAGAAAGACTTTAGTTGAGAACGCTGTCCTTATGTTCAAAATATAGGTTTTCGGGTAATTCCTGTTACACTATTTTCTAAATTTTCTAGGAAATTCCAGGAGCTTTCTGAAATCCCCGAATTTGCAACACGCTTAGGACATAGCAGGGTCTACCCACCAGCATGATTGATGCCGCAAGTGCACTAATGACAAACAGGTTTACGGCATTTTTGTAAAACCAGTCAAATTTTTCAGTTTTTGTCTGATCTTTTTCTCTGCACCTATTTGCGCTTTTCCCCTTGCAGAATTTTTTTAGAACGTACTTTGGCATTGTCTTTTATACGGAGGCCTTCCGGTGCCTCTAGCGTTTCAAGAACGAGGGATGAAAAAATATTCAAAAAATTCAAAAACGCTCCTAAGTTCTTCGTTTTATGTGCATCGTATAGAAATGAATGCAGAAAATATAAAAAAGATTTTTTGAACTTTTTTTGAAGACCTTTTCTTCGTTAAAATTCCGATGCACAAGTCGGCGCACACTGAGATTTAGACCGCTCAGAAAAGCGTGTGCAGACATGTCTGCGTTATCTCCCAATATTTGCTAAACGCTTCAGACTATGCCCTACCTGATTACCACATTTTTCTGTCTATCGCTCATCACCTGAGAGAACGCCAGTTCATATACAAAAATGGGAAGAAGCGAATTTTCAGCCACAAAGTGAATGTTTTGCGACGGATCGCGGATGCAACGGTACCGTTGAATAGGCCTTTTGACTCTGCAAATAGGCCGTGAACATGAGATCTTTCCAAAGCTTCTGAGATTTTTAAATTAGAATAAAATGTGTAACAGAAATTCTTCGACAACCTAATACAAAGAAGCATTGTTTGTAGAACAAGAAAGACTATAAAAATGCATTTTTTTGTTTTGCTAAATTATCTTTAAAGGCAACGTTCACCCAAAATTTCGACCTCCATGTTTTTCCCGTTCCAGGGCCTTCTCATACCCCTGATTCCGAATATCAAATCGGAACTCCGCGAAAACCACGAAAAACCCCCGTTTTCAGAACCCGCTATGCGATTTCTTCGGAACGATGATTTTAGGGCGCGCACGGATGGGCAGGACGAAAGTCATGCCCACTCAAAGGAAAGGAGTCAACGTGGCGAATCCGTCATCCAAAGCGATTTTTGAAGCAATTTTCTCGCTTCGGAAGCAACTTTTGCCAGCGCGAATTGGATAAGTATGCAGTTGGGGCCCTACTACTGTTAGGCATCAAAATCTCATCGACCCCATTTTGGGGGGGGGGGGGGGGACGGTGCCTTTAGTACCTTGACGACAGTGCCGCGCAATGGTGCGCGGCGGCCTCAATAACAATACTATCTGTCCAATCCTCTCAGTTTTTGTTCATGTAATCAACATAGGCTCAGATGTACTTCATGTATTATCCCCGTTTTGGCAAACTCCCCACTCCCATGCATCTTACAAGGCCTTTTTGTTCATAAAAAGCATGGATGCGTAGATGAATGCAAAAACCTCAAGCAACTTTTAGCCAGGCCCCGCCCACCGTCATCACCAAACTCTGCCCCTAAGTGGCAGGCTCCGCCCATTTTTCAAAAGTGGCTTAGAGTCGTATAAATCCTTAAAATATGGGCAAGTTCCGACATTTCTGGCGGAGTGGGTAGAGCTTGCCTCATGGGTAGGGGCTTGCACATTTTATATTTCGTGCATGCATGCATACATACATGCGGCCAGGCGTAGGGATGCACGGGAACGTCTCGTGCACAGGGACAGACCTCAAAAAATGGCTCGTCGTCAACGTGTTAATGTATGACTAGCTTTCTTCATTCACAATCTTCTTTTTACTCATGAGCTTAACATTCGAGGCTTCGCTCCAGATGACTTCTGTTATTGTCAAGTGAATTGTGTTCTACAATATCATGTCGCTCAGAGTGAAGGTAACCAAAGTACCGCTTCAAGGTATCGAGAAAAGGCCGCAAACATTTTCTAGGCTAATGCTTACGTGGCTAATCTTGCTAACACAAATTGCGCTCGTGGATGATTATGAAACAATCATTGTGAGCCAAAATTGCGAAGGGACCGATTGGAGCATGCCAAACGTGAAACAATCCCTAAAGATGTGTTCTCTTCAGATGGAGATAAGTTCTGTGTATTGCACGTTATCAAGGAGTCGTCAGCGGCTGGCAGTCACTATCGTTCCTCTTTACCCACGCTCCAGCTGGGCGGATAGAGGACAATATGTCATTATCGGCGCGAACGCGACACGAGACCATAGTGTACAGAGGTGCATAACTTGTAGAAAAATGTCAGCGCAGGACCTCTCCTTTTTGTAGCACAACGTCTCTACCCCAAGGGCAATGTTAAGCTTGAAAGTTCCTCCTCATTGGTCAAACCAATTGCAAAATCTGGTTGTCTTCAAATGCATACCATTCCAAGAGTTCAAAAAGGAGCGTGGCCGCGGCTATCTTTTGACGGTCTGTAAGGATAACATAGCTAATGCAATTTCAAAATTCACCAAGTTTTATTACTTAGCGTCAATACCTTCATTAGTTTCATTGGCAAAAGCAAGTTGCTTGTGCATTTTTAGCTGATGTTGACCACTGCTAGAGTTCTACTGCTTCTTGAGCAAAATTTTCCGTCCATAAAATCGAGCATATTAGACTACAGCAACCGGTTATCTTGCAAACCATGTGCTTGCGTATTGTGTAGTTCTCCCAGTTTATAATTGCGGAATTATCAGCAAACGGCATAGGCAGTGCTAGTTTTGGTGCGCATTGAAGGCAGTGCCAAAGTGATGGGCACTTTCATCACCTCCACACTTTATAACTTCTCTTTTAATCAACCGAGCGACAGTGCGTATGTCTACCACACAAGTGCCTTCGTCCATTCTAGCAGTACCCCGCTCTCTTCTCCAACAATCTTTGAGCGGCGCTTTGGAGGCTTTGTGCAGATTTTTTCGGGTATCTCCTATCTGCGCAGCCGTCTTTAAAGTTCTTGCGCACGTGCCATACCGTACGAAAGGCAGTTTCTGTCATTTAGTGCTGAGTGATATTTTTTCATAGATAAGGTTGTGAACGTAAAAGTGATATTTCTCAGTCCAGAAACGGACCAGGACCAGGTACTGATCCATAATTTGCTAAAATTTTGGAGACTTGAGATAAACTGAAGCGTGAATGGAGAGCAGAAGCCTCTATAAGATGTCAAAAAGAGGGATGAAATAAGTTGCTGGGTCTGAAGTGTATGAAAAAAGGTGCACCGAAGTTTAAAGTCATGTTTTCTTCCTGAACTCAGCTTCTGTTCCATACTTAAATTGGTGTTTGCGGCAATCTAATTCACAACGCCTGCGCTAGCGGTCTCATAAATATATCTTGACTCATTAGCGACCTCGTCTCGGAAATTCTAAAGTAACACAGTCGACGTTGAACGCATAAGTGATCTAACGAGCGTAAAGGTAGATACTGGGGGACAAGTCCTACGAGTCACCACCGCCTACGCACCACAGGTCGGACGTAAGGATGATAAAACGGACGCGTTATGATTGTGTGATGGAGTTCTTCGATGTTACTTCTTTGTACACCAATGTTTCCAACAAGTCTGCCATGGAAGCGGTGTTTGAGCTTCTCATGGAACATCAGGACTCTCTCCACATGTACGGCCTCACTATTCAGCAAGTAATGACTCTCTTGAGTGAGTGCTTGAACTGCTTGAATTGAACTTGAACAACATTATTCGTTGGTCTGGAAGGTATTACAGACAAATTAGAGGGTTAGCCATGGGGCAAAGACTGGCTCCTACCGTTGCTACTGCCTTTATGTCAAAAATTGAAACCCCAGTACTTGCCCGCAAGCCATTATTATACTGTCGCTACATAGACGATTGTTGTGTAAAGTGCGGTTCATAATTATACGAACACGCAAAATTTTGTAAGTTTTTGGACTTTTTGGGAGAAACTTAAAAAGCCATCGGTACCATGCGATAGAACACAGCCGAAAACGGTATATGATCCATAAGAATGGAAATGGATGTCAATCTTAGGAGCGTTTTTGCGCCTAATTCGAATTTTTAGCGGTTCATAATTATACGAACACCTCAAACAAAGGTCCATTTTTCATTCAAGATTGCAATCATTTGAGTCCAAATATTTTGTAGAGTTACAGTAACAAAGTCTGACATATCTGCTATACACTAAACCCAGTGCATTTCAAAAAGAGGACCGTTACTTTTTTCAAAAGCTCTAAATGCTTTTGGAGTGATTGCGCTCCAAAAACATCCGTTCTTTTGTGGTTTACGCGCTCTAATTAGTTTCTACCAAAGCTATGAGATGAAATAAGCTCTTGCGATAGGTATTTCGTTTGACGCTTGGAAAATCTTTGCGTTTTCGTGCCGTTTTTCAACCACGTTTCAACCTTATTACAGATTTAGCACGATTTCGAGCCTCAAAACTCAGCTTCTGAAGCCCTACAGTGAAGTAAACATATAGTATGTAAAAGTTCACAAGACTTTGTGTTTGGCTAGAAAAAAATCAGCAGCGTTTGAGCGTTTGTTTTGGTCACGCAGACGTTATTTCACCAGAAATACTGTTTTTACTATTGCAATCACACCTTTACTTGGTTTGTAGCTCCACAGCCGCAAGATCAGTTCTAGAAAAAACCCAAAAATTTTGGCACAGAAACATTATTATGCAGGCAATGCAGCTACTTCATATCAAATGTTTGCGCATCAAAGAAGCTGAGTTTTGAGGCTCGAAATCGTGCTAACTCTGTGGTAAGGTTGGAACTTAGTTGAAAAACGGCACGAAAACGCAAAGATTTTCCAAGCGTCAAACGAAATACCTATCGCAAGAGCTTATTTCATCTCATAGCTTTGGTAGAAACTAATTAGAGCGCGTAAATCACAGAAGAACGGATGTTTTTGGAGCCCAATCACTCCAAAAGCATTTAGAGCCTTCTAAAAAAAGTAACGGTCCTCCTTTTGAACTGCACTGGGTTCAGTGTGTAGCAGATGTGTCAGACTTTGTTACTGCAACTTTTCAAAAAATTTGGACTCAAACGATTGCAATCTTGAATGAAAAATGGACCTTTGTTTGAGGTGTTCGTATAATTATGAACCGCTAAAAATTCGCATTATGTGCAAAAACACTCCTACAATTGACATCGATTTCCATTCTTATGAATCATATACCGTTTTCGGCTGTGTTCTATCGCGTGGTACCAACGGCTTTTTGAGTTTCTCCCAAAAAGTCCGAAAATTTGCAAAATTTTGGGTGTTCGTATAATTATGAACCGCACTTTAGTATGTCCATCACAGAGTGAAATGGACATCTGCTTCAATCTCTTAAATGCCCAGTCTCCCAATATCAAATTCACCCGCGAGACACCCAGCGATAATTGGCTTGCCTTCCTCAACGTGCAGGTATACTTATCCAATGGGGTATACAAGACCAAATGGTTTCGTAAGCCTAGCAGCAAAAATATACTAGTCCATTATAGCTCTGCACACCCTTGGAGCACTAAGAGATCCGTAGTAAGCAACATGTTCAGAACCGCTAGGGTGGTCTCTTCAAATGCGCAGGAACGCACCGTATCGATGAATCTGGCTACACAGATCGCGCAGTCTAACGGTTACCCCATAACAGGCAATCAGTTTAAGTCTAATCATTTGCCAGGTCGTAGATCGCCCACACTTGAGCAGTCTCCAAAAATTCCTTTTTGCGTTCCCTTCATTCGCGAGAATTTAGCAGAGCAATCAGGAAAAGTCTGCAGCACGCGGGGCTTGCAAATGACGTAAGAGTCGTAGACATACCACCCCCCAACCTTAGGAAAGAACTGATACGAAATCGTGCCCACGACCGGTTATGTACAATTCCGAATTGCGTCATTTGTCCATTTGGGAAGCAGGGGGATTGTATGGAGTCTGGCGTAGTGTATTTGATTACGTGCCAGACATGTGGAGATCAGTATGTAGGGGAAACCGGCAGGCCCTTGTGCGTACGGGTCAAGGAGCACCTAGACGGGCTCGAAAAATCGAAATTGTCTACCCCTCTAGGTGCCCACCGCAGGCAACGCCATGACGATCAACACTATAACGTAGCTGTCACCATCTTATCGCAGGAGCCTGATACAGTAACGCGAAAGACTTTGGAGGCATTTTGGATAGCATCAAAAACTCCAAAAATAAACCGCAAAGAAGAGTGCATTGCCGTGACGACCGAATTAGCACCGTATCAAGCTCTTTGTGGCTTTTGACTTACGGGTCTGGGTCAGGTCAGGTCATCTGGGCTGTATTATCCATTAGGTGGTCTGCTCTTAGTCTCCATTGCTGGCTATTGAGGTAATCATTAGCTTAGTTACGGTCTCTGTCTTCATCTTGCAACTACCTTGTGTTGAACGGTATCTGTTGGTGACTAGTGCTTACAAGAACAGTTTCGCATAGTTTTTGATCTTTCAGGCTCCGAAGAAGGAGTTGTACTCCGAAACGTTAGCCGAGAAATAAAGATCGATACCAATCTTGGCCACTGCTCAAATATCATACCAAAGTTATATGGACTATGCCAAGATTAATTGACAATCGAGCTCTAAGGAGAAAGCATGCATTAATTACGAAAACATAGTGGAGGCAGGTTACCGGCATACAGATTGAGAGCGGGACAAGAAAACCTTGTGCGGAAGTAGTGCATGGTGATTCCATCATAGTCATTGTCAGGCATTCCAGTTGACTCGCGCTACAAAACGAGGTGTACGCACGGAATGCCTGTGCGACTCATCAAATTGGTGTCCGACAAAGTCAAAACACCTGATTCTGTTTTGCCACAAAAGTGCGAGGCAAAATCAGGTGTTCCGAGTGACACATTTCGGTCAATTTTGGGATATCTACCGAGCGATACCACAATGTTCCGATGCTAGAGCACGCAGCCTACGTTTCCCTTGACGGCTTTTTGCTTTCTCTTTTCTCTTTCTCACGCATCTTTCTTCTCTTACCTTGTGTCACTGGTCTCCTTCTCATGCCTACCTTTCTTCTATTCGTAAGACACATATGTTAGCGCGTTAACGACGAGCCACTTTCATGTCTGTCGCTTTTTACGAGATGTTTCATGCACTTTTACGTGTTTGGCTGCATGTATATATGCTTTCATCTATGCATGATTTATGGAAATGCAAATGAGAGGAGTAGCGCCGCCCTCCTGCAAGTCCCACCCACTCGGCAAAAATGATAAGATTTGCTTAAACGAGAATTCGTGCGAATTCCGGCACCTTTGAAAAGTGGGCGGAGCTCGCCATGAAGGGGGGGAGGAGGGGATGGAAGGGGTGGAGCTTGCCTGACGGGAGAGTGGGCCGCGGTTGAAGTCGCCTTAAGTTCCACAGTCATCTGTGACTTCTTCTATGCGCTTTAAGGACAGGAGAGGCTCGACGAAGGCAACGGGGTTGGATTATCAAAAGAGGGGGCCCAATTTTTGAACATTAGTTGATTATATGAACCAAAATTAGAACATTGGGCACATTAGAATTAGAATTTGAGGTGTTTTGCACCATGCGCGGCGCTGTCCTAACGTGTTAAGAAAAAATTTATTGGAAACTATCAAACATCATACTTTTGATTAGGCTTTACAAAAACTAATGCAAAAAGCAAAGAATATGATCAAATGAGCTCTATATTCGCGTAAAGTCAAGGACATGAGCCAATACCCAGCGAACCACAAAAGAAATGCACAATATTATAAAAGCACGCTTTGTAGACTTCTTCAACTTCGACGCACTCAGCCTCCCGTTACTTTTTTTGCCTTGTTGCTACCTGCGGTCACAACATGTTTTCTGAAAATTTTGAATTATTTACAATGACCATATAAGGCAAGTAAGATATGAAATTGTTGAAGATGTAAAAACTCCTCAGTTTTTTTTGAGCAATCAGAACTTTTCAGAGTTTAGTTTAACTTGCGGTAGATTGAGGTGGATTGAAGCTGTGCGAATTTTACAAACCATCATGTAGCTTGCTTTGCCCTATCAATTGATATTCTGTCCTAGCGAAAAAATGTAAGACTTATCGCAGTAAAAAGTCAAAATGTAAAAAGTGTAGCAAGACTAATGTAACATCCTAATAGCTCTTCCTACTTTTTGAATACATAATGAAATGACTTTTGAAATTTGGAAAATTATTTAGTTTCTTTATAAAGAATTTTGCGTCAACCGTCACTCAATATGTGCCGGATAGAGAGTGCACGCTGTGCAAGTAACAAGTTCGCAAAATATTTTCTGTGGAGATCCATATTTCAAGGTCATAGAACCTTTTATTTTGTATTCTAAGTTAACTGAGATGAAACTTTTTGCGAACGTTGGGAAGCTATTAAGATGGTGCAAAAGTAACGAGTTCCTATTTACCTTGTTTCGGGACAACCTTTTTTTTGCACCGAACTTCTCCTTTGGATTAGATGTACATACTATTAAGAAGCTCTCTTTATGCCCCTTCTAACGGCGATTAGAACAGCCTTCCTGCCTCATTCGTCAAAAAATTCACAAGGCTTCGAACAACCACACTCGAAACCAAAATTTCATTGCAATTACAATCTTAACCAGAATTCTGCGCGAACGATAGCATTCCTTTGGAAATAAAGACACTGAATGTGGTAGAAATTCTACATTACGCATATTTTACTTCTTTCAGCTCCTCTAAGCTGAGATATCGACACCTATATCGGTAGTCGTTGCGGTCATTCTGTGACCCACGAATTTCTATTGGACAAAAAAATCGCTAAACTTCTTTCATTTCAATAAGCGTAGAAATAAGGCCTTTTGTTGTGAGTTCTTTGCAAAACGTTTGACTGCTCAGTACAGAGAAAACTGAGAAAAAACCCCATAATTGGGGACTTTGTGGCTTAGGAAAATGTCGAAAAAAAAGGCAATTCACAGGTTTCGATTTTTTCCTCCCAACACTTTTCTGTCCCCTTTTCATGCTCATTTGTACTATTGGCTTCGGTACAAGATAGGCTGCTCGTCATTTATATAATACTAACACTGCAAAGGGAGTTATAATTTATCAAAAAGGATGCTTTAGGCAAAAAACTTTGTTTATAATTCATACTCTTCTGCACGTGTGTGATGTGAGTATAGGTGGATGTGCGCTGTATTGTGAAGGTTTGCTGCTTCTAATGGTCTTTGTTGTACAGAAAATGTAGATTTTCTAGAAAGTTATAGCACGTCAAAAGTGAGAACTTGCAAAACGCTCTTAGTTTTACTAAACTATTTAATATTCGTAAATCATGCTACGTGCAGTAATTCTAGCTCAAATATGAGAATTTCCGCGGCTGTCAAGTAAAAGTCTTAAGACATCCTTATATAAATCAAGAAAAAAAGCCCACGAACATAAACGCAGAGATCATAAGTGAGGTTATTACTTTGGTCATGGGGCTTTTGAATAAGGTAGCGTAAAGAATATTGTAAGAGGAGCTAAGAGAAGCTATATTGCAGTTTGGCAAATTTGCTATATATCGACGAAATCAAGTAAATGTGAATGAATAGATTTGCGTAGTTACAGAACGTTATCCGTAAGAAAGATGCCAGTTGTTTTGGATGATAATCAGCCTACGTCACAGAATATGATAATGAAGATTCTGGAGGTTACGAAAACGTTATAAAATGAGCTTGAGCAACGTAAAAGGAGGAGCGAAAACGTAATCATCGGAGAGAAGAGCGCTGATCAGCGAAAATCAATCCATTAAGAGATGAAAATTATTTCGTAACTTCCAGAACCTTCACTATCATATGCGAGCGCAGCGCGCTTTGCGACAGAGTGCACCAAAATCGAGACGGGCAAATGATGATTTCCGCCGGTGCACCGGATTTTGGTGCGACCAGCCATTTTGTGGGCGGATCTGTTGCTGCAGTCAGTGGTGAGTTTCTGACTCTTGTATTGACAGGGCGGCACAGCCGGGTATGCCAGCTATTAATCGATAAAGCAAGCTAGACCACGCTTCAGCACTTGGGTCAGGCTGTAGGTCCTGGTTGGACTGGACCGTCAGCTGATAAAATGCATTTTGCCTACAAGTGTTGTAATAAGTTCTTTCTATACATTACTTACAGTTTCTTTCTCACCTTCAGCCTGTTTTCCATGAATCATTGTTAGTATTTTAGTTCTCACTTATTTTCTTGTTCTGCTTTGTTCTCTACATTGCCACGCATTCCACTCAATTTGTCACAGTATAAAGTCGCAGTCCTTAGATCGCAAACTGACACTGTTGTCTTTTTTGCATCCCTTTTCCTTATACTTTTTGCCTCTTGAAAGCATGTGAATCAGTTCACAGTGTGCATTATTAACTTCGAAATCCATTCAGTTCTAGTTGAAGATAGCAGACCATCAAGTTAATGATTGTCACATAGCGTCAAAGATGGTCGAATGCCGTGGACAACTTAGAGCTCCTTGATTGCAGGCAAGAGCGTTCTACCTTTATTTTTCTAATGCCCTTTTAACGGGACCAAAGCTTCATTTTCCTCCAGAATGGGAATTTTGGACAAATGTCCTGAAAGTGAGTTTTTGATAAAGTTTTATAAAATGATCATGGAAAACGAGAAGTACAAAACATTGCTCTAAAACGCCGAGCTTTCCCTTGCAGCTATAGCAGAGCTTACAAGATCTCATTTTCAGAACAACGAAGTTCCTCACACAAAGCTCTGGAAGCCCGAGCTTTTCTTTCAGCCAGACCACAGCTTGCTCATATGTCCTTATAAAACAAGATGTTCGTGGTCAAATGCATAAGATGTGGTTTCCTCGTCGAAAGCATGCGCTGGTCAGACATAAATGAAGAACAGCGACCTGAAGATCATGGTCATCTGATTAATATTTGACCTCAAAGGAATTAGACGAGGATGAGAGTGCGCCGCCCAAGGCAACCAACAATCTTGCCTCACTGATGGCTGAAAGGAAATGTATGTAAGCTTACAGAGTAGTTGAGAGCAAAAGTTAGAAGCTGAAAATTCTCAAAAACTGTCTCTTCCAGGGCCGAGAAAGAGAAAAACGGAACTAGTCAGCATACAGTAAGAGTGTTCAACAAAAAATTGAGGCAAGATATAAGATGGCATCTGGAGATTAGGGTGTGACTTGCAGGAGCTTCCGAAAACCGTAGGTCGAGCCGCTTAGACCAAATCATAACTTCACTTGCGTAGGCGGATCACTCAGTTCTCTTAAAATCTGTCGTACTTCTATTACGAAGCTCCATATGGGCAAGCTTTGTTTCTCTCACCAAATTAAGTTGAATCTTGAGCAAACATCCTTAATGAGGGTTTTTTTCACGAATGTGGTCTATGTAAAGCCAACGCTATCTATGGAAGAAAGAGATAAAGTTTAGGCTAGAGAGGGTCCGACGACAGACGCAGTGCTTCAAAAATTCCCTCCTCAAGGAAGCTGTCATCTGGATGTTTTGCTGTATCTTTCTGGTCATAATCTGAATGTTATTTGAACAACTACTCTTTTAAAGGCGTGATTCCTTTGGATAAACTTTTCCAAGTTTATGAATTAGTGACAGATTTGCTGGTTGTCGTAGCTAGAAAAGTTATACTATGGGCTGAAATACTTCGTTGCGGACCCAAACTGGCCATTCTTCCCGGGAGTATTCGCATTAATAGCCCTTACTACACCATGAGGCAGAATTTACTTCTGCCATCTATCCAGAAAAGAAATCACCGATTTGGGCGCATTGTCCAGGACAATGCACCATGTCATATCAGCCAGTACGCAAAAAACGTTTCGCGATTGGCATTTACAGCTGCAGAAATGGCCCGCAGAGAGTCCGGATTTAATCCCATTGAGCTGGAGTGGGCCATATTTAAGGAAGAGGAGCATTTGGAATGTCGAGATGCTGAAACGCTTCATTTAGTACTAGAAAACTTTGAAACGAGAAAATTGTGAGAAACTTGTTAGAGGTATCCGGAAGAAGATAAAGAGTATCCAAAAGAATGACGGTGGGATTATTTTTGAGGGACGATGAAATTTTGAATCCTTGATCATTTTTGTGTTATGAATGTTTTTATAACAAAGGGTCATCGCCATGGGGAAGCATATCGTGCCGTCCAGCTAGTGCACATACTACCGCTAAGATACAAAAAAGTTTTATAATGGAGGGAAAACAAATTTTTAGGCTAAATGAAGAAGAAGGATCCGAAGTGAAATTCAAACAATACGTAGCACCACCTACTATCAAACAAACAATCCTGGACTATCGATTGGAGTTTCTGGAAGCCATACGCGAAAAAAAGAACAGGAAATGCGCAAAACAAAGCTTGCGAACTACAGTAAGCCATAAATAATCTGATAACGGCAATCGAAGAAACGCGAAGAAGTCTAGGAATCGAAATTGATCAATCAACAGACTTCATACTCAATGAAGAGGAGGAAAGCGCCTCCGCACGTACAAGGAGGAAGCCCAGAGCTGGCGATTTGCTAAAATAGACGTAGCTGCAAAACTTGCGATCAGAAATAAGTTCAACGGTTTGTGATTTTTGTGCGTGTAAAAAATAGTGTAGCGCGGGTTCAAGTTGACAGTCTCCTCATTTGCACTATTTAGATCTTGAAAGCTTTTTCTGCTCAGTGCAAAAAATTAGCAAGAAAAAAACTTGTGAAACTATAATCACTAGGCTCGCTTAATGTTCCTTCGACATTTAAAAAATTTGAAAGAAAGCGATCGTTGCTCAGCACGATCAATTCATTTCGTTTAAAGTTTATATCCTCAAACTTTTTGCTTTTGCCTTCTTCATGTCCACTGCTGATCACTCGCGATTTTTTTAAGAGAGTTTAATTGCTTTATTGGACTGTGGATAAACATATTTCGCAAGCCACTACGCTACAATTACAGATATGCAATGGTGTACATACTAGAGAAAGGATGCGCGGAGCGGATAGAACAGCTGTAAGCAAATCATGGGCAGAACAATATGCACCTTTCAACGCAGTGTGCATGGCCCGTTCACTACTACAGTGCTGGACAAGATTATAGGTCCAATCTGAAAAATGTCTAACTCAATCTGTTGTCAATTCCAAAATTTGGTACAGCCATGTGTTTACCAGCCTACTATCGGTCATCAAAACCGGTTTCGTTTTCGTCTGGTTATATAAGAAAAAATCAAAAATCTTGGAAAAATCAGGCTTGAAGGCTGGTCAAAATTATAGGTCCACCTGGAGTTTTTACTGATTGAAGCACTTCTTAGCTTCCGAGTTTTTTTTAGGTAGGTGAACATTCAAAAGTGTTAAACAGTGACTTTAGTCAAGCTGCGTCATACCTGCAAAAGAACTAATATCTGCTGTTTTGCATTTAAAATGCTTTAACACGTATTTTGCTCCAGAAATCTGTGTTGAGTAAGAAATTCTGCAGTTCTCAGCTCGATAGGAAGCGACGGGGTTTCATCTACCTTCTGGATGCTTTTTGACGTGAGCATTGAGAAAAAAATTTGACTTTTTGTTGTTGAAGCAAATATCAGCAAATATCCGACATTGACATTACTGCAATCTTAAGCGCAAAATTCTGTCTTCGAATTTCTTTAAAATGTCCTCAGAAGCATTAAGTAAAGTAAAGGCTTGTTTCTACGAGGAGGAATCCGTATTTCATAATTAGAACTCTCTAGAGATTCTAGCATTTAAGTATAATTACGGAAATTACTCTGCAAAAACTGATTGCGACAAGCGCCAAAGCTAATTGTGGCTCTAACCAGATTTTTCAAGAGAATCAGTGCTAACATACAATACAAGCTGTATCGAGTAAATAATGACGTCAAAGATCTAAATGAGGTAGCACTTGGAAGCTATTTTGGAAGTGAGTAACACTATCATTACGCTGCATAACTCATGTTTCGAAAAAGAAGCAAAGGGCAGCTTTGTGCATACTTGTGAGTATAGCTACAGATTAATTCTTGTGTAAAGAATGCTTTTACGATAACTCATAAAGGATTCTAGAGCGGAAAGTAAGGCTTAGGCTCCCGATTAAGTCGATGTCGGGTTTGCTTCAGCAGCAAAAGTCAGATTTCCTCGTCAATGCTTACGTCAAGAAGCATCCAAAAAGTAGATGAAACCCCGTCGTTTCCTATCGAGCTAAATCACTCAACGCGGGTTTTTGGAGCGAAGTACTGTGAAAGCATTTTATTTGCAAAAAAGTAGATGTGAAAGCATTTTCATTGCAAAAAAAGTAGATATTGGTTTTTTTGGAGGTATGACACAGCTTGACTTAAGTAACTGTTTCACACTTTTAATTGTTCACCTACCTTAAAAAAATTCGAAAGCTAAGAAGTGCTTTAATCATTAAAAACTTCAGATAAACTTATAATTATGACCAGCCTTCAAGCTTGATTTTTTTTTAAATTTTTGGTTTTTTTCTTGAATAACCAGACGAAAATAAGAGCTGTTTTGATGACTGATAGTAGCCTGGTAAAACACGCGGCTGTACCAAATTTTGAAATATTTTATTGACAACAGAAGTTATGGCATTTTTTAGAGTGGACCTATAATTTTGTCCACCACTGTATCAACTCAAAAGTACTGCCGGCAGGGGCAGCCAGTCCATCCGAGGTAGCCAGTACTGCCGTTACTACCGTGTTATAGATCTTTTTGTTTTTGTTTTGCGGGTGTATTGGCTGTTTCGGGTGTACTGGCTGCCCCCTGCCAGTGCGTCCGTTCTGGGTTTTCTGACGGAGACGCTCAGTTCGCCCTGTTTGCTGAGCATCCGCTCGGTTTCTGCTGCCTGGTCATGTTTCGTCCCAGTTACTCAAGAGGGTATTCTGATACCGCGGGTTGATTTGCTAGCAATAATTCTCTAGAAGGATATGCCGTTTAAGCTCATCTAATATAATCGCTGCTTTATGTATACATGAGTAACTGGACCAAACTGCCGTTACTATCGTGTTATAGATCTTTTTTGTTTTGTTTTCCCTTTTCTATCTCTTCCTTAGCTTGATTAGTCCGTTACATGTGTTTCTGTTTGTTACTGAATTGTGGTACTTTTTCAGCACGCCTCGAGCGTATCAGATAAAGATAAAGATATATTATAGTTACTTGTAATTATAGTGAGACCCATATGTAAAGTACAGTTCGTCTCAATTTCAGCCAGGCTAAAGGCATGTCGGGAATCCGTGTGCGAGGATTTTGCGTTACATCTGCGGCTGGTTTGTCTGCTTTCTTTCAATCTCTTCATTCTGCAACAGCGCGTACGCAGCGCAAACGCTTGAAACTGCGAGCGCGCTAATACAAGCCAACGTTTCGGCTTGATCCCTATCGGGACAGAGTGTACGTCATTATTTTGTTGCCCCGAAAGTTCATCCACCATTTTCAATAATTTATTGCTAATTTACCCGAAGATTGCACATTTTCAATTTTATTAAAGAGCGGAAACGCCTCACAAAGCGTCTTGAAGATTCTCTAACACGGTAGAAGAGAAACACTCAAGATTTGGTTTTTTGTTGTTGTGTAGGGCTGCCAAAAATCTGAACCCTGCGCTAAAAACCGGAGCCTCTGAATTTTATAACCTGCTCTTAATATTTGAAAATTGTGCCAATTAAGCGTTTCTATCGAAATTATTCCAAAAAGTCAAAATAATCAAATTTATATGTACTGCTCGCTCGAAAATCACAACTTTTCAAAACCTGCAATCAACACAATTCTTCTTCATATGGAAAAAAAAGGTCACAAAGCTTATGACTCCAGCTGTTCTGATTTTCTGCAAGTTTCAGATTTTTGGGAACTCTACATAGAAATATCAAAATTTGCGTGACTCTCTTCTGCAGCTTCTATCCCTGCAGTACTTGCACACTATTGAGTTTTTTAGACGCTGTTGTAAAGCGTATAGACTCCGCTCTCAGATAAAGTTGAAATTGTGTAGTTTTTTTGGGTAAAGTAAGAAGTTATGGATTTTTAAAAATGGTTTTCGGGCTAACCTGACTTAATACTACGCTGCTGCATGAGTTCTGTCCGACTTTTTCACTCTATGTGTAAAGCAGCTGTTCTAAAAGTATTTCACTTCTAATTTGGTACTCTTTGTATCATTAGAGAACGCGTCTATTGCTCTTTCTGATACATATTAAATTTTAAGAAGTCCTCCAATTTAACAAGACTGCAGGCCTAGAATTCTTAGATGGTCGAGATACGCTTTCGCTTAAGAGATATGTTCTTGCAAGAAAATCTCCACAATGCGCCCTTTATGTCAATTTTTTGACTGGGTGCGGAATCAGGTTGTAACAGCTAATTTATGCGCAAACTCAATTAGGTGAAGAAAATGTTTGCTAGTGGAATTCGCTTTCAAACATTGTGTTTTTGTGTAAATGTCCTACAAACAATAACTTCCTGCGAATAAAGGCAATCGATGAGTTCAAAGTTGGAGGTGCTAAAGTGAAGCAAGAACTAGGAGGGCCCATTTAACAATTTCTTTTCAACGCTAGCATCAAGTGTGGGTCAAAAAGTGGCTTATCTTCTGTTCAGTCAAAAAATCTCTTGATACCGAGAATTCTGTGGGCTCTTTCGTTTTGCAAAATAAGGCTGTTTCGATACTAATTCCCATGTTCCGGAACTGTTCCCGCACATTGCTCGCACTGTGCTGGAATTGTTCTGGAATTGTGCTGCATGCGCTGCAGCCGCCTCGCAGCGTTTTGAGCAGCGGGAGTTGGAGGTTGACCCTTTTTAAAGGTTTTTTTCCCCAAATTTCTCTCATTTTGACCTTATTCCTCTCTCCCGCTTCCCTTTTTGATCAGCAACTTCGAATTCGAAGCGGGGTTTAAAAATGAGCGCTTTTCTGCTCTGCGTATGCGACAAAACGTGTGTGCTTGTGCTCGTCCATTTTCTCTTCGCTTCTTCGCTTTATTTTTTACTAATCTCCATTCCATTTTTTCCAGGAATCCTCTGCATAGTCTCCACAGCCATTTGTTATGAACGAGGGCGTGCGAGCAATTCTGAAATTGCATAAATTGGGACTTTTGTATTGTTATTTGATGAGTTTGGTTTTTGAGCATTCTCAGCCCATTTCCTTTTTCCATATCGTTGCTTCTCCGTTCTCTCTTCTACCCCGCTTGTCCTTGTGATGAGAAAATTTGCGAAATTGAAGCGGGGTTAAGGAAGTAACGTTCCTCTGTTCCAAGTATCCGGGCAGATTGGTCTTCGTGCGCTCGTCCATGTTGTCTTCCATTTTTGTTCAAGCCTACTTCATGTGTTGTAAGGACCTGTCTATGTCCTTTTCAATTCAGATGCGAGGCTACGCAGCGCCTTCCATGGAGTAAACCTGAACAAAAATAGCAAAGAGAGAATGGACGAGCGCAAGAAGGCCGATCTTCCCGGATACATGGAGCAGAACAGCGTTCAATTCTCAATCCCCCCCCCTACAAGTTCACAGCTTTTCTCATTACAAGGAGAAGCGGGGTAGAAGAAAGAACGGAGAAGCAACGATTTTGAAAAAAGAAAGGGGCTGAGAATGTCCAAGAACGAAACTTACAGAAAACAAGTGAGAATTCCAATTTACGCAATTTCAGAATTTCTCGCACGCCCTAAATGGCAGATGGCTGTGGAAACTACGCAGAAGCTTCCTGGAAAAAGTGAAATAGGTCTGAGTCAAGATAGAGCGAAGAGAAAATGGACGAGCACAAGAACATACGTTTTGTCGCATACGCAAAAGTAGAGAAAAAACGCTCATTCATCAATCCCGCTTCGGGTTCGAAGTTCTGCTGATCGAAAAGGGAAGCGAGATAGAGGAATAAGGCTAAAATGGAAGAATTTTGGAAGAAAAACTGTTAAAAAAGGTCAGCTCCAGCCAGGGCCCGGTACCGATGGTTTGGGGTCAGACTGGACTTCGTTTTTGGAGTTAGAAGTAACGGGGACATCGTTTTTATGAGGTCCTGGAGGAAGCGCCAAAAAACACGACGAACATGTCAGGTTTCACGAGTTGAACGTGTTCTTTCGCAAGCGCGCGAATTTCAAATGCAAGACTCAAACAAACAAATGGCTTGTTTACAGCGCACAAACAATCACATGGCGCCGAATTTGGGCTATGAGTATACAATATTACTCCAAACTATGTTATGTAAAAAGTTCCCAAAACTTATGTGTCTGAATACCCGTTCCGGATTTGTTGGTTTCTAGACCAACCACCGAACCAACTGGTGGTTCGCAGCATAAATTTCGGAGAGTTCACATAAGTTTTGAATCTTTTTGATTTGGACGACTAAACCCTCAAAAATCTATTATATAGTGAAGAGAGCGAATCAAACTATTGCCTCTCCTCTTCTTTTGAGCCAAAAGTAGTGCAAATCTATACGCCTTGATAGATATTGCGCTCCAATCACACGCGGTGTCCTTTGAACTATGTGGCGAAAAACGCACTGCCAGATTGTTGAGGCCACAGATTTGGTTGGCCTAGAAGGTTCTCGACATTCTGAGCGCTAAAATGGTACACTCCCAATGACAGAGCCTTTAATCAACTCGAAATGTTTTCTTTTTGCTTTTTTGTTGTATTAGTTACCTCAAAATGCGCTTTTTCGCTTTTTAAACGTTATTTTGACTAATTAAGGGTTTCCCTACTGATTTTTACGTCAAGAAGGACTTCGTAAATTTTTGCGAAGTCATGGGGGACTTCGTTTCTGGAAACGCTTCAAACCAACGCGTGCCGGGCCCTGGCTCCAGCTCTTGCCAGGTCTGAAGAAAAACGCTGTAAAGTTTTTAAGTTCTTGCTTCTTCTTTAACAAGGTCTTTCGCAAATCTTAATATTTTTCTGATAGCCAAAACTGTTTAACACACTGAAACTAAAATCATGGAAAAACGTTGATTTTGAAGAAGTTATGGTATTTTGAGTGCAGAAATTTCAAGTCGGACAGAACTTATGCAGCAGCGTAGTACTAGTGCGGATAGCGCAGAGCCAGTGTTAGATGCCAGTGTGCTAAAAACATCCGTAAAAGACCCGCAACTTGGTGGAGTTGTTAGCGCGCTTATCATTGAAACGCGCTATATTTCAACACTTCTCATATGACGGCGTTTCTATATATGGCTATGAGTATACGTATATTTTAAACAACTGACATTCCTTGTGCATGAAGTTCAATTGATTTTCAAGCTTCTCCAATCCTGATATAAAAATAGACACTACATCATAAATGGAAAGAATCATTCCACTTAACAAGAACGTTCATGAATTGCCGCGAAATATGCAGCAGTAACGAAGTACTAAACACAATAAAACTTTATTTTCCATTATTGGCACGTATCTCTGCTGTAACTCGCGTTAGTGAAAAAAAGCACCAAGTCTATGGAAAGCTACCACATCATGAAAGCAATGCTTTGCTTGAGAGAGCAAATGAGTATAGGTGACAATATTAAAGCTGGATGAGAAATATACTGAACTATTTATCCTAGTCTCTGGTATGAAAATATGAATAAAATTCAGAATGATTTTTGATTTTTAGTTACGGCTAATGAATTATGAAGAGAACAATTGCAACGCCAGTGACATCAGCAGGATAGGTCATAAGAACGCGGAACAAATAAATTATCAAGATATCCCAACAAGCAATTTCAATGATCTGATGATATAGGAGGTTGTTGCGTATCTGGATAGCAAACGATTTGACTCAGCATTCGAAATTCCAAGCACTGGGATCTAAAATGACTGTTTTGACAGATAAGGCTGTTTTAAGGGCTTTTTTTTACGCGAATTGACAATATTCCAAGTGCTCATAATTCACTGTAAGGGAATTTTAAATGTACAGATGATGGGTTGTTTTATCGATCTACGTGAGTTATACACACTTGCATGTGCGGTTTGTGTCGGATTTGAAGACTTTTGGCGAGTTGCCAAATCGCGTCGCGACTGAAATCGCGTGAAGTATGCCCGGCCCTTTATGGGTATATGCGACGCAAATAGTTAGGTCCACTGAAATTTTTGGAAAGATGGTAAAATCACAAAGTCTAAGAAATTATCGTAAGAACAGAATTTGAAAATAAAGCGACACTTGTGCCGAACCTTCATAAAAAAGGCAAGATTGCTCAGGAGTTAGTATCTTCCTGTTTCTTCTTCTCTAGTTCCTGGAATTTGTAGAAAAGAACATATTGTCGATTGTAACAATCTGACAATCAACACGCAATGATAAATAATAATATATTTAATTGAGCCTGCATTGGGGTGAAAAACATATTACCAAACTCTCTGTCTGCATTTCTTGTTGCCTTGCAAAACGATTTTCAAGTGTTTCCAGCGGTAGCTGTTTCATCATCTCATAACTTCGCTGATTTTGAAGCCTTTCATTCTTTGCATGCAACTTTATCAGTTCTCCAGCTTGGTTTTTTAGCTGGAAAACTAGTGTTAGTCAAGCAGAATGTCAATATATAGTAAAGACAAACCTCCCTCTGTCTTGTGAAGGGTTTGTTTGATACAGTCCTGCTCAAGTACAGTGAAAGTATAAGAGGCATACGGGTGCGCGTTGAGGTGTCAAAATTTTCAGTTGCACTAGGAGGGATCCCTAGGGTCGTTTCTACTTCAGATTCTGTGATGCAAGCCATATTGTGCCGTTGAACTGCTTGTAATTCAAACAGGATATTGAACGGCCCAGATATTTGGTAGTCAACCTCAATGTCATCAAAGCGTGATCATGTCTGCAAGTTTCTCAGAGAACAGACGCACTATAATTAATAGGAGCAACATCCACATCTTCGGCAATATGAATTCATCAATAAAAAGATGATTTTGAATGCAGCCAACCTGAATAAGCTTGCATCTTCACACAGGCGCAACTATTCTCGACCATCACTGTTTGAAAGAGTCCCTCTCGCGTCCCTCGCACAATGTATCGTTTTGCACATTCTTTTAGAACAGAATCGCAACGCAACAACACATGTCTCAGCTTATTGTGCCTCTCTTTGCATAGTTTATTGTTTTGAACGGAGCCGAGGGCGATAGCAAATTGCCTACTCGAGCTTTCCATGTACATAATTCTTCTCGATGTATTGAACTAAGGTGTGGTGAATGAAGATCTTGGCACCATATGAACATATCGCTATCATTCGCTGGTGTGTACGGAGCCCAACCAAGAAAGGTATATGGCAAATTCATTCTCAGTTAAGGTCGAATTCATTTTGCAGAGAACATTGCAGAAGGAGTGTTGAACACTGTAGGGCTCGAGTTCGGGCTAGCAGAACTTGTGGGAACATAAACACATCACTTCGAAACTTACTGTGGGGTGTTCTCTGTGTTTTCTGAAAAAGATTTTGCTCACGTAATAAGCAAAAAGGTTATTCTGTTCAGTGGAATCAAAAAAGCAAAGCTCATAAGCATTGAAGACCACACTAACATCAGTCACGACGGATTGTGTCGGAGTCAGAATTACAGTTCTCAGGAAAGATTAAATGTAAACAAGGATTGTTCAAAGCTTCCACTTGCTTTGACAAAACTGAACAGCTCGCGGCTTTATCAGAGGTCGAAACGAATTTAGGTATTCACAGTGGTCTTTCCTAGCGTCATGACACAAATAGGTCAGCGAAACGAAAAGCTTGTCTATTGACATAGAAGGGTTCTCTAAGATGATGCCTCGCCTGTCGAAGCTTTTCAGGGAGAGATTTTCCAATTCAGGTATAGAGCCTGTAAATGAACATGAATGTTAAGCGCTGTATAGACAAGAGACCTACCTGGTTTTCATGGCCGGAAAAGTCTGCAGTCTTCCTTGAGTTTACTACAGCAATATCTCTTTATTTTGGAATAGATTCCGCACAGGAAAACGATCTGATACGTTGTTTCGCCCGCTATCAACCCATGACGTTCGGCAATACTCAGGTACATAAGTGCAATGAAGAAAATTTTATTTGTACTTCAACTCACGTTAAATAGCATTGTCAAATAGCGAATTTTGATTGTTTAAAGGGGGGGGGGGGGGGGAAAGGGGGAGGGCGAAGGAGAGCAAAATTTCGCCTTCTTTCCAATTGTTCTCCTTGGTTTCGTTATGCTCTGAGGAAAAAAGCTGATTTGGAACGATTCTGAAAAGAATATGATCTTCTCATAATGTGAGGTGGCACATAAGCTTCGATCATTTGTTTGACTATCTCATCCTTTTGGCGCGAAAGTAGACTAGCTGCATTCGTCTCATGCCCGTAATTCTTGAAAAGCAATCGCTTCGACTGTTCCGCTGCCACTCAGCTGTGTCTGCTGAGCTGCGACAGCTTAGCTGAGAAACACCTCACTACTAAAAACTACTATGTTTACGACTTGACAATTGATACTATAGAAAAACTATTAGAGTAAGCGCCAGTATCAGAATACAAACAGGCGCGCAATCTCGAAGAATGCTCAATTATCATAAAGAAATAAGTGCCAGAGTAAGTGTCAATGTCAGAAACAGGAGCGCAATTTAAATGCTCGGTAGAGAAAACACATATCATTGACACTCATTCACATGTGAGGACAGCATGCTAGTCTTCAAATCTTAGTTTAGCATCACACGGATTAGAAAAGGAAAGGAACTTCCACAAATATACGCCCGCTTTCACCACTTTGAAAGCGAAATAAATGAACCAACAGACAGAGGTCATGAACATGGAGAATAAAGAAAGACAGAGATTTGTAGATTTAGTAGATTCAGACGAATGAAGCGCGCTCCGCAGCGCATGAGTTAGCAGGGAGCGCGTTGAGGACCATATGGCGGTTTCCCGCTACCGTCGCAGTTTTGAAATTCAGTTCCTATAGCCATGAAGGATGGGTGGTGTAGTTCTGTCGATCTGCTGGTTATCAAGATATGGTAAGAATGGTAGGAAGCGAACCCAAGTTGATTCGAAATCGAAATAAGCATAAATTTTGCCACATGAAAGATCAAGCACGATGGACTGGCTCCAGAACGGACTGGGACCCGGGATGCCAGCTCGTGTTTATATAACTCGAACGGCGTGCAGTATCTAACACTACAAAAGACTGGTGCCCTGCTTCTCATCTTGGATCGTTTTCTTTATTTGATAAAAAATTTTCCTCAAAGAAGTTGCAGCACTTTGGTGCTGCAAATCATTCCTGAAAAAATAATTTTGTTAAGCGTGATGGCAATAAAAACGAAATGCGATAAATTTATACAAACATGCGAGCTGTCATTTTTACTGAAACAGGACGACAAAACGACATATGACGACATAAGCCCATTTCTGAACTCTATACTGTAGTATGAATAATCTGGAACCTCGTAGATCCAACGCACACATCCTCGCGGTAACTGTTACCTCATCATCATAATGTTATCCTTGATACTACTGCACCTCGTGGTAGAAGTGGAGAAGAATGCCAACTGACAGAAACTCAACTTGGCGCTGTTTCTAGGCATTTGGCGCGAACACCGTAAGGAAGCTCTGGAACTCTTGGAGATCGATTGTAAAGTAGGAGTCATAAGATAAGCATGCATTTATAATTGGTAAGTACCAGAACAACAAGTCGAATTACGCAAGCATGCCAATCAAATCACATCACGATGAGGGGAACCGACTGCATCCTCATAGGTTTCGCAACAGATCGAAGAAACACTCGTTTTTTCATAACCTTCACCAAGGCGTTAGAAGCGACAGATGATTTCATGCGTAGTTCAGCAGTCGGTCGCATCTCGCAACGTACATATTAGGAAAAGGTAATAAGCAAAAACATATAAGGAGTTGCTAATGTAATCGTACACTCAATACGTAAGTTTTTTGACTCTACATAGACGCTGATGGAAAGGCCAAGCTCGACGTCCTCTTGTTGAACGGAAGATACATTTGTTTACTGGACCAAGTCAAATGTGAACTTCTTTCCCTTTTGGTGCTCAAACCTCAGAACCCATGCTCTCAAAGAGGGATAATAATAGTAGTAGGAAGGAACAATAAAACAAATAGAATATTCGTTACGTTGAAAGCTAAGTTTTGTAACTTCCAATACTTCCCTCTCTTTGATCATGACGCACTCAAATTTCGCCGTTTCGGCTATGACGTGAGCTGCAAGCGCAGCTGCTGTGCTGCCACATTTTGACGTACTGCTTTAGGTTTAGGGATTTCACCCTAAACAAGAAGAGAAGCATCGAATCAGCGATATATAATAATCGTGTTTGAGAGGTAAAGTGACCCCACTATGCAAAGCTTGGGCAAATTTTGAAAATCCAACTTTTTAGTTATTGACGGTTTTCTACAGTAGCTCTAAGTCAGGGCTCGGCAGAGGTGGCTTTTTAAATTTATCAAAAACAAAGTCCCTGTAGACTTCGGTACAAAAACAAACATAAAAGCAACATCAAACAGACAAAAAAGCTAAAAATGTTTATATTCTCCGAATTGGCGGCATGCTGTGTCCGGCGCTCACCCTTGCGTGCTTGGAGCAGGCTTACCGCAGCCAATCAAAATATTTGGAGGGTATCTAGAAGAGGAAGAGGGGGTTTAGGGAGATTTAAAACACAGTTGTAGGGTTTTTGTTGTAGAACAAGACTATGATAAACATTGAGAAAATCATGTGAAGGAAAGGAAATATATGACTTTTTCTTTTCGCAGCCACCTCAAGTGGTTGTCCAGGTGCCTTCAGTTCACATAATTTTTTCACAATTTTTTGCACATAGCCCTAACTCCCTATTGCCCATCTACACACCAATTTTGATGTCCTTTCATTTTCTCTTCGCTGTGAACAAGGTTTTTGTTTATTTCAGGGCAGGTTTGAATTCGCGCGCTTAATCGACGAACATGTTGAAATAGGAAATTTTTGATTTTTGCAGTTCGATAAGGCAGGAATAACAGTTTGCGTCTTCTTTATAGAAGACTAGCTGACTTACCCGGCTCTGCCCGGCTCTGTCAAAAACGACAAAGGTTCCATTTCTATCCCTGTACACCTTTGCCTGCCCACTTCTACATGCAATTCCTTATTCCCGCTGTGTGAGTAATCAGTATGCTCACCTACCTTCCTCACCAACCCTCAGCCCCGTAGCTCAAACTTTGCAAAAAAAAACGATTAAAATCGATAAAAGTAAGGATAATCCTAAAAACTGATGGCGTTATTCACCTATCCGGGCCCTAAAAGTTTTTGTGGTGTGTCTTGCTCAAACTCGGTATATGGGGCTTATTAAAGCCGCTGATGACGAATATGGTAGTCACTTCGCGTGGCAGCGGGTAAAAATCATGAACCTGCCTGAATTGGCAGGAAATAACCTAAAGTGCTGTTTCAAAAACATCGTGCTTAATCCCCATGATAATGGCAATTCGTGTGGTATAAACATTTCCCACGACCGTAAGCTTTCCTTATAGGTCCACTGCCGCGTGTGATACACCCTTCGGCGGCTTTTGCCTAAGCAAAAATAGGGGGAGGGAGATTTGCCGCGTGCGTTACACGTTGGGACAGGTTATCAGGACGGCGCTGGAGACCACCATGCGAAACGACCGTTCCCCCATTTCATGAATATCTGGGATCTAAATTGGCCCGAAAGCGAAAAAATGTCCATTCAAACCTGCAGCTCACCATAACTTCACTAATGCGTTATGACAGCGAGCAAGCATCATATTCATAAGCAGTATACTTGTGAACCGTTAGAGGTAAGGTTTTGAGCAAATCTGGAACTTCGACCCATCTACACCACCGTAACCCAAGAAAATGCACTAAACTGCGAAATCAGCATGATATTCATGTTTAGCGCGCTAAATGACCACCCTAGACGAAGTTTAAAGCAAATCTATGTTTTCGATCCCATGCCGTATAACCACCATAACTCTATGAAAAGGTCCCAATATGCAGAGAGAATATGAAATTCGTAATCAGCATGTCGAATAAGTTCTCTGGACCAAACTCCAGCCGAATTCATGATTTTGACTTCCTACCGTACACCTGTCGTAACCACACGGGAGAGACGTTCTGCGGAGAAAGTGTTATATCTGTTTTTCGCACGTAAGATAACCCTTATACACGAAGTTTGAGCAACCTCTACAACAAAAGAAAATTTTGGGGCCCGGATAGCCGAGTAGCGCCAAACTAATATTGTGTTCGTAATCAGCATGCTCGATTACCCCCCCCCCCCCCGTGCCAACTCCCAGCCCGGTGTTTAGGTGAACTCTGCAAAAAAATCGATAAAAATCGATAAAATCGATATCAATCGATGACAAAGAGTAGCCTATGACACCCTGCGGGGCCCGAAGTGTATGTGTGCCAAGTTTGGTCCGGATCGGTTCAGAAATGGAATTTTCTATTCGGAACATACGTGCACACAGACAGACATACAGACAGACAGACAAACAGACAAACAGACATTCAGCTTTATATATAAGATTCTCACAAACAGCTACTACATTCGTAATCAGCATGTTCAGTTACCCCACTGTGCCAACTCCCAGCCCCGTAGCTCAAATTTTGCAAAAAAATCGCTAAAATCGATAAAACTAATGGACGATTCCAAAAACTAATATTGTATTCGTAATCAGCATGCTCGATTACCCCCCTGTGCCAACTCCCAGCCCCGTAGCTGAAATTTTCAAAGAAATCGATAAAATCGATAAAAGTAATGGATAATTACAAAAATTAAAATTGTATTCGTAATCAACATGCTCGATTACCCCCCTGTGCCAACTCCCAGCCCTGTAGCTGAAATTTTGCAAAAAAAAACGATAAAATCGGTAAAAGTATTGGATAATTCCAAAAACTAATATTGTATTCGTAATCAGCATGCTCGATTACCCCCCCCCCTGTGCAAACTCCCAGCCCCATAGGTAGACTCAGCAAAAAATCGATAAAAATCGATAAAATCGATATCGATCGACGACGAGAAGTAGCCTGTGACACTCGCCCGGCCCCAAAGTGTATGTGTGCCAATTTTGGCCCGGATCGGTTCAGAAACAAAAATTTCTATTCGGAACATACGTACATATTAGGTTGGTCCGAAAGTTCGTTCGCACCATTTTCAAAAAATCATAACTTCCTTCTCTCACAATGATTTTGCGCAATTAGAATTTTATTAGAAAGCGTAAAGCATGTAGTTTCCAATAGTTCCCTGGAGAGTTTCCGACATGCTTAGGTGGCAGAGATAAAAATGAAAGAACGAAAACATCCGAAATTCGGAATTTTTGAGAAACAATTTCAAAAATCTAGAAATTGCGCGATAAAATCCAGAAAGTCATTATCCTAATTTCTCTTATATTTGATTACTAACTGAGATAAGTTTGTGCTGATCGAGCTCTTCTTTCAAAAGTTATGATTTTTTGAAAAAAAAAATGCCGAAAAATCAATTTCTTAGGAATTCTTAGGAAAGTGATTTTTCGGAATATAAGAAAAATTAGGATAATGACTTTTCTGGATTTTATCGCGCAGTTTCTAGATTTTTGAAATTGTTTCTCAAAAATTCCGAATTTCGGATGTTTTCGTTCTTTCATTTTTATCTCTGCCACCTAAGCATCTCGGAAACTCTCCAGGGAACTATTGGAAACTACATGCTTTACGCTTCCTAATAAAATTCTAATTGCGCAAAATCATTGTGAGTGAAGGAAGTTATGATTTTTTGAAAATGGTGCGAACGAACTTTCGGACCAACCTAATACATACAGACATACAAACAGACATTCAGCTATATATATAAGACTAGCGACCCTACGGGTCGCTAGTAGGTGGGTGGGGGCAGATATATTGATATCTGCCATAAATTAACTAAAAATCCCAAGAAAGAGAAACTTCTCAGCGACCTTCCGCGTATTGTGAGTAGTAGAAACAAAACACTATACTTTTAGGAAAAGAAGCTACTACCAGTGACTATCCGCAAAGCATCTTTGCTGTTTCTCCTGCAGGTACCTTCATTCAGATACCACAGCTCTTAAACAAGGAAGCTACTTCCAAGCACCTGTTTAGAACAGCTGATTCATCCTAAAACTCAGATTGATTTCCAGGAAAAGTGCCACGATAAAGGAAGCGTCAAGTTAGGTCTTCCAGCAGCCGAAAACTCAGATATGTAGATAAAAAGAAGCAGCATTTTCTTCGATGATATCTTGCCAGTTAACGGACTCATTTCTTAGAACGGACTAAAGCTGACCCAACGCCTTCTTTTGAAGGATAATCTTACCGAAACTGTCCTGTCGCCTAGAACCCTAAATCTTTCCTTCCCGCGTAACCAAGCTCCTTATGCTTCCGCTTTTAGAGGGAGAAGTATGGTTGAGAAGAAGGGCCGAACTTTTCCAGCAAGTTCCTGTATAATTAAACCTTGACAACTAAAATTTTTTGGCGCAAATATCTTGCTGCCTGAGCCCTGAGTTTCCCCCAAGACCGAGCTCCCTGTTTTTTTTGCTTCTAGGGACAAAAGCGTGGTTTTTGCGAAGTTTAAGAGGCCAAAACTTTCAGCGAAGGAAATTTCCTGTCGCAAGAAGCTCATGGGTCTGTCTTTCCTCTCGAGACCACTTTTCCGCCTCCAGAGGCATACAGAAACTTGTCTGAAATTCGCGTGTGGCCATTCTACTCTGCAAAAACCGACAAAAGACAAAAGCTGACAAAAGCGTGGTTTTTGCAGAGTAGAATGGCCACACGCGAATTTCAGACAAGTTTCTGTATGAATAAACATTGATACCCAGAAATTTTCAGCGAAAGTATCTTGCTGGCTGAGCTTATGAGTCTTTTCCCCTCGAGACCAAGCCATCTGTGCTGTTTTGCTTTTAGGGGTAGAAGTATGGGTTTTGCAGGTTAGAATAGCCACAAGTGAATTTCAAACAAGTTTCTGTATAATGAAACATCGACACCCAGAAACTTCTGACGAAAATATCTTGCTGCCTGAAGCCATGATTCTTTCCTCCCTCGAGACCAAGCTCCTTGTGCTTTTTTGCCTTTAGGGCCAGAAGTGTGGTTTTTGCGAAGTTTGGAGGTCAAACGTCTTAGCGAAAATGTCCTGTCAGATGAAGTTCATGGGTCTGTCCTTCCCTAAAGAGCACTTCGTGCTTTTTTACTTTCAAAGGCAGAAGTATGGTTTTTGCAAGGTAGAAAGGCCAGAAGTGAAAAACAAGCAGGTTTCTGTATGAATAAACATCGACGGCCAGAAATTTTCAGCGAAAGATCTTTATCTTATTATCTTGCTGCTTGAAGCCATGATTCTTTCTTTCCTCGAGACCAAGCTCCCTGTCTTTTTTGCTTTTAGGGCCAGAAGTGTGGTTTTTGAGTTTTGTGGTTTTTGCGAAGTTTGGGGCCACAAGTTTCAGTAAATGTCCTTTGGGATGAAGCTATTGGGTCTGTCCTTTCCCAGAGACCACTTTTCTGCTTTCAGAGGCAAAAGTATGGTTTTTCAGAGTGGAATTGAAAAAAGTAAACTTCAAGGAAATTATATGATTAGATAATGACTCATAGAAATTCTTGCCGCGTTAGTTTATAAGCCTTTTCTTCCTTCGAGACCAGGCTCTTTGTGCTTTTCTGATTTTAGGGGCAGAAGTAGGATTTTAGAAGGTAATGGCGGGCCAAAGTGGATCTATAACAACTTTACGTAAATTTACCGTCTTCGTCAATTCCGAGTGTGATTATAGAATTCTCAGCATGCTCACTTACCCCCGGACCAAAGCCATCTCAGCCTCATAGCTTCAGCTTTGAAGAAAAGATGAAATCAATAAAAGTAATGGGTATTCTCAAAAACGGTTACTATCTTTGCAGTGAGCGCGCTCACATACAGCTTTGTGCCAAATGCCAGCCGTGTAGCCAGAGGTGCGATAGGGGGAGCCGGGTCCCCCAAAAGTGAAGGTGGTTTCAGCTACCACTGGCCGGCCAAAAGTGAAGGTGGTAGTGTCGGACACTCACCTCCCAAAAACGTCGACGGGGGGGGGGGGGGGGAGGTGCGGGGGGAGGATAGAACGGACCAACGGAGCTATCTTTCTAGGTCTAACGTCGACCCAACGGCCCTCTTTAGGGCCACAGATACGATGAATATTAAAAATATCTATAAATTTTATTTATAAAAATTTAGAATAGACGTGTTTAGTAAATGGTGTATTTGGAAGTAGAAGTTTGTTGGACTGTACGGATTTTATTAAGCAAATTTTGTTATAACGTACAGCGAAGAAAGTAGGTCGATCCAGGCAGTAACGGCGGAGAACCAGAATTTTGAATATTTAAATAGTGAAAAATCATGCGAAATTTCCACTGTTATAAATCTGTTGTTTGAAGATGTCAGCAGTTGCGACTTCATGGGTTTTGAAGAGTAGATGTTGCTCTATCAGCTTGTGAAGGAATCGGGTCGATTTAAGAGATAGTCGTTGAAAACCAGAGTTCTAAAACTTTACGCCATTTTTGCGTGTTTTTTGACTGTTGAGAGTTAAACTCTTATAAATCTTGAATGTGGAAGTGTATGATGTTGCGACTTCATAGGTTTTATAGAGTAAGGTTTGCCTTATCAGAATATGTCTTGTCCGTTCCGATCCATTGAAACACCTCCGAGATCCAGAGTCATGAAAAAGCAGGTAAAAAAGAGCTTTTTGAAATTCAACAGCTCATAACTTCTTCAGGATTGCACGAATCATGTTGCGACTTCATAGGTTAGATTCTTCTCGTCAAGAGCTTTCAGATGATATATAATATGTGGGGGTTTCGCGCCTCTTACGGCATATGCCCGGGGGGGGGGAGACTTTTTAGGCCAAAGTCTCCCCCGGCAGCCTCCAGCCAATACATTAAAATGGGCGAGGGGGAGACTTTGGCCTAAAAAGTCTCCCCCCCCCGGTCATAATTCGCAGGAGGCTCTAAACCCCCACATATTATATATCATCTGAAAGCCCTTGATGAGAGGAATCTAATCTATGAAGTCGCAACATGATTCGTGCAATCCTGAAGAAGTTATGAGCTGTTGAAGTTCAAAAAGCTCTTTTTTACCTGCTTTTTCATGACTCTGGATCTCGGAGGTGTTTCAATGGATCGGAACGGACAAGACATATTCTGATAAGGCAAACCTTACTCTATAAAACCTATGAAGTCGCAACATCATACACTTCCACATTCAAGATTTATAAGAGTTTAACTCTCAACAGTCAAAAAACACGCAAAAATGGCGTAAAGTTTTAGAACTCTGGTTTTCAACGACTATCTCTTAAATCGACCCGATTCCTTCACAAGCTGATAGAGCAACATCTACTCTTCAAAACCTATGAAGTCGCAACTGCTGACATCTTCAAACAACAGATTTATAACAGTGGAAATTTCGCATGATTTTTCACTATTTAAATATTCAAAATTCTGGTTCTCCGCCGTTACTGCCTGGATCGACCTACTTTCTTCGCTGTACGTTATAACAAAATTTGCTTAATAAAATCCGTACAGTTTTGCTAAGCTTTACTTCCAAATACACCATTTACTAAAAACCTTTATTTTACCTTAAGCTAGCAACTTATAATAACGGGCTAAGGGTTGTGTGTGTGTGTGTGTGTGTGTGTGTGTGTGTGTGTGTGTGTGTGTGTGTGTGTGTGTGTGTGTGTGTGTGTGTGTGTGTGTGTGTGTGTGTGTGTGTGTGTGTGTGTGTGTGTGTGTGTGTGTGTGTGTGTGTGTGTGTGTGTGTGTGTGTGTGTGTGTGTGTACTATTTCAAAAATGTGTTGTCGTCGTCAACTCTCAGTATTCTCATATTTCGTCACTTGTTGTAGAAGATCAAAACATAAGTCTGTACCAAAAAAATTTATAAGCTGCGTCAACAGTTCAGTGCATGTAATGCCAGGCTTCTCCAAAAAGTTTGGCGTTCCTGATTCACCAAAACTGACGAAATATAGGCCGACGAACAAGTTAGATATCGTTCAATATTTTTGTCCTCCTTTCGGAAAGCTATCTCTCTTTGAGAGTTGCAGTTTTTGCGATGATATCGCCGTGTCTATAAGCAGTCGAACTTACGCCGAACTCTTTTTCAAGAAATTATGACATCATGACACAATCGAATTCAGCTTTTTTATACTGATTGGACCCAACCTATTTCTAGCAAATTAGGCAGTCAAGGACGTCCCACGCAGTTTTGGAAGTTTTGAGGAGCACCTCTTTCTAATGGAAAGGCTCATCATGTGATTGAACAAAGCAAATCCAAGCCACTTTCTCTCTCAAGCCTGTAAGCTAAATCACTTTTAAGTTCACTCAAAGTTGTACGCTCGCATGCATGTAGTGAAAGGATAGGAGGAGCCTAAAGTCAATGAAATTTACCCTTTATTCTCTTTTTCTTGCTATTTAAACCGGACTTCCATGGAGATTGTACATACTAATATGCAAATGTAACTATGTTGTAACATTTGGGAGTTCCAATGCGTCTGCGGAAGGTGAAGTTCTGAGCACGGTAAAAATGCCAATTTCCGATTTTTCTACCTCTATTTTCACAAAAAATTATTATTCATGCTCGCGCTCAATGGTCCTGTAGAGTTCGCTTTTCTCCAATCAGTGCTTGTGACGACCCCACTTTTTGCTCTCATAGTAAAACTTTGTAAATGCTACCTCTAAGAACTTTCTTACTTGACGAGTTATACGATATAATAATTGCAGAACTACATTATTTTCAGATGGTCAACTATGTCAAACAATCTATAATCTTATCTTGGATAACAATGATTAAAAGACAATGATTAATCTTTATTGTGAAAGATTAACTTTTAAACAGAAGGTAAAGCAATCATGATGGATCGATCAGTTGAAGACCGATCAGAGAGGATAAAAGTGACTGTAGCCACCGAGACCCAACTTTTTACCTGAATAGTGACGTAACGCATTAGCCAATGATACCTTAAAAATCAGATTGCAATAAGCCTACCTCCGTAGCTCTCAACGCCAACAATGAACATAAGAACAACTATGAGGTAACTGAACATTGCAGTCATAATGCCTCAAAACTGAAAAAAAGTTCTTGAGATGAATGCCACGATGCAAATAACAAAAGAGCCTTTTTTGAAAGATTTTCATTTGGCCGATGTACGATGACATTGGCAGCTGATACATGAATGGTGTAAAAAATTTCAAGGTTCCGGATTCTCTAATGCAGAAGAATTCATCTCTACCTTGCAAATTGAGCACAACTTCTGTTTAGGTATTTAAAAATTTTCCGATAGATTCCTCTTTCAACAACTATAATTAAGAGCAATTGATTGTTCAGTAACAACTTAAAATTGGATTATATGCCAGAAGAAGGAAAAAGACCTCACGCCTCAGCAAGTGGAGCACTGAAAGACCTTGCAAGTGCGATGCTATTTAAGCTGATCTATGCAATCATTATGCCCTTGTGTAATTCTTACCACAACAACAACATTAGGAGTCCATTTGAGGCATCCCTTCGCTTAGCAAAAACATTTGCATTACGAAATCCTAATTAAGTCCCTTACTGCTTCACAATGCATTGCCACGCTAAACCTTTTATTCCTATTATAGGCCTAATGCTTGTGAAAGATGGTTGAAATATATTCCCGCACTAAAAGTTTCGGACCAACAATCAACAGTCTTGCTTTGTGCTCGAATGTCGAAAAACCTTGGCATTGTGATCAATTGTAATTTTTTAAGCTGTTGACCAAGGTTGGTAGCAATACTTTATTCAACGACAAGCCAACGCTTCGGCGGTCCGTCCGCCTTCTTCAGGGCTTCCTGAAAGATCGAGACTTTGAGAACTACCGACTCAAACGCCGAGTTTGGCAGTGGATTTAGTTTGACTATGTGATGGAGTGGCAGATTAGATGTTAAAAGCCAGATTTCAGCCTTGCTAGATCGGGATGTATAGACCGAGCAACCAGTACTGCGCTGTAGCTGCGCTATGAGTGAGTATGAAGTTAGTGTCAACAATGCCCTTTATATGGTCACCAGTCCAAAGCGCCGCTTCGCGGCGCTTTGAACTGGCTGTGTGTGTGAAGTGGGACTTGTCTAGAAGTTAAGACTTTTGGAGTTTTTTAGGGTATGAAACGGATTTTTTAGACGGGTGACGAACTCCAAAGTGATTTGCATGGAGGTTTCACTGCAGTAAAAAGCAGCAGATTTCTGACTACCTCTTCCCAGCCTCATATATCCGTGTCTCTGTTCCTTCATATGTTTAAGATTACTCAACCTGCGTTTTGCAAACTTGAATGTTGCCGTCCTTCCTTGTTCTTTTGAGCCAAATTCCCTCCCCCCTCACCTTTTACGCAAAAGTTTTAATAGGAAAGTTCCACTATTCTTTTTTTGCATTCACACACTCATCGGATTTTACTCTCTGTAGTCAAAATGCGACTTATGTGTTTACAGGTTATCCTCACCCGGATTTGACCAAAACTCACATGATGCTCTCCGCAACGCCAACATAGTTTTGCGACTCACTTCTATGGTTTGCTAGACGTGGTCGCGTTAGACCTGGGCATACCTTTCGCAATTTTAGTCGCGACGCGACTTGTCAATACTCCACTTGCTTATAACTCGTCGCAAACTTAATTGGAGCACACGGAAAATAGCATATTTTATCGACTCACAAAAGTTGAATACACCAAGCATTTGTGATCTGCGCGTGTAGGGTTTGAAGAGACCTGACAAATGGCTATCGCGTGAAATCGCGAGGGATATGCCCACGCCCTGAAGACCTGAGTGCTCCCTTATTTTCTTCAATCCGAATAGCTATAAGTCCGCAAAAGCAGAGCAAACCCTTTGCGATGGTGCGCGATTGCGGCCAAAATTTTAGTCTGATAGGGATTGAAACGTACTGTACTCGCACAACTTCCCTCTTGAAATTCTAACAACAAAAAACGTGCTCAAAAATATTAGCGAGAAGTCAAAAGCAGTTTGGTGCGATTTGTTGAAGACATGAAACACGCATTTGCTATTACAATTTGATAAATTTTTCTAAAAACGATTTGACGCAGCCTTTAAAGCATGAAAACTTCAAAGCACTTGCAAAAACATGGGGAAAAGCAACCTTTTTATGTTAGGATATTTAATAACAGTCTCTGATTTTGGACACATTTCAAACGAGGTGCTCTTACGAAAAATCGTAAATAGAGATCATGCTCAAGAAGTTAAGATTTGTGAGAAGCTTCAAAAAAAAGGGTTCGGCAATGGACCACTTATGCAAGAAATATATGTTTGCAGATAACACTCAAATAATCAGAGGAACAAACTTTATCAAATACAATTTGGCGTATCTCCTTTTCAGTAAGAAACACAGTGAGCACTATGGAACTGAACAAACCTATGTTGTATTTCTCTTGATAAAGAATATGCAGCCTTTTTGCTAAAACAATCAGTACGTGTTTTTGAGCACAGAGGGTGCAAAAATATCAAAAGCTCTGCATTTGAGGTAAAGACAAAAATTCTCTGAAAGAGGATTCAAGCGACTCGTTGAATAAACGCACCAATGGAATTGAAACAGATTCAAGTTTTGGAAAGATGCGAATCAGATGTTCACTGCGCAGCTGCTGGTCCATCACTAAAAATAGTGCTAGGTAGTCACAAATTTGTTTTCACAAAACAATATTTGAAGAAACACAGCGCATGTGTAACTTATGCATATGTAGATACACATTCAGATTGAGCAGATTTCTAGGAATACATATGGATGTGCATTTGAAGGTGATAGAACGATTATGTAGGAAATTAAACTGACCTGCTTCGATTCTTGAGAAGTTGAGTTGCTTTTGAAACTGAGCGATTTGACTTATAGCGGAAATAAGACTAATTGATGTTACCTTTGACAGTGTTTAGCTTGTCTAGTGATCTAGTGATTTTTTGGTTATGCCACTTGATCAACATCATTTAAGACAGGCATCACTACTGTTATGAGTCATCGGTGGTGGCTGGGTCGGACCGTAAGCGTAAACAGTCTGGAAACGCCAAAGTGCAAAAGTTAAGACAGAGATCTCGACAAACACCGTTGCCCTAATGGGGGTGCTCGCGCTTTATTATAGAGTATGATAGAAGATCTCCATCAAAATTCACATATTGTTTGATAAGAGAACAGTTCATTGTTTATGGTTATACCTCCATCTTTGCGGTTTATTTTTGGTGTTTTGGACGCTATCCAAAAGCTCTCCAAAGTTTTGAGGGCTATTAACTCGGATTCGTGCGACAAGATCGTAACAGTGACTTGAAAGTACTGGTTCTCATTACATAGCCTTCGATGTGCACACAAAGGTGTGGACATTTTGGACTTTCTAAGACCGTCAAGATGCTCTCCGATTCTTGTGCACAAGGGTCTGCCAGTCTCTCTATGTATTGGTCACCGCAATTTTGACAAGCTATGAAATATACCACTCCTACTTCCAAGCAGTCGCCTGGTTTTCCAGACGGGCAGATGACACAATCAGCAGTTGTGCAGATTCTGTCGTAGGCTCGATTGCGGCTAAGTTGTTTTTTTGAGATTGGAGGTGGGATATCTATAACTCTGACGGAATCATCGAGGCCCGCTTGAAGCAAAGATTTTCTGATAGCTCTGGTGAAATCATCAGTCGCGAATGGAACACAAAACGGTATTTTTGTTGTCTGGTTCATTTCGATCGGTCTGCTTTCTCGCCTACAGGTATGCCTTGGTCCACCTTATTCAGGATAGCCGTTAGAACACGCAATCTCTTTGGCAAGGTTAATCGATGCATTGCACTGTTCAACATTGGATGAAACCGATTTTGCCGTCTTGCTTTGGCTTTCAGTTTTACGCGTTTGCCTTTTTGAACCAAAACAAATTTGTGCTCCTACACAAAAGTGTAAGTTCCGACTTTAAAGTGTATAATAAAGTTCTAAATACAACTAAAGACATATAATACAACTATAATTAGTACAATTCAGCATACTAAAATACTTTAAAGGCTCGTCACCTACCCGCAAATTTCGTAGAATGATTACTGAAGGGCACATCAATTTCTATTTACCGACGTCTCATTGCCTTTACCTTGTCCGACTTTAACTAAGTTTTAGAGTCACCTTCACAACTTCAGAGGAGTAAACTGCAGTAGCCAGCAGGTAAACACTTACCCACCAAATACATGGAAGAATTCGATGGAAATCAAAACTTATTGCTTATAAAAATTTATATTGAAAAGTATTAGGTTGTCCCAAAAGTAAACTCCATTTCCAAATGATTTGAGCTGTTCTCATTTCCCTAACAGACCTATGCTACCATTCGATAGAACGGAGCAAGCTCTACAGAAAAAATCACTTAAGATCCGCTCAACTCTAATCCAGGTGAAATCAAAATTTTTTAAAGACCTTAAAAATCGGCTCTTCTTCCAGAAGATTCCTACGGACTCACCTTGGTCTTTATAAGATAGACACATAGTAGTACCTCAAAATGTACTTGAAGGATTTTTTCCGGCCAAAATTAAGAAAAAAAAGATGGCCTAAAAATGCTATGCCACTTTTTTCGGGTTTTTCATGTAAAACTTGATATCTCTCGGTAGCACATACAGGAACAAGATCTTGAAATTATAACTAGTAAGGCTTGTAGTATACGATGAGACCTCTTGGTTTTTTTAAAATGTGCCGCTGTTACGTCAATTTGTGATCAGCTCTCGTAGCACTTTCGCTGATCTTTGCGTCCAAGATAAAATTATTTTGATGCAAAATTGACTCCTTCTGCTACAGACAACGTACTAATGATGGGCGGGACGCAATTCGATAGAGCTAGCATGCTTTACAGAATAATTACCATAGAAAGCCTTCAATTCAATGGGATTGGCGGCTGGAAGTAGCCCGTTCGCACCCGCGACGCAGTCTACGTCTCTCTCGCGAGAGTGCTCCCTGACCATCCTCTAGTCTTAATTAAGCTTCGAATTCCGCAGACGCAATCCAGCCACTCATTTGAATCAAAGGGAGGTGTATACATCGTAAAGAATGCAGTTCGAAGCGAAAATTTAAAATCTAGTGAATCAAAAACTGGATCTCAATTGAGAAGTTTAGTAGGTGAGTAAGCCAATCGAGGTTAGTAGATCCTTATGTGGCGGTCTAACATTTCGAACAATTCGTCTTCTTCGTCGGCACGGATGTTAGGGCGGCCGTCTTTCGATGCCACTTGTATACTAGCATACTACTAATCTCGGTCGGCTTACTCACCTACTAACACATTACATTAACGATGCCGAGGTTCAAGAAAGAGGAAACTTGGAAATCATTTGAGAAAATTTTACGAACTTCTTACTTGCTCTTACTAGCATGTTACAGGGTTGGGGGAAATTCCTTGAACGATTTTTGATGTCCTTGTAATTATATATGTTTGCTTCTTATACTCTTGAGTACAAACCCTCAAAAACTGGACTATTAGCTTTTTTTCCTATCGGAGATATGCCTTCTGGAATGGAGCGAGCGTTGGTTGAGAAGATGCACAAGGAGAGAATTGCTGACAGCAAATTGCGCGGGCTCCCCAAATTTTACAGATCAGGGTCCTCTCCACCTTGCGTCGTTTCCAGGAGATGAACAGCACCCAGAACTGTTGTATGAGAGGTAAATTGGCTACTGTGGACAGTATCGAAATTCTGAAAATCTTTCGCCAACGGACACCACGTCGCAATCCTTGGCGAAGCTTGATTGAGCTGGCTTCAGAGCTGTTCATCTCTGGCAGGACAGTCTCCGAGATCGTAAAAAAGGGCCTTGCGATGAAGCCTTTCAGGACGCTAAAATTTTATGCTTTTTGTGGACATGAAGCTGAGCTGACTGCGCAGATGCCATCGACTGCGTAAACGTCTCTCCAAGGCACGCCACCGAACGATACTCTTTTCTGACGTCAAAATTTTTATCGTGAGAAAAGTTTTTAATTGCCAAACAACAGAATCATTGCCTAATTGCCCTCAAAAGTCAGTAGCAAGGGTTGACTCGCAAAAGGAAAGCTTCATCCGACTTCTGTAATGGTTTGAGCGCGATCGCTTCCGACAACAAGATGCTGGCAATTTTTGTGTCCCACGACATCGAGGTGGACACCGCTACGCACGTGGATAGCATCCTGAAGAAGGGGTCGTTGACCTGGACCAATACCCATTTTGCCAGGAGCGATTGGTGTTCCCAGCAGATTAGCGCATCTGCGCACAAAGCGAAGTTTGTTCAAGCATGGCTCCAAAGCAACTCAAGGAATTCATTACTCCTGCGGAATGGCCTCCGTATTGGCCGGATCTGAATACCCCCTACTACAGTGTGTGTCAGTTCTTTAGGCCAAAGCTTGCGCTCACGCACTCAAGACAGTGGAATCTCTGCGACCTGGAATGATATCCACGAAAGTCCCCGCGAAATGGGCTTTTCGTGCGAATAAAATGGACTTAGTCCATGAGGTGCAATAAGATATCGCATTCGCGAACACATTCATTCCATAAAAAAATGCTTCAACTAACCTTTCTTTAACTTGTCTCAACCTGTTTGCTCACTCTTGCAAACTAATTTCCACCAAGTGGTCGATATCTAACTAGGCTGACCTAACATTACAATGTCACTCAAGTGGCTATTCTATTCTTTCCCACATCGTTACACCTAACAGAATGCCATTCGTTATTGATGACTATGCATCTAAATCATTTCCACGACTAAAATTCATGTAATATCCGGGCCTTCGCTTCAAAACTTCTACGAATCAGCATTAAATCGAATTCGTATGTGGAGATTTCTGCAAAAAGCAAACTCTGGCTGGAGTTGCACTGCAATCTGTGAACCAAAATGCTCCTTACAAGAAACCTTGTACTACACTACAGCTCAAAGGGTTTTTCAATTCGCAAAAACTTTGAATCCCAAAAGATGACTTCGCAAGTGCTCTATATTAGCTTTTCTTTGTCTTTCAGCACTAATATTTGTAAATCTAAGGAGTTGAATGTATGGACTAATCTAGTAAGAAATTTTTCATGGAATTTCTCTAGCTAGCTAGCGGCACTTCAGTAATTCTTTTGGACCAAACTCAAAATTGCGTTTAAAATGCCGTCTCTGAGGTTCGGTTCTACGAAATTAGCCAAAGATAGCTTCTAAGTAATCACATTGAAGCACAATTTTTCTCAAATTTTAGATTACAAATCATGAATTTGGTTTTGGTTGATGATTTGAAGAGTTAACAAACTTTATTTGTTTTACATAAGAATTTTCTGATTGACCTGATATAAGAAGCATTTGGGTTTGTTAGCGAATATTTGGGTGAATTTGATCTTTTTCTACGTTTTTATAGCGTTTCTATGAGTTTAGAAAGAAACACTTATTTCAGACTTCATAAAAGACATGAAACTTTTTCCACTCACCTACCGTAGGATAGGTTGAGGAACACATTCCCAAAAAATCGCAATCAAAAATATGCAAAAAAGTCAAAAATGGGCTTAGTCCCAGCTCACCTTCTCAGATAATCGCCGGGGGCAAGCGGCCATGCGAATTTTGAGCAAGCGGGCACCGGAAAAATAGTTCGCTGATTTTTTGTGGTCCGCTTGCAGAAATTTGGAATAATTTTGGCCAATTTTTAGACGAACGCTCGAAGATCTATCGCGGTTTTTCTATACATAAGTTGCGGCACAGTGGCCGCATTCTCGCGGATTTTCCGCGAGAACATGCAAAATTATTGAGAGCCGCACGGTCCTTTTTGAAGGACCGCACAGCCCTCAGGTACTTTCCGCTGAAAGAAAGTACCCCAAACTTGGGTAATAAAACCATCGATGACACCTCTGCCACATAGAGTCCCATCTTTTCTCGGCGTACGCCCGAAACTGCGTAAAAAGAGTCTGAGCGCCTGCTGAAAGTTTGGCCAGCGCTCGCTGAAAGAGATTGTTTGACGAGCGCTTGCAGAAAATTTTGTATTGATGCCCGCTTGCAGAAAACGCAAATACCGCCCGCTGAAGATTTGGCCACGCCCCGAAATCCTGCTGACCGCCTGCAGAAAAGCGCGAGTTCGCGGACCGCCTGCCCCCGGCGATTATCTGAGTTGCTGCTGGGAATAAAATAAGCTTTCAAGTCCATTTAAAATGGAGGTAAATCCTATTTTGCCACATTCTAAATGGACTTTTGACGTCATCATTTCGCAAGCGAGAGCTCAGGTAGGGTTAAATCATTTTCATTTCACCGCTTTGCCTCGTGGTTGCGATGGGATGAAAATTTTTGGATAACGCGAGCGAAAGCAGATTCCGACCACTCTCCACCGCAAACGAATAAAATGGGGCTTGAAAGTCCATTTTCCTCCATTATGGAATTTCGTGGATATCATTCCTGCTCTTCAGAAGGCGTTGGAAGAAATCGACGTAAAGCACCTCCGTGCCACCATGGACATCGTTCCCAAGCGTTTCCAAGCTTGTGCTCGTGTCAAAGGAGGAATTTTCGAATTGTAAAGCTAGTTTTGTGTAGCAGACAGTTATGTAAACATTACCTATTGTTATCATGTAATCATCTTGCCTAGCTTCATCATTACGTTAAAAATACCGTGTTCAAAGACTTTCCCCCAACCCTGTATAGCTAATGTCTTCGCATGTTGTTTTGTGAAGAAAAAATTAGCTTACGAATTTTCGAAGCGATCACCCATCATTCTTTCCGACTTCGAAATTCTAGAGTTATCAGAGTACTTTGCCTTCAAACTATACGAAGTCTGACTTCTGCCCAAATACTAACACTATACTATATGCCTGTAAGAAATCCGTTGACAGTATGCGCTTCTTGTGAAGAATTATCTCGCTCTACGCAACATTTGCGCAGCTGGAGGGAGGGGGGAATCTTGTATTCATGTAAGGAAAGAAACATCATCTTATATATAAAGCTGAATGTCTGTTTCTGTCTGTATGTATGTATGTGTGTACATGTGCAAGATGAAAATTTTTATTTCTGAACCGATTTGGACCAAACTTGGCACATAGGGAAGGAAGCGTGCCATAGGCCACTTTTCGTTATCGATCGATATCGATTTTATCGATTTTTACCGATTTTTTGCGTAGTTCATCTACGGGCTGGGAGTTGGCAGAGGGGGAGGGGGGTAAGTGCATGGCGGTTCCGAATACAATATTAGTTTTTGGTGCTACCTATTACTTTATCAATTTTATCGATTATTCGCAAAGTTTGAGCTACAGGGCTGGAAGTTGGCACACGGGGGTATTTGGGCATGCTGATTACGGATACAATGTTAGTTTTCGGTGCTACCTATTACCTTTATCAATATTATCGATTATTTGCAAATTTTGAGCTACAGGGCTGGGAGTTGGCACGGGGGGGGGTAAGTAGGCATGTTGATTTCGAAAACAACACAGGGAACGGGAAATGAAGTGTAAAAGTGCGCACAGGGAAAGGCTGTACAAGGATAGGGATAAGACCTTTATTACAGTGTTTTGACGGGGCCGAGCGGAGCCGGGTAAGCAAGCTAGTAACTTATAATAACGGGCTAAGGGTTGTGTGTGTGTATGTATGTATGTATGTATGTATGTATGTATGTATGTATGTATGTATGTATGTATGTATGTACGTATGTATGTATGTATGTGTCTGAATCTGTGTCTGTCACGAAATTCGTAGAGCGAGTTCCGCAAAGGTCTTGAGCTAGAAATTTGGTAGTAGACCCTATCAGCATGTAGGTAAAATATGCAAAAGCACAAACCGATCCGATAACTGGAACCTGCGAAATTGTGCGCCAAACAGATCCACGCGACATTTCGCGCGCCAAAGTGGGCCTGTAATTGGACTTCCAAAGTCATGGTTTCGTTTAGCAAGTAAATCCGCAAAGCATGGACTCCTGCCCGAAAAGTGAGCAAAAAGTTTACTTTCATGCAAGATCGGCATCAAAAGGAGTAATTGCATAGATGATCGATTGTCAAAGTTTTACTCGGGAATGTGAGAAAATTTTTGCTTAGAGATGTAACTCACGGTTGTCATCATCTTGATGGCGACTATCAAACCATTATAACCCCAGTAATTGATTCAGAATCGCATTTAGCCTCGGAGAATACTTTCTTTCCCTCAAAGTCACCCATCTTACATGAAAAAGCTTTTGGAATGATTAGCTGTTTACATTTCATTCGTGATGGTCGGCATCGCGAGGTGACCTCGAGTCATTTGTAACTTAATATGTGAGAATGCACACTAAGCCCTATCAACGACGGCACCCATACTAGTAACTTCCCAGTAAAACATTTTCTAGCTTAGCAAAGTGTAGAAATCTGTTCTACTGACTAACAGGTAACCAACAAAAACAAGGGAAATAAGGAAAGAAGGAGAAATTACAGGAAATGAGGATGTTCCAGTTTTATAGTTCGTCAATTAGCGTGTAGAGTGTGCACTACGCATATTAAGTAACAAGTGACTCAATGATAAGTTCCAAAGCCATCACTTTGCGATAACGAGGAAGACATGTGGATAGCAGAACCACTGCGAGCCTCTGCGAAGCAGAGGATGCAATGGTGGTATAACATAATGCAATATCTATATATTAGGTTGAACCGAAAGTTCGTTCGTACCATTTTTAAAAAATCATAACTTTTTTCCGTCACGACGATTTTGCGCAATTTGAATCTTAATAGAAAGCGTAAAGCATGTAGTTTCCAACAGTCCTCTGGCGACTTTCCAGCATGTTCAGATTGCAGAGATAAAAATGAAAGAACGAAAACATCCGAAATTCGGAATTTTTAAGCAAAAATTCTAGAATCTAGAAACTGCGCGATAAAATCCAGAAAAGCCATTATCCTAATTTTTCTTATATATGATTACTAACTGAGTTAAGTTTGTGCTGATCGAGCTCTTCTTTCAAAAGTTATGATTTTTTGAGAAAAAAATGCCGAAAATCAATTTCTTAGAAATTCTTAAGAAAGTGATTTTTCGGAATCTTTTTCAAACAAACTGCGAACGGTGCGAACGAACTTTCGGTTCAACCTAATATATATAAAACTCAAACACTGTACATTTGTTTGTAAGGATGTTTCTGGCTAGACTCCTTCTGTTAACCGAAGAAGCTGAATTTTGTTTCCCTATAAACAAGCCACGGCGTAGAAGATAGGCTACTTTCCGCGACAATTCGCTGGGTCCTTCTATCGATTTATTGATTTGTTTACGTAAATCTAGGAAATGAAAGACTTATCAAACCATTTCTCTAAGTTAAGTTGTAAAGGCGGTGGAAATCACTTACACTTTGCGGTGAGGAGGATGCGGTGTCACGAAGCTAGGATGTCAAGAAGGAGGGCGATTTCATCACGGATACCACAGAAGCGCAGTAATTCGAACTCGGAGCAAGTAAGAAAGGAAGACGAGATATAAATTGAAGAAAAAGGAGGTATGGTGAGCCATAGGACGATTTGGAACAGGCACTATGCAGGGGCCACTTTGGACCCTCGGCCCGGGCGGGACCGGGGACGGCGGCTAGTGAAATACAAAAAATGTTGACATGCACGTAAAGATCTTGCAGGTCTCACGTCATTCCTATGACTTGATGGACGACTAAGCTGGAAGCGAATGATGTTCCAATTTAAAAATATATTTGTTGCTGATTTCGATACTTTCCTTCTGCCGTACAGGTTGTTATAAGATTTTATTGCCTAGCGTTTCTCACAACGCGGTCATCAGAAGCTTAAAAGAGTCAGTACTTCAATCCACGATTTGGTCGCCAAACATCTCCCGCTCGACCATTTGAATGCCCTTCAATGGAAGCAGGAAGTCTGCCAGCAGAGTTTTTGCTCTTTTTCTCGTTTTTTTCGTTTTTGTAGCGGCGAAAACATAAAACAGAAATCGGAGGATGACAGCTGAAATGACAATTGCAAATGGTTATACTATGCGCCCTAGACGAACAAAGAGAGCACCAGCAAAGGCGAGTGAACAGAACACGAACAAAATACCTCTGCGCATCCCTTATATCTCCGAAAATTTCAATACTGCTATAAGACAATGCTTGATACGAGCATAGATAGAGAACGAAGTTGGTGAATATTACCCGAGCCAACATCAATACACAGCTGGTAAGAAACCGAATCTATGACAAAGTTGTACGACGCAAAATTGTATGATATGCGTCATGGAAAAGCTGGAAATTGTTCGAGATCTGGCGTTGTGTAAACGCGCTCTGCCATATACATCAGTAAAACAGTTATCACTGTGCATGCGCGTAAACGAACATTTGGGTAGCAAAAAGCGGCAGAACATATGGAGTCTGCTAGGAAAGCTTGGAAAGACAGATCATAGCGGTACCGATCTCGACATTAAGTGCATAATCTTGGACTATACAAATCTCCGCTAGTAAGGAGCTTGAGGCATTCTGATTCTTGTACTGAACCCAAGATCAACAGCAAGAATGAACACTTATAATAACGGGCTAAGAGTGTTTACGTGTGTGTGTGTGTGTGTGTGTGTGTGTGTGTGTGTGTGTGTGTGTGTGTGTGTGTGTGTGTGTGTGTGTGTGTGTGTGTGTGTGTGTGTGTGTGTGTGTGTGTGTGTGTGTGTGTGTGTGTGTGTGTGTGTGTGTGTGTGTGTGTGTGTGTGTGTGTGTGTGTGTGTGTGTGTGTGTGTGTGTGTGTGTGTGTGTGTGTGTGTGTGTGTGTGTGTGTGTGTGTGTGTGTGTGTGTGTGTGTGTGTGTGTGTGTGTGTGTGTGTGTGTGTGTGTGTGTGTGTGTGTGTGTGTGTGTGTGTGTGTGTGTGTGTGTGTGTGTGTGTGTGTGTGTGTGTGTGTGTGTGTGTGTGTGTGTGTGTGTGTGTGTGTGTGTGTGTGTGTGTGTGTGTGTGTGTGTGGGGGAGAGGGGGGGGGCTGGGGTTGTCAACGATATCCCCCTTGCTTTTCATTCCAAAACGATATCCAGCTTGACTCGTAAGCCATCTGTGCCCTGCTCTAACAAGGAAAGGAAGGTTGGTCGAAGTGGCCTTTTGAAAAGGGATGCATACTATCTTGTAGAGCTTGGAGCGCTGACTCCATTTCTTCGCTATCTGCTGCGGGCTTCTGGGCGAGGAGTTATGAAGGTTTTTGTGAGTAAAAAGTTGATTGCAAGACTAGTGTAAAATCAGTCGTAACATTTTTTTCTAGGGCTTAACTGGTAATCGGGTCACTCAGTGCAACAAAGATTCATGTTTAAAATATACCGACTCGCTACTGCCTCATTTGAACGTTAGGAAAAGGTTACGACTGACTTTATAGTAATTTTGCACTGAAATTTTTACTCACGAAAACCTTCATAACTCCTCGCCCAGAAGCCCGCAGCAGATAAGAAAGGTGGATTTGGAGTCAGCGTCCCAAGCTCTACAAGTCAGTGTACATCACATCTCAAAAGGCCACTTCGACCAACCTTCCTCCCCTTGTAAGTGCAGCTTGAACTACCACTTGAACTACTTGAACTTCCTATAGGCTCTATACCCTGACTTAATTTCAAATTCTATTTCTTTCTTGCTGAAGTTATTGAGTCAACTTCTAGCAGCAATTTGTAGGCAATTTCGGACCCTTGTACACAATCTAGGTTGCAAACGGTTCCTTGCTTGCAATTCCACAAATCCTGCTAGTCACTACTTATTAAAAAACGCCTGAAATTTCTTTCTTTTCTGACAAAAATTGAACAGTCTGTGCGCAGATGTGGCACACATCACAGTCTACATATTTCTGAAGTTTGATTGCGCCACATTCAAAGAGAGTAAAATTATGAAGGAAGTCGCAAACTTAATTTCTATTTTAATTATACACATTCAATGATTTTTGTGGCGTTTGGATGGGAAACCAATAATCAGGCTTCAAACTGAACTTTTATCGTATCAGAAACTAAGCATTTCGATTCTCTGACATTATGTGTCCAAATTCGACAAAATCTCACGAAGATATAAAAAAATTTTCGTATATTCCAATTGCCGTCGTGGGGTGGGGACAATTTTCAATGAAATGCGTGAGGTTAGCTACTAAACATTTATTGGGATGCTTCCCAGAATTTCCGCTGCTCTACAAGCCCAAAATTTTGGAAAACAGGGGCGTGGTGGTAGCCACAGATTGTTATAACATTCACACAACTCACGTTAAAGCCTACATATAAACCCATTCATTCCTTGTTGAACAGAATGGACTCAGCCAAGTTGCCGAATAGATGCAAACGAAAAATTCAACTGAGTAAGTGGACATTGGATACCTAATCATAAACATTCAATATGCAAGAAAGAGTTGGAAGATAAAGCTATTCAACCCATTTAATAGGTTGGCACGTAAGTTTTGCAACTTCTCCCATAACTTTTTTCTTATTCAATGTAACACCTTCATTCTTTGACATCATACAGAATGTGTTGTATGCTGCAAGTCTGCCAAAAAACCATTAATTTTTCATACTGTAGCAAAAAAATTTAAACTTCCGAAAACTGCAGAAAATTGTGATTTTACGGGTTTTTTCGTGGATAACATGAAGCCGTACAAAATACAAGCTGAATAAACACATCAAAAAGGGAATTATGGGCAGCACTAGCTAGAAGTTGACACATCAGAAACAGTAAAGGGAAAATGAAGTTTGAAGACAAATCAAATAAGGCGCCTTTGAGAAGTTGAATTAGAATATTGTCAAATTTGGAAGGCCATTTGTCAATAACTTAGCTGCGAAACCTCAGAATTCGCTATTTGCACAATACTTTAATTCAACCTGGGGAACGCGAATATCATATTCTTTTGTCGCTAAGATGGAAATTTATTCCTTGACCTTATGAAAGAAGCCTTTTCATGCGAACCATTCATTTTTGTGATCAGCATGTCGAGTAACTCCCACGGGTTCACATCATAATCTTTATATTGCCAGGAAATGAATGCCCTGCGTTCAAAAAAGACAAAAGTTGTATGAAAAGTCCATTACTTGTATGCCAACCCTAATAAATAGGAAGTTTAATCTTGACACGCTACCCAGAGGGCGTCCAAGGAAGGATTTCTTATCAGCTCTAGGTCTCATGCTGGGGATCCCGGAAAGGAGAAAAAATCAAAATCTGCATCTGCAGCTGAAACAATACGGATTCATGGCACATACTATTAGGTTGGCTAAAAAGTAAGTTCGTTTTGACATACAAATTGTCATAAAAAAGTTTCTTGTTGTCTTCAACCTATGATTCTTTGTGGGAAAGTAGATCGAGGCTTCCTCTATCACATATCACATAATCAGGATTTTCTATGGTCAGTAAAAACAGTTATGCCTCAACATGGCGAAATTTCCAAAGGCTCAATTCTTTGACTTCTTGAGCTTCGTTTTTATGCTGTAATGGATGTAAAGAACAGCAGTTTGGTATTTGGATACAGAGGAGTTATCTCTATTTAGTTAACAACAAAAAGAACTGTGATCTGCCATTTTGAAAATGTTTCACTAAGAAAACCAAATTTCCTCATATTTGCGCGTTATGGGAAAATTGCGATTTTTCACTTCTTTGCGGATTTTTTCCCTGGGAAGATAAGTTTTACTCAAACAGAATATATGCTCCAATACCCAGTGAAGTGCTCTTTTCAGAGATACCAAATATTGGACGAAAATTTGTCTACAGCATTTGCAAGAGCTGAAAAAGCGACCGAACTTATTTATTAGCCAACCTAATATTATTACATATTCTTTTCCCCGTCTATAATGACTAATGGCGGAGATTCGTCATCAAATGTGTCAACAAAAGAATCGACCAGGTGTGACATACAGCATGAAAAATTTTCAATGATATTGTGGAAAGAGAACTTCGGAGCTGGAATTTTATCCTCTGTCTCTCTTTCTCCTTTCGCATTTTCTCCTCTATGGCAAAGACTACAATTTCGTTTTCTTCTAACTTACAGTTTGGTTCCTATTTTTTCAAAAGGCTGCGGAAGAAATGTTCATTGCCCTGTTTTCTCCCTCAGAAGAATTCATGCTCTTGTCCGTACTCATGCAGCCTGTTCAGACATAACAGTACTAAGTGATTGTCTGTCTCAGTGTTAGTTGAATGCGGTAGGGGGGCGTCTCGATGACTGGGCTTCGAAACCAGTTTCCTTGCGTCGATCAACGGTGAGACGAGCAAAACGACGTCCGGGGGCTCCTCCCTAACTGCTGTTAAGGGATGCTGCACCGTACCACGTGTTTATTCCCGCTACTTCTCGCCTTTTTACCACTGATTAGTGCTAAGGTAAATTTTAAATCATTAGTGAAATCCTCGTTTTGGTAGAGGACGCACTTTTCTATTGTCATTCAATTTTTCACCCTAAGCTCCGCTTCTCCCCTGAAAAAATCTCACGAACCTCAAGATTCTGTTCCAGTCCCAGGCTTTATTGATCCATCACCACATTTATTTGCTTGTTTTCGAAGGTGTACTATAGCTGATCGGATTTCCGCAAAGTCAAGGTCATTGCAAATCAACAAAGAGGCTCTGATAGCTTTTTAAACTGCACTTAACTTCTCTATCAGAAATATTTCAGTGAAATCTCGCTGCAAAAATTTTTATTCTTTTTTCTAATTATAATAGACAGTGTAAGAACCTCTCTCACTGTTCTTCCTTTTGTTTTCCATAAGCTCTATACATAAAATCTGTCTTGCGCCAAATGACTAGCGATTAATGTGATCGCTATGTGAAACGATTGCGTCAGAAATTTTCTTGCTCCATAGCCGTTTTGAAAGGCACAACTCCATCACATTTACTGTGCAAATACTACAGCTTGGCAAAGACGATTACTCAGCTTTTTTTGGGGCTTAAAAACAAGAATAACGAAAGTATTCGCCAACCTGGTGCTTGAAAGTGAATAAGACATAAGTTTATGTGCAATAAAAAACTTGATGCGGAGTTTTTTTTGCGTTTTGTCATTACAACGGCAATATTCCGCGTTGACTTATCAGAACATTTCAAATATTTTGTAAAAAAGCTTGCGCTCTGAATTTATCATTTATACATCTATTTAAATACGATATGAGTAACAAGCGCAAAGGTGCCACACTAATCTCTTGGATAAACAAAGATTTCGGTCTTTTCGCTTTTTTGGATAACTCAAATAGATCATTGCTAACAATTGCAGAAACCTATGAATTCTAAGGAAGTATTTATTTTACGTTGTTTTGCATACCTCTTCAAATTTTACGCATCTCATGCATGGTTATCTGCTCTAAAGGCAGTTTCAATAAAGCTAGCTTTATTTATGGTAAATGCTAATTGAAGGAATGTGTGGCTAGAAATGATGATCTTACCGCATTTGCAAAGATGGAGTGTAAATGATCAAGAAATTGCCCAATGTGTTCTGGAAATAATCGCTTAGCAAATTTTCTTCGGGGCTTTGTGGGTCAGATTTTGGTGTCGAAAAACATATCTAGAGCCAGTAATCTGTGCGCTCTAATGCAAATAATAGAGGAGTATTTTAGCTTTATATGAAGTACGATAAAGATTTATAAAGATATCATCCGACAAATTATCTATTGACGTAATCATTTAGGTGCGATGTCCGACATTTTCGAACGGTTACGTTTTGGAATGCGCACATGCATGCTGCCCTTCGTTTGAAGGTGCAGATCAGGTAAGAATTTTTTTAATCGTTAGCTCATTTGTCAATAACTTTACGAGCTAATGCTCCAACGCTGTTTCTAATGTTTTTGTGTGTCATAATGTGCGGGCTTTTATTAAAAGACGATAAGAGATGAAGACTCAATATTTTCAAAAGAGGAAAATTCGTACATACGTTATATTAGCAATAATTCTTATCCTATCAAATTATGTAATGTTGTAGACTGAAACGTAAAGAAAGGATAGAGTAAGCTAATTCAGAAAGTGCCATGCGCATTGCCCCGTAATAAAAAAAAGTCTATCGTCAATTTCATCAACAAAAACCACGAGTTCTACATACTGCTCCCTTATCTATCCAGTTCCTGCTATTAATTCTCTTATTTTCGATAGCTATCCATTCTTTGGTAGATATCTACTGGCCTTTCTGAATATCGTTTTTGGAGTCAATAATTCAGGGCTATTACTGCTGTGGTCCCGACGATGATAATCGAATTGAAAATGGTGTTCAGAAGACTCGAGCAGAGCGATTTGTTGCCTATGGAAGCACTTTCCAGTAAGTATCGAACATTACAAATAAACTCGAGCTTTTCCGATTTTTTTAGAAATTTTTTTTTGCAGAATCGACTATACACTTCTTGTGATCGGACTAATCGTCTCCATACTTCTGTCTATTCTTCTTTCATTCTTCTGTTGTCTGCTGTGCAATGGCTGTTGGCTGCATCGTCGTCGTAATCCACAAATGTACGAGAGTGTTCACGAAAGCGGATGGTATCCACTCTGTTGTGAGTTTATTGCAATTTTCCTCCTTTTCTTCCTCTCAAAGTCTTCCCTTAAATAATCTGCCGTAAAAAACTGTGATTTTTTCAACATATTTTCTTAGCTCGATAATAAAGCCGCAAGAAATACATGCTATTTTTCTGTTTGCTGTGACGAAATTAGAGCGAAATACAGGATAGATGTGAAGGATCTCATAGGCACCAAACCGCGTTGCAGCCGCGCTGCCACAAATACTGTAGCCTTTTAAGAATCTCTTCTATTTACAATTTCGTTCCGAAGTTTTTCATAACATTTTACATTCTACAAAAAAATCTCATTGGTATTTGCATTGATAAATTTATAGGTATATTTTGGATTGATAGATTTCTATGACACAGTTTCATTTAAAGTAGTCATGGTCTCTTCGTACTGCTAGTGATAAAATCTGAATTTTCCCAAATATGACAAAAAAGATTAAAATGATCACGTGTGGAACCTTGTAGAAAAAAATACTTTTGAAAGTGATTCTCTCTCGTTCTAGTCACACCGATAATGATGCAAATTTTATCTTACGGGTTTTATTTTGAATGTAAATCTTCTTCCAATTCATGAGGCTGTTTCGGTACCATAGCTTGAAGTGATTGATCACAGTGCGCTTTTTACTTTCACCTACGAAATTTTCCATCTCTCGTAGAAGAAAAGAAAACTTTTACTGCTAAGACAATGAAAGTAACCGGTTCCCAAATGATTGTGTGTGTTTGCATCAATCGATATCTCTAAGCAGTGAAAATTCGCTGTCGAATATCTCTTTGCGCAAAGTGTGCACGGCATTATTTGCCTAATCTCTCGAAAGATGCGATCTTTTGTTTACAAGTGCACTGTGCTTGTCGCTCTGCTATCGAGCAGTTAGAAATCACGGAATTACTAGGTCATAGGGTGCGAAAAGGGCTAAATCCGCTTCCAGTGTAGGTGGCGTGAAATGAAGTGCTTTGTGTGAAAGAGATCTCCGTAAAATCAATGCACCTCCAACAAATTGTGAGACAAAATAAAATGAAAATAATATCTAAGTACGGCTTAAGGGTTCGGGTGGTACAAGGGGAGAAGTTTTCCTGCTAATGTTTTTAACCAATCCGATTTTCCCCGAACTTTCTGAAACATTAGGACGAATTGCTCGTAATTTGTACGGAAGCGATAGCGGGTCAAGGAGAATGGGTTTAGGCGCGGACTACCGCATAGTCGTTGAAAAAAACATGTTGCTATAGCAAAGAAATTTCTACAGCATTCCAAAAATATGACTACTGAGGATTAAAATGGTAAATTGGTAGAATTTAGTCTCAAGAAAAGATATTAGCTACAAGAACTTTTTATTATTACTGCCATCTGAAAGTTGAATGTTCTCACATATCTCTTGTTAGCCTTTTGATTTATAAATCCCTCTTAATTCACGAATCAACAATTATAAATCAACTTGCCGAACTCATGAGATGTGTAAGATTGAATGCGTCGATGGAAATAAAATAGTATAAATTATTTTTCCGCATCTTAAAGATATGATTGGCAAAATGAGCAGCAAAGGAAGTGTGCAATGCCTTTGAGTCGTTGCCTGCAATTTATTATATTATTGATTTTTTCGTAGGCATTTAGAGCAGCTCGTAGGCCGCCTTGCACCTTTACCTATCCTATTTTCAGGTGTATAAGCCGCATCTTTTTCACTCTAAAGGCGCACACGCCAAAAGACTGCCTGTTACGATAGGGCGCGTTAAGTGAGAGCAATGTGCGAAAAAGCGACCGCTTCTCGAGGCAGATGCGCAGCGGCACGCCTGGGTCTGCTCCGTTTAGAGCAAAAAGGGTGCACCTCTTGTACACCTGAAAATAGGGTACTTTAAACTGCACAAAAAATTTTTACTATCGATTAAGACTATCACAGCTTTATGGTTTAGAAACTCGCTGATTTTCAAAGCTTATTTTTTAATAGAAGTTTTTTGGAGTGAAAAGATAGCTTGTAGAAAAAATCACTTTTGAAGTGATTCTCTCTCGTTCTAGTCACACCGATAATGATGCAAATTTTATCTTACGGGTTTTATTTTGAATGTAAATTTTCTTCCAATTCATTAGCTTCATTTTATCGCAGTGAATCACTTCACTTACGCAAGGTACAAAACCGAGAAAATGCCTATAAATTTTATGCTCAAGGAAATGTCTTACTGATCAATATTATATCTTTATTACCCATTCGAACACCTGTCTGCTTTTGTCGCATTCCCATTAGTCATTCATCTGCGATACCACACCCTTTTCGCAAGAGAACGTAACGGTGACGAATCGATGTCATGAAGTTTTTCAAAGGAAACGAGATCGTCATTGTGTGGGATTTGTCAGCTGTGGGGAGAAACTTGGCGCAACGAAATCGATCAGTAATGGGGGAGGGGGTGGATAGGTTTAGGAAAAAAATTTCAGTCTTCATTTGCAGTTTTGGAAAGTTCGTAGGCTAATAAATTTAACCATCACTATAGTGTTTCTGCGGTGACGGCAACATTGCGAGGGATTGGTGTAATATCTGCTCCAAGACGAAGGCGGTCGCCCAAATAGGTTGAAACCATGCAAAGCTGCGGCGCGCGCGCAATTGTCAACCACAGGGCGCGCGCACGCTCGGTCAGCGGTCATTCACGCGAGCGTGCGCGCGACCCGTGGCTGACAATTGCCCGCGCGCCGCGTGCGCGTCAGCCTTGCATGCTGTCAACCTATTTGGGCGACCGCCTTCGTCATGGAGGAGAGGGTATTTGTGAATGCTGCCAACGGCGTGGCGCGCAAAATTGGCCATGGAGCGCGCTTTGTTGCCATTGCTTACCCGCAATTGCTGCCGGCAACGCAAGCACACTATATCTACCGGCAAAATTTTTGGTATCTTCTTCCTAGCTTATATTTGTTTTTACAGGCGGTCTGGGAATCCCAATGGGGACTGTGGTGTTTTCCACACATCCACCACAATATCGCGATGATAATGAAATGTACCATGGATCGTCCACGTCCAGTCTGCCATCATCCAAGCAAAGGTTTGTGACTGTCCCACACCACTTCTCCTCCTCTATAGAATAGATCATCTTTCCATTTTCCTATCATTCAGAGTGCGCTTTAATCCAGATGGCACTCCACGAGGCGTCCTTAAGAATCCTTAAAATGGCTCGAGCTCTCGACATTGCTTATTTTGGAACAAGATCTGTACCATACACAAAATAACAAAATATCACGAAAGACTTTCGCTTTTGTACGAATTTTTGCGCATTTGGCTAGTCAGGTGTGTTTAGATGTATGTCAGATGAGCTGAATACCATTGATTAGTCAAAAACAAACAACGTTTAACGCCATATATTCTTTTTCTGGAGAGATTCATTTGTTTGCTGCAATTTGTTCATAGTTGATTCGAACCGCGTTGTGTGCATTTTTTTGATGTGCCTTATGGTGTTAATTTTTTAGAATTTTCTTCTACGAATAAACAATTCTGCTCAGAGAAAATTTTTCTTAAATTCATAGCCTTGTTTCCTATGATGTATAAATACTCTTGCAGAGTAAAAGAAAGCTTTCACTGGCTGAAAGCCTCTTAAAGTACTTGTAATTTATGACAAAGCATTTCTTCAAGATTTATTGGCATTTATGCAGAACCAGTAATTTGCGTGCTGTATTTCACTTGCGGGTTCCTGGTATCCTTTTTACTTTTCTACCATATACAGCCCACTTTAAATATAAGGTGCCCCAAAAATGTGCCTACTGTTTGATTGTTGACAAGCTTCTCATCATAAAATCTATCGGGAAAATTAGGTACCATTTTGTAGAGCTGGCTCTAACTTAGGTTTACATATGGAGCGGATTGTCGGCCTCCTTTCATTGCTGTAATATCACATTAGGAACTCGCAGCATATGGCGCCACTGTAAGATGGCTTACGAATTTTTTTAGATTTGGAAATTTTTTTAACAAGATTTCATGCCTGCTAATCTCACTACGTAACTTTTTGCGGTTTCGCAGAACTTTTGAATGGCTTAAACAAATTTTCGACGAATATTAGAAATCCGTCGTCACGTTATACGAAAAAAGCGTTACAGTGAAGTGCAAGTTTCATATTTGGAATCAGCAACCCTGATTGACTTCTCTATTTCTTTTGTAGAGGTTAAATATGATTATAGTGGACGCGAAACCCTCCTCAGAATTCCTACCGTAATCTTACAGTAATTAAGAAAGCGCTAAATTCGCTACATACTGAAAATTTGAGTTAAAGCCAGCTCTACAAAATGGTACCTAAGGCTTCTCGAAAGACTCAATTGGGACATCCTGTATTGCAAATTTCACGAAGGTTGTTCAACATTTTTGAAAAGTATTTGCAAAAATAACTATTGTCGGTAAATGGTGGCGTTGGTGACAACCTTCCAAAAAATTCTGGAAACAACCTAAATTTGTACGCCCCGAGTATTTTTTTGTATAGAACTGGATTATATTTTATCTTATCTGAACATCATCTGAGCTACTGCGAACAAAGAGTCATTCACGTATTTTTACAGCTCGTAATTAGATTGCTTCTAATTTCATAATTCATTTTTCCACTCCTTTCCCTCCCGCCCCCTTCCCCCATCATCCCTTCTTCTGCCTTCATCTGTTAATCAGTTCTCATTGTTCAATTGTTTACTCCATGTTGAGGAGGTAACAGCAAAAACTTCATGACAGTGTGTATTGAAAAATAGTCCTCGGCTTTGAAAATTCTTCGAATAAGGGAGTGGGAGAGGAAGAAAGAGGAGCGTGATTAGGAGGTAATGTTTGTCCCCACATTTCGCATCTCATGCGATGTGATAGTGAACAAATATTCTACAAATTTTATACATAAGATGTTATTCTCACATCCAGCTCAGCCCTTGAGTTTCTATTTATCCCTTTCTATGTGTTTTGCATCTAGAGCTGAGTTTTCGCGGGTCAACAGAAACGCGATAGCCGAGAGCTCTATGCTAGAGATCCCGTGAGAAAAAAGCGACGATATTTGATTGCGCTGCCGGATTATGAACCTATCGCGCTTGGTTCAGTTCTCACAGCATTGAATGTCATACGAACTGTGAGATGAAGTGAGTGGAAGAAAATCAAAATTACTATCATTTTCTGCAATCGAAGAATTCATCATATGTTCAAGGAGGTCGCTAAGACTGTCACATCAGGAAGTACGTATTAGGTTGTCCTGAAAATTCTGCCGTTTTATTCTTGAAAATTTTGTAACTAGCTATTTCAAAGGGCTTGTAATTTCATATAAAGAAGAAATCTTATCACTTGTAAGCGCGTCTAAGCCTCCATCTTTACGGAAGATGAAGATCAATATAGATTACAGAAACGCCAAAATTAATTAATTTGACAGCTTTTCAAAAATCACTACTCTTCACAGAAAAGTCCAAACAGCAGAATTTTTTTTTCTCGTTTGCGAACATTTGATTATAGAATCTATAGTACGGCCTCAGATTTTTTCGCAACCTTAGAAAGCAGTCGCGATATCAACGAAATGCTCAAATAGAGCAAATGATATCATAGCTTGCAATAGAGTGACCGCCAAAAAGTTGCGGAAAGCCGCCCTCCTTTTTTATCTCTCACTTTCAGGTGGAAAACAGAGGTGAAAAACTGAATGGCGATAGAGCTCTTCAAAAGCTACAACCCACACATTGCGCTTTTTGGAGAACATGTAATTTAAAAATTTTAAAAATCTTTCTCTAAAAAAAGTCGGAAGATGGCCGCGTCACAATGTCGCGGACAATAATTTTTCGAACGCGAAAATTTTCTTTTAGGTCTTTTTTGGAGCGAAAACAAAAGTTTTCCGGATAGCTAAGCATACTATGTTGTAGAACTTATCGAGGACAATAATCCGGTAGTGGTTAATTTCAGAAAAACCCAAGCTTAATTTTTATTTTGCTTCTTTTCAAAGGATTACTTCTGATTCCCTGCTTCAAGCCAAATTTCTTCACATGGAAACCCATTCCAGATATTCCAACAAAGCTATTCGGATAAAGCGGATGCCTTTTGCCATCTTCTATGCATCGGACGTGTGCTAGTGAATTTCTTTGCTAAAAATGGCTTTTGACAGTGCGTGCACATGATCCCACCTGCACTTCACCACTGACTTGCACCGCTTTGCAGGGTTGTAGCTCGGCCAGCAGTCACTCTATGAGCTTGCAGGTAGGCTCATTCGAAAGAGCGTGACTTCCTCGACACGATGGTGCAAAAAAGTTGGGTAAAAAACAGCGGAGATTTGGCGGATGAGGTGAAAAAGCGCAGCTTCAGGCTGGTAGGCTAAGGATTTCCAGCTAGAGTTAAACACTTCTTTCGCTACAAGTTCCATACTGGAAGTTTAAAGCTGTCAATGTTTTTGTAATAGATCTATTTCGAAGCTTTAGGGCTGTTCTGGTGTTGATAAAAGCCTCCACTCTAATCACCTCTAACTCTGCGCTTTGTCACCCCATCCGTCAAATCTCAAAAGGACTTCCCAGACACAACTGATTTGCATACCATCGTGTCGAGGAAGTCACGTTCTTTCGAATGAGCCTGCTTGCAAGCTCATAGAATGACTGCTGGCCGAGCTACAACCCTGCAAAGCGGTGCATGTCAGTGGTGAGGTGCAAGTGAGGTCATGTGTACGCACTGTCAAAAGCCATTTTCAGCAAAGAAACAGCACACGTCAGATGCATAGAAGATGGCAAAAGGCATCCGCTTTATCCGAATAGCTTTGTTGGAATATCTGGAATGGGTTTCCATGCGAAGAAATTTGGCTTGAAGCAGGGAATCAGAAGTAATTTTTTGAAAAGAAGCAAAATAAAAATTAAGCTTGGGTTTTTCTGGATGTAACCACTACCGGATTATTGTCCTTGATGAGTTCTACAACATTGTATGCTTAACTATCCAGAAACCTTTGTTTTCGCTCCAAAAAAGACCTAAAAGAAAATTTTCGCGTTCGAAGAATTATTGTCCGCGACATTGTGACGCGGCTATCTTCCGGCCCTTTCTAGAGAAAGATATTTAAAATTTTTAAACTACATGTTTTCCAGAAAGCGCAATGTGTGGCTTGTAGCTTTTGAAGAGCTCTATCGCCTCATGCAATCCATTCAATTTTTCACCTTTATTTTCCATCCGAAAATGAGAGATAAATAAGGAGGGCGGCTTGTGCAACTTTTTGGCGGTCACTGTATGTCAAGTACGGCATTAAATCTCCAGTTATAGATAACCAGTGCGTCACCTCTGCTTCGCAGAGGCTCGCACTGGTTCTACTATTTATTACTGCCTTTCTCATTCTTGCCTAATGATGGCTTCGAAACTCACCGCGCATTGCCGACTATCACGAATATATTGTAAACAACTACTCATTCCAATAGCTTTTTCAAGTGAGATCGGTGATTTCGCATAAATGGGACTTTTCACAGAAGAACAAATGCAAACTTGAAGCTTTTGGACTTTTTTTGGCTTCATAATCGCCTCAAGGACAGCAATTACCGCGAGTTACACCGTTGTGCAAAAACCCTCTCAAATGTTCGGGTGAAATCTTGGCAAATTGACCATTTAAGCAACCAATCCTTCTTGGCGTCGTTTTCATAAAGTAGTAGACATTCGCTCATTTTTTGGTCTAAAGTCCATGACTTGCATATCATCATGCCAAAAACATTCACGACTTTGCAAAAAGTGTTGATACGGACACACTTTTGCGGGCCAGAAGCCATGTGGATCCGTCTGACGGGCAAAAACTGAAGGGTCCATCCAGCGAATCCGCTCGTGCTCTTGCATGGTTGAGTCTTAAACTGGTAGCATGCGCTATGCAAAATTTGGGCTCAAGAGGGTGGCTGAAACTCGCTGAAACACACACACACACACACACACACACACACACACACACACACACACACACACACACACACACACACACACACACACACACACACACACACACACACACACACACACACACACAAACACGTAAACACCCTTAGCCCGTTATTATAAGTTATGATTGTTCATTCTTGCTGTTGATCTTGGGGTCAGTACAAGAATCAGAATGCCTCGAGCTCCTTACTAGCGGAGATTTGTATAGTCCAAGATTATGCAAATGTCGAGATCGGTATCGCTATGATCTGTCTTTCTATGCTTTCCTAGCAGACTCCATACGTTCCGCCACTTTTTGCTACCCAAATGTTCGTTTAGGCGCATGCACAGTGGTCTAACTGTTTCACTGATGTATATGGCAGAGCACGTTTACACAACGCCAGACCTCGAACAATTTCCAGCTTTTCCATGGCGCATATCATACAATTTTGCGTGGTACAACTTTGTCATAAATTCGGATACTTACCAACTGTGTGTTGATGTTGGCTCGGGTAATATTCACCAACTTCGTTCTCTATCTATGTTCGTATCAAGCATTGTCTTATAGCAGTATTGACATTTTCGGAGATATAAGGGATGCGCAGAGGTATTTTGTTCGTGTTCTGTTCACTCGCCTTTGCTGGTGCTCTCTTTGTTCGTCTAGGGCGCATAGTATAACCATTTGCAATTATTATTTCAGCTGTCATCCTCCGATTTCTGTTTTATGTTTTCGCCGCTGCAAAAACGAAAAGAACGAGAAAAAAGAGCAAAAACTCTGCTCGCAGACTTCCTGCTTCTACTGAAGGGCATTCAAATGGTCGAGCGGGAGATGTTTGGCGATCATTTCGTGGATTGAAGTACTGGTTTTGAGCCTCTGATGACCGCGTTGTGAGAAACGCTAGGCAATAAAATCTTACAACAACTGTACGGCAGAAGGAAAGTATCGAAATCAGCAACAAATATATTTTTGGATTGGAACATCATTCGCTTCCAGCTCAGTCGTCCATCAAGTCATATGAATGACGTGAGACCTGCAAGATCTTTACGTGCATGTCAACATTTTTTGTATTTCACTAGCCGCCGTCCCCGGTCCCGCCCGGGCCGAGAGTCCAAAGTGGCCCCTGCATAGTGCCTGTTCCAATCGTCCTATGGCTCACCATTCCTCCATTTTTTTCAATTTATATCTCGTCTTCTTTTCTTACTTGCTCCGAGTTCGAATTACTGCGCTTCTGTGGTATCCGTGGTAAAATCGCCCTCCTTCTTGACATCGCTTCGTGACACCGTATCCTCCTCACCGCAAAGTGTAAGTGATTTCCACCGCCCTTACAACTTAACTTAGAGAAATGGTTTGATAAGTCCTTCATTTTCTAGATTTACGTAAGCAAATCAACAAATCGATAGAAGGACCCAGCGAATTGTCGCGGAAAGTAGCCTATCTTCTGCGCCGTGGCTTGTTTATAGGGAAACAAAATTCAGCTTCTTCGGTTAACATAAGGAGTCTATAAGCCACAAACATCCTTACAAACAAATGTACAGTGTTTGAGTTTTATATATATTAGGTTGAACCGAAAGTTCGTTCGCACCGTTCGCAGTTTGTTTGAAAAAAATTCCGAAAAATCACTTTCCTAAGAATTCCTAAGTAATTGATTTTCGGCATTTTTTTCTCAAAAAATCATAACTTTTAAAAGAAGAGCTCGATCAGCACAAAATTAACTCAGTTAGTAATCGAATATAAGAAAAATTAGGATAATGGCTTTTCTGGATTTTATCGCGCAGTTTCTAGATTTTTAGAATTTTTGCTTAAAAATTCCGAATTTCGGATGTTTTCGTTCTTTCATTTTTATCTCTGCAATCTGAACATACTGGAAATCGCCAGGGGACTATTGTAAACTACATGCTTTACGCTTTTTAATAAGATTTGAATTGCGCAAAATCGTCGTGACGGAAAGAAGTTATGATTTTTTGAAAATGGTACGAACGAACTTTCGGTTCAACCTAATATATATAAAACTCAAACACTGTACATTTGTTTGTTAGGATGTTTGTGGCTTATAGACTCCTTTGTATGTGAACCGAAGAAGCTGAATTTTGTTCCCCTATAAACAAGCCACGGCGCAGAAGATAGGCTACTTTTCGCGACAATTCGCTGGGTTCTTCTATCGATTTATTGATTTTGTTTACTAAAATTTAGGAAAATGAAGGCTATACCATTCATTTCTCCAAGTGAGTAGTAAGGGGTGGTAGAGATCATTTACGTTTTGCCGTGAGGGGCATCGGTGCATGAAGCGAGCCGGTCAAGAAAGAAGACTATTCACCACGGATACTGCACGAGCGCTAAAATGACTTGGAGGTGAAGCAGGAGAGTAACAGAAGATATGAACTGAAGAAAGTGGAGGACTGGTAAGTATACATCTTGAAGCACACCCTATGCTGGGCCATTCTGGACTCTCGGCCCGGGCGGGACCGGGGACTGCATCTAGTATATAGATATTTTGCATTATGTTATACCACCATTGCATCCTCTGCTTCGCAGAGGCTCGCAGTGGTTCTGCTATCCACATGTCTTCCTCGTTATCGCAAAATGATGGCTTTGGAACTTATCTACCTCGCGATGCCGACCATCACGAATGAAATGTAAACAGCTAATCATTCCAAAAGCTTTTTCATGTAAGTTGGGTGACTTTGAGGGAAAGAAAGTATTCTCCGAGGCTAAATGCGATTCTGAATCAATTACTGGGGTTATAATGGTTTGATAGTCGCCATCAAGATGATGACAACCGTGAGTTACATTTCTGCGTAAAAACTTTCTCACATTCCCAGGTAAAACCTTGACAAATCGACCGTCTGTGCAATTATTCCTTTTTGGCGCCAATCTTGCATGAAAGTAAACCATACCCTCGATACATAGAGCCACGTACTCTGGTAACCTTCACATTGAGGGCTATGAGGGGACACAACCTTCACTTGGGAAAAAACAGAAGTCATCCGAGTTCGCCCCGGATGTTATTATCCTGATTACATCGAACGAATGTAAATGAAGCAAATATAGGAAACAAAATCTTAGCTTATCTCAGCGAAGCCGAGAATTTGCGTTTTCATAGCCTTTTTTACTTTGAAAAAAGGTTTCTGTGGAATTTTCGCCAGAATTTTGAACAAAACTTCTTAATTAACCTCTCAATTAAACAATATCGAGTTTCAGAAGTTTAGGAAAGCTATTGGCGTTAAATAAGAACGAGAAGCTACGCTTAGATCTTGCGCAGAGAGTTGCGCACAAAAACGCTGGTCTATCTTGTTAATGAGTGATTTTTGAAGCTTGGGACGTTGTCAGTTCTCCTCGTCGTGTCATGGCGATCAGAGTGATATATAATGTTGCGGGTGAGATCCCTTTTATCCGGTTTTCAAAAGTTTCGTTTGCTTTTTATATCTGTTTTATGTCATTTTCTCTTCTCTGATCATCTTTAAACAGCCTTCACTATTTATGACGTCAGAAGTTCAAACAACCTTCACTTTTGACGCCCTGTCTCTAGACTATCGAAGGTATGAAGTAAACTTTTTGCTCATTTTTCGGGCAGGAGTCCATGCTTTGCGGATTTACTTGCGAAACGAAACCATGACTTTGGAAGTCTAATTACAGGCCCACTTTGGCGCGCGAAATGTCGCGTGGATCTGTTTGGCGCACAATTTCGCAGGTTCCAGTTATCGGATCGTTTTGTGCTTTTGCATATTTTACCTACATGCTGACAGGGTCTACTACCAAAATTCTAGCTCAAGACCTTTGCGGAACTCGCTCTACAAATTTCGTAACAGACACAGATTCAGACACACATACATACATACATACATACATACATACACACACACAAACAAACAAACACACACATACACACACATACACACACAACCCTTAGCCCGTTATTATAAGTTACTAGCTTGCTTACCCGGCTCCGCCGTATCCGGACCAAACTTGGCACACATACACTTCGGGCCCCGGCGCGTGTCACAGTCCACTTTTCGTTATCGATCGATGTCGATTTTACCGATTTTTATCGATTTTTTCGCAGAGTTCACCTACAGGGCTAGGAGTTGGCACAGGGGGGAAGTGAGCATGGGGATTCCGAATACAATATTAGTTTTCAGAATTATCGGTTACTTTTATTGATTTTATCGATTTTTTGTAAATTTTGACATGCGATGCTGGGATTTTGCACAGGGGGGTAATCGAGCATGCCGATTACGAACACAATATTAGTTTTCAGGATCGTCCATTACTTTTATCGATTTTATCGATTTTTTCGTAAAGTTTGACCTGCGGGGCTGGGAGTTTGCACAGGGGGGTAATCGAACATGCAGATTACGAATACAATATTAGTTTTTGGAATTATCCATTACCTCTATCGATTTTATCGATTTTGCAAAATTTGAGCTAGGGGGCTGGAATTTGGCACAGGGGTGTAATCGAGCATGCTGATCACCCCCTTGGGGATGATCAGCATGCTCGATTACCCCCCTGTGCCGACTCCCAGCCCCCTAGCTCAAATTTTGCAAAAAATCGATAAAATCGATAAAAGTAATCGATAATCCCGAAAACCAATATTGTATTCGGAATCCCCATGCTCGATTACCCCCCTGTGCGAACTCCCAGCCCCGTAGCTCAAACTTTGCAAAAAAATCGATAAAATCGATAAAAGTAATCGATAATCCTGAAAACCAATATTGTATTCGGAATCCCCATGCTCGATTACCCCCCTGTGCCAACTCCCAGCCCCGTAGCTCAAACTTTGCAAAAAAATCGATAAAATCGATAAAAGTAATCGATAATCCTGAAAACCAATATTGTATTCGGAATCCCCATGCTCGATTACCCCCCTGTGCCAACTCCCAGCCCCGTAGGTGCACTCAGCAAAAAAATCGATAAAAATCGATAAAATCGATATCGATCGATGACGAAAAGTAGCCTATGACACCCGCCGGGGCCCGTAGTGTATGTGTGCCAAGTTTGGTCCGGATCGGTTCAGAAATGGAATTTTCTATTCGGAACATACGTACACACATACAGACAGACAGACATACAGACAGACATACAAACAGACATTCAGCTTTATATATAAGACTAGCTTGCTTACCCGGCTCCGCTCGGCCCTGTCCAAACACTGTAATAAAGGTCTTATCCCTATCCTTCTACAGCCTTTCCCTGTGCCCACTTTTACATTTCTTCCCGTTCCCTGTGTTGTTTTCGAAATCGACATGCCTACTTACCCCCCCCCTCTGCCAACTCCCAGCCCGTAGATGAACTATGCAAAAATCGGTAAAAATCGATAAAATCGATATCGATCGATAACGAAAAGTGGCCTATGACACGCTTCCTTCCCTATGTGCCAAGTTTGGTCCAAATCGGTTCAGAAATAAAAATTTTCATCTTGCACGTATGTACACACATACATACACACAGACAAACACAGACATTCAGCTTTATATATAAGATGATGTTTCTTTCCTTACATGAATACAAGATTCCCCCCTCCCTCCAGCTGCGCAAATGTTGCGTAGAGCGAGATAATTCTTCACAAGAAGCGCATACTGTCAACGGATTTCTTACAGGCATATAATATAGTGTTAGTATTTGGGCGGGAGTCAGACTTCGTATAGTTTGAAGGCAAAGTACTCTGATAACTCTAGAATTTCGAAATCGGAAAGAATGATGGGTGATCGCTTCGAAAATTCGTAAGCTAATTTTTTCTTCACAAAACAACATGCGAAGACATTAGCTATACAGGGTTGGGGGACTTTGAACACGGTATTTTTATCGTAATGATGAAGCTAGGCAAGATGATTACATGGTAACAATAGGTAATGTTTACATAACTGTCTGCTACACAAAACTAGCTTTACAATTCGAAAATTCCTCCTTTGACACGAGCACAAGCTTGGAAACGCTTGGGAACGATGTCCATGGTGGCACGGAGGTGCTTTACGTCGAGCAGGTCGCAGAGATTCCACTGTCTTGAGTGCGTGAGCGCAAGCTTTGGCCTAAAGAACTGACACACACTGTAGTAGGGGGTATTCAGATCCGGCCAATACGGAGGCCATTTCGCAGGAGTAATGAATTCCTTGAGTTGCTTTGGAGCCATGCTTGAACAAACTTCGCTTTGTGCGCAGATGCGCTAATGTGCTGGAGACACCAATCGCTCCTGGCAAAATGGGTATTGGTCCAGGTCAACAACCCCTTCTTCAGGATACTATCCACGTGCGTAGCGGTGTCCACCTCGATGTCGTGGGACACAAAAATTGCCAGCATCTTGTTGTCGGAAGCGATCGCGCTCAAACCATTACAGAAGTCGGATGAAGCTTTCCTTTTGCGAGTCAACCCTTGCTACTAACTTTTGAGGGCAATTAGGCAATGATTCTGTTGTTTGGCAATTAAAAACTTTTCTCACGGTAAAAATTTTGACGTCAGAAAAGAGTATCGTTCGGTGGCGTGCCTTGGAGAGACGTTCACGCAGTCGATGGCATCTGCGCAGTCAGCTCAGCTTCATGTCCAAAAAGCATAAAATTTTAGCGTCCTGAAAGGCTTCATCGCAAGGCCATTTTTACGATCTCGGAGACTGTCCTGCCAGAGATGAACAGCTCTGAAGCCAGCTCAATCAAGCTTCGCCAAGGACTGCAACGAAGGCGTTGGCGAAAGATTTTCAGAATTTCGATACTGTCCACAGTAGCCAATTTACCACTCATACAACAGTTCTGGGTGCTGTTCATTTCCTGGAAACGACGCAAGGTGGAAAAGATCCTGATCTGTAAAATTTGGGGAGCCCGCGCAATTTGCTGTCAGCAATTCTCTCCTTGTGCATCTTCTCAACCAACGTTCGCTCCATTCCAGAAGGCATATCTCCGATAGGAAAAAAAGCTAATAGTCCAGTTTTTGAGGGTTTGTACTCAAGAGTATAAGAAGCAAACATATATAATTATATACAAACATCTATGGAAAAATCGAACATCAAGGACATCAAAAATCGTTCAAGGACTTTCCCCCAACCCTGTAACATGCTAGTAAGAGCAAGTAAGAAGTTCGTAAAATTTTCTCAAATGATTTCCAAGTTTCCTCTTTCTTGAACCTCGGCATCGTTAATGTAATGTGTTAGTAGGTGAGTAAGCCGACCGAGATTAGTAGTATACTAGTATACTAGTGGCATCGAAAGACGGCCGCCCTAACATCCGCGTGCCGACGAAGAAGACGAATTGTTCGAAATGTTAGACCGCCACATAAAGATCTACTAACCTCGATCGGCTTACTCACATACTAAACTTCTCAATTGAGATCCAGTTTTTGATTCACTAGATTTTGAATTTTCGCTTCGAACTGCATTCTTTACGATGTATACACCTCCCTTTGATTCAAATGGTGGCTGGATTGCGTTTGCGGAATTCGAAGCTTAATTAAGACTAGAGGATGGTCAGGGAGCACTCTCGCGAGAGAGACGTAGACTGCGTCGCGGGTGCGAACGGGCTACTTCCAGCCGCCAATCCCATTGAATTAAAGGTAATATGGTAATTATTCTGTAAAGCATGCTAGCTCTATCGAATCGCGTCCCGCCCATCATTAGTACATTGTCTGTAGCAGAAGGAGTCAATTTTGCATCAAAATAATTTTATCTTGGACGCAAAGATCAGCGAAAGTGCTACGAGAGCTGATCACAAATTGACATAACAGCGGCACATTTAAAAAAACCAAGAGGTCTCATCGTATACTACAAGCCTTACTAGTTATGTTTTTTAAGATCTTAATCCTGTATGTGCTACCGAGAGATATCAAGTTTTACATGAAAAACCCGAAAAAAGTGGCATAGCATTTTTAGACCATCTTTTTTTCTTAATTTTGGCCGAAAAAAATCCTTCAAGTACATTTTGGGGTACTACTATGTGTCTATCTTATAAAGACCAAGTTGAGTCCGTAGGAGTTTTCTGGAAGAAGAACCGATTTTTAGGGTCTTTGAAAAATTTTGATTTGTGGCCCTGAACTTCGCCTGGATTAGAGTTGAGCGGATCTTGAGTGATTTTTTCTGTAGAGCTTGCTCCGTTCTATCGAATGGTAGCGTAGGTCCATTAGGAAAACGAGAACAGCTCAAATCATTTGGAAATGGAGTTTACTTCTGGGACAACCTAATACTTTTCAATTTAAATTTTTATAAGCAATAAGTTTTGATTCCCATCGAATTCTTCCATGTATTTGGTGTGTAAGGGTTTACCTGCTGGCTACTGCAGTTTACTCCACTGAAGTTGTGAAGGTGACTCTAAAACTTAGTTAAAGTCGGACAAGGTAAAGGCAATGAGACGTCGGTAAATAGAAATTGATGTGCCCTTCAGTAATCATTCTACGAAATTTGCGGGTAGGTGACGAGCCTTTAAAGTATTTTAGTATGCTGAATTGTACTAATTATAGTTGTATTATGTGTCTTTAGTTGTATTTAAAACTTTATTATACACTTTAAAGTCGGAACTTACACTTTTGTGTAGGAGCACAAATTTGTTTTGGTTCAAAAAGGCAAACGCGTAAAACTGAAAGCCAAAGCAAGACGGCAAAATCGGTTTCATCCAATGTTGAACAGTGCAATGCATCGATTAACCTTGCCAAACAGATTGCGTATTCTAACGGCTATCCTGAATAAGGTGGACCAAGGCATACCTGTAGGCGAGAAAGCAGACCAATCGAAATGAAAGACAACAAAAACACCGTTTTGTGTTCCATTCGTGACTGATGATTTCACCAGAGCTATCAGAAAATCTTTGCTTCAAGCGGGCCTCGATGATTCCGTCAGAGTTATAGATATCCCACCTCCTAATCTCAAAAAACAACTTAGCCGCAATCGAGCCTACGACAGAATCTGCACAACTGCTGATTGTGTCATTTGGAGAGCTTTTGGATAGCGTCCAAAACACCAAAAATAAACCGCAAAGATGAAGGTATAACCATAAACAGTATATAAAGGGCATTGTTGACACTGACTTCATACTCACTCATAGCGCAGCTACAGCGCAGTACTGGTTGCTCGGTCTATACATCCCGATCTAGCAAGGCTGAAATCTGGCTTTTAACATCTAATCTGCCACTTCATCACATAGTCAAACTAAATCCACTGCCAAACTCGGCGTTTGAGTCGGCAGTTCTCAAAGTCTCGATCTTTCAGAAAGTCCTGAAGAAGGCGGACGGACCGCCGAAGCGTTGGCTTGTCGTTAAATAAAGTATTGCTACCAACCTTGGTCAACAGCTTAAAAAAATTACAAGTGATCACAATGCCAAGGTTTTTCGACATTCGAGCACAAAGCAAGACTGTTAATTGTTGGTCCGAAACTTTTAGTGCGGGAATATATTTCAACCATCTTTCACAAGCATTACGCCTATAATAGGAATAAAAGGTTTAGGCAATGCATTTTGAAGCATTAAGGGACTTAATTAGGATTTCGTAATGCAAATGTTTTTGCTAAGCGATGGGATGCCTTAAATGGACTTCTAATGTTGTTGATGTGGTAAGAATTACACAAGGACATAATGATTGCATAAATCAGCTTAAATAGCATCGTACTTGCAAGGTCTTTCAGTGCTCCACTTGCTGAGGCGTGAGGTCTTTTTCCTTCTTCTGGCATATAATCCAGTTTAAAGTTGTTAGTGAACAATCAATTGCTCTTAATTATAGTTGTTGAAAGAGGAATCTATCGGAAAATTTTTAATTACCTAAACAGAAGTTGTGCTCAATTTGCAAGGTAGAGATGAATTCTTCTGCATTAGAGACTCCGGAACCTTAAAATTTTTTACACCATTCATGTATCAGCTGCCAATGTCATCGTACATCGGCCAAATGAAAATCTTTCAAAAAAGGCTCTTTTGTTATTTGCATCGTGGCATTCATCTCAAGAACTTTTTTTCAGTTTTTGAAGCATTATGACTGCAATGTTCAGTTACCTCATAGTTGTTCTTATGTTCATTGTTGGCGTTGAGAGCTACGGAGGTAGGCTTATTGCAGTTTGATTTTTTAAGGTATCATTGGCTAATGCGTTACGTCACTATTCAGAATGGAATACTCTTGGATTCTTCGGTAAACCTCATTAGGGGGGTCTCGGTGGCTACAGTCACATTTATCCTCGCTGATCGGTCTTCAATTGATCGATCCATCATGATTGCTTTACCTTCTGCTTAAAAGTTAATCTTTCACAATAAAGATTAATCATTGTCTTTCAATCATTGTTATCCAAGATGAAATTATAGATTGTTTGACATAGTTGTCCATCTGAGAATAATGTAGTTCTGCAATTATTATATCGTATAACTCGTCAAGTAAGAAAGTCTTTAGAGGTAGCATTTACAAAGTTTTACTATGAGAGCAAAAAGTGGGGTCGTCACAAGCACTGATTGGAGAAAAGCGAACTCTACAAGACCATTGAGCGCGAGCATGAATAATGATTTTTATGAAAATAGAGGTAGAAAAATCGAAAATTTGGCATTTTTACTGTGCTCAGAACTCCACCTTCCGCAGACGCATTGGAACTCCCAAATGCTACAACATAGTTACATTTGCATATTAGTATGTACAATCTCCATGGAAGTCCGGGTTAAATAGCAAGAAAGTGAGAATAAAGGGTAAATTTTATTGACTTTAGGCTCCTCCTATCCTTTCACTACATGCATGCGAGTGTACAACTTTGAGTGAATTTAAAAGTGATTTAGCTTACAGGCTTGAGAGAGAAAATGGCTTGGATTTGCTTTGTTCAATCACATGATGAGCCTTTCCGTTAGGAAGAGGTGATCCTCAAAACTTCCAAAACTGCGTGGGACGTCCTTGACTGCCTAATTTGCTAGAATTTAGGTTGGGTCCAATTAGTATAAAAAAAGCTGAACTCGATTGTGTCATGATGTCATAATTTCTTAAGAAAAAGTTCGGCGTAAGTTCGACTGATAGACACGGCGATATCATCGCAAAAACCGCAACTCTCAAAGAGAGATAGCTTTCCGAAACGGGGACAAAAATATTGAACGATATCTAACCTGTTCGTCGGCCTATATTTCGTCAGTTTTGGTGAATCAGGAACGCCAAACTTTTTGGAGAAGCCTGGCATTACATGCACTGAATTGTTGACGCAGCTTATAAATTTTTTTTTGGTACAAGACTTATGTTTTGACCTCCTACATCAAGTGACGAAATATGAGAATACTGAGAGTTGACGACGTGGCAACACATTTTTGAAATAGTAAGCGACTTAAATGAGATTCCAAATTGTGAAAGTGTCGGCTGAAAAGGAGGATGTCAGATTGAATTTGAATGTTGGTTGATAGTTGCAGAATTACAGGAGTGCATAATAGCTCCATATAATAACTGTATCGCGCTTTCAAAATCTTTCATCGTTCTTCTTCTTCAGATCTCACTCTTTCCTTGAACTTCTTCTGGTAAACTTTTTACCACAAAACGTTTGCTCCTGATTATGCTCGTTAAAAGAAAAATTATTAGCCTTGCCTAGCCAAACAATCATCATTGCACAACTTTTGATTTGGAGGAGGATATTTGTTTTCGAAAGCAGAATGCGCTACATCAAAAATAAATCATTTTGTACCAAAAAACAAATATGCATTTTAGGCATTTGTCTTTTTTCAACAACATGACGATCACATTGTAACTCTTCTCACAAGCTTTTTCACTTGCTGTAGGGGCTTATTACTTATCAGTTTCAGCTTCTTGAAGGCAGTGGGCCTGCAAAATTTCGCTCCCCGAATTTTCACCTCTTCGGAGCCTTCTCGCCATGCTGAAGCCATATCTGAGCTTTTCAGCGCTTGAAATCGACAAATATGAGGTTTTTTCGTAGCTCTCTGTGTCCACATTCGCTTCAAATTACATGTAAGAAATGGGCAAAGCCTGGAAATGCGCGGGGTCTGGAAGGTTCCGGAGTCGATTTTGGGCTTTCCAGAAGCTTTTTTCGCTCCAGACTTCACTGATAGACTATCTGAGGTTATACAGTTGAAACACTGTATTCCCGATACAATGTACTTGACGGATTTTTCCGGCCAAAATTAAGAAAAAAAGAAAAATTTGATGTAGAAGATCAAAACATAAGTCTTGTACCAAAAAAAAATTTATAAGCTGCGTCAACAATTCAGTGCATGTAATGTGCCAGGCTTCTCCAAAGTTTGGCGTTCCTGATTCACCTAAAGTGACGAAATATAGGCCGACGAACAAGTTAGATATCGTTCAATATTTTTGTCCCCCTTTCGAAAAGCTATCTCTCTTTAAGAGTTACAGTTTTTGCGATGATATCGCCATGTCTATAAGTAGTCGAACTTACGCCGAACTCTTTTTCAAAAAATTATGACATCATGACGCAATCGAATTCAGCTTTTCTTATACTGAGTTGACCCAACCTAAATTCTAGCAAATTAGGCAGTCAAGGACGTCCCACGCAGTTTTGGAAGTTTTGAGGAGCACCTCTTCCTAATGGAAAGGCTCATCATGTGATTGAACAAAGCAAATCCAAACCACTTTCTCTTTCAAGCCTGTAAGCTAAATCACTTTTAAGTTCACTCAAAGTTGTACACTCGCATGCATGTAGAGAAAGGATAGGAAGAGCTTAAAGTCAATAAAATTTACCCTTTGTTCTCTCATTCTTGCTATTCTCGACTTCCATGGAGATTGTACATACTAATATGCAAATGTAACTATGTTGTAGCATTTGGGAGTTTGCGTCTGCGGAAGGTGGAGTTCTGAGCACGGTTAAAATCCCAAATTTTCGATTTTTCTACCTTTATTTTCATAAAAATCATTATTCATGCTCGCGCTCAATGGTCTTGTAGAGTTCGATTTTCTTTAATCAGTGCTTGTGACGACCCCACTTTTTGCTGTCATAGTAAAACTTTGTAAATGCTACCTCTAAAGACTTTCTTACTTGACGAGTATACGATATAATAATTGCAGAGCTACATTATTTTCAGATGGTCAACTATGTCAAACAATCTATAATTTTATCTTAGATAACAATGATTAAAAGACAGTGATTAATCTTTATTGTGAAAGATTAACTTTTGAACAGAAGGTAATGCAATCATGGTGGATCGATCAGTTGAAGATTGATCAGCCAACATGCATGCCACCGTAGGCACCGAGACCCTCAAAATCAGGTCCACTGAACATTCCACCTGAATAGTGACGTGCATTAGCCAATGATATCTTAAAAAATCAGACTGCAATAAGCCCACCTCCAACGCCAACAATGAACATAAGAACAACTATGAGGTAACTGAACATTGCAGTCATAATGCTTCAAAAACTGAAAAAAGTTCTTGAGATAAATGCCGCGATGCAAATAATAAAAGAGCCTTTTCATTTGGCCGATGTACGATGACATTGACAGCTGATACATGAATGGTGTAAAAAATTTCAAGGTTCTGGATTCTCTAATGCAGAAGAATTCATCTCTACCTTGCAAATTGAGCACAACTTCTGTTTAGGTATTTAAAAAATTTGCGATAGATTCCTCTTTCAACAACTATAATTAAGAGCAATTGATTGTTCAGTAACAACTTAAAATTGGATTATATGCCAGAAGAAGGAAAAAGACCTCACGCCTCAGCAAGTGGAGCACTAAAAGACCTTGCAAGTACGATGCTATTTAAGCTGATCTGTGCAATCATCATGCCCTTGTGTAATTCTTACCACATCAACAACATTAGGAGTCCATTTAAGGCATCCCATCGCTTAGCAAAAACATTTGCATTATGAAATCCTAATTAAGTCCCTTACTGCTTCAAAATGCATTGCCACGCTAAACCTTTTATTCCTATTATAGGTCTAATGCTTGTGAAAGATGGTTGAAATATATTCCCGCACTAAAAGTTTCGCACCAACAATTAACAGTCTTGCTTTGTGCTCGAATGTCGAAAATCCTTGGCATTGTGATCAATTGTAATTTTTTTAAGCTGACCAAGGTTGGTAGCAATACTTTATTTAACGACAAGCCAACGCTTCGGCGGTCCGTCCGCCTTCTTCAGGGCTTCCTGAAAGATCGAGACTTTGAGAACTGCCGACTCAAACGCCGAGTTTGGCAGTGGATTTAGTTTGACTATGTGATGGAGTGGCAGATTAGATGTTAAAAGCCAGATTTCAGCCTTGCTAGATCGGGATGTATAAACCGAGCAACCAGTACTGCGCTGTAGCTGCGCTATGAGTGAGTATGAAATCAGTGTCAACAATGCCCTTTATATGGTCATAGAAGATCTCCATCAAAATCCATATAGTGTTTTATAAGAGAACAGTTCACTGTTTATGGTTGTATCTTCATCGTTGCGGTTTATTTTTGGTGTTTTGGACGCTATTCAAAAGCTCTCCAAAGTTTTGAGGGCTATTAACTCGGACTCGTGCGACAAGATCGTAACAGTGACTTGAAAGTACTGGTTCTCATGACATAGCCTTCGATGTGCACCCAAGGGTGTGGACATTTTGGACTTTCTAAGACCGTCAAGATGCTCTCTGATTCTTGTGCACAAGGGTCTGCCAGTCTCGTATTGGTCACCGCAACTTTGGCAGGTTATGAGATATACCACTCCTATTTCCAAGCAGTCGCTTGGTTTTCCAGACGGGCAGATGACACAATCAGCAGTTGTGCAGATTCTGTCGTAGGCTCGATTGCGGCTAAGTTGTTTTTTGAGATTAGGAGGTGGGATATCCATAACTCCGACGGAATCATCGAGGCCCGCTGAAGCAAAGATTTTCTGATAGCTCTGGTGAAATCATCAGTCACGAATGGAACACAAAACGGTATTTTTGTTGTCTGGTTCATTTCGATCGGTCTGCTTTCTCGCCTACAGGTGTGCCTTGGTCCACCTTATTCAGGATAGCCGTTAGAATACGCAATCTGTTTGGCAAGGTTAGTCGATGCATTGCACTGTTCAACATTGGGTGAAACCAATTTTACTGTCTTGCTTTGGCTTTCAGTTTTATGCGTTTGCCCTTTTGAACCAAAACAAATTTGTGCTCCTACACAAAAGTGTAAGTTCCGACTTTAAATTGTATAATAAAGTTCTAAATACAACTAAAGACATATAATACAACTATAATTAGTGCAATTCAACATACTAAAATACTTTAAAGGCTCGTCACCTACCCGCAAATTTCGTAGAATGATTAACGAAGGTCACATCAATTTCTTTTTACCGACGTCTCATTGCCTTTACCTTGTCCGACTTTAACTAAGTTTTAGAGTCACTTTCACAACTTCAGAGGAGTAAACTGCAGTAGCCAGCAGGTAAACCCTTACCCACCAAATACATGGAAGAATTCGATGGAAATCAAAACTTATTGCTTATAAGAATTTATATTGAAAAGTATTAAGTTGTCCCAAAAGTAAACTCCATTTCCAAATGTTTTGAGCTGTTCTCGTTTTCCTAATAGACCTACGCTACCATTCGATAAAACGGAGCAAGCTCTACAGAAAAAATCACTCAAGATCCGCTCAACTCCAATCCAGGTGAAATCAAAATTTTTCAGAGACCCTAAACTCGGTTCTTCTTCCAGAAGATTCCTACGGACTCAACTTGGTCTTTATAAGATAGACACATAGTAGTACCTCAAAATGTACTTGAAGGATTTTTTCCGGCCAAAATTAAGAAAAAAAAAAGATGGCCTAAAAATGCTATGCCATTTTTTCGGGTTTTTCATGTAAAACTTGATATCTCCCGGTAGCACGTACAGGAACAAGATCTTAAAATTATAACTAGTAAGGCTTGTAGTATACGATGAGACCTCTTGGTTTTTTTAAATGTGCCGCTGTTACGTCAACTTGTGATCAGCTCTCGTAGCACTTTCGCTGATCTTTGCGTCCAAGATAAAATTATTTTGATGCAAAACTGACCCCTTCTGCTACAGAGAGATATCAAATTGACCCCTTCTGCTACCGAGAGATATCAAGTTTTACATGAAAAACCTGAAGAAAGTGGCATAGCATTTTTAGGCCATCTTTTTTTTCTTAATTTTGGCCGGAGAAAATCCTTCAAGTACATTTTGAGGTACTACTATGTGTCTATCTTATAAAGACAATGTACTAATGATGGGCGGGACGCAATTCGATAGAGCTAGCCTGCTTTACAGAATAATTACCATATTACCTTTAATTCAATGGGAATGGCGGCTGGAAGTAGCCCGTTCGCACCAGCGACGCAGTCTACGTCTCTCTCGCGAGAGTGCTCTCTGACCATCCACTAGTCTCAATTAAGCTTCGAATTCCGCAACCGCAATCCAGCCACCCATGAATCGAAGGGAGGTGTACATAGAAATCACAAAAACTGAACCTCAATTGAGATGTGTCAGTAGGTAAGTAAGCCGACCGAGGTTAGTAGATCTTTATTAGCGGCCGCCTAACGTTTCGAACAAGTCGTCTTCTTCAGAGGCCTCCTCCCCCGTCGGCACGCGGATGTTAGGGCGGCCGTCATTCGATGCCACTAGTATACTAGTATACTATTGACCTCTGTCGGCTTTCTCACCTACTAACACATCACACTAATGCCGAGGTTCAAGAAAGGAAACTTGGCAATCAATCGAGAAAATTTTACGAGCTTCCTATTTGCTTTAACCAGCATGCTGCATCTCATACAACCTCATTGTGCATTCGTTGTATTTTTTCACGGGTGTAAAATGAGAAAAATCAATGACCTCAACCTAAAATATATGAGCGCCCTAGTTTCACTTATGTACAGACATGCGATAGTGGAAGCCGATTCTCCCACTACCTTCACTTTTGAGCTAGTACAGGGTGACCACCTTCAATTTTGGATTTTAAAAAAATTTTGTTGAATGAAAAAAGGAAAATAAGTAAAACAAATGCAAAAGAGATTATTAAAAGCAAATTTCTATTTGGTAGAGATGGCTTCATTTGGATCTCTGTTATCGGGTTGATGCAGAAGTAGCAGAAATAATGTACAAAGCAAAGCAAGCTATACAAGCCAACCACCGGATTTTCTCGGAGATCGTGATCCATCTCAAGTAGGAATTAAATTCAAAAAGTATACAGATACACTCTTAGTCGGATTTCCGCCAAATAAAATCTTGCAAGCGAAACATAAACGCAGTTGCATGATATGTTGAGGAGAGTCAAGTAACGAATTAGGCTGATACAACAATAACATCGCCTTTTCGACTTTTTAGTGCTAAACGTGATGTCTTTCGATGACGACATTTACAGAAACAGTACTTTCAAGATACTACTTCCAACGGTTTGTAAAACACAACTACATAAGTGAAACTAGGGCGCTCATATATTTTAAGTTGCGGTCCTTAATTTTTCGCGTTTTCCATCCGTGAAAAAAAGACAACGGATGCATACAGTGAGGTTGTATGCGTATATACATACAATCGAATGTGCCTATTCTGAAATGCTGTTTATGTATTATAAGTTCTTCATACCCATCTCGAAAACGATAATAACATCGTCTACTGCTATTTAGAAAGTGAAAAGAATACTTGATTATCGTTTTGAATGCTCCACACTTCACTTACAATATTTCTGATGTTGACTACCTCTCAACAGAGATTCACCTATGTAAATAAATGATGGTAAAAATAAATCGTCACGAATGTTTCTCAGCAAACGGAACGGCACATAAATAAACCTTGAGACAATCTTCGAAAAAGAAATGATGCAATGTCATTCCATGCCGGCACGATAAATCTTCACAAAACAGCCTCAGGGGAAAGAGCTGTTTTCTTGAGTTGATGGTCTCGTGGGAATGCAGAAATGATCCTCAAGGGAAGCAAGGAATTTTCCCCTAAGGCTTGTCTATTGCTAACCCCTGAAAAACTGCATTAACATATTTTAAGCACAGTAGCTTAGAATTTGTCAAGAAAAACTTGTATTTGAAATAATTCAAAGATTATTTTGAATTCGCAAGAGAATTCAGCCTATGTAGGTAACTCTCGGAAATTTGGTTTCCCCTCGGATGGCCCCTTCTCGTTCCTCTGGAAATAATTTGATTTTCGACTACACTCTAATACGCTGAATCGGTGCAAAATTTCGATTATACATGACTTCTGGACTTCTAATCCTTGCCACATGAGCTAGGACATAGCGCTTGAGGACCAGTTATCGCTAAGCAGAAGCTATCAACGACTTCGTCTTTCTTTCCTTCTTCACTTCAACTCCTAGCGATTATTGGGGACAAGCATTACAGACTCAATTTGCGGTGAAGGAGGGCTTCCATGTAGGACCAACCCATTGCGATGAGCAGGTCATGTCAATCATAAAAGTAAAGGCAATTGTTTCGGATGAAAGACGTCGATCTTCCTGCGTATCACCTAAATGGGCAACTGGTACCAGCCATAATGCGTTAAGACGCAAGGTTTGTGGCAGATGTCCTTACGAGCGAAGGCAGCGCGCTATACTCGCAGTGCGATGATAGGAAGGAATAGAATGCAAACAAAAAAGCAAATTTAGTCCCATTCCGTTCGCGGGGGTCTTGCAGCGAAATGTGAGCTACCGTAATTTACAGTTTACAGTGATCTTGGAGTGCAGAAAGGCCGGTACAGTTTGTGTCAGCCACGTGCTCACTTTTGCGCAATAAACGCGCACCCGCAACGCGAATGCTTTGCGTGCGGACGTCCAGCAGAGGGGCCAATTTGAATGCGTGACTCCTATGCGCTCGGCGCTGTGGCGCGAAGCTCTGGCGCTGCAGTTGCATGCATAAAAAATGACTAGGCGATTGACACAGACTGTAGCTTGTTTCGCGTTTTCGCGCTAGTCTGAGCGTTAGAGAGAACTTTCGCTAGTAATATATTTTGATGTTTTTATAATAGCCTACTTCTCTAATATCATTCGGTAGATTAGTACAAATTACAATTTTTTAACACTTTAAACTAATTGAATCACTTCAGAGTATCCACTTTTTTCGATTGGTTCAATCGTCCCATTTTTTGTCGCAATGGTTCCAGAACAACAATCCCTCATGAATCGTCTGTTACTGGTGACGTTAAATGTTTTTCTTGGCGTTGTTATCCAAGCGGCTTTCGGGCCCAAAAACATCGGTGAGGCCATGAGTGATGAGTTTGTGCACACGAGTTTTATCATTTCGGAGGGATTTACCGAGCGCAGCTTCGGCACGTCAACTTTGCTTCCCCTAGCGCGTGATGCGTCTTTGTAAACAGCTTTAGTTATTTTGATTTGTCGGCAATCAGCTCCTATTACTAGTTATAGATTCAGCTGTAAGCTATTGATTCCCTAGGTCCTCATTATTATAGGGCCGACTGAAATCTTGTTACGCATTGAACCACAATTTGGCTTTGCGTTAAAGTGCACAAAAAGTTCATTCAACCCAAGGCTCATAGAATCGCGCGTTTCCGTATGACTTACAGATTTGCAAAGCGAGCGACGTTTCGGATCTTCGCGCACATGTATTGATTTTTCTTGCAGCGCGTAAAAGCTTAGGCACATAACCCATTTTCATCATAGTGGAACTAAATATGCTATTCTCACTCACTCCACTTCAGCTAACATCCTTGAAAAGTCCTAGATTTCGCTATAATTTTGCCAAGGGGCATTTGTTTGTAAATTCGTGGGGGGGGGGACCTTATGCGGTTACGGTAGGTATACGGTGTAAAGTCAAGATTTCAAAAGTTGCTATAACACTTACGGATTTCCAAGGGGTTATTTGACATGATTGTTACCATAAACAGTTGCTGTAGTAAAACCTTCCTTAGTAAGGTAGTCAGTACCATATACCTACCGTAATTCACCATGAAACGTTAGCGTAAAAATAGCTATGATTCCTTGTAAAATATTGCTGGACAAAACTTTAGCGAAACCATGATTTTGATTTTTGAGTTACCTAAGCAGGATTAGTAGCAGTGGCGGTCCCAGGATTTCCATTCGGGAGAAGAATCGAGTTTTTCCTTTCTTCGAATAAAGGTTATGGCGTTAACACACGCTCCAGAAATTTTTTTGGGATAATACTCAAAAATTTTCAATTTCGATCCTTAAAATCGAAACCCTACTTTCCCAAAAATCCTTTTTGAAAAGCTAATTTGAATTTTCAGGGAACTTTCGAAGTTGTTCTAATTATCCACAAATATAAACAAGCTTGCGCAGTTTTAACTCATGTAAGTGACCTCCAAAAATTTCGCGATCCACTTTTTGAAGGGGGGGGGGCAGGAGGAGGGAGAGGGAGGGGGCTCTTTTTTGGCTGCTACTGCTCATTTCTGGTCCCTGTCATTTGCAAAAATGCCACTTTTAAGGATGCCTTTGGTTGAAAAAACTTGAAAATTTTCAAAATGAATGAATGACCTATGCCCCCCTCCTCCTACTCTCTCTCGTTTCCTCTTCTTTCAGTCAGCCCCAGCCTAAGTTATTTCAATGTTTTTTGCGCAAAAATTTAGGAAGTTCGTCAAATTTTGTTTTTTTCTAATACTAGTTTTGTATAGTTTATCTTCTGCTCCATTGCTGCACCTCTCTAAAAATTTTTGACTCAAATTCCGCCACCTCACTGGGACAGACATATCGCTGTCAAATGCACGAAATTTATTTGCGAGTGAGAATACAGAAAAACAAAACAGAAACAAAGCACCTAAAACTTCTTGCGCCTCTCGAATCCTTTTACATCGGACACATGTTGTTTGTTGTACTGCTCGATGTGCTGACAAAGATAAGTGTGGCTGAATGATTGGCAAGACATGGGGCGTTGATTGATGACAAACGGTGAGAGAACATTGTGTTAAATCGTCCACCACCCCACTTATACACGCAAACGAGCAACAGGTGTTGGATCACTTGCTGCTGGGGTGGCTTCATCCAACTCTTCCTTCTTTGAAAAAGTCTTTGGTGCTTGGTAGATCTTACTGAATTCATTTTAACATCTCTAGATGAGACATTGTATCAATGTGCTGTCCTCAGTAGTCGAAAGGCTCTTCACTTATTTGTGTTTTCTGCGTTCACGACATTTTACGACTTTCCAGCCCAAACATAGTAATATTCAAAAAGTGATTTTAAAAATCAGAAGTCAGATCGCCCAAAAATCTTTTTCTTTTCTCTAGTCTCGCTTACCCCTTCTTCTTTCTTCCCTTCAATTTTTTTATCTTGAAGTTGATTAAATGCTCCCACTTCACATAGAAATTGTGGAGATGGAGAACATTTCATTTGTGGCTCTCCGCCCATGCTGACATCCTGCCACAAACCAGGCATCTCAACGCACTATAGCCAGTATCACTTGACCACGCGGTGTTAATCCCTCGGTGGCACTTCCCAACCCATGGGGTTATGCTGAGTTGGTACAAACTGATCCACTAAGGTTTTCGTAAGGCAAGCATCTGTTCATACTTCATTGGTTGGGATTAGGATGCCGCTAACCGTTTTACCAATGTGGTGTTATTTGATTTCAGAGTAATAGGGTTACGGTAGGCGCATATCTTCGGTCAATAAGCTCAACAACAAAGTAAATTGTGTTTTCATTGCCTGCATGGAATAGAATAAATATTTGTGCGACTCATCGAAAACACTTAAGCGAAAATCTAATATTTTAGATTTGAAAAGCGAAATATTCCAATCAATTTTAACATTTTAAAAGTGTTTGATGATGTTACAGACGCGATAAGCGACACAATAAAACTAAGCTAGCTCATGGTAAACATTGTAGTTTTTGAGGGATTTCAGTGATTCGAAGCCTATTGCGCCAGTACTCTCCCCCCTTTTTTTTCATACGCAGACCATTTTTTGGCAAATTACGAGCACCAGTGCTTGATAGCGTAATTATAGCCAGTAATTTGAATCGGTCACTAGCAGATTTCTGCTCCATACTTTTCCATGTTCCGATTTGGCATCTTATCAAAACGAAAGCTTTGCTAAACACTGTAATGACATCCATCACAAATTCAATCCATCATCGATGGCAATAGTCTGTAATCTGTTTAATAACATAACAACTGTTCAGACCTACGTGCCATCACTTATGCGGGGCTGACAAATTACGGTAAGGGCGTAGGTTTGCGGGGGAGGGCAAAGGGGAGTCCTGCGACGAAGTTTGGAAGCGCCACATATTTACGTCGGTTCCAAAACAACCATTAGAATTACTACTGAAATATTGTACTTTCAGTCACCCCTGGACTTGTATCCATTTGTTTACGCATCACTCAGACTGTATCATTTAATTGTATCTTGAAATTTTGTTTACTTTCTCGCGATTCTTCATCAAAAAAATCAACAACAATAGCATTATCGTAAAAACGTACTTTATTGATAACAAGAAAGACTTGAAAACCTCATTTTGGTTTTCCTCAAAAATCTTAATCCTGAAAAATTAACCTAGAAATTCTGCTTGAAACAAATTAATTGCGATCCCTTGAGTTACCAATTAAGCAGTTTTATTGTTGATGTTTTTTCTGTCCTTAATCCTATGATTATCAAACCTTTTGAAATTCATCTTAGACATGACAGACAATTCTTAGTATTAGGTTGTTCCGAAAGTTCTGCTTTGATTTTCGAAAATTCGTGACTGCTCCCTATGTGAAGCTATCTACTTACAAATATGTAAAAATTCATCAATCGTCAAGAGATATTATTTGTGAGTAGATACATAGATTCACATTACGAGCAGTTACGAATTTTTTAAAGTCAAAACTTTAACTTTTGTAACAACCTAATATTCAGCAAAATCAAATTCGACAGATGCGTTAGATGCTAATTTGGTAGAAAGTTGGCAATTCTTCAACCCCATTTATTTTCGAAATTTTGGTAAAAGTAGTAAAATATCTTGGGATTGTGATTTGTAGATATTTTCTTGCATGTTTTTGGTATCATATCATAAATTATCATAAATTGCTATTCCATAGTCCCAAAAGTGCAGCTTCTCGTTCTCTTTACTCTTCCACTCTATACTAGAAAGTCATAAACGTTCGTACTGGCTGCTCGGATGAAAACGCGTTCCATTAATGAGTTGACGCTCCTTTAGCCATTCTCACATCGTTTATTTTCATGCTAATGCTGTGTGAAGCGCCAGCTTCCACTCACACGCTCACACAGCTTTTAACCCTCATTTCGATTCCATTCACTTCGCAGAACTATTAATGCGTATTATCTTGCCCCGAACGTTCGCGAGATTACGGTAATTGTATGCTGGTTTAGATATTATTATTGTTATAGTACGAAAAAGGGTGTCTATACAATAATAGTATCAATGAAATGGATAAGATTTGACAGTATCATAATAATTGCGAAATTTCAGAAGATTCTTTTAGCAAATGTAAGAAGACCCTGGATACGAATAAATTGTAATTAGCTTTATCAATAACCAGTACTTGCAAAAAATATAGTTTTGTAACAGCTCAAGACAATTTACAAGTCAAACGAAGTTTTCTTATTCTCAAGCCATTCACCGGAACTTCCGCAAGGACAGGCAAAATTTGCAGGGTCCCGCAGGATTTTCTTTACTGTTACAAACGTGGAAACGCTGAAAATGGGAACTTCGCATGGTTTTCACGCTAGGGGTTAAAACGGGAACTTGCGCAGGACTCGTTTCAAAACGCTGCGAAATCTCCCAAAAATACCAGTGTTTCCGCAGCACTTTGACCTGCCACAATAACCAGAGTGCATAGTCGAATATGTCATCCGTAGTGCAGAGGATAGTAGGTGAGTCTTCTCGCAGTTAAAAAGCAAGTACCAATCTTGCTTAGTTATTTTCTTTTTGCTGTTGTGGTTTATATTTTTCGGAACTTCCGCAGCACGTTTATGGAACTTACGTAGGTGACCCGTAAAGTTTTCCCAAATGTTCTGCGGAAGTTTCAGTTGTCTGAGTTGCTAGTTGCATATGGCTATTTTTCATTTTTGGCTATAATCTTGTAATGAAAAGAAGACCCCTGTTTTTCAGAAGTTGAATAAAAAGGGAAATTTTAGAACTCCAACTCTATCTACACATGTGCCTCGTGCATTCGTTGACATTAACAACCAAGACATACGTCAGGAAAAAGGGGAAGACTTAGAAAATTTATTGCCCTGCTGTTCTCTCAAAGAGCTTCAATGATTTTCCATGCTTCACTAAGTGCACAAAATAGATATGCTGTTGACTCTTCATAAATTCTGTTTCATTTGAAATCTAATATTTTCAAAATTACAAACGACTAGCGAGCTTCCAAAAAATATAAATTGTCAGGAGTTAATCAAAATCCTCTATGGGCGTTCTACAAAGCTATGTAAATTTCTTCAAAAAAATATTTCCATCATCGTCTTTCTTGTCATAGAAAAAGGAAATTTTCAATATATCTAGGAGGCAATTTCATACATTTGAATCACTTTCAAAGTAAAAAAAGGCAAATTAAACTTTTAATTTTTTTCTGGAAAGGTGCAGATCAAAAACGCGGCCTAGAGGCAGAGGATAGCAGTGCCGTTCAAGAGGGCGTTTGGGAGAGGGGGGGGGGGAGGGGGGGAAGTAATCATCATGTTTAACTCAATCGCGCGTAATTTGATTTTCTTTAAGAATAATTGTAAATAATTAATGCATAAAAAATAAAAACCGTATTTAGAAGTGGCGCGGCTTGCAAAAGTGAGTATCCACAAAAAATGTTGGTAATGTCCCCTCTTCCCTAGTCATACCTTAAAAAATTCGCTCACTCCTTTTTGAAAAATTTCAGGGACCTCAACTTTACATAGTCGTTTTAGACAGACAAGATACGCCTGGCCACCATTCTTGGCATCCGTTTTCTTTCATCTGTAACGTGGTTTTCAGTAGTGTTTTGTCCTATATATTATCTTCGATAATCGAAAATATAAATCACTCTTCCATTAGTGCGCGGCCCCCTTCCCACCCCTGAGTCACTTCAATCAGTGTCGAATTGTTTTTACTATCATGTAATGCGCGGAAATCTGTTTGCGAGCAGCTGCCCGGGCTCCCTCGGGGGTCTCGGCGGGGCCGTGGAGGCGTTGTTGAAAGCCCGTCGGCACTTTCAACACACACCCCGGCTCGCCATTATCCAAATTGTGTTATTCAATTAAATCCGGAAGCGAAACTTTGCTTTCGAGCCGAGCACTCTGCGTGTGTTTTCAATGCAGATTTCGGACACACGAGTCTCGCTCGGATGTTAATGCACTTCACTGTCTTTTTAAGGAGGGACGAAAGTAGAAACGATGTCGAAGACTTTGCAAAGAAGTTGCAGAAAATTGTTCCAAGGTTCTTTGGGGAGCTAAGTTCTGTCCAGAAGCGGCCCGAATAGAATTACGATTTATGAATTTGAGTGGGAGCATAGCGCCTATCGTCCCCGGCCATTGTAAATCATTTTGGAAAGCGTGCTTTTGTCAGAAGGCCCTTGATCCTGACAAAAAGAGGTTTTACGGCTAATGGCTGTTAGCATTGCGCGAAAGTGACGTCATTGAGTGCCAGTAAACTTCAATGGGTAGAAATTCCTATTTTTAGGTAGAGCACATCTTTACAAATTTATAATTTACAGAATGATGACAGTAGGTCCAAGGTGATTTAGATTAAAAACGGCTACAATAGAATTTTTTCTTGAAAATTGATTAGCATCTGTAAGTGAGCTACGGACGCAACTGCACCATTTGCAACGCGCCTCTGCTGTCTGCGTCTCTTGTGACTGCCTTATCCCCCGATAGTGCGCGTCGACTTGCATGCTGATGATTACGGTACGCGTCCACGGCTCCAACTTTCCTGTGATCTCGTGACGAAAAACAAAAATCCGAATATATCCGAATTGGATTAGAATCTGCAATTTGGTTGTCTTTTTTCGGTTGGATTTTGTTTTTCTAGGAAGCTGGGTGGCTTAAATCTATGCAAGAAAGTGTGATTTTGTCTTTTTTTGGAGATCATAAAATTAACCGTGTTCCAGATTCCAATAAAAGAAGCATTTTACATATTTGAAATAGAGTTCGAAAAGAGTGCGTTATGGACACGGCCAATTTCATGGTCTCCAAAAACGACAAAATTACATTTTTTTTTGTATGAATTTGCCCCAATCAGCCAGAAAAATACAAAAACCAGTCAAAAAAATAACCAAATTTTAGATTCTGATCCAATTCGGATATTAGTTTATCGGCACCAGATGCACAGGAAAGTTGTAGGCGCGTACCGTCCTTCTGTATGCAAGTCGACGCTCACTGTCGAGGGATAAGGCATTCACAAGAGACGCGGACAGCAGAGACGCTTCGCAGATGGTGCAGTTGCGTCCGTAGCTCTCCTACAGGTTCTATCGCGTTTTACGGTGTAGAGGGTATGGGTATGCTTTCAAGTAAAAAGCTCTATAAATGAAGAAAGAAACTCTGCATTAAAAACTCCACTGGGACTTTGCCATTATTATTTTGCCCATCATAAATATTTCCATAGAGCGAATTTTCGATGTATTATAGCTATAGAAATCTCTAAAGATGAGATCTTCTCCTATGCAGAGTTGAGGGAGAGAAAGCACTGAAGCATATAGTCCGAATATGCTTACGAATTCTTTTTTGCAACTCTTGGCGTCATCGTTTGCCCTATGGCTAATGTTCTTGGGCAAATGTTCGCATAAGCATGACAAAATGACATAGCTTTATGTGTGCTTCTTTTTTCAGCAGTCCATATTTATCTAAGTGGAGAAAGAGTGGTATCTTAATGTTGCTGGAGTTTTTTGCGGGGTTTTTTGAACAAGAGCCATTCTTATGCTGTTCGAGTTCTTTTTTCTTCGTCTCCACCACCTTCGAGTTTGCGCTTTAAAAGAGGAAAAAACGTAAGAAAAAGTCACTCGAAACTCTTGACGCTTGGAAAGACGTTGAATTCTAGTTTTACCCTTTTCCGTTATTGAAATAGCATCTTGAGCCGCCCAACAATCGATTTACAGTTGTCAGTTACCGTTACAGTTACCTGATGTGTACATTCACACATAACACACACATTACTCGTCATATCCTGGATCTCGTTGTCCATGACAATTTATTTCTTCTCAAGTGTTTTCAGCGCTATCTCCATTGTAACGTTCTTCCTAAGCGGCAAAGGGAATAACTTCAGTATTTCCAAATCCCCCCCCCCCCCTCCCCTCCCCCGTCAAAATGGGGTTCTAAATGTTGCAATAAATTTTAGGATCTTTTATAACTTCTAGACTCTATAGCAAACTTTTTTCGTGAGCCTTCCATCAAATTCCATGGCTGTAAAAAACTTCAAAGAGCACCCCAAATTTTTTCGGAGATTTTTTTGCCGTAAAGAAATTCTGGCCTTTAGTGGGCCAAACTATAGGGAAATCCAGCCTATGACGCAAAAACAGCGTAATGTGTGCAATCGCACATGATAAATCATGAAAAGATTAGGCTGTACTCCTTCTTTTCGCAGAACTTTTACTTTTTAAAATTTCCCGCCAAATTTTCAATCTTTTGCGAGTTTCTAAAAAGTGACTGACTTTGCTCCAACCCGTTAATGGTCTGCGCGGGGGCCCAGATTGTCGAGGGTGTAAGGGGCTCGGGGGGCAATCAGCACGCTTACATATTGTCTCGGTGGCGAATTGAATTTCACGCGACACGCCCTTCAGACTTGGAAGTCGAGACGAACAGCGGCTGGACCTCATCTTTCGGATTTTTCGCTTTTTTCTCGGATTTTTACATAATTCTGAATCTCCTCTGGCACGAAGCCAAAACAGTCTACTTTTCTTCATTATGAACCCCAGTGGTAGTTCTTTTTGGCTCCGCGCCAGGAAATCTCTAAGCATCGCCCATTTGCCCAATTTCTGCACTTTCTCGATGAAATCCTGCACTTTTTCTTATTCTTCACATTCCAACACCAATAAAACCACTTTTTCGAATTCTGAAGCGTACTCTTTGCACTCATTCATCAGTGGATCCCACTGGGAGCAATCCGCACAATCAACTTAATCCTTGGCAACATTTAAGGAGCAAACATTCTACTCAGAACGTTATGCTAACGATGCTCGAGAGCGCCATTTGTGTTGGATGTCAGTATTGTTCGTATTCGAAAAACTTGATGTACCACAGTAGCATTTTTTTTTGGAAAAAAAGTGAGCAAGAGGGGCGGGAAGAGAGCCTATATCTTTTTGATTTCAGCTTTCGAAGTGGTCGTTTGACTCTGGGCTATTTTGCTACATCATACAGTTCAGTTTCGTTACAAGCATGTCACCAGATTTCTGAAAGTGTCTATGAATTTAAAAAATTATGCAAGGAACTTTTCTTTGATTTAAAAACTATTTATAAAACTCTTATATAAAAAAAGTAGGTTTGCAAATTTTTCGAGAGGCTAAGCTCGCTAGAAATTCGGAAATGTTTCCCTACATTTAATATCTAAGGCTTCAGAAAGAAACTTCTATCGATTCTTCCCCCCCCCCTCCCCTCCTGACCTAAGAAAAAGTTTTCAGGACGGAAGGAGGAGGAGGAACTAGTTCTCGTAAATAAGCTAGATTATTCGGCTAGTTACTAAGTGTGCTAGTTACTTCGGACAGCTGTTCTCATTCATGTAGTCACCACAGAAGTGAGGAATAGTCGTCCACCAGCTTGCTTTGGGGCCGAAGTTTTATCGTATAAATAGTTGCTAAATGATTCATATTTTTGGCGTGCAAGTCACTTTTACCATTATAAGTCATTCTCGGCAATGTCTAGCATTAATTAACTTTTTGCCTATCATCTATTTGTTTTTATCTGTTTATTCGATAAATTGGAGGTGCGCCAAAAATACGTTGAAAAAAAAACCAACCCTTGGTAAGGATGAAATGTCCTTTGTTTACTTATGCTAGTTGTCCTGAACTTCCACCTTCATGCAAATACGGCTTAATACATCTTTGTCATGCTTTTCTTCATGACTTCAGCTTACGAGCTCTTGTTGTGCCAGTTATCCTGTCCCGTAGTCACTGCTTTGGAGTAATTATTCGATTAATAGAATAAGGAAAGTTTTGCTTAACTTCCCCCACATATCGATCCATGAAATGTCAAAAAGAACTAGATGCAAGTCCAAGTCAAGTTTTCTGGCAAAATCACTCATGCGTACTCACACATATGAACTTTAAGCGTCCCTTAGGGTTTTGCAAATTTTTTCTTAGATCTCAAGTGCATAACAGTGTAGAGAGTGCTGAAGTGTCACAGTGGACACTTCTAGTGTTTCAGTAATGAAATTCTAAGAGTAGATGCATCCCCGTTTCTGACATGCTGAATCGATTTCGGGAGGAAAATTTCCATCCAGTTGAGGGTGTCACTTACACGTCACCAGCATACATGTACACTTAAATTATTGGCAATGTTTCGTGCGGGGACTCAAATGTAGGAGTAGCCGTTCGGCGAAGGGCTTAATGAGCCTCAAAGAGTGAGCTTTGAGGTCTGCAAAACTTTTCAGTTTTGATTTCTTATTAGAATTGTTTGTCATCGATTTTCCGCTGATGGTAGCTTCAGTAATGAAAGCATTCGATTTGGCTTTCAACAAAAAATTTTCACATAATTATGTACCATTGGAGTCTCAGTTTGAACTAACTAATTGTATATCTATTTTTCTAAACTAAGCGCACCAGTTGCGACAAATAGAAGAAATGTTAAAATTAATTTTTTGAAGTGCGCGATGCTACAAACAATGATAATGTTTACATTAGACATGTAACCACCATGTTTTGACTTCTTACAAATTTTTATTTGCAATCCATGCCATGATATATTGCAGAAGAAGTATCCATTCCAGACATTCTATTTTTTGTTTTTCAAATCTTCTCGCATGTGATTTTCGAACATTCATTATAGATTTTGAGAAAATCTCAAAGATAAAAAAAAATAGATCGGATTAGACCTAGATGACTAATTTATTACAGTACAGTTCAACTTCGTTGTTTATTTTTCTACTTGTTATTGTTTATATCACTGCGACCAGCTATGGTCTGTTCTTATAGTAATAACGCTTGCCTTCGGGTATAAAATAAATTAATAAATAAATTTCTCGTAGTCCTCATTTTGTCAGAATTTTTTGGCATCCTTCCCGCTTACTTTTAGACTAAAGGCAGTCTCAAGGATTTTCTTGGTGAAAGAGGGAAGGGCGTAAAACCTACAGAAGCTTTTTGCGAATAAGCAGGGTCTTTACATAGTAAACCTGAATTTTTGTGAAGTCAAAATAATGTAAATGTTAAGTAAATCATTGAGCTCACCCCTCTCTTCGACGTTGTTGTACGAGTTTCCATTCAATCACGTAATGAGCTGAAAGTTGAGCCATTCACTTCCAACTTCTATTGACAATTCACTGCTCCGATTACCTGCTTCGATAATTAGCCGACAATTAGTGCGTAGCCACCGCTTTAGCGTCATTTACGTTTATAGTGAAGGAGCGCAAGAGATACTCATTATTATAAATGAGCATCAATTCAAAAATATAGCATGAAAAAGGTTATTTTGAATAAAAACTACCCGATGTTTTTTGATTTTTTGTATTTTGCAGCGACGGGATTGCGTTTGTAACCGAATACGTTCAATTAATTTTTCATGTGTTCTTGTCACCAAGCGCCAATAAAGCTATTGTGGAAATTACGTACTTGAGCAAAAGGAGCATGATTTGTACAGACGTAAGGAGCGTAAGGAGAATATAAGCTTTTAAGCTCTCATTTTCTCTGTTTGGTCCTGAGAGGAATCATATACAGTATAAAATTGTAAAATTAAACCGCTGTCAACCTGTCCTGAATTCTCTGGCATCCCACCAGTGAGGATTGTAAAATGTATACAATGTAAAATTGGCGCTTGTATTAGGTTGGAAAGACAAGAATGTCGTTTTCCGTAGCAAGGCAAGACGAAAAGTATACAAAAATTCCAAAAATATATAGAGGATACCCTTCGATAGAGCAGAGAGCTATAGAAAATGGCCTTTGAATGTTGGTGTGAATCATGATTTATGCAAAATTGCAAGCTAAAATATATTAGGTCGTTCCGAAAGTTCTTTCCGTTTTTTCAACCTATCATAAAAGCACGTGGAATGAAGATAGAGAAACACTTCAGGCACTATACGACGCAGCTTTTCTTCCCCTTTCTAGCATTCACATCCAGGTGCTGGCTACTCTTGCGGTTATTGAGATAATCGCCGAAATTTCGAACCCATGGTTTTTACTATGTCCAACATTGGCGATTTTTCGCAATCTTCACTTTTAACTTTTGAGAGAGCTTTGATAAAATACAGATAGGGTAAGCAAAGTGCAATGCAATGCAATTTTTTCGGCAGTTTCAACTGCTTCTCAGTACTTTTTAAAGTAACCTTTTCAAAAGTCTTCACTTTTGCGAAGCCGCAAAGTACACAAACGCTCCAAACACTAACAAATCTTCGGATTTTGAAAGTTTCAAAAGTCGATTATGACTGTCCACTATTATTGCAAAGCAACTGAGCCGTTACCGCTTCGAAATACCAAATTACGCATTTCACATGTACAACCTGGTACGGGTTCGAAATCAAGAATTATAGAAATTTTCTCACCAAAGAACCCACAAATTGGCAAGCAGAAACACACATAAGAAAATGGGGGAAAACTGCATCGAATGACACCTTAGTTGTGCGCGATTCTATGTCCTGTGGTTCTCGGCATCACCAAAAGTGGGCTTTGTTAGCATCAGAAAAATAATTTCAAAAATTTTTCAAGCGTAGCAACAGACGCGGAAAAATTGTATTGCACTGCACTTTGTTCACTCTATCTTACTGCTATTAAAGCTTTTCCAAAAGTTCAAAATGAAGAATGTGAAAAATCGCCAAAGTTGGACATGGTAAAAACCATGGGTTCGAAATTCCGAAAATTATTTCAGAAACCACCGAAGCAAATGGTCCCAAGACAAGACTGTTGGAAAGAGGAAGAAGAACTGCGTCTGATAGTGCGTAAAGCGTTTGCCTGCCTTCATTCCAAGCGCTTTTATGAAAGGATGAAAAAACGGAAAGAACTTTCGGAACGACCTAATAAGAGCAACTCGTCATGTCGAAAAACGAATTGCCCCAAAAAATCCTACTGATCTCTTCACTTGGTCCTAGATATAATAGACACATGCTCTTATTCATATGTAGCCTTGCTTATTTTGTTGTTGTTACAAATCTGAGAAAGAAATCAAAAAACGAAGAATGGCAAACTCCGCCCCCAACGATCGGCTCCTCCCATAACAACTGCAGACTATGAACCTTCTGAACTTCATTCACAATATTTTGGCTTTGTAACTTTAGCTTCTGAGACATATCACTTTTAGCTGGAAAAAAAATGGAAGAAAGCGACATATTTTTCTCATCAATTTAATAGCAGAATTCAAATTTCAAATTAAGGATTTAAATATGAATAGAAAGTGAAGCGATACGACTTTAAACTTCATTATAAATATAATAAATCGGCTTTACAAATGCGCTAAAAAGTGGAGTCTCTCATGTTCTGTTGCCATTCGATTCCTAGCCCATAAACTATCGATGCGTTTTGTTTACTCTCGCATCCGATTTTCGTGCTTTGCCCGAAAAGTCTATGCGCTCAGTGTCGAAAAGACAATCGCAATCATGTTACTTTCGTAATCGAATTCGTCGCGTCACATCCGTCGTAAGGTTCGGATTCGCTTCTATTCTTATGTGATATCGCTACCATTGAATTTTACTACCTTAATGATCAAAACGGGAAATTTATAGAAATCAATTCTGCATAGCAGGGTCGAAAATTTGGGATTTTCATAAATTGGGCAATGCTGAAGAAAAAGCAACTTTTGCGCTATTGGTTCCTACGTGGAACCTACCTGGGTGGCCTGAGTTTAGCCTCCAAACAACAGCTGCAATACATTCCTGGCTGAAAAAGATAAGTCCTTACTCCGGCCCAGAAAATACCCTCTACCGTACTCAAAGGCGCTAATTGGTTAACTCGTAGAACACCGGCTAAAATTTACATTCCTCTGTATAATCTTTTTTTTACAAATACTTCTTATGATAATGCTACACCTATCTTCTGCCAAGGAATAGCCCACCTTTAATTACATACACTGAGAATAAATTGGGCTACAACTCTCTCCGGAGGTAAGAGGCTCACCAGTGGTTTTTCTGTATGAAATCTGTAGTATAAGATTCCTCTACTGTCTCCATGATAAAAATCTCGTAAAAGTTAGCTTTATTGCTGTTATACGACATTCTTTGAGCTAAGCGTTAAACGATAGGTGTGATGCGGCTGTTCCTAATGAAAGGAGGCGAAAGCCATAGAAAACTCCAAGGGTTAATATACCCTCTGGTATCCGGCATTTGCAGGAAAATATCAAAAATATCCTTTAAATCGTGTTCTCTAAAATTAAGCTATAAATTATCAAAAATTCCCTTCAAATTCTGCTATCCAGTATATTGAAGCTCATTATTCTAAGCGCTGCTCCTATCATGATATCTTCCATACAATTCCAAGCTTTTTTTCAGCTCAAAGCTGAATCCTTTTTTGCTTCTCCTAGCTTTGTAAATCTCTTCAAATCGCATCAATTTTTCCTCGAGATTTATATTCTTGATAATCTCAAAATTTCCAATCAGCTTAACAATTTAGGCCGATGCCGGCTGACTGATGCATCTGGTGGTATTGTTGATGATGTGGGTACCAGCTTCTTCAGCGGTATTCGAGAGCTACCCGTCACCAGTTCAACCCACTCCACCATTCAAACGTGAGTTTGTCATGTCGTATTCTCAAAGGAGTATATTTTTTATATTTTATTGTGATTTCTGGCAATTTTTCATATTACCAAGCTAATTTCCTTCTATACTTCTATAGTTCATGCTGAAAAAAGATTCTGCTGTTTTTGTTTTCCTACAAAACAATACTCTCCATTCCCTAAAAAATTCCAAATTTTCTGAACCTGCCAGACATATCCCTACCGACTTGTCGCTTTGGCAATTTGGATGTGGAGAACTCACCGCAAGCATAAAACAGTTATGGTCATGATTGGAAAGTATGTACCTAATCTCACGACCACTCCAAAGATTACGAAAAAATCTGTTTGAGCGAAACAGAGTGGTTGTAATATTACTGTAAACGAGATGTGGGATTTCAGCTTTCAATAAGCAAATTTTTCTTTGCTATTGGGTTCTAATTTTGCAATGACTTCCTTTCATTTCTGAATAGCATTTCGTTCGAGAGGGAATGAATTTGTTTCCTTCAGCTATCAGAAAATAATGCCGGGATATAAGTTTCCGATTCTACACTGAATCTCCAGATTATACATTCAGCAAGTGCAGAATCTCGTTGTACTTTTTATTATGGAAAACTCATGTCAGTGGAGTACTCTCCACTTGCAAGTAGTGGTTGTAAATCGAGACCAAACCTTTGATGCATTGAGTGAAAGTGTTTAAACAATATTTTCAAAAATAAAGCCCAAGAAAGAAGGAACTTACAAGAAAAGAACACACCAACGTTTCCGAAAGAAGTTGTGGGCGTTCAAATGTCCAAATTTGTCAAGATTTAGGTGGACTAAATTTGGCAAAAAGCTGTACAAAAACAATGGAAAGTGGAGAATCATCTTTGTATCGAGTATATTGTTTGCAAGGAAGGAACAAAGCCCGGTGGAAATTGCATAGGTGTTGTTTTAGAGCTTTTCGCTGATTTTGAGCCACTCAATGCTTGGCAAATCTGGATATTCAAACGCTCATAACTTCTTTCGGATGCTGATTTAGCAAAAAGGGAAAGCAGATTTCGAATCAGCGTTCAAAGACACATCTAAGGATGTAAATCTCATCTTCAAATGCCAACTAATGTTGGTATCTTTCCTTTGTTAATTAGATGGAAAGTTTGCTGATGTAGGTTTGATGTGCACAATGTCTACAAGGATAAGCGTTGGCGAAAATGGCAAGAGATGTTCTGTAAGACGAAAAAGGAAGTGAAATTTCAGTTCTAAACGATGGAATTTATCGTATGGAACTTGATGAGAGAATCTTGATGATAAGAGAGTCAAAGACCAGACACAATTGAGGCTGATGGGTTTCTTGCACCAAATAAATGAAAATCCTTTTCAAAACTTCGTAATAAACTAGTAAATTTATACAATACCTCTTTGTTATGTATTATATCAAATGTACGTAGCCTCCTTAGTACATCGAAATCGCTTTCAAAATCAAAAAGAGCAGAAAATTTATAAAAGAAACATAACTTCTTGTGGGGACATCCGATCTCTGCAAAATTATTCTAGTTACAAAGGATAAATCATGAGGTTAGGATAAAAAATAATTCCACGAATCAGACTTTCTGCTAGCTATTATATTCACAAAATCATTTTTCGAGTCTTTCTTGGCTAGTATCATTATCGTAAGGTAACAAGAAGCTTTGATAGGCACACCTAAAATCCCCGCCATACCTGATGAGCTTGATCCACTTCGCTATTGGTTAGCTTGCTGATTTGACCAATAGCGAAGGGGATGAAGTGGATCGAGCGGATCAAGTACGGCGCGTTTAAGATAAGGATTTTCTCTCTCCACTATTTTTTGAGATTTGAGAGTTTAAAAAATTTCAATAATAATGCTAGAATCATGCATCAACTCAGTAGTAAATTTAATCAGCGTAACTTAGAGGTATTTCGAAGTACCCCATTTGAAATTCCCAAAACCGTTTATATGTTTTGAATTTGATGTGACTGTTTGCATTCATCATTTTTTTGACATAATCAAAACCCGCCTGAACCATTATTATGTTTGTTATCTATGTGCAGTTTGAGGCCCCCTGCGGCCTAATTTGTCGGTAGAATTTACCTGCATAACAGAGGTAATTGCAATCTGGTTCAATCTTTTGTTTGCAAAACATCTTTCAGCAATCAGTATAAGGTCTAAAAAGCTCATTTTATCTTTTTGTTCTATGACAAATAATAAGCTTACGTTCATGTGTAATCAGCTCACTGAAAAGTACGTTCAGTAACCATATTAAAGCATGTGGCTCGTAAAAAATTATTGTGTGTTACTTTTCTACACTCTAACACTTTCGTTTATGGAGTGCTATTCTACATTTAATAAATCGTTGCCAGTGCATGTCGCGTACTACACATTCTCAAATACGGCTGAAGTAGTCCCCGAGTTCAATGGCTTGCTAAACGCTTAAACACGTCGTATTCTTCGAGAGCACTTCTTGCATTAATTATGTCTACTTCGAGATTTGTCGGAGCTGCTGTCTTGTGAATTATTCACTCTGATTTCATTTTCAGTCATTTCCATAGTTCGTACACTAAAGGAAGCACGTTATAGTCAGATTGAGCAAACTTTTGATGTATGACCTAATGGGGTTCAACAAAAGCTTTTTTGAAGTAAGGGGAGGCAGAAGCCCCAAAAATTGCTTTAGTTACATACCTCTCAGTTCTACAAGTCTTAAGTTTATGTAAAAAAGGAACTGTACCTATGGCCACGAAAAATTCTGCTCACAAAGTTTACATAATTGTCCACTCCTTATCTCCGCTTTTCAATCTTTTGTAGCGTCCGTATTTTTGGTCCGGATGACCCAAGGCATAGCTTGAATTATTATAAATATTGTAAGTCATTTCAAAATTCTGTCAAACATTCATAAATTCACAAAAATCTGATAAAGCTTTTCAAAACGGGAAAAAAAGTCGCCTGAATGATTTGAAATTCCATGTAGATCATTTGCAAAAATTTCATAACCTATTTGTTCTCCCCTCACTCCCACTCTACCTGTCTTCGCATATTGATCTGCTAAGTTATGTCTTTCACTTTAACATTTCTATGCTAAATTTGAGTGATTTTTACATCTATGAATTTTTCTTATTTTTTGATAATTTTTTTGGAAACTATCCTACTTTCCTATAGTGCTCAACTATGTTTTTAGATATCACGTACGTATACCTCGAAGGACAGCAATTGTTTGTAGCGGCACTAAAATTATTACTGGAAAATGCATTACCTTTATTATCTTTTATTGCGCATAATGACTTAGTGTACTCCATTATAAGGAAGCTCATGGGCTTCGAGTATAGGTTTTAGCAACCTTGAAGGAAGCGAAAGAGCTCCAAAATGTTGAGAATTTTATCAAAAATCCAATAAAACTTCGACGAAATTTATTTTTTGAAAGCCTTTCTGAATCCATTTCGAACTGTGAAGAAGTTTATTCCAACCGGTATTTAAAAGGGCTTGCTAGCAGTCTAGGAATCTGGTATTACTGTCCAAGAACTCATTCATCTCTCATTAATCTTTTGATATGAAATTTACACAACAGAAAATGTAAATTTTAGCCGTAAGTTTTCACAACATCTCAGAATATTCAACATGTGGTCGATTACATCCGAAAAATTAGGGGAGGCAAAGGAAAAATTGTTGAGCCTTTGAGTTTCTTTGCCGAGCGTTTTGACGAAGTGGGCTGAGCAATTATGTAAGTAGCAGATATGGGTTTACATGTGCAGTCTACCGCATTATTAGTTCTTTTAGCTACCTTAAAAGCTGACATAAAAAACAGAATTTTTTCAGTCTTTAAGAAGTATGTCCTATTGTCTCGCTCAACATTTTCAGCCGATTGCTTTTCATATGCATTTCACTTTTCTTCTTGCATTAGTAAATTATGAGGAAGGAATGGGGCTGATCGTGAGCTTACATTTTTTGCCTGTGAAGTGTACGGTAAAGTGATGCGTTAGGATTACGGTAGATCAACAGCGTTGTGCTTGTAATATTTAATGCAAAGTCATTGCATCTATCTGTTATAAGCTGAAGCTTCCTTGCTAGATACCTTGCTAAAAAGTGAGTGGGGGTACGGTACCATTACTGTACGGTTACTGTGTCAAAATTACCGTTCTAGGAGTAAGTATGAAGGAGCGAAGCCCTATTATGTCGGAAGCAATGCACATGTGACCTGCTGGATACTGCTTGATCTCTTCTCCCCCCCCCCCCTCCCCCCGGGATTGACGCGAAATTCTAAAGCATACATGTTCTATAAGATTCTGAAAATAACTGCTCCTAATCTTAGTAATGGAATTAATTTTCATGAATTTTTTCTAACAAATCTAGCCCTGAAAATTTTTTTTTGCTGCGGCCCCTTATTTTGAAATGGCAAAGCTACAAGCTTACGCAAAATGCAAGGGGCATTACAGTGAAAACTTTTTTAGAAACTCCTTTATTTGGGTGAGACTCGTCCCAACCTTCAAACAAAAATTTTTGGTACCACCGCTTTCGCTTTACATTTTTTTGTAAAAATTTTTGACTCACGCTTTCCACCCATGCGAAAGAAGACAAATTTTCTCCACGCAAAAAACCTTTGAATCCACCACTTTCTGTTAAAATTTTTTGACTTCAGACCCACTAAAAAAATGACAAATTTATTTGGGAGTTTTTCTCAGAAGATCTCATTCCTTGCACCAAATCTGCAGGAGCAGCTTCTTCCGAATTTACCCGTCTTACACCCGACCTTTACCCTTTCCGTCACTTATTCGCTAATGTTCCGTGCTAGCGTAGCACCTCTAAGTGTCCATAGTGCTATGTCTTTTCATTTACTATCAAGCGCGGAGAAGTGAAGGCGCAAAGAGTTCTCTCAGCCATGCTAATCGTTGAACTTTTAAATTGACGTGCCTTGGCAACACACGAAGGACGGGGGGGGGGGTTCAAACACACACTGATGGCTCTGGGCTATTCACTCTCATTGCACTTTTTTTCTATTTTGATTGAATAGTGTTGATGAGGAAAATAGAGAAAGGGGTTGGTATATCAATCGCTTATTCGAGATTTATACGTGCCAGAGGAAATTTGTGCAATTTCTCGTTTTTTTCCCAAGTATGAGAGCATTTTATACTTTTTCCCCGCGGAATTTTCGCGCAGTTCCGGCAATTAAAGGGCTTGCTGAATAATTGCTGGAAATCTTTACGACACCAAGTTTCCAGTTTTGCACCTTTTCTTCAATCTTAATCCCTCTATCGCTTTCAAAAAAGTCAAGAATCTTTTATCTTAGAAAAATCAATAACCTCTCGTACTAGTGGAATTTCAAAATTCCAAGTATAGTAGTCATGAATTCGTGAAAATTTCCTGTTTCTTCTATTTTCGCCCCGCTGCGAGTTCGTGTTGCGCTAGGAAAAAGTGTAAATTTTCTGGCGACGGCAACGTTTTGATTGGATTGTGCAAACGGCTGAATGTTTTATGCGTGTCGGTTCGTTTAACTGCCTCCCTATGTAGTTTCTCCTGATTTACCAAAATTTAGTTTTGTTTCCTCGGTAACAAGTTTTTCTTTGGCAAGGGGCTAATGCAAAAAATTTTGTGCTAAAAATAAGCTAGAAGGGCTTCGCTTTTCTTACTGCATTCTCCCAAAAATCCAACTTTATTTTCATTCTTGGCTAATTTTTGAAGAGATTCTTGAGTTTGAATATATTTGGCTGCATCCCACAGCATGCTTTTATAAATTACGGTAGGTATACTGTAGGCTCTTCGTAGGTCATCATTTTACCAAAAGTAATCGAAAATTTACTATTCATCTTGTTATCTAGTATGTGATTTAAAGACTTGCCTCGAGGTATCTGATCTTACATGCGCGTAAGTGATTACGGTAGGTATACTGTAAGTAAACAGCTGCAAAGTTGTGATGATCTCTGCCTCATCAGGAAATAGCCGCCTTGATTTTCGTTTATGTTTTTATCTTCAAAATTCGAAGCTTAGAAATCGTTGATTATGAATAGTACAACATTTGAGCGAGTACGGTAGGTATACTGTAGATTGATGTAGCCGCAAAACTATAAGGGGCTATCACTCTGCCAAGGTTCGCCAGATTACGCTTCTCTTGGTTTCATTTAGGTGTTTAGTGTCCTATCTGTATTTCAAAGATATTTGACTGTAAATACATTCAATTGGTTACGGTAAGGTAAGTGTACTGTAGTAAACATAGCTGAATAACTGGGGGTTAACAAATTGCCAAAAGTCATAAAGATATTGGGTATGCGACTGGCTTGAAGACATCTGTTTGTTTATGTATTAGTGTATGACAAATCTGGATTTTATTACGGTAGGTATACTGTAGGTAATCGTAGCTGCAAAACTAATTTAAAACATAGTATCAAACTATCACTCATCAAACTAACTTGATTTATATATCATCCCGATACTCGTGAGCTAAGTGATAGTCATTTATGTAGTCAGTGATACAACTCATAACTGTAGGTGTACTGTAGCTGAACATAGCTGCAACACTAGTATTCTTCTAAGACTCAACATTGTTTTTTATTAGACTCAAGACCCGTGAGATTGAGAAGATTTCATTTTACACGTACTTAATCGATCACAGTAGGTGCACGGTGGATAAACACATCTTCAAAGCTATAAGAATCCAGGGCCAGGCATACTTCACGCGATTTCGGTCGCGAAGCGATTTGGGGATATTCCAACTGTCCATAACTCATTGTAAGCACATTTTAAATGAACAGATTATAGGGCATTCCATCAATTCAAGAAAGATATACATTGTTCATGCGCAGTTTGTTAGTCTTGAATCTTAAGACTTCTAGCGAATTGCCAAATCGCGTGAAGTATGCCCAGCTCTTTATTGCCAAGAATCATTGCAGAAAACAAGTCAAAGAAGAAAAAAAGCGTAATACAAAAACATTCAAGTGCTCCTCCCCCTACTCTCCCCCTATAGAAGAAAGATTGCTGGTTAAAAGCCATACCACACAGCACTGAATGAAGCCGATATGACGCAGCAATTGCACCACATTCCGGTGTTTTTCCACCGAACATGACGAGCGATGCGTATGCGCGCCCCTTGGGCTAACTGAATTCTGAATTACATCAGTGTTTCGCTCTAGGGAATCTTTCTAAGCTGATTTTTATGTGTCGGAGGAGTTGTGATTTTATTAAAATTAAGGTCTCCGCTCATAGTCTTTGGTAATCATTTAGTAATGCCTAAGAAGAGGCTCTGGTTGTATAATCTGATCGCTCTCTTAGCAATCAGCAAATTTTATTGTTTTGTTTTTCATATCATGCACTTTTTATGGCTTAAATCTATTTTGCCATAAATTATTCAACCTACGAGTCCATTATTAGCCGTAGCAATTTCAGTCTTAGTCATTCCTTGCTACACTCTCTCTCGTCGAAAGTTGATGTCCAAGCAAATTTTGAGTTGATCTGGAATAGAGGAGCGGAGGGAGAGAGGAGAGGGGGGGGGGGGAGGGCAAATGGCTTATATTATGCTCTGTCTAATTTAGTTACTATATCCATGTTTGCACCTTGCTCATTCTATTTGTCATGTATGATATTGAGGCAAGTAGCAGAAGCCTGTAAAAATCATAGAAATCTTACAAAATCTGGATCTTTCTTTCCCTCCCCCCCCCTCCCCCAAGAAAAACTGCAATTGTCCCACACAGTAGTGTAATTTTTCTTCGAAAGCTGTATTTTGTTCATGACAAGAGTTCGTCATTGAAGTTCTTGTTTGTTGAGTAAAAATGAACGTTTACTCTGAATAATTTCATAACTTTTCTTATTTTTTGGATTTTTGAAACATATCGTCCATATTTTACGGTTCAGCAAGGGTTCATTTTTATAGTAAAAATGCTTGCTCCAGAAAATTCATAGGTTTTTTTTACTGTTTTTACTTTTTACTACTTTTACTTTTCTACTTTTCGGCTTTTTGGAAAGTCTCAGCCATATTTTATGATTCACACCTTTCCGTTATGTAAAAGCCGATTTTTCAATATCTTGATTTTATTAGGGCTTAGATTTTTGAGCAATCTATTTATTTGTGCGTAGCGTTAGTTTCTATTTAATTAAGGTCAAAATGAAATTCAAAAAAAGCAGCGCCGAAATTGCCAAGGTTTTACAGAGAAGTCGTACATTCAATTCTTTGGATTAATTAAGTGCAATTAAATCTTTATTTCTGAAGAAAAAATTCTATTGTAGAGGTTCCTTGATCAATTTTTATAGAATTTTGGGCAGTTGCCGTTTACGTTACTTCTATTCCAAAAGAGAAGAAAAGAAAATTCTGAACGATTTCTCCATTTTCCGTTTCATTTCTTTCACTAGACGGAAAAGGGGATAACAACCGACCTTCCCCGGTAATCCCTCCTTAGTGAAGGAAGATCGTCAGCATCAAACGAAGAAGGAGAAACCGAAAAGATCGGAAAAAATAAAATGTCGAATAATAAAATAAAACAAATTACTTCAGAAAATCCCAAATCGATTTCTATAGTTGCCAGCTGGAAATTAGTTTTATCTTCTTTGTCTCTGAGTTTTTCCCCATGGCCGGGTTAACCATCAATCGTCCAGTTACACGACCCCGCGCATATCCATCAGCTCTTCAGCGGTTTTTTCCGCCCGTACTGGCCGCGACGCGCAAGCTGTTTTGCCCGTCCACTGAGGATTTTCTCCATGGATTTTAAGCTATTAGTAGATCACATCGTAGCCTTATTTATTCTTGGAAAAATCTCCAGATTATCTCATGCGTACAAACAACACCTAGGGCTGGCTCCGATTTTGTTGCAGCCACTTTTGCGTCAATTTTCGGCCACAGAGAAAGCGTCAGGTGTCCATCCGACAATAAGCAAATTGTGGCGCTTTGTCTTAGATGCGGTAGCCGAGATAGAGGGGATAATGGTGCCATCACACCGTGCCGCCGCTGGCGCCGCTTGACGAGCCCGTGCTTAAAAACACATTACGAGAGAGATTCTGTCGTTTTCTGCTCGGGTTCTAATTTTTTTGTGGGTGATGAGGGACCAAATAATTGTTACGCGCACATACGCGGTCGCTCTTTTGGCATCGGATTTTCTGCCATAAATGACATCAACGGCTTTTTGCAAGGTTATCTTCATAGTTCTGCTTGCAAATTTCAATTCCGTCTCTTTCAGTCTCGTGTCTTTTACCACCGTATTTTAAATTACCAAACAAAGGACCGTGAAAATATGTCCAATATTGACTAGAGATTTTTTTAATTCTCAATCTTGATGTCTCTTAGCACATCTGTTTTCCTTGAAAAATGCAAAATAATTGCTAGAAGTCTGACAAAATATCAAATTATTCACAAATCCTTCAAATTCTCCAACAATCTGACCAAATATGAAACATTTTTTCTCACTTTACAAAAGTATCGCTAAAAAACCTAATATCATTCATCACCGTGTTGACTGACATGAATAATCCACGAGATCAGTCTTCTGCTAATCCGCTAAGTCTCTCTGCCGTTCAGTTTATAGACATTTTTAGTCAATTTTGATTGGACACTATTTTTTACTAGAAAATATCTGATAGTAGTTAGACGTATATCAGTTGTGTAGAAACCTCTTATGTTTCTGGCTCCTAATTCTAATGAAATCTTCCAAATAAAACAGTAAAAAGCATTGGCTTCTCCATCAATTCTTTTTTTCTCAACTTTCAAACTACAAAATTTATCGAGGAGTAGAGTGTGGGAAAAATTTTATCTGTGCGTACGTGGAGTTCCGGGTTATTCCATAAGTTTTGCAAGAAAAGTGATATGCGCATTATTCGACTTCATTATTTCTCGCTTCTGTGTCTTTGCATACAGTTTTTTGAAAAAATTCATGCGTGCAAAAATTACAACTAATTGTAAAGACGTTTAATCCGTAGACTGTTCTTGATCAGAAGTAAGATAATCACCAAATCAAATCTAAAATCTGATTTTGCTGGAACACAAGGAATTTTGGGGCCAGCTCACTAATGATGGCCTGATTGTTTTCCTTTAAAAGCTTGTATCGTCGGGTATGCCAATACTAATTCTTTTTTTTTCTCATATTAAAAGGCGCATGAATTTTCTCCTCCTCAAATGAAGGATTAAATTGTAGAATTCTGAGAATATTGGTGCGAGAATTACGGACCAAATAGTAGTTTTTGCAGCTCAAATGCTCAATCCTATTGAACTTGGAATAATTTCCCTTCAAAATCGTGAATAGAAGCTTTTAAAGAAAAACAATTAGATTTTTTCCATGAAATGGTCCCAGAATTCTAAAAGGTCCAATAAATCAGATTTGGTAATTGATTTCACTGACCTACTCATAACTAAAACCAATCCGTGATAACTGAATAACGATAAGTGGTTTTCGAATTATACCTTTTTTATCTGTCACTCGTATCTCCGTGTTATCAAATCCATGGCCTAAGGGCTATCTTATTAATCTTAAAAATAACCAGAGATAAGTTGATTGTTAGCGTGTATTCGAGAGGGGTCTCGAGAAAATGATGAATTGCAAGGGTTGATTACACATTTGCTGATTGGTGGTGATTGGCATGTGATGCGTCTTAAATCGATAGGTATTTTTGAGCTTGAATTCATTTTATTCTCAAAAAGACTTCTCCTCTTTGACAACTATAACTTTTTCCGATGTTTAACCTGACCCCCCTTGTGGCAATTGACGTCAAAGTCAAAGAATTAATGAATATTGATGAGGGATCAGCTTAAGAAAGACGTTGCTTCTGCTGCTGGATGGGAACAGATTTATCCAATTTTCGCACGCTAGCATTAAGATTAGCATTCGTTATGTAAGCATTCTGTGCAATTGAAGTTCATCTTTCCTTTCTGGCTTTAGTTAGAGTTGAAGCTTCTTTTGCAAATGTCTGCGGGTGGGGCCGGTGGTGTCCTCACGGCTGACGGCTAATTACGACTTTTTCACTTGACATTAGTCCTAATCGTTGAGAGATATTTGTGGATTCTCGAAAACTTACGCTAAAAAACGTATATCATCCAAGCAGTACCATTGACTAATTATCTTGACAGTTTTTACGCTTTCTACACATCTGTTCTTTAATTTATCAGCTGGGGACCAGTTCTTTCCAGCTGATTTTTGCGCTTCTCTAGGCCTGCTTCAACCCGACTCACCTGCTTACCATTCCACTTATCTGAAGATCTTTTGCTGTTTGCTCCGTCCCTGATATCTGTCAAATTCATTTTTCTCTTATTTTTCGCTTATTCAGTTTGGCAATAGCAAATGGCTTAGCAACCCTCATAGTATGCGATGTTCATTGGTTTTCTACTTATTTTGACAAGAATCACTACTGCGTATATGAACGATATGACTATGTTGGAAACAATCACGCAGTACAAGGGTAATTCTTAATTTTCTTCAAGTTTTTCTTAAAATTGTAAAACAGCGATAAAAATGGTTGGGCAATAACTTTTTCCTCAAGAACCAAGTCACGGTAGAAATAATGGAAAGGCATCTCTGATGGTGCTAAATAATTTTGGAATTCTTATTTTTTTATACACGCAAATCAAGTAATCAATGTATTTCTACATTTTAGACGGTGCTCGATGCTACTCGTGTATGTCACGATTATATGAAGCCGTTTGGCCTTCGCTTGCACATATCTACAAGAAGCCCAAGAATTTTACAGGTACCTGGTCCCATTTTCTCTTATGTAATTTCTTCAAAAGGTCTTATACAATTACCGGTGACCGGACATTGGCACCCCATATCCGAATTTGCTTCATGCGCCTAACATCTCCTGCCATTTCCTTGTGTGAAAAAATCACTTTCGCACAAATTCCCCAACCAAACAAACTTTCAGTGAATAGTTTTTGTGATTCGAAAACTGGTAATTTTCTGGACATTTCTAGCTAGTAAATAAAGTCCACAGGGAGAGAAGAACGTCCTTCAAATAATGGGCCCCTGGTAAAGCTTAGTCAGTTCAGGTGAACTGATGCAACGCTTTGAGTTGATTTTATGGAAATATTGTGCAAACGATGAAAAACAAAGAAAAGTGCTGCGCATTGCGCGTTAATAACTTACGGGACAATAATGTGACTTAATATTGAACACCAGTGAGCGACTCTGCACAATTTTGGGGCCTATGCTGTGAAAGGATCGATGTACAGCTGATGGAAGCCATGAAAAAAATGATTTTAGTACCTTTTTTGCAGATTATGCCACATTTTTTGTGCAAGACGCTCCATCTTATCTATTTTCAAACACTTGCAATTTTTGTAGTATTTATGTTGGGCCGTCGAGATTTTATTACTTTTGTATTTCTCTTCTATTGCGAATTGCCTGGCGATGTAGCAAAAATGGTGTAACTAGGCTTTCGAAAGATAGTTGTACCGAGTGGAGCAGCACTTTTACCTACTTGACCAAGCCTCTGCACAAACAGCAAACATCCTTAAAAAAGCGCGACTCTACTAACGATCCAAATCCAGATCAGTATCTTGGTCGATAATGAACTGAGGCACCGTAGGTTTACCTTAAATCCTGCCTTAAACGACCTGAACTAAGCGAAAGTTTTACTACGGGGCTTACAAGGAAACGATACTTGGTGTCCGTGGCCTCTTGAGATGGTATATATACCATTATACTCGTCTTGGAGCGCTAATTCCGAATCCGATTTCCGTTTCTGTTAATCGTTTCTCTGAAAGAAGTTATAAAAGATTTTCGCGCCAGGAAATGCGGTCGGAATGCCATAACCGCAGCTAAGATGTGGTGTAGTGTCTAGAGCGATAGGCTCGCATGTTAATGTAAGTTTAGGTTCGAGCCTTTTTGTGTTTTTCAGTTTTGCATTGCTTGATCAAGCTTCTTCCTGAAAGTTAGACATACTCGACCGTATTTCTCTTGGGCGGTCATTGACGCGAAAATCGTTCATAACTTCTGCTAGAGAAACGATTAGCAGAAACGGAAGTCAGATTCAAAATCAGCGTTCCAAAGCGAATGTGATGGTATACATCTCATCCGAAAAGGCCACGGACACCAAGTATCGTTCCCTTGTTAGCCTCGAAACACAGCAGCTATTAGTAAAACAATTATGTTTTTCCAGTTTTAGTCATTAACAATTCAGTTTTCTTCCCAAAATACCAACTTTTCTGTAATGAAGTGTTGAAAAATAACTGATTATTCCAGATGACTGCAACGATGACAGACTTACTCAAGGAAATGTGCCGCTTGTCCACTGCGATACAATATGTGTTTCCATGTATGAAGAACCAAATATTGCAGGTTTCTTTATTTTCAATTTCGTATCGTGTTATTGCGTTTTCGCCCCAAAAGGGTATTATCTCTTCGTCAAACTTAATAAGGTTTTTCAGTATGACTTAGAAACAATTCGATAGTATTAAAATAACCTAATGTGTCATTCTTCCAGTATGTAAAGGGTAAAACTTTGCTGGCAAAAGTTATGATTTCGGTCTAAAGTTTTTGGGAAGAAATAAGAAAGGCGAGCTGAGTAGCCACCTTTCATGAGTGTTCTTCAGATTTTTGAAGCAGTTTATAAAATCGTATTGCGCTTGTTTTAGGAGTCAGAATCGGTGGGCACATTCGTGGATGTATGAAGGATGTGCTTATCAAAGGTTTTAACGAAACCATTGTGGGATGGTATCGATGGATGCAAAGGGATTCATGTAGACCATACCGGTAATAATATTTTTGTTGGCTTTATACTGCTTTCAAGATAAGAAGATTTCAGGAAAAAAGAGCTCTTCAAGCTAGGCGGCGATCAAGTTGACGAATCCACTATCGACGTATGCACTTGTTATGCAGATTACTGTAATGGAAACAATGCCACTGCAGTGTTCACTTGGTTCTCTTCAATAGTGTTACTCACCTTAACACTGCTCCTCTTTTAAATATGTCTTTTTATCAACTTTCTGATTCAATTTTTCACAGCTTATTGTGATACTGATGCTGACTCATTCCACACCATCTCCATGTCAACGTTGCAAGCTCTTACTTATTGCAAAGTAGTTTTTCTCAACCTATCTTGTAAAACATCGAATCGTGGTTCTCAATAGCAACTGCGCTTTGTTGAGATGTTGATGGTGTAGGCAAAAAAAAATAGCAGGGAACAGCCGCTCTTTCTTTTTGTGTGACTGTTTCCGGTCAGCCTTTTTCTTTGATTTCAAGTATACGGGTAATAGTTGTTTCCTCAAAATGTAAAGATTTGCAAATTTTCTAGGCAATCTAATCATATGGTGCTCAATACATTTGCATAAAGATTTGCGTTTGTTGTAAATTTCAAAATCTCCAGACCTTTCTCAATATCATAAAATAAAAAATGCTTCAGTTGAAAGTGCCTGAGACATACACTGAACGTTAGATCTCACTATCCATGTAAAATTGGGAGTAGACGAAAATGATGCTGCTTATGGGCGCTTTGAAGCAAAAAAAATTTTTGGAACGCAATGTGCTACGAGAATAGATGATCAATTTGGCAAGCGTAATCGCATCTACAAGAGTCTATGATCCTCTGCCTGTCCTGTCTGTGGAAGAGATTTGATTAGTTGCTGAGTTTGACGTGAATATTTCATTCTGAATCATGTAAGTGAAAAACGACAACCTTTCTATAAAGAAAACGGTGATTGATCATCTCGTTTTGAAAGAGCTCGAGCACTGTCTCAGTTGCAAAGAGAAATGTTGAACTTTTTAGATGAACATATTTAGTTTGCCCAAACAGAGGAGAGCGACGTCAGTTTGCAAAAAGGGATGTACCCTCCAGACGCAATTTTTGTGGAATCGGTTACAAGATGAAGTGTTACTTCGCATACAGCATATTTTGGAAGTGCAAAACCACTTGCCGACAAAAGACCAACATTAGTAACGGGACTCGACTAATTGACTCTTGTATTTCCTCCGCTACAGCAATTCGGCTCATTTATGTTGTGGAACCAACCAGGATGCGTCCGTTTATTGAAACAACTACAAGCGAGATTCAATCGCTGAGCAGCCAGTTCAGAAATTGATGAAAGCTTTACACACAAATCATGCCAATCGCATTCTTCCACAGCAATGGGTTCTTGAAGGTACCTGCCGCCGCGATACAGAAGGGTATTTTTGGTCAAGGTACTGAACGGTTGTGCTTCAAAGCTGCTAAAGTCAACAGCGAAAAATATTAGGTCGTTCCAAAAGTTCTTTCCGTTTTTTCAACCTATCATAAAAACACGTGAAATGAAGTTGGAGAAACGCTTCAAATGCTATCCGATGCATTTTTTCTTCCTCTTTTCAACAGTCATATTCCTGTGTCGCTTGCTCTTGTAGTCAGTGAGATAATGGCCGAAATTTCGAACCCATGGTTTTTATCATGTCCAACTTTGGCAATTTTTCACACTTTTCTTTTCTGACTTTTGGAGAAGCTTCAATAGCATTCGGATAGAGTAAACAAAGTGCAATTTAATGGAATTTTTTGGAGTCTATTGCTAACCCCAAAATTTTTTTTAGAATTATTTTTCTGATGCTATCAAATTCCACTTTTGGTGATGCCAAGAACCATAGAACATAAAACGACGCACAACTAAGGTGTCATTCGATGCAGCTTCTCCTCCTCTTTCTATTGAGTATTTTTGTAGAGGTTTTTGGCAATAAAATCTCCATAACTCTTGATTTGGAACCCGCCTGAGGGTGTGCACGTAAAATGCGAAATCTTATATTACAAAGCGGTAAACACTCAGTTACTTTGTAAAAATAGTGGACAATCATAAACGACTTTTGTTAGTGTCAAAATCCGAAGATTTGCTAATGTTCGGAGCGTTTGTGTGTTTTGTGACTGCGAAAAAGTGAAGACTTCTGGAAAAGGTGTCTCAAAAAATACTGAGAAGCTAGTTGAAAATGCCAAAAAATTCGATTAAATTGCACTTTGTTTACTCTATCCGAATGCTATTGAAGCTTCTCCAAAAGTCAGAAAAGAAAATTGTGAAAAATTGCCAAAGTTGGACATGGTAAAAACCATGGGTTTGAAATTTCGGCCATTATCTCACTGACCACAAGAGCAAGCGACACGGAAATATGATTGTTGAAAAGAGGAAGAAAAAATGCATCGGATAGCACTTGAAGCGTTACTCTACCCTCATTCCACGTGTTTTTATGATAGGTTGAAAAAACGGAAAGAACTTTCGGAACGACCTAATATTAAAGAAGGTTCCATCATATTCTTAGATTGCTGGCACAGCCACAATACAGAAGGCCTCAAAGAAGCACGGTTCGAACATCTTAGGGCCACAGTTACAACTTCGTCGTTCCGGACACAGGAGTTCGTTCACACACGATACAGCGTTTGTGTGGAGGGCACGGCGAAACATTGGCACCGCTTTACTTAATGCTATCAACTAGATTCTATTCTGGCCAAATTCGCTGGCGAGAAGTATTTTTTGAAGTCGAAAATATATTCAAATCACTACTAAACAACTAAGTATTCTGGAAATTGTTTTGGATGAACATTGTCATAAATATAATTTGAAAAGCTTTTGCGTCATCTCGAATATTCTCGTTCATCATCAGAAATGATCCGGAAACTCAATTGTATTTTCTTCGGACGACCGCGACAGGTGGACAGCCTTCTTAGTTCTATAAAAGAACTTTAAGAGTTCGCATAATGGAAAAGCACCCAGAGAACTACTTGTTCTTTTACCATATTGGGAATTTCATTAAAAAGAAAACTATGGAATTGGTAGCCAGCCGAAATCTCGTTTGCTCCATTTTCGCTTTCAGTGGTTGTGCTTCTAAGAACACTTACTCAAACTTACTTGCTTAGATACTTAGATGGCCCGTCTTCACGTGGCGTGCGGGCCCCAGCACAAAAGTTGTCATTTGTCCCTGTCCCTCGCTTCAGACATCCACGATCTTCTTGGTTGCCTTCGGTGGCTGCGTCCACGAGTTCCAGTTGGTGATCATCGTATCCAGCTAATTTCTCAGCTGGCCCCTCCGTTCCACGAAGACGTCTGGCCATCTCGTTGGTGGTCTTCCTCGAGGACGTTTGGCTCCGCGAGGAATCCACTCAGATGTTCGTAGTGTCCATCTGTCGTCTGTTCTTCTCATGATGTGACCGGCCCATCGGTGTTTCGCTTTCGCAACGTATTCCGCTGGGTCACGAAGACGGGACATTCTTCTCATATCCGTACTGCGATGTCCGACTAAATGTTGTTTGTGTCGGGTTATCTTCAGAAGACTACGCTCCAGCGCTCTGTGGGTGGTCCACAAGGCTTTCGACGTGGCTATTGTGTCAGCCCAAGTCTCAGCTGCGTAACAGAGCGCCAGGAGAACGGTTGAGTCGAACATGTGGGCACGAAGCTCCGGGTCCGTCAATTAGTTGGTGGCTTCCTTCAAAGGCCCGAAGGCGGCCCAGGCTGCTCTTCTTCACCTGTTAAGTTCTTCCCTCAAGTCGTTCTCAATGTTATCGAACGTCCCAGACACACGTAAGAAGACGTCTCCATAATAGAGGTGCCTTCCAGCTCCATTTCTGCATCTTCGCAAAGGGCGTTCTTCATGAACTGAGTCTTCTTCCGATTTATTCGCAATCGATCTTCTTCCCTACTTCGTTTAGTTCCTTCAGCATCGTCCCTGCTTTGGTGATACCGCTCGAGAAAAGAACGATGTCGTCCGCAAAACGAAGATTGGACAGGAATCTCCCATCAACTCGTATGCCTCTTTCGTCCCAGTCCAGTGACTTCATCACCCACTGCAAGGCCGCGGTGAACAGCTTTGGCGAAATAGTATCACCTTGTCGAACCCTCTTCGCGATTGGAATGGTCAGGGAGCGATGGGATAGCTGCATCGTTGTTGTACAGTCCCTGTAGCAGTTGGCTAGTGTCCTCACGTAGGCTGGGTCCACTCCTTGATCGACTAGCGCAGACAGAATGGCGTGGTTTCGACGCTGTCAAATGCTTTTTCGACAACGGTTAGGACGAGAGGCAGTCGGTACTCCCGGCAGACTTTTATGACTCTCGAAACCGTCTGGATGTGGTCCATGCAGCTGAATCCCTTGCGGGATCCAGCTTGTTCTTGGGGTTGGGCTTCATCCAGTGTCCTAGATATGCGAGCGAGGATAATCTTCGTGAAAAGTTTGTAGAACACACTCAGCAGGCATATTGGACGGTAGTTTCGAAGATCCTCCCGTGCGCCCTTCTTGAAGAGAAGGACAGTTCTTGACTTTCTCCACTGGTCGAGAATCTTCTCCTTCTGAAGATAAGACGTCAAATGCGACGCAAGAACCTCGTGTAGACGATGTTCTCCGGCTCGCAGAAGTTCGACGGAAAGATGATCTGGTCCTGGAGCCGTGGACGTCTTTAGTGTCTGTATCGCGATACGCACTTCAGCAGGCAAAATCCTTGGTGGTACTTCTCCAGTGGGAACAACGGGCATCTGCACGGGTATTGATGAGCGGAAGAGGTTGGTGTAAAAGTTCTTCGCGATAGATTCCATCTTGTATCGGGAAGAAGTCGGAGTCCCGTCTTCGTTCGATAGTGCAGCGGTACCTTGAGACTTCGTCTTCCTTCGGCTGCTTCCAGTATCTTGGCTTGCCTGTACTTCCTGAGATTCTCCTATCCTCGCAAAGCTGTTCTGCAACTGACATTGGCTGTCGCTCGAGATGGGTTGCCTTCGGATCCTGCCTCAAAAATCTTCTTCTTTCAAGCAATTCCTTGGTGGTCTTCGAAATACGTTCCAAGTTCTTCTCAAAAGTCACTGAGGCGCACTCTCCGCAGGCTCGCAATCCTTTCAGAAATCGGTCGTAGTCGTACGTCCTCCTCGATGGGTCAGTCACAACTTGAGATGAGCTCTTCCAGCCTTTATCGTCATAAACGACATTCTTCCTTCCTGCGGTACTGTGACAGACTTTCTTTTCCAGCCTGCAACTGAATCGTATCTTCTCTCGAAGGAGGCGGTGATCGGAGCCACTGCAGAAGGATGGAACTACTGAGACATCAAGCAAGCTCCACCTTCGGTTGGTGAGAATGTGGTCGATCTCCGCGTGAGTCGTTCCGTTGGACGTTTTTCAAGTCCACCGGCGATGTTCCTTCTTCATAAAGATGGAATTTCTATGGAAAAATCGTGCGGCGGAGAGAAGCCCAACGAGACGGTTGCCGTTTTCGTTTCGAAGCCCATATCCAAACTTCCCGATCCTATATTCCTCTTCTAGGTGGCACCCGGATGCGTTGAAGTCGCCCACAACGAAATTGTAGAAGGATTCGTTGCGGACGACGTGCTCCTCGTCTTTGTAGAAAGCATCTAGTTCTGATTCGTCAGCTGCTGATGTTGGTGAGTAGAGTTGATGATGCTGATGGTCTTTTGACGTGGAGGCCGTAGTCGTAGGTTGGCTAGTCGAGGTGACAGGATCTCATGCAAATTGACAAGATGGACGATAGATGGGTGGCGACAAAGCCAACGCCTCCCACGTTTCCTGATGGAACCTTCTCAACATGGATGATGAGGGTCCCATCACTCATCTGTCGCACTTCCTCCTTCCTGGACTTCGTTTCCTGCAGAGCGATGATGTGGTACTTGATGTGCTCTGCAGCGTCGAGAAGAGCGTGGAGGTCGGCGTTTGTGGAGACTGTCCTGGCGTTGTAGGTGTAGAGCATGAGGCACTCTCCATGGCGTGTCGTCCGGGCAGACGTGTCGTTTTTGTCCAATCCGAAAGGCGCCCTGAGTACCCTGACATCGTTCTTGCTACCACCCGGCACCGTAGGCGGGATCCGATGTGCAGGGTTTATATCTCTTCTTTTTGCTGAACGAGCAATAAAAATGTTTTCCCTACAAGAGCAGACTTACTAGGCCAACTCTTGATTTCCACGAGGCGATCGCTGACCCCGGGCTTGGAGCGGGGAGAACCGCCCAGAGACCGAAAAAAGTCAGACGGCGGGAGATCTAGCCTGGTCGGCTCTTAGCTAGGCGTCCCGCCGAAGCGGAAACATCTAACTCCTTCACAGCTTGGGAGGCCCTACCAGAGTATACACTCGGCTGTGCATCGCAGTTCGACACCCAGTGTCACCCACGCCACGATGAGGCGACCGACCATTGTGGGGGCTTACTCAGACTGAAAAAGACAAATTAGGATCTAATCCCTCCTTTGAAACTCCTATGAAAACTACGAGATTTTTTCGGCTATTTGTTATATCTACACTTTTACTGCCTTTAGCTCGCAGTGTACACACTAGCGCAGACTTAGCATGCTAAATAATCAATATTTTTCATAAAAAAGAAAATAAAAAACGGATATTTCTTTATCTGGGACAGACGATTGGATGAAATGTTAATGTGAAAAGATGAAAGTTTAGCGGTTTCAACCGCATGGAAACCTAGATGCTCAAATGGTTGAAGGCAAATTAATGGAATGTCGCACAACTCCAAAAAAGGTGTAGCAGTTGAATTTTTTTGGGATTGCGCCGCACCTAATATTTTTCTCGTAGAAATAGACAAATGATTTTTATATGGCTTACAAACTTGAAGCTCGTAGTTTTCACGAAAGATTTGAGCTTGATCCTTTTTCTGAGTGATAGTTGTTGAAAACACAAACATTAAAAGCGGCTATAGGCCTCAGGCAGAGTTCACGCGATTTCATCGCCGCGGTTCTTCTAACAAGACAAATAGTTACGAGTCCATTGCATTCCTATCATCTTGCTCGGTTGTGATAGTTAGTCACGATTGGTCTGTTGGATATCACAACCGAAATGCAAGACGATCGGATTGCGATGGTCTCGTAATTTTTGTTTTATGTTAGAATCGCATCGATGAAATCATGTGAACACTGTCCGAGGCCATATGCATGATCTTGACTCTAATGCGTATAATTTCACCGTTTGGGATTGTTCGAAGTACTTTAAGAGATGACTAATTCATCTATAAGCTAAAGTTAACTGTTAAAAAAATGGCAATTCTTATGAGGTGGTGTAATATAGTGTAATATTGAAAACTTCAAAAACTGCTCAATCTCGGTCTCGAGGAGTTATTTGATATGCTAATCAAGAAAATGTTACTCACAATGCTTGGCAGTGCTTCTTTGATATGCTTATTATGCGGCTTTCATGTATCACATCTTTTGTCCGACTATGCCTCTAAGTTTCTACTGCTTAGAGCCAATGTTTACGAACGTGGCATGATGATCCCGCTGCGGATGTGCAGATTAAACTGAAAAGCTGCAAATAAGACAAGCACTAATCGAACACTTGCATCCTGTATGATTGTAAACTGTATTGATTATCACAGCATGTGCAGAAATGACAATCAATGCTAAAAGTGTTGCTTTGATTTAAATTGAAATGGAGAGCATGCACATGGATGAGCTCCGTGCGCCCATTCTCGAAGTGCAATTTGACGCTAGCCCACTATAAACGATACGAGCTAGTCTATTACTATTTAATGCGTCAACCAACGCACTATGAGTTCACGAACTTCATCTTAATGAAATAAAGAATAACTACGAAGAAGGACTACTACTGCAGCTACTGCTACCAATTGGAACCAACTAAACAAGAGGTAAGTGTGCTCGTCCATGCTAAAGATGGTGACTCAGGTAACTATAGCGAGCACCCGCTGCGTTTTGGCAGTGCGCTGACCTTAAATTTTTGGATTGACCCTCAGCGGCCCTAGATTTATTCTCTTGGCAACCCGCGGCTCAGTGTCATCGCGCGACAAAGGCCGCGGCTTCAACTGTTTCATTGGACACAAGCGGCCCAAGAAAAAAAAACAGCCAGGCGAGCTCCGGGCCTTATAAAACGTTCGGCATATTTAATTTTTGGGCAAGCCCAGGCTATTTAGGCCACGGCCCGACAGAATCATTCTGGTGAGTCGCGGGCCTTGTTGGAAGGAAAACATTACTTTCGTGAGATACGCCGCGATGATAGGGCTACCCTCAAAGTGCCGTTTAAGTTACAAGTCAAATAAAGTCAGGCTCTCCGAAGTGTCTCGGATGACCACCACCGATGTTCCCCCTGGGACCAAGGGGTGACTGGAACTAGAACGTTCACAATGTATTTCTGTGTAGATTGTGGCCCCTGTGCCAGGATGGAAATGGAGGCAGGTGGTGAAAATCCAAATTTAGATACCGGGTACGAATCGAGCGGCCACTCGCGGGTGCAAACCACGCATTTATAAGGCGATCGCCAGGTCACCCGATTTTGATTTAGGCGCTTATCGGTCATCGGAATTGAAGGCAATTGTTAAAGGCAGCGTCCGGGCGAAATTTCCAACAAAATTGCTTTGACTTACCTTGGCTTACTTCTCGCTGATTGAAATACAGCTTGCAAAGTACGAAAGAACGGGCTATTTTAGAAGTTGTTGATTTTAAGTATGGACCCTTGCCGCCGAAGTTAGGATGCAGAGCCTGGCGGACCCTACGTCTTCACTGTATGCGACATGCGTACTTTGGCTATCGATTGAAGGCGCGAACAGGTCGCTGAGGCGTTCCGATCGCCACTTCTGAGCGGTTTTCGCGCCTCGGAAGCGAAGTTGTCAATATCACTTGGGCAAGAGGTTTATCAGGGCAGAAGCCATGCATGCTACAATTGCATATCTGCCCAGACGCTGCCTATAGATGCCAATCCCCTTTCCAGAAGTTGAGACGAAGTAATGTTTGGCGAGCTAAATACACAAAGAAAAGGTTTTTTTTGCAAGTATACCGGCAAAAGGACCCGTTGCGAAACAGGCGATGGCCGCTCTGAGAATTTATCGGAATTTTATCTGTTGGCACCAATCCAGTTAACAAGACCAAGAAAGCAAAGGAGCTATGCAGAATGGGATAAGGAGCAATTTCGAATCATAAAACTTTGCGAATGTTTATAGAGTTTCTTCAACATGCTGATTACGATCATCTAATTCCACAGGGGACGCCTTGATATCTTGTTTTGAATTGTACCATACATGTCGGCAACAAAGGACCTCAAAATGCGGAGCCAGTATATATCCATGTTAAGGCGACACAAAGTTGCAGGCAAATTCAACCTTCGAAATAAAAAAGAAACCTGTGGTTGTTAGTGAATTTAGGTAAGTACACCACACAATTTCATCCTTGTGCGAAATCCGGTTTTTGAGGGAGGGCCCTCACCATCGAGTTGTCAGGATGTTGGATTTCAGGTGTTGCGTAAATGACAAATTCAAACTTGCGCTCTCCAGTAGTGGGTCCTAACACGTTATAGAAAGCGGCGCAAATTAGCTTAGTTTAATCAAATACAATTTTACTTAGACGTCTCACTTTCATCTCTGTCTGAACTTTCTAGCACTTGGACGCCTTTATCATAATTAGTCTCAAGCATGTTTTCAAACATGTTTGATATCAGCCTTCAAAAAGATGATGACATAGTGGGTTTCAAATACGCTAAGCTCCCATCTGTTTACCGCTAATAATAGCCTTCTCAATAACCTGAAGAGTCCTTTTACAATCATTTGTGCCTTTCTCTCAAATCTCTTAGCAGATTCTCGACATGGCTTTCCGCCAAAGTTTCAGGAGCCGAAAAAAAGCAAACATCCATGAGATGTGAAAACCGTTGCTATGCATGTGCCTACCGGTGATAGCGTCAACTGTGAGAAAGCTTAAACCAATTGCACACATCCCTCACCGGATTGTCGGGCTTACTCGGCTTGCTCTAAGGAAAAATTTGGTCCCTTTAAGTTTTGCCAAAAAACTCAGCGAGCTTTCTTATCAAGCACTTCTTATAGGAGGATGAAACATAAAATAAGGCGACCGATCGACTGGAGTGCTAAAGGTCTCGCAGTAATGTAACTCGCTCAACTTTGTCACAATGTCATCTACGGCTCACTCATAACCTGAAAATGGCACAAGAAAACATACATTTCCAATCAAAGAACTACACTAGTCTGCAACCATTGGGATAAGAACTCTATTACCAAACTATGGGAATTAATTCACTGGAATATCTTCACTTGTAAAAATAAGCATCGCGCTTGAAAGGAAAACTGAGTTCTTTACTTTACTTTGATAACTATCAATTTTTAACCAAATCTTCGCCTAGACATTGATGATATAGAAGTTGCGAATCTGGAATATTAGACAATACAAAAAGCTCCAAACAAGAGGAAGTGAATCACAACGAAACACCATGCATTTTTCACATCTCGCTCGACAAGCAATGTTGCGATGGCTGATTTTTTGCACTCCTTCGTGCCTCATTCGCAAATAATATGCTGTTCAGAGAATTTGTGCACCGTTCAGGTACGACTTAACGTGGGAGTTCACCATAACAGCCGAAATGATCTTGCAAACTTGCAAAGATGTCCAAGCACACGAAGTCAATCTTCCAGAAGAGATTGTAGCTTCCTACGACATGAAATGTTTACTTGTATGTGGACAAAATGACTCCGCAATTGCCGCTTGCAAACTTTCATTATTGAGAAGACAAATTTGATAGGTGCAAGCTGGCGCAAGCAAGATTTGTAATCGAGTAATAATATAGAATAATCATAATAATAATATAGAATAATCATGCTCGATTACACCCCCCTGCCAAATTCCAGCCCCCTAGCTCAAATTTTGCAAAAAATCGATAAAATCGACATCGATCGATAACGAAAAGTGGACTGTGACACCCGCCGGGGCCCGAAGTGTATGTGTGCCAAGTTTGGTTCGGATCGGTTAAGAAATGGAATTTTCTATTCGGAACATACGGCGGAGCCGGGTATGCCAGCTAGTAGGGATATAAAATTTGGTGTACATATTATTCAAAAAGTAGCAAATACATCACAGCATTTAAATTTTGTGGTAGCATCTTTCCTTGTTAACGGAAGCCTTCAAACTGTTGGCGATTGCGACTGCTGAGGCACGCAGGCAGTCATCATCAATTTTGTCCCAATTTTTCATGAAAATAAATCCTATCGCTTAGAAAATGTGCTGTATGATGGAGCAAGCTTTCAGCTACATCACACCATGACTAGAAAAATTTGTGACTTTTATGGTTAAAATTAAGGAAATTTGAATGCAGGCACGTGTAAATCTCATGGTGGAGTTTTGGACATATTTGCGGAAAATGAAAACAGAAAATCGGCTACAAGGTGTTTCAAAACCAAGTTCGTCATCCACGTTGCATTAGATTCCCATCTAGAAAACATGCGAAGAAGATATTACTCCAAATTTAGTAACTGCTGCAATTCTACAGATTTGAAACTAATTTCAAAGACATAGTTGCAGTGGCACGCATTAAAAATTTCCAGGTATCTTCTCACCTCTCTTGACGAAAAAGATTTTTGAATGCAGCCATTATAGTGATAGTAGTGCAAAGTCTTTTCTATATTGTGGATATAAATTTGCACCGCGGTGTGCCAAATTTTTGCAGTAGCGGAATAAATTTCAAACTAGGAATACCTTTTTGCTTTTTGAGGTAGAAATGGTTTGATAATTTTATTCTTTTCAGTCAAACATGAAGATCATTTTTTACCCCCAAGGATATAGTTTACGAAGAATGATTGGAGGATTCTTTGGTATAAATTTGAGATCAAATTCACCAGTGATTGTTGAGTTAAAGCAGTGCAAAATTAGGCTACAAGACTTTTGGGACACCCTGTATTTTCTTTCAGAAAGACTTTTTGGCGCTAACTTTTTATGATAAATGAACAAAACACAATAACCCACATAATTTATAAAAACTGCCCGAAATGTCCACTTTTGGCTCTTATGCATGCCTCCATTCTGGGTATCACTGAAGTGACGGCGCGCCGCAAGTACTCGTGATACCCTCACAGGGACTCAAATCATTCTATGCTTTTGTGAGTTCTCTGCAAAGGCCATTCACAGTGTCGACCTTCTTGCTTCTCAACCTCTCCTCTAAGTAACCCCAAACAGCAAAGTCAGGATTGAGATCGGGACTGTTGGGGGGGGGGGGGGCATTCTTTCGTCAGATATCCTGGCACATTAGCATCTAGGAAGGCGATAGTGCTCTTTGCTGCGTGCGCAGGTGCCCAGTCCTGCTGGTACATCCCTTTTCCGTTTTTTCGCCTCCATGGGACCACAGCTTTTATGAGCACTTCTTCCTGATAGGTCTTTGCATTTATCTTCACATTCCGGTTGATAAAATTGAAGGCGTCTTTACAGTGGCGCTTACCCCTGCCCAAACCATCACTCCCTTTGGAAAACGTTCGTGTAACAATTTTCCGTTTTCTGGTGTTCTTCAGACTTGGGCTGAGTAGTTGCCGTGCATTTTGACTGTTTTTGGCTGTTTCGATAGTGAAAATTTTTTCATCCGAAAACATCAAGTCTTCTACGCGGCACGCCTCAAAGGTGTGCAGCATTTCTTTGCAAATTCTTAGCCTCTTCAGCTTGGCGTCATCTAATAAATATCGCCCTTGGAATAAACGATTACTGCGAGGGCCCAAAGAATTTCTGACAATACTTCGAACTGTTGACGAGAGATAGACAAGCTCTTGCAATGAATTCATACTAACTCCGTCGTTTCGGGCAATTCGATTCTTGATGATGGCTCGTCTACGAGTGTTGACAGAGCGGGGACGGTCCGTTGGTTTCTTCACATTGACATGTCTCACTGACTTCCACTGCTTGATGATCCTCTGCACCGTTCGGAGTGAGACTTTTAGCGGAATGAGATCACCGAAGCACTCTGTCCGTCGGCTGCTAGGCGAGCGATTGATGCACGGTGATCACAGGGCCTCATGAGTACACCAAAGCAAATCAATTTTGCATCAAAAGAGAGCTGAGAGATGCCACTACTTCGATCACGTTAAGACAGGCAAAATTAACTTCATTTAACAGTGGAAAATTAACGGCACAAAACGCGCCAATACTTTTCAGCCACCCTGTATATTTGTTGCGAAGTAAATCATTGCTGTTACGATCCTTTTCAAAACTATATTTCGTTTGAATCGACGTCTCAGTGTCTCAAATGGCAGCAATTGCGCGGACACTAAGCGCTATAAAAGCCCCTCCCCTGATTTCTTTTGTCTGAACTGCAATTTAAGCGGCAGAGTCTGGAAGATCCTGGTTAAAATACTCAAATATGCCGCTTCAATCCCTAATAGTTTCACGGTTGATATTGTTTAGATTCAAAAAATGACCTAGAAAACCACGCTCGCGTTTTCACCTTTCTTTGATTTTATTAAGTGTAACATCTCATTAGATCATGACTGCGGTTCAAATACCCAAATTCGTATTTTCAATGAACGATTGCTTCTCGCTGAGTGAAGTTCGCATATGTGTTGTCTGGCTAGGGCCCTAGCTATGGCGGGTGCATCAACCAGTTTACTTGTCTTCCCCTCATGTAAATAACTAAATCGAAATCTAGTGGACAGTGTATCGAGGAATTCTAAGTGTGCCCTAGTATATTTTGCCATTTAGAGGGAGCAGCATCATCCCTCGCTTCGTCGACACCAAATGACTAGGAGCCTGGCTCTTTCCTCTGCTTCCACAGTGGTTGGGTCCGTACTGAGAAATTTCAAAAGTTTCTCAAACAGGGGCAGAGCGTCAGGTAGCTACACACGTTATCGAATGCAGCTGGACAATCACCTGATCCCTTTCAAAGTCATTCGAGTTTGTAGCTGCCACATCATGGATAGCAGTTCTGATCTTGCTCCGTAGTTGTAGAGGCTGACCTACAACGGATACAACGGTGTCTGAAGTCGATGCAGAGATTGATGCACTCTTAGCGGCTTTAGTGTCTTTAGCCTTAGCCGGCACTGGACAAAAAATAGCTCTAACCACTCGGTGTGAGAGTAGAATAAAGAATGATATGGTTCCATAATGATAGTTGAATATCTTATAATGACTTATAATAACGGGCTAAGGATGTTTACGTGTTTTTGTGTGTGTAGGTCTGTTTGTTTGTCACGAAATTCCTAGAACGTGTTCCAGCCAACCTCCTACCCAAATTTTCCACAGCGCATGCTAGCAACATGAGAGTCCACTATACAAATGTATGAGCGGATCTTTTGAGTGAATCCCTCAAAAAATGCGTGCCAATCGGATCCACTTGGCTTTTGGCCAGTGAAATTGAGCCTATAGCACAATTTTTGCAAAGTCGCGGAAATGTACAAATCAAAGTGCAAGTCATGGACTTTAGCTCAAAAAGGTGAACTCAAGTTTATTACTTCGCGAAAACGGAGTCAAAAAGGATTGGTTGCGTAAACATTCAACTTGCCAAGACTTCAATCGATCATTTGAGAAGATTTTTGCACAGAGATGTAGTCCACGGTGATTATTGTAGATTTACGCGAAATTACTGATCTCATATGGAAAAACTTTTAGAAGAAATAGTTGTTCACATATCATTCGTGATAGTCCGCATAACGCAGTGAGTTTTAATGTCATTATTGTGCGGAAATGAGTAAGGCGTACAGATAGTAGGACCAGCCTCTGCGAACCAGAGGTGACGTACTGGTGATAAATAAACAAGTAGTTCAAAAGCTAAAATTCTTAGGTTGGTACATCTCATTCTTACAAAGGGTTTCCCGCAATCATTTAGCCAAGAGATAACGGTACACTATATTTTCTTATCATCAAATTCATCATCGTCGCGAGGATCCATTACTCTTAGGTCCGGTCGCGCGCATAACCAGTGTGTTGTCATAGTTCCTTTACCCTATAAACAGCAGAGTTGGATGTAAACTTAGGTGCATGCTGCAGCAATACCTTTATCATAATCTCTCCCCGACATGTGGTCTCATAGCCAGGAAACGTTTTCATCAGGAATTTTTCGGCTTCATCAGACATGTGAACACGTCCAGCTGGAATTTGCGATGTTACCGTTTTGTTTCAAGAAACTGAGCTGATCGTTAAAGTAGTTATGAACTACAGACGTTTTCCGTTGCTCTCCATTCGACTGGCGGTGTTTACAGTATCCCCGAAAAGACAATATCTTGGCATTGTTAGACCGACCACACCAGCTACCACCGGACCTGCATTACATTTTCAAAAATTGTCATTGGTCATATGTCTTACCAGTGTTTATTCCAACGCGTATGTTGAGGGATTCACGCGGCAAGTGTGGTATACGAAAGTTCTTCAGTCCACTAATTAGCTCTAAAGAAAGATCACAGATGGCCTTTATATGCTCGACGCCGTTCCTGTTCGGAAGGCCTGAGGAGCAAAGGTAAGCATCTCCAATAGTTTCAACCTGAAAACAGATATGCTCTTTCGAAATTTCGCAAGACGTTTATGACTCTCACCTTATAAACGTCATGACGATTGATGACTTCATCGAAGAATGTGTAAAGCCCATTCAGAAGAGCAACAACCTAAAGATTACGGTAAGTTATGGACATTTATGGGGTGTTTACCTGCATAGGAGTTCCTTTGCCTGCTATGGTAGTAAATCCTACGACATCAGAAAAGAATATCGATACTTTATCATAGCTTTCAGGATCTATGGGCACTCCAGATTTTAGCTTTTCTGCTACTTGTCTGAGAATTGAATACTGTACGAATTATTATCAACGTAGATAAAAATGTCAAGCACTTAAAGGCAGCATAGGTAAGCCTAGTGTTTGAATTCCTTATGTAACTGACTGAGACGTCCTAGCAACTACGGCTTATACAATTTCTTCTTGCCGGAAAACTCGACTCTAAACCTGTCGTTTAGATCACTTCCGCTTAACCGAAGGACGCTAATTGGTCCGCTTGGGAGCACGATCTGGGCGAGAATCACGTTGATTGTTCAGTCAAGTATTTTAAGAGGTTCAAATGTGCCTGGACACTTTTCTAAGGCACCCGCCATACTTACCCCTCTTGATCCGCTTGATCCGCTTGATCCGCTTGCTCCGCTTCTTGCAAGACGCGTGCAAAACGCGCACACACAGCAGTCTGTCATTTGGCGTCACGTACAGCGAATTTGCCTAACCACCGAGATTGCTTTTTTACCTACGCGGCGCCAGATGACAGACTGCTGAGTGCGCGCGTTTTACACGCGTCTTGCAAGAAGCGGAGCAAGCGGATCAAGCGGATCAAGCGGATTAAGCGGATCAAGCGGATCAAGAGGGGTAAGTATGACGGGTGCCTAAGTAAAAGAAAATATAAATTTGAGCACCTTGGTAACATCCTATAGAGCAGAACATCACTCTTCTTCTTCTCTTCCACAAGCTCCTTCATTCTTTCTTCAACCTCTGCTTCCAGTGAACTAGCATAATTTTCCAAAGTATTCATTACGTGGTCCATTAGATTCAACTTCCTGTAGTGATTATGTATCGAAGATTTTTCAGATCTTTGCTTCTTTTTCCAAAATACGTACTTTCCTGTTTGCATCGATGAAAGTAAAGATTTCACTTTTTTCATCTCAGGACGATGCCGTGGCCATTCCGACCAACATTCGCGAATCAAATTAATCTACAATTTACTGTTTACCCAAGAAAGAAGCAGTATGTGCACTGACCAGCGATGGTATAATTTCAATACTCTCATGTATCTCCAGTGCTGGTCTAAATGGGTCCATAGATGGTTTTGTGACTTTGCGGATGATATCTGTAAAGTCATGGAATTTACGCACCTTCAATTGGTATTTTTTGTTCACCTTCGGCATTCTCTTTTCTGTTGTCAAGATCCCAAGCGGTTTTCTTGGTCACCAATTCACTGGCAATTATAGCAAAACTGGAAAGATGTTAGTTCAGGGACAGAATAACCGAGGAGAAAGATGGTAAAACACCTGTATACGTCTCCGGGTTGGGTACCGATATCCTCGACCTCTCCGCGCAGAATTTCTGGAGCTGTCCATAACTGTTCTCAATAAGGCTGTCATTTATAAAATCCTCAGTACCACTTCTTCACAATAAATTTTTCCATGCACTGGCAATCAAAATCATCTCACCTTCTTCTGTTCTCCTCTCGTATTCTTTTATGCACGACATTCCATAATAAGAGATCTTCACTTGCCATCTGTCATCCACCATGCAACTCTAAATAGCATTTTTTTCCACTCTTGTTGATTTTAGCAGTATTTTAGCTGTAAAATCAAAAAACCTGAGAGGTAAGACGCCCATGTACACCCATAGACGATTCGTGAATGAAGTGAAGGCCCTGAATTTTATACTTTAAATAGAAGCGAAATAAATTGCACACTAACCGATGCTATATCCATCATCATCGAACGAATGAATACTGTATCCATAGGTAGTGATCCTTTTGTTATTACTTCCTGAATATGAATTTTTACCCATTTTTGGATTCATTTTCCAGTAGAAAGCATCTTTCTAAGAACAGTGTTCCGCGCTCGTTCACAATTTGAAATTCTCTACCTGCAGAGTTCCTCGAGAACAAAATTTCCATAGGGAGTAAATTAGCCCAGTGTCTACAGCCACACCAACAAACCGATTCAGATTGTCATAGTCGATCTGGCGCATCTGCAAACAGTTAGCCATAAGTAAGCGTTCTGATTTCTCGTGTGATATTGCATATTTTATTCTCATTGATAAATGCATGAGATCAATTTTCAAATCCTCGCAAAGTAGCCTTACAAAAAAATATTTTTGAAATGGCCAAAACGTAAGTTTTTTCTCATAGAGGGTAATTGATGCTGGCTTTTTATACGGAGAGACCATTGTAGCTTCATCCTCTTCTCCTTCTCATGAAAGGAATACTTCTAGGTCATTGTACATTCCACACTTGTATACTTTCTTCAGTTTTTTCCTCTTCTATTCTATACATGAAAAAAAATTTAGATATCTGAAAAAGGACCTTTCTGAACTCAGCATTTGTCACTTCATCGAATCTCAATACGATAGTATGCTTGAAAGCGGTCAGTGGTTCAGTTCCATGGTAGAAATAGCACATTTTATCAGTTTCGGTTCGCCAATCAAGAATCTCTGATTGGTCACCGGATCTTCCCGATAATCCCGAGACTGCTGATGTAAATGACTGCGATCTACTCTGAAAATAACAAGCACTCTTTTGCAAGGTAGTCTTACTTCTGCTGGTTAAACTCACTTTGTGCACAGGTTTTCTGAGTTTATGAAAATGTATTTTCCAAAGGGCATCTTGCCGTTTCTTCTCGTTTTCTCGTTCTCTGTAAAAGTGCCCGATTGAGGATTCTGAAGCTTCCAGAACATTTTTGAAAAATGTGGAGCTTACCTCAAAGCGATGAGAATCACAACAACAATCGCAATTATGAGCAACGCTGCTATGCATGCGGCTATTATCACATATATTCGATATGCGTCGAAGAATGATATCGGACATTCTGATCCTGCAATAAAAGTTTTTGGCAATAGCGTGCGTTCGTTAGACTGCGTCTGTAGTTGTCCATGCCAGCGCCTTCCATAGTCGTGCTAGCGCCGTGCTATCTCGGTGCCAAATGTTGATCAATCAAGGCAGGGCGCTTCCACTTGTCTGGCACGGCACTGGCACAGCGCTGGCACGGCGATGGAACGTTGCTAGCACAGCGTTGGAACGGCGCTGGCACAGCCTCGGCACGCGGACAACTCTGAACGCTGCCTAATTGATATTGTTGTATCTACTAACCAGTATAGCCGCAAGGTGGCACTGTAGCAGGAGCAGGTCTACCGTTCCAAACTATCTGTCTTTCTTGTCCAAGATTGTAAAGCGGTACAAGAGTCTGATATTGTTTCACAAACATTATTGTAGAAATTAGTTGTTTTCTTTCTACTCACCGTATTCACATACATATCCAGCTGTATGAGAATCAATCTTTTCGGTTCCTCTTCGCTGCCAATCCCCGTTAAGATGAAGTTGGGAATTCTTGATCCATCCCAAGCTTCGATTATGTCACCAAGAGCTCCTGAAAAGTCCTGTTGCGCTTTAGCCAACTGGGAAGAAGGAGGGAGTCAAGTTTTACCTCGATAGATTCCTTTCGTTGAGTTGAACATTGTTGCTCCATCTCTAATATCTCTGTTTGCCGTTAATGTTCTGTTTATTACGTTTGCATACACAATCATAGCATCGTGAAGCTGTGGAGCATATTGGGCCATCTAAATGGGAGGTTCAAATTAGCAGTGGAGCAAAAAGTGGTTTCGAAGGCAAGGTCCAAGCAAATTTGACCGTTCTTTTCTTATGTGCAAGCTAATTGAAACGTTTTGACTGAGCTAAAACCCAAGCGCCAGCTTTTACGAAGCATTCTCAGCCGAAAAATTCGACTTTAAAGCCACGCCCAGACCGTACTCCAATCAATGTCACTGGGTATGCGGAGTACGGTCCGGGCCAGAGTTTAGAGTCGAGTTTTTCAGCCTTGAACGGACATTATGAGCTGCCGTGGATGACTACTCAGCTAAGGTCTACGGACAAGTGTCCAGCTAAGATGTCCGAGTACCCAGATTTCTAAGACAGTGCTGTCATTTTCTGAACATAAAATATTCATCTTCGATTGCTAACCTCCCAATCTTCGCCATCTTTACACTGAGTGCAGGGAATATTCAATTGTTTTGTTTTTTGGGCAGCTTGTTTGCTGAAGGCAGCTAGTCCCGAACTTGCGTCAAAATCGTTGTCCACCTGCAAGAAAGTAAAACAGATCAGTTTTTTGGTGAGTGTTGGCATGGTGCCAAGGGTTACATCGCTCAGCATGAATGTTCTCTCGAATGCTTCCCGAGCCTCTTTGTCTCTTCCATCGGGTTTGACTGATCTGTCTTCCCAGACATAGAGCGTTTGATTGCCCGTGTTTGCAATTCCTTAACATCTAAGCATAAAAATCGGTAGAAAAACAAAAAATCAGCTGAAAACATACTGTATCCAGAGTCCAAGAGGTCCGCAAAAATGTAAACGTATTCGTCATTCAGCATATGCTGATCCTTGGCGGTAAGCATGAATTTTCTCTTATTTTCCGGCTTTGACAGGCAAACAACGACTACTGTAAACAAGAAAATGTGTTTGAGTATAGCATAGTAAATTTGACTGTGGATAATAGTGCCCTTGCGGTGACAGCAACATTTACGCGGAAAGAAATAACATGCCTGTAAGTGCTGCCAATTTGCTTGCAATCTGCGCGTAAAAAATGGCCATATAACGCATATAGTCACTGTTTACGCGAAAGTGTTGTTGGCAACGCAGGAACCCTCAAAATTACTAGGCTAAAAGTCCGAAAAAAATTTTCACGCACTTCTTGCTTGTGAGGCCGTCTGAGTGAGTGCGTCGCTAATTTCCGACAAGGACATATTTCTCATTTCGGCTATGTTTGCAATGTTGAAATCATCATCTCGAAACACGGCTTTCTAAAAATTTTTGATGAAAAAATCTGCTTGAGAAGTTGTTCTTATTGTCGATCTACCTGGACATCTGCCAAGAAGATTGGACATTTCTGTGTGTCTTCATCTGCTGAATAAATAAATGCAAACGAATCCCATTTGAAATGGTCCATAATGCATAAGAGGGCTAAGCTCAGACTGCAAATGAATTTTGGTAGGGTTTTTTGTGAATAAGCAGGCTTACGTCAGATAATTTGGCGTGAGGACAATGCATGTAGGAAAGCGAACTGTATCAGCGAGTTCATTAGCTGTTGTAAAGCCCCAAGTATAGAGTGGCAAATTGTAGAAAGCAGCAACGGATGCGACAGCGATTGCAGCTGAGAAAAAATTATGTAGAATCTTGTGCATTGCACACCAGGCCCGTCATTTCACGACATGTGTGCTTAACAAGACACCTATTTCTGGGAACTTCTTCTAAATTCACCTTTTTGTTAAGCAGAAATGGTTGCTAATCTTTTTCAGCGATGTGTCCCATTTGAACACTTAAGATTCATATAAATTAAATGAGCATATTAGTTGTGGTGTGATGCCGTGTATGGTGTGCAAATACACATATAAGGTTGCATGACTCGACCTCAAACATAATTGGCAATCAAAATCACTTACGAACGTTGCAAGTCGGTCCAAAAATGACATCAACCTTGAAATCACGAAAAAGTTCAATCGCATAACCAACAGCATATTTTTCCACGCAGTTGCCGTAACGGACAGTGACGCTAAAGTTGTGTAGTTGCACCACACTCATCTTTCTAACTCGATTTTGGACTTACTTGAAGTCGTAACCATCAAGTAAATGGTTTTGTCGAATTCTGTCGATAGCTAGGTAAAATGCTGCAATGCTGCCTTCATAACCAATAAATGGAGCGTAGCTGAAAATAACAACAACATATTAATCTGCGTGGGACCAGCTAGGAGGCGAAGTGAACATACGTAGGGTCATCTTTCACAAATAATGCTCCAATATTTATGGTCTTCCTTCTCGCTGGAGCAATTGGAGGAACCCTGGTTGGCTGTTGGGTGCTGACAACCTCAAAAATTACTTTTTTCTCTAATTCACAGTTTTCAAAAATCATAGTATCAAACCTGTAGAAGGTACAGTAAGATAGCCACAGCTAGCATCAGCTTAGACGATACATAATAAAAATTGTGTATAAGATTTGTTTGTCATGTGTCCCGACCATCTAATATAACATTATTGACATTTGGGATTTCTTCCGGAAGCCCTCTGTGAAGGTGTTTGGCCCAGAAATCTCTAAAGTAGTCAAAACAAAGGGATATGGATTCGTCATAAATGTAGAGAAAAGCTTATGATTTCTAGCATCTGCAGACGATTATAAAACAGAGCTTAATACTTCCTGGTGGGAAGACCAATAAAAAAGGAGCAGAAAAAAGAACAAAAAAAAAACAAAAACGGAAACCACTTCGTAGCGTCTAACTTCATGAGAACTACGAGGCATGTCTACGAATGCCGGCAAGTCTATAGTCGCCGCCTTTCAGCCGCCAATCTCCTTGAAGCAAAAAGTATCAAAAGTACATTTAGATTTTGAAAACATTTTTCTAGATTTTTAAAAAAATTGTTGTTTTGAATGTATGAGGTGCCTTCACAAGAAGCTTAATTGTGTTCGCTTCGAAATTGTTATGTTTTTTTGCTTTCGAATCGAACAAACAAGCATTTTGTGTGAGCATTCATCCGAAGAACATAGGTTGTTCAATACTAAAAATCAAGCAAACACGGTGCGGGTTCGGCAAGGAATCAGCCATGATTTTGTTTGTTATAAAGTATCGTATTGTGATAGAAAGTAATAAAGTCTCTTGTCTAAATTAATGCTCAAGCTATTTCGCGCCATGTGCGCTGAATTAATCACTGATAGGGAGTTTGTTGATTTGAGACAAGTCCCTACACCCTAATTTTTTTTGATATTAGGTTTACGCGCTTTTACAAAGCTCGTCAGATTCGAAATTTCAAGGATCATGAAACCAAAAACAAAGCCGTTCTCAAACTGAATCAAACGCATCAAGCCAAAAGATACCCAGATTGTTGACCTCTAACGATCCTCAGTTTCGGCTTGATGCGTTTATTCCAGACTGAGTACGGCTTGCACCCTTGAAATTTCGCATTTGACCAGCTTTCGAAAAATGCGTAAATTTTCTTCACTTAGATACGAATTGAAGTACTTGCACTACATTTTTTGTAGTCTACTACCTAATCTACATTATGCCCAAAAATGAATGCGCGTCAAGTTAAAAGAGAAAATTTGCGAGAAAACAAAACTCATGTGCAAACCTAATATTTTATAACTCAAAGTAGAAAGTGCAGTTTAAAATGTCAGCATACATCTTCTATTCGACTCCAGCTCTGAGCAAATCATATGCACCTAGAAATGAAACTTCTCAGCACCACTACTATGTTCTTTCTGGTTTCCATACTTCACAGTATAGGCTTTACTTACATTCGTCCTTGTTTACTGTTTCAAAATGTAAAATTTATACTGCTCTTAGTGTCCCAATATAACTCAAATCTGTGAAGATTAGGAAAATTCGCAGCAAATCAAAGATGCAATATTGTAGACCTATCAAACGATAAATATTAGGTTGTCAGAAAAAATAGTGTCGCATGGCATCCTACCGCGGCAGAATGACCACAAAAAACAGCGACTGGGGTATCATCTGATAGAGCAAAGTAAGCTCTATAAGATAATTTACAAACCTCCGCGCAAATCTTGCTTCACCTGAAGTTCGAATCCGAAATGTAAAAAATTTCGGATACCTGAAAAATCTTATCTCCGTTCACAGACGGATATCCAATGTGCACAGGCATGTACGCTTCACAATAGACATCACCTGTATAGTTTGTGGTAGTCTTCCAGGGGGACGAGTGGAGTAGTGGTATGAGGCGCCGCTATGACCAGATCGGACACAGGTTCGATCCCCGCCCCGGAGGGTAGAGGGCCAACCAAGCCCTCTACCCTCCGGGGCCAGTAGATTAATACCAGAGTAATCTGGGAGGATAAAAGCACTGACCTGGAAACGGCTGGCCCCCGCAAGTCACTGTAATAGGCTCGCACGCATACAATTGCCTCTTCGACTACGAAGTTAGTGTGTGCGTTCGGCGCATGCCCTCAGAGGGTATTGAAGACGCCGAATCCTTTATCCTTTATCCTTTAGTCTTCCATGGCTAAGTAAGTACCACCAACAAGAATAGGTCAAAAGTGCGAATACATCGTGTTTTTCGGTTTTTTTTGCATACATTTTGATTTTTCTCGAAGACCAGCGCTTGTCCAAAGCTGAAAATTCATGGTTATACTCCTAGAGGTTCATACTATAGAATCACCTATGTGAGAGAAGCTCGGGATTGCTTTGGCAAAAATATGCCGAATTTCGTTTTCTCAATTTTCAACCATGGAAAAACCGCGAAAATGTGCATACGAATGTCTCGTGCAGTGAGTTCATGCGCGAGCAAGTTAGGGGTTCTCAAGACTTTTCTGAACGGAGATTCTACGATTTTTTCCGTTTTTTCAGATCTTAAGTGCCCCATTTTTCGCTCCAAACTTGACGCAAATCAAACCTGGTGCGAAGGTTTGAGATTCATTTTGTAGAGCTTGCTCTGATCTATCGGTTGATACCCCATTTACCTACTTTCGTGCGCATCCTGTTGCGATATTGCATGATAAACCGCGTTGCGACATTATTTTCCGGACAACCTAATATTTACAAGAAGCTCTTAGTTTGAGATTATGTTGATGTGTAACAATCTTATACGGAAAATATTCATTTATGCAATAGAAATGCGATTTTTATTCATTTTCCCTCGATTTCCTCTTCATCTCTTGGATCCATTATTCGCAAGTCAGGTCGTCCACAAAGCCAGTGCGTTCTCATTATACCTTTTCCCTGAGATAATCATGGAATTTGTAAGTGAGAAACCCAGATGATAAAGCTAAACCAACCTTAATGAGCACTTCACCACGACAAGCAGTCTCATAGCCATTGAAGGTGGTCATAAGAAAATCTCTTGCATTTTCTGACATATGCACATGGGCAGCTGAAAAACTACCATCAATTTTTGGCTATTGAGAGAGTGTAAACTTACCTTTCCCATTGCTTTCCATTCGACTGGCCGTATTTACGGTATCTCCAAAGAGACAGTATCTTGGCATTGATAATCCGACAACTCCAGCCACAACGGGACCTGAGATTGGCAGATATTCATTAGCTTTTTTAATTTTGTACCAAAATTAAGGAAATATGTGAGGAAATAAGACTATTTGGGGCTCTACATAATTAATAAATGATGGAAAAGAAGACCACTGCCCAAATGGCAGCCTATGATATTTATTTTTGGACGAGAAAAGAGCTTTGAACTCCAGCCTATACCGTATTCTACAGTATACGAGCAAGCTGATTGGTCCGCTCATACCTGTGTTTATTCCAACGCGTATGTTAAGCGTTTCACGAGGTAGATGTGGTATGCGAAAGCTTTTCAGTCCGCTAATCAATTCCAGTGAGAGATCACAAATGGCCTTTATATGCTCATGACCATTTCTGTTCGGGAGCCCCGACGAACAGAGGTATGCGTCTCCGATGGTCTCAACCTAAATAACTGCTATTTTTTTGGATTTTGCAGAACGTCCGTTTCCCACTTTATAGACATCATGCCGCCCTATGACTTCATCGAAAAATGTGTAAAGCCCGTTGAGAAGAGCAACAACCTAGAAAAAACACATTTTTTTCTTTATTCTCTTGTTGAATCCTACCTGCATAGGAGTGCCTTTGCTTGCTATTGTAGTAAATCCCACAACATCGGAGAAGAAAATCGATACTTTATCGAAATTTTCAGGTTCTATGGGAACGCCACCTTTGAGTTTCTCAGCTACTTGCCTAAATTGCACAAACACCCTTGAAAAATTGGCAGATTAAAGAAGGGGGATGAGGGGGGGGGGGGCAGAATTCTTGAAATCATAGATATGGATTAAAATTGCACAAATAATTTGTTTTCGCTTTGCTTTGCAAAGAAATATTCTCAGGGGGGGGGGGGAGAGATACAAATCTGCATACTTTGGCAACATCCTGTAGAGCAAAAGATCGCTCTTTTTCTTCTCAGCAACCAGTTCCTTCATGCGTTCCTCCACTTCTGCTTCCAACGAACTGGCATAGTTCTCGAGTGTATTCATAACATGGTCCATGAGATTCAGTTTTCTATAAATAAATTTTTCACTGAAAATTGAAAAATTCTGGTCCCGCCGCCTACTTTCCAGTCTGCATAGATGTGAGTAGCTGCTTAACTTTTTTCATGTCTGGTCGATGTCTTGGCCATTCAGACCAACACTCCCGTATAAGATGGATCTAAACACGTTTCCGGAATGAAATACGGTAGAGAATACTTAGCGGCATACCAGGGCAGGGGTGATTTCGATGGTTTCACTCTCAAGACTTGGCCGAACCGGATCCATACTTGCCTTTGTGACCAAATAGACAATCTCTGAATAATTTATGGAATTCAATAATTTTGTATTCTATGTTTTATATGAAGAATCCTGACGTACCTTCTGCGCCTTCTTTTCTGTTTTCCAAATCCCAAGCTGGCTTTTTGGTGACCAATTCGCTGGCAATTATGGCGTAACTAAATACAATTTACAGCGATGTCTACTTCCTAATGGCGATCTAAGAATTTTGTCGAAGGGGGGGGGGGGGAGGGACAGAAATTTTTCTCAAACTACTGAGCAAGTAGTCTAGAGGTGCTATTTACAAGAGCGTCCGATTCGGGACCCGCCGTGGTTCCCGCTATTGGAAGAATTTTGTATCGAGCTAGCGATTCTTTATATACAAGATAAAGGCGCCGAAAACTTTTTTGGATGTTGTCCAAATTTTTGGCTGTCCTATAACCTCACGATTTTTGGAAAATGGGGAGCTAGTTCGAATTTCAAAAACTTTCTCAATTATGCGAAGGTAGAAACAAGTCACTGCTATAACGCATGTGGGTAACACTGGAAAATTTTCAAAAATTCCGAACGCAAGGGTCGCGGGGGGGGGGGCTCGTAGGTGAGTCGCGATAAAAAACCATGGTAAAATACTGGACCTGTACACATCTCCTTCTTGCGTTCCCATCTCATCTGCTTCCCCGCGCAAAATTTCCGGTGCTGTCCACAACTGCTCTAAAAATTCACATAGTAATGTCTTCGATACCGTATTGAAACCGTATACCTTCTTGTGTTCGACGTTCGTATTCCTTTATGCATGACATTCCGTAATAAGATATTTTGACTTGCCAGCGATCATCAACAGTGCAATTCTGGATTAACGGGTTTATTTGACCCTGCGATAGAGAAAAAACTGAAAGAATTACCTGAGATGTAAGTCGCCCATGCTTGACCATGGGAGAAGTGTGAATGAAGTGCAATCCCTGCAAAAAAATAATAAAATAGGGAAGATGTTTGATGGAATTTTTCACTCCAAAAAAAATTAAGCGTATGAGAAGGGCGACCGTTTTGCACCACACTATGCTGTAAAACTGCGCTTGTATGCAAAGCGTCGCGGCGCAGCAAAGGTCGAATCCCAAATTGCGTCGGTGGGTCCTGCACGGACAACACCGCTGCAACGTTATATTTACGGCGCAAAACGGCCGGGGTCAACATAGATGAAATAAATATGACGCTGTTCTTCCCACTAGACAAGTAATGGAAAATTTAAATTTGAACTGGAGCAGACGACTGTGCTAGAGCATGGCACCCTCTGCTCTGAGTTTACCTTAGATGGTGCCGCGCTCTATTGCTAATGGTCTGCTCCAATTTATTTTTGAGCTTGTCCCGTAGATGTCTACCGAGATGAAGGACTGTATTTACCGCAGCGATATCCATCATCATTGACCGTATAAAGACGAAATCCATCGGTAAAGATCCCTTCGTGATAACTTCCTGGAAAATTCAAGATTTTCAAATGAATTTTACGTTTCCTCTGAAAAAAATTTCCATAAATAAATTTACCTGTAGCGTTCCTCTGGAGCAAAATTTCCACAATGAATACACTAGAGCGGTGTCGACGGATACACCAATAAAACGATTCAAATTGTCATGTTCAATTTGACGCATCTGCAAAAAAAATTATTTTTTTTCTAATAATTTGTTAACAGTCGCAAACCTTTCGAAACTCCGAATTTGTTCGGTCATCAAACCTAAGCAGAGTGGAATGCTTAAACGCAGTAAGCGGATCGTTTCCATAGTAGAAATAGCACATTTTCTCAGTTTCTGCTTTCGTATCAAGTACATCCGAGTGTGCTCCAGATATCGATGATGAAAACGATTGTGATGTGCTCTAAATGCAGAGTTAATAAAAAATTTTATTAGGTACCCTTTGATTCAACTGGCTTGGCGGCTGGAAGACGGGGCTTCGTACCTAATTGAGGCTAGGTAATGATCAGAGAGCACGCGCGCGGGAAAGACGCAGACTACGTCGCTGGCCCGAGCGGCCTTAATCAGGTTACAAAGCCCAGCCTTCCATCCGCCAAGCCAGTTGATCAAATGTCATGCCTAAGATGGGAGAAAAAGCTTACCTTAAACACGGGTTTTCTAAGTTTATGCGACGGAATCTTCCACAGAGCATCTTGTCTCCTTTTTTCGTTTTCTCTTTCTCTGCAAATAAGTGATTTATCAGTGTCGTTCTAATATGTTGTTCAGAGGGGGGGGGAGGGTCGCCCTTTGAAACATTTTTTGGATTTTTTCCGAAATATTTGTGACCTGTAACTCCGAATTGAAGAAGAAGGAGCGTGGCATTTTACGTATTAGGTTGATGCATAGTTCCTATACCAAGATAGGTACAGATCGCATTATTTCTTCTATATCCTAAATAATTCCTAATATACCTTTCAGTAGAGCAAAGTTAGCTCTGCAAGATTTGAACTGTAGAGGGACGGTTGCGGTAACTCTACAAGATAGTGCTTAAAGTTTTGCAACACCCTTGGTCCAAACGAAGATTCAAGCCAAAAGCGAAGAAGACCTCAGCGTCCCAAACAACCAAGAAGAATTTGGTCTGTTCAAAACTGGTCGAAAAATTGGTACAAGTCCGTTCAAATAAAATTTTAACTTGCTCATGTTGGCATCTTATATATAAAGCTGAATTTCTGTTTGTCTGTCTGTATGTCTGTCTGTCTGTATGTCTGTACGTATGTTCCGAATAGAAAATTCCATTTCTGAACCGATCCGGACCAGACTTGGCACACATACACTTCGGGCCCCGGCGGGTGTCATAGGCTACTTTTCGTCATCGATCGATATCGATTTTATCGATTTTTTGCAAATGTGTTACGGGGCTGGGAGTTGGCACAGGGGGGTAATCGAGCATGCTGATTACGAATATAATAATGACAGGGCCGGGCGGAGCCGAGTAAGTCAACTAGTTTTATATAAGACATTTTTTTCGGCCCTTTCTGCAATTTCTCTTAGCTAGAAATTGAGAAAACGAAGTTTTTCATGTTTTCCCCATTTTTTGAACGACGTAGCAAATTTGTTTCGATTTGGCTTGAGGTTTTCGAGACGATGGTTTTTTTAAATTTCCGCCTTGTAACACCGCGTGGATTAAAGCTGGTAGATATTAGAGCACCATCTTGTAGATCTAGGTTTGCCCTATTTAACGATGTATCTCTAATGATACAGCGGATCTATCAAGGATATAGGAGAATTCCGAATTATTCGGTAGGTACCTTCTTTGGTGCAGGAATTATACATCTACCTAATATTGAGAGAAAATTTCAGAAAGTATTTTAATTTCGAATAATAAACAATCATTTGACATATAGTTTTTAGCCTTTACTCCCCCGCCCCCGGTGTTTGCATGGAGGGATACGGTACTGGCACAATGACACATTGTTATCCACACAATCTCTTTCTCCACTGTCAGCATATCGTGGAAGCCGACGAAGAAGTCCCGCAGGGAATTTATGACCCTGATTCCATAAAAATGATTCTCACTTCAATGCGAAAATAATCACGACAGCAACAGAAAGTATGAGAAGTGCCGCTATGCATATGGCGGCTATTACATATCCTCGATAAGCGTTGAAGAACGACACCGGACAGTCTGATCCTGGAATGTTTTTTAGAAGAATTAAAGGTGCCCAAAGAGATTTGAATTTTTTTGTTTGGAAATCAAATGGGAGACCTCAGCTAGGCCCAAGACCCTAGTGGCAGCAATCGACCTCAACGTCCAGCCCAGACCGTAGTCTTTCCAAAACTGTACGGCTTGGGCTGCAGTTCAAGTACCAATATCTCGGCCTTGAATATATATCTTATGAGTTGCTGCTTAGGCAAGGGCTTAGCTAGGACCTACCAAATAGTTTCCACATAATAACCTCAGAAATGCTGTAATTTAAATTCTAACCTGTGAATCCACAAGCTGGGACAGTCATCGGTATGGGACGCCCATTGAAGACAAATTGGATCTCATTTTGTGGATCATAAAGCGGTATCAGGGTCTAAGGTATGATAAAGCATCATTTACTATTTAAATGCTCCATACATTGTAAACTTACCACATTGACATCAGCGTCCAGTTGAACTGATATCAATCTTTTTGGTTCAGCTGATCTTCCTACCCCGGTCACAATGAAGTATGGTATTCTAGACCCATCCCAAGCTTCAATCACATCACCGAGAGCTCCTGGTAATAATTGGAATGGAATCCAGCTACAGAAAAATGAACTGCACAACCTACCTGGATAAATACCCTTTGTTCTATTGAATAAATATGCTCCATCTCTAATATTCTGATTCAAAGGAATGGTTCTGTTCAAAACTCCTGCATAAACCATCATGGCATCATAAAGTTGCGTAGCATATTGGGCCATCTGGCAAGAAGCACTTATTTTTCATGACATTGTTTACTGTTGCTGTTTACCTCCCATTCCTGGCCGTTCACGCATCTTGCGCAAGGAATACCTAGTTCGGCTGTTTTTTTCGCCACTTGTTGCGTAAAATTGGCCAGTCCGGATTTCGAATCTCCGTCATTGTCCACCTAGACATACGGTGTATAACTTTTGATATGATCACACCCAAACGCATTGTTGAGGAAAATCTGGGTGCCCGGGTTTTCATGGAAGTGATTGGAAGGCTATATGTAGCTGAGCCACTAGCCAAACAACAGCCCAAATCATTCATTCATGACTAAGAAATATCACATGAAACTCCAGCCCAGACCGTATTGCTATCGTACCCCTTGGGGAGATCACGGTATGGGTTAGAGTTTAAAGTTGAATTTCTAAGCCGCGAACAAAGAGTATGAGCTGTCACTCGGGCAGAAATTAGAGCTTCACCCCCCCCCTCCTAATCACTTTCCATATAGGAAAGCCCACCCAAGTTTGCCCAACAATCCCAAATTTCTTACATCACTAAGCATAAACGTCCTTGTGAATGCTTCGAGTGCTTCTTGGTCGCGGCCATCAGGTGGAAGTGCCATATCTTGCCAAACGTAAATGGTACGGTTTCCAGTATTTGCATTTTCTGGGATTGAATTTTTTTAAAATAATCATATTTTTTCTAAAGTTCTTACTGTATCCGGAATCCAACAGATCCGCAAAAATGTAGATATATTCGTCATTAAGCATATTTTGATCCTTTGCTGTTAGCATAAACATTCTTTTGTTGTCTGGACTGTTTAGGCACACTACGACTACTGTAAAAGGTAGTAGATTATGACAAAAATGCAAAGTACAAAAGTGCCTTGACAGCATGAAGCTCTTACTTCTTGCCTGAGTGCTTATTTGTTGTAGAGCATCGGTCATTTCGGATACGGAATTGTTCCGCATCTCTATCACATTAGAAATACTGAAGTTGACATTTTGGAAGACCGCTTTCTGAATATTTTATTATGTTTTTTGAAAATATTTTTGTTGGAGTTTGTCCACAATAGACAACAAAATTTCAAAACTTTTAAGGATAGGCAGGATAGTATGTTAGGCAAATGCTTTATGCTAAGCTACATCAAGTTCTGGAATTTTGGCCTCTTCGTATTATTACCGTAACCTGAAATGATGCCGTATTATGAATAAATTGATAGTAATTTTGTGATTACCACTTCTGATCTTCATGTAAAAGTTTTTCGCAGACTTGTGGCTTTGAATTTTTAAGTTGTATAGAAATTAAATAAAATTCTTTTGTGCGTGACTCACCTGGACATCTGCCAAAAAAATTGGGCACTTTTGTGCATCTTCGCTAGCTGAGTAGATGAAAGCAAAAGCGTCCCAACTGAAGTGATCCATGACGGCTAGCAATGCTAAGCTCAACCTGCGCATAGAAGCAAGTTATTACAATTTTTTTTCTAAAAAATTCACCTACGTCAGATAATTCGGAGTAAGTACGACACATGTAGGAAATCTGATAGTATCCGCAAGTTCGTTAGCGGTTGTAAATCCCCATGTATAGAGCGGTAGATTGTAATATGCTGTAATGGCTCCAACAGAAATCGAGGCTAAAGTGCGAAATATTGAAGGAAGTCGGCAGAAGACTTTGGAAAAATAATCAAGAAAAAACTCACGAATATTACAAGTTGGACCAACGATTATGTCTGCTTTGAAGTCACGAATCAGCTCAAAAGCATAGCCAGCTGCTTGCCTTTCTATACAGTTATCGAAGCGGACAGTGACACTGGAAAATATTGCAAATTGGTAGGGTTCAAGAAAATTCAGGTATTTGAACTTCTTGTGTGGACACAGAGGACATAGCCAGAGCCATATTCCAAGTAGCAGTTCATATTGCCATTTATGGCCGAGAGGTACAATGCTCAAAGCTTGCCCAGTACTCGGTATTCTTCGCGAGAGGACCAATCCAATACGGTAGTGGGCGAGCATTCCAAATTGAATGTCTCTGCCATGAATAAGTCTTATGAGCTGCCGCTTGGTGTATGTCCTAATCAACGCCTCCCAGTCACTTTTCATCTAAGAAACCAGATACCCTAATTTGTTTGAACATCATTGTAAATGGTAAAAGAAACTTAAAGTTACTTGAAAGTGTAGCCATCCAGAAGTCGAGAGTCTCGAATGCTGTCAATCGCTAGATACAATGCTCCAATACTGCCAGTATAGCCGACATAAGGTGAATAACTTAAAAATGAATATTGTTCTTCTTAACAGGTTAAAGTGAACTTACATTGAATTATCATCGACAAATAGCGCTCCAACATTGATGACTTTTTTCCTTGTCGTTGCTACTGGGGGAAATAGTGGTACTTGCTGTGAGTTGACTACCTTGAAAGTCTATATACAGGGTGTCCCAAAAAAATGTATCGAACGTTTGATCGTTAATATCTCCCTTCCAAAGAAGTCTTTTCCCTTGCTTCAGATACCAATCTGTAGAGCTGGCTTCAACTTAGATTTGCATCATACAACGAACCACTCATCTCTCCTCATTACTATAGGATTACGGTAGAAACTTCAAAGAGGGTTTTAAGCAATGAAAGGCCATATTTGGCCCCAGAAAGGAAACAAAACAGCCTGAAAACTTTTACACTAGGCTAATTAGAGTTGCTGATTATAACTGTAAAGTTCCCAATTTATTATGATGCTTCATTGAAGAATTATGCCAGATAAGAGGTAGCGGCCATTTTTCTATGTTCCTGAAAAGTGCGGTTACACCGTTTAGAAAGCTTCGTAATCTTGTGAATAGTTGAGTATTGAACTCAGCGTCCATAAAAATCCCAATACACAAGTTTTCACATTTTTTTGAAAAATTTTGAAACAGTAGCTTTTTCCACATTGACACCATACGTTTCAAGTTTCTACCGTAATTCTACAGTAATGAAGAGAGATGGGTGACCCGTTCTATAATGCAAATCTAAGTTAAAGCCAGCTCTACAAATCGGTACCTGAAGAAAGGCAAAAGGCTTCTTGGGAAGAGAGATATTGACGATCAAACGTTCGATACATTTTTTTTGGGACACCCTGTATAAAACAAGTTTTACAGAAAATTTTACTTTGAGCGTACCTGAAATGAATATAGCAAAACAATCAACGCGACTATCATAGGCTTAGAGTAGATAATTATGCTGTTTGTGTTCTTATATTCACATGGTTACACAATTATTAGTTTTTCTTCTGATATCCGGATTCATAAGAAGCCCGTTGGCCCATAAACGCGCATATTCCTTACAGTAATACGAAAGCCGAGATTGTGTATCGAGATTTTATCACATGTTTAGGGCCCAATAAACATAAAACTCTCATCTGTCTGAATGTTATCACGCTGATGACGAGCAATTTTAAGGGTCTTTTCCTGTGGACGAGACGTTTTCGTGTATCTCTATTCCTGGTGCATGTATGTATGCATGAAATATGAAATATGCAAGCTCCGTCCTTGTGGCAAGCTCCGCCCACTTAAACAAATCGTCGGAAATTGCCCAAATTTCACGAATTCATGCGAATTCAGCCATTTTTTGAAGATTGGGCAGAGCTTGCCTGAAGGGGCGGGGCCATGATCAAGGGTGTTTGAGGTCTTTGCGTTCATCTACGGCCTCTCCTGTGCTTTTTGTGCAAAAAAAAAACGAACCTTGGAAGGGCATAGGAGTGGTCTGTTAAGAGGGGCGGGGCCATCATATCAAATACATCTGAGCCTATGTTGATTATATGAACACAAAATGAGAGGAATGAGCAGATAAGTTTGAAGTTAAGGCCCCGCGCACCACTGCGCGGCGTCGTCCACAGGGACAGACTGCCTGCCGCGCATCATTGCGCGGAGATGTCGTCAACGTGTTAACATCTCTTCCCTTAGGACTGTGAATCTGACGTTTCGACTATCGCCTTCTCCAAATCCTCGTGAAGAACAGAACATCTGATTTGGTTTACGCTAACATATCAACATATGCAAGAATACTTAAGAAGCACATCAGATTCTTGTCGGCCTAGAGCTGAGAATAAGTTTGATCAGTGTAATTTGTGCTACACCTATCGGCAATGTGGAACACAGTAAAGCTCGGTCAGCTCAGGTGATTAGAACTAGGAGAACACTTCAGGTTCGTAAGGTGAAAATAGGAGCGGCCACTTCCCCATGCCATAAAAATGCAACATGACCTGACAGGTGAAATGACTGTTTACTTACAAATGGTGAGTGTGAGTTATACGTCTGAAATGCCTGAAATGAAATTCTACAAATTTGTCTTAACTACTAAAGTGAGCTGTGTCCTAGGCCAAGACAAAAGCCTTTTGTAGTCTTTAAACTTTTCTTGCAGGTGGTGAGAAAATAAATCTAGCAATCTGAGCTATGTAGTCTCTGAGGAAGAAGGCTAGCCAAAGCATTAGTCGAATAAGCGGTTTAACAATGTCGGTTGCGACTAAAGCAACGGAAAATCTAACAAGAGAAGGATACTTGGTCGAAGTGGTGTTTTCAAATAAAATATATACCATTTATTAGAGCATGAAATTCTGAGTTCGAGTTTGCCTTCAATATCTGCAAAGCGCTTCTGGGAGGTGAGTTATGGGAACTAGTGCCAGAACGCTTTAAGTAATGGCCCTTCATTATAATAAACTCAAGCCACTCATCACAAATTTCAAACACCGGGAAGATCACAACACTGTTCTTATTTCAGTCAGACGGTTGATTTTAGAAAATCCTCACAAACACCCTCCTAGAAGCACAATGCAGGTAACGAAAGCAGTTTCGGAATCAGCGTTTCATACTCTCTAAAACCGTCTTCAGTTCATAGAGAAACATTACTTCAGCCAAGTATCCTTCCTTTTGAGTCCTACGCCATAATATACTGTATGTGGTATATGGGACATTCCCGCCTAGTATCAGCAATTGCTAGAAAATAGCTACTTTTCCAAACCGATTTGATACGCGTTTTCAGCGTTTTTCTAATCATAACTTTACGTTTAATGCTTTCACATTCCTCAGAAGTCTATTATTCCAAATCTCATTTTTAGGCTATTTGCTATATTTAGCCTCAAGAATGCCATCCAGTGCTGCTGATACTCCTTGCTATCACGTATGTCAATACAGAAGAGACAAGTAGAACAGGTCAATATGTCGTAGTGAAGCACCATTTGACTCAGTCGAACTGAGCTGTTCCACGAAGGAAAGAACTTGCGACGATTAGTTCCATGCTTTAAGTTGAAACTTGGAGTCAGGAGTCGAGTGAGAAGATATCCAGTCAAGTGCCACGGGTCACCTCAATGTGCTGCCCTTAAGTCGAAGATAGGTCGTAAGCTGAAGAGTTGTTGAGCTGCGTTTAGGTAATTCACGGAACATAAAAGTGACTAATCCGGTCTGAAATGCACAAAAATGCACTGTCTCGAGCTTGCGGATAGAGGGTATTGATGAACTGTTGATATAGGCTATTAGTTTGGCTCGAAAGTTCTGGGACATTTTTAGACGACATCTGCTATTTCTCAAAACTTACTGCATGTACATCCGACAGAGGTACCATTCGACAGGGCAAAGCAAGCTCTACAAGGAGTTATGCAAAAGTTGGCACCAGCTTCACCCCAGCGTAAGTTTGAATCCAGAATCTGGAGTCCTACTGAAGAGTCGTAAAATTGGGAAAAATCAATATCTTCATCCATAACACTACTGATCTCCAAGTTGCTCATGCAGTTTACACCCACATCAGAAACCCATATGTATCATTGCTGTATATTTTGCTCATCTAGAAATCGAAAAATCGTAAATTTTCATGTTTATACAAAAACGAAGCTAAGCTGTTCGCACTCAGTGATTGTATAGTGCAATCCCTTGGAAGTATAACTGTATATTTTCAGGCTTCTAGGGGCCCTAGTTTTCCAAAAATATTGATTTAGCATGGAACATCCGAGTGAGGAAAGTTTAATTCGGTAATTTTTGGAAATCAGGGCGTGTAGAAAGCTGAAATTTCTGGTTATACTTCTAAGGGATTGTACTATACAATTTAAGTGGGAACAACGTAGCTTTGTTTTCGTATAAACATGAAAATTTACGTTTATTCGTTATTCTAGATGGGAAAAAAATACAGCAATGACACATATGGGGTTCTGATATGGTGTATAATCTGCTTGAGCAACTTGGAGATCCGTAGGATTTATTTGAACGAAGATATGAATTTTTTGCAATTTTCTAGCGTTCAGTACTACTCAGATTCTGGATGCAAACTTACGCTGGGGCGCTGATGCGAACTTTTGCATACACTCTTTAAGATCTTGCTTTGCTCTATCGAATGGTACCTCTGTCGGATATGCATTGAGTTCTGAGAAATAGCAGATCTCGTCCAAAAATTTCCCAGAACTTTTGAACCGACCTAATAGAATATAGGTCTCCTCCTTTTTTGCAGAGTTTGCTTTTGTTTTTGTTTTGGAAAAGAGCATAGAATGAGAATTTTTTTCACATTTTATTCAATTTGTGTTGCTATATTAGGTCATTCCGAAAGTAATTTCGCTTTTTTCAAACGGGCGCCACATCTGATGGAACAAAGGTTTCCAAGAGATCCTGGAAGCATTCGATGCAGCATTTCATTCTCTTTCTAATGGTTATGAAAGTTTTGTAAAACAGTCAATACGCTTTGGGAAAATTACCAAAGTCTGCGACCTATACTTTTTGAGATAGTCAAGTTTCACAATTTTTTAAAACTTTTATATCAATCCTCAGAAGGAGTTCAAGTAAAGATTCGATAGAGTAAAGCTCGTAGAATACAGTGCTACTTTTTTCCCTTTCTCGTAGCTCGCCGTAATTTTTTAAAAGATTTTTTAGCAGAACCATCGAATTTTGGCAAGCCCACTTCAACCACAATCGCATCAAACATCATAATTTTTCGGAATTTGAGACTATCAAGATGGTACTATGAATTAGCATTAATATTACAAAGCAAGTGAGGGTTTACGGGTTCGAAATATCAAATTTCGAGTTTTTCGGGTACAGCCTGGGGCTCCCTAAAAAAATGAGTTATGATGATTTTATCCCCGGAAGTAAACGAATCAGAAACAAAAAACACCCATCAGAAAGAGGAGAAAAAGCTGCATCGATCGACACCCGAGCTGCTCAAGGTTTGATGTTCTACTAGGATTCAGCTGTCCAAGTATGGAAATCGGTAGCATCAGTTAAAATTCTGTTAAAAATGTATGACAAGCTATGGAAAAGAGAAAAAAGTTGCTCTGTATTCTATGAGGTTTGCTCTATCGAACCGTTACTTGAGCTTCTTCTGAGAATTGATATGAAACTTTTGAAAAATTGTGAAACTTGACTATCTCAAAAAGCATAGGTCGCAGATTTTGGTTATTTTCTGAAAGCTCATTGACTGTTTTGCAAAAATTTCATAATGATTGGAAAGAGAATGAAATGCTGTTTCGAATGCTACCAAGATCTCTTAGAAACCTTTGTTCCATCAGATGTGGCGCCCGTTTGAAAAAAGCGAAAATACTTTCGGAATGACCTAATAATTTGAAAGTTCTATGAAATTCCGTCAAAATATCATACTTTTTTCGTACGTTCTCTGTTTGTAAAACCTGGGCATTATGTCATATATTCAGTAGCTTTCTTTGCCAGACAGGTTTGATATAAATGTTTTATTCGGCCTAAACTTTCGGCACTAATGCCTTCCTCAGGGGCCTGAAAGTCAGTCATTCACCTTAATCTTGCATACACGGCCAAACCTCTCCTCTAGACTCGACTATTCAATTCATTCTAAGTGGACATCAACGAGTATCCAACTCACTACAACTCAGCAGAGGTCACGCTGATAATGTGCTTCGAGGGCAGTGCCTAGATTCACCCAGAGACGACAAGAGTATAAACGTGGCCCTTTTAAGGATCTGTTGATATGGTGGGCGTTATAGTTGGCAATATGACAAGAACGGCATAAGATCACTTGTGATAGAAAGTTGTTCATTTTTGCCATTCATTTTGGGCTCCCTGGATAGAATGAATGACGCCTCCAAGGCTTTACGAGCAGATATTTTTGTCTCTAAAGCCAAGTGCGTTGTATTAGAAAAAACAGCCTGTCTGGCAAAGAAAGCTACTGAATATCATATTTTGCTTTACTCAGGGCGTGTAGAAAGCTGAAAATTTCTGGTTATACTTCTAAGGGCTTGTACTATTCAATTACATAGATGGAAACAATGTAGCTTTGTTCTTGTATGAACATGAAAATTTACAGTTGATAATCGTTTGAGCTTGCTAAGCGTCGACCAAGATATCAGCCACACTTTATTTACGGCCAACGTTTCGGCGGGATCGCCTTCGTCAGAGATTTCAAAGTAAGACCAATTATAAGCAGCGTTGCAGGCCCCACCGACAGAATCGCTTGGTTTTTGAATATCATACTTGTACAATTGCTAAAATATGTCCCCGCTCATTTATCAAACACTAATATGCTTCTAGAGCGTCTCCGGGGCACACAACTGATCCCAGATTGTGTGGTGGAATCATTCGATGTAACGTCCTTATATACAAATGTATCGAATGATGCGGCGATGCAAGCGATTTACGAACTCCTCTTAGAGCATCAAAGTTCCCTAAACCTGTACGGCTTCAGTATCAGTAGCATCATGACCCTTCTAAGCGAATGCTTAAAGTGTTCCATATTTAGGTGGTCAGGTCACTACTATAGGCAGGTTCGGGGTTTAGCGATGGGACAGCGATTAGCGCCAACTCTAGCCATTGTTTTCATGTCTAAAGTAGAAGCGCCCGTGCTTTCGAGGGAACCATTGCTATATTGTCGCTATATAGATGATTGCTTCATCATTTGTCCGACGCAAGCCGAGATGGATGTTTGTTTCAATCTTCTAAACCAACAATACCCAAACATTAAGTTCACGCGGGAAAAGCCCAGGGAAAATTGGCTACCGTTTCTCAATGTGCAAGTACGGCTGTGCGGTGGGGAATATAAAACTAGGTGGTACCGCAAACCCAGCTGCAAAAACATTTTAGTACATTATTTGTCTGCGCATCCCAGCAAGCTTAAAAAGGCGGTTATAGGGAACATGTATCGGACAGCAGCAAAAGTGTCTTCGGGCGTGCAGGAGCGAATTTACTCTATGGACTTAGCTTATCAAGTAGCTCAGTCTAATGGGTATGCCGGTGAGCCTATCCCAAACCCTCGCGGGTTTGTAGGACGCAGAGCCAGTTCCGGCAGCCCGGATGCGCCACTAACCAAAATTAGTTTCTGCTTGCCGTTCGTATCGGATAAGATAAGCGCGGCAGTGCGGCGATGCGTACATCTCGCGGGTTTGCAAGACGATGTCAGGGTGGTCGATATACCACCCTCGAACCTAAAACGTCAATTGGTCCGAAATCGATCTTACGATCGTACATGCCTAACCCCAGCTTGTGTCGTTTGCCCATTTGGCAAAGAGGGTGATTGCATGATCTCCGGGGTTATTTATCTCATCACATGTTTATCGTGTGGTGATACGTATATTGGAGAAACAGGACGACCTCTTTGCTGCCGTGTTAAAGAACATCTGGATGGGTTAAATAAACTGAAAGCAGTTACGCCGTTAGGCAGCCATCGCATTTCGTGCCATGAAAATGCTGAGATCAGTATTGGAGTGCTATATTGGCGTATGAGCCCGACCTCCTAGCGCGCAAAACTTTGGAAGCATTCTGGATCAACACCAAGAATCCAAAGATGAACCGGAAGGAAGAGTGCATAGCCATCACCAATGAACTGGCGCCATATCAATACCTCTGTGGGTTTTGATATGAGGTCAGGTCACCCGAGCACTATAAATAGGGGAGGAGGTATAGTGTGAGTATATGGTGGTCTAACACATCATCACACGTTATCGAAGGTGAGTCTTGGTTACCCGATCTCCCTTTGCCTTTGCCTCTCTCCAATTTGACTTTCGTCTTGAGCTGAGATCTTGGCGTCTAGGAGAATGTTTCACTTATGTTTTCGACTTTCTAGGCTCTGACGAAGGCGATCCCGCCGAAACGTTGGCCGTGAATAAAGTGTGGCTGATATCTTGGTCGACGCTTAGCAAGCTCAAACGATTATCAACTGTTGATGCCAAGATTAATAAACAACCGAAGTTGGACAATATGAAAATTTACATTTTCTCGATATTCTAGATGAGAATAAAATACAGCAATGATATATGTGGGTTTCTGATGTGGTGTATAATTGCATGAGCAACTTGGAGATTCATAGAATTTATTTGAACGAAGATATGAATTTTTTCCAATTTTCTAGCCTTCAGTACTACTCAGATTCTGAATGCGAACTTACGCTGGGCCAAAGCTGGTGCGAACTTTTGCATACCTTCTTTCAGACCTTGCCTTGCTCTATCGAATGGTACCTCTGTCGGATATGCATTGAGTTCTGAAAAATAGCAGATCTCGTCCAAAAATGTCCCAGAACTTCCGAGCGAACCTAATAGAATATAGGTCTCCCCTTTTTTTTGCAGAGTTTGCTTTGATTTTTTTTTTTGGAAAAGAGCATAGAATGAGAATTTTTTCATTATTTTATTCAATTTGCGTTCCCATAATTTGAATGTTCTGAAAATTCCCGTCAAAACATCATAGTTTTGTTTTACTCATCCATTTGCTTTTCAAGGTTCTTGGTAGCTGTGATCATCGATTTCGCAATAGTGGCTGCTCAAAGATTGACCCGACATGCACAAAATTCCGACACTAGCAGTGGATTTGAAGCGTGGAAGTGCAATTTGAGTTTTCACTTCATTTCACTCATCCATTCTTTGACCAGTTGCTTAGGCTGGCTTTCATTTTGAAGATGCGCTTGAACATCATTTCTGGAAAGCTATCCGCATCCGGAAATCATTCAACTAGAAAAGGATTCCGCGGCGGATAGCAAGCTAGATTTGGAATCAACACATCAAGACGCATTCGACAATATGTTGAATTAGTCTTGATGTATTGATATACAATATGTGTTTCAGCCCACTTCTCCACTGCGATTTGGGATCCCTCCCTTGAAAAAAATACTTACAAGTCTTTACAAATGCAGGAAGGAATCTTGGCCTTCTGCACACTCTCATTTGACTTACAAGGAAGGCATGTTTAGTCGGATTGGTCTTTTCAGACGGAATGTATGCATTTGTGGACGAGGAGTTATGGGCGTTAACTGGAGAAAAAAGTGAATGTACAATTATGTTGAAATGAGGTGCTAAAATCCTCCATGCCCTCAAATAGAGCAACCAAGTGTGATATACTTTTCATTCAAAACTATTTATTGAATAAGGTGCTATGATTCTGCCCCTTAAAGCGCTGGAAAGAATATTAAGGCGATCTTTGTCCAACTTGCACGTATTTTTCCTTACTTCTTAAACGCTCTGACCCCTCTTGTACAAATGTTTCGCAGTTATGGAAGACAGATTTGAAATTAGCGTTTCATGCTCTTTAATATGGTATACATGCCATTCCAAAAGACCACTTCGGCTAAACATGCTTCCGTTGTTAGGAAATAGACTTGCAGCCATTTCATCCTGTGAAGCATTTTAGCTCTATCGAATATAGTTTCGCGCATCATTAATACACTGTTGCATCAAAATCATTTTATCTTGGGCTAAAACATCAGCTAAAATGGTACGAGAGCTTATCACAAATTGTCGTGACAGCGCGCATTAAAAAAACATGATTTCTCATTGTATATTACAAGCCTCACTAGTTCTAACTTTGAAACCTTAAGTCTATTTTTGCTATAATAGAGTAATATCAAATTTTACATGAAAAACCCGAAGACACAGCGTTTTCAGACCATCTTTTTTCTCAATTTTGGGCCCCAGAAAAAAACCGCTAAAAATATTTTTGGGTACTTCCATGTGTCTACTTTATGAAAACCTAGTTGAAAATCCGAGGAATTTTTTGGAAAGAGATTTTTTGAAAATTTTTGATTTTTTCCCAATATTTTACCTGGATTACGACTTAACAGATCTTGGGTATTTTTTTGAAGAGCATGCTTCGTCTACCGAATAGTACCTTGAGTGCACTAGGAAAACGAGAACAGCACAATTTATTTGGAAATGTAATTTACTTTTGGAATAACTAATACTTTTCATTATAAATTTTTGATAAACGACGAGTTTTAATTCCTGTCGAAGTCTTCCATGTGTTTGGCGGGTAATGGTTTACCTGCTGGTTAGTGAAGTTTACTCATCTGAAGCTGTAAAGGTGACTCTAAATCATTGTTAAAGTTGGACAAGGGATGAGACGCTGGCCAATGGATGGAGTGCCCGTCATATCATTCTAAGAAATTTGCGTGTATTTGCGTGTAGGTCATTGAACGAGCTTTTAAAGTATTTTGATATGTTGAATTCTACTTGTTATAGTTTTAATGTCTTCAGTTGTCTTCAGTTTATAATAGAAATAAAAGGGTTAGCATGGCAATGCATTTTGGAGCAGTGAGGGACTTAATTAGGATTTCGTAATGCAAATGTTTTTGCTAAGCGATGGGATACGGCTCCTAATGTTGTTGATGTTTTAAGAATTAATAGCATCTACTTGTAAGGTCTTTCAGTGCTACATTTTCTAAGGCGTGCGGTCTTTTTCCTTCTTCTGGCATATAATCCAATTTTAAGTTGTTACTGAACAATCAATTGCTCTTGATTATAGTTGTTGAACAGAGGAATCTATCGCAAAATTTTTGAAACCTGAAACAGAAATTGTGCTCAATTTGCAAGGCAGAGATGAATTCTTCTGCATTAGAGAATCAGGAACCTTAAAATTTTTTACACCATTCATGTATCAGCTGCCAATGTCATCGCACATCGGCCAAATGAAAATCCTTCAAAAAAGGCTCTTTTATTACTTGCGTCGTGGCATTCATCTCAGTTTTTCAAGCATTATAACTGCAATGTTCAATTACCTCATTGTTGTTCTTATGTTCATTGTTGGCGTTAAGAGCTATTTCGGAGGTGGGCTTATTGCAGTCTGATTTTTCAAAATATCATTGGCTAGTGCTCTAGGTCACTATTCAGGTGGAATGCATGGTCCAGGCTTTGGAGGTTTCGGTGGAGGTTATGGGGGTTTCGGTGGAGGATACGGTGGAGGCTTCGGCGGCGGTCGCATTCGTCCTCGCTGATCGGTCGTCGACAGATTGATCCTTAATGACTGCTTTACCTCCTGTCTATGAGTTAATCTCTCACAATAAAGATGTCCTTTAATCATCGTTATACAGAGTGTCCCAAAAGTATAGATTGTTTGACCATAGTTGACCATCTGAAAATAATGTAGTTCTGCAATTATTATCCTACTCTATATAAAGCGCAAGCACCCCCATGTGAGTCAGCGCGTCTGTATGTCCACGTAAACATGTCTGTATATGCGCCCCAAAGAGCGACCAAGAAACGATCCTTGGCATTCGCCAGACGACCGTTGCATTCGAATACGTAAACAACACTCAAAGCTTCCAAAAGTCAAGATGGTATGATGGCTGTGGTACAATACGGTCTAGAATACATGTTGACTGATTGGTCTAGCTCTCATTACTTCAGTTAGGCTTCCAAACCATCGACACACACGATCTCAAATCTGTTAGAATTTCTGCTGATTTGTTATAGTTTCCTTCCAACTGCATTGCATCAACGCGCACCATTCCATTTAATTTCGCTTTCAAAATTAACATCCGCTGTAGCAATTATATGCGTGACTAAAGTTTTGAGTATTATGCTTTGATTCTGGCTTCATCAACAGACTTGGCAAGAAAGCGATTTTCAAATAAAAATTTGTGCGTTTACTTTAGTTCTATTTTTGAACCTTTGATTTTTTGTTAACTCTATACTTCAGCTTTGAAGCTCCCATTTACAAAATGATTCTCGGCTGTTGCATTCTCGGTGTGTCAAGTATTATCCGCCTTCCAAAAATGGGAGATGGGGAATTTGGAGAGTTTTGCGAAAAGAAATTCGTTGCATGGAGAACAGAGAAAAAGAAGGTTTGCCCGGAGTTTTAAAACGTGGATTCCAGTTGCTCAAATTTTTTTACACTGAAGAATCCGAAGAGTGTGCTATAATAACTCGGGAAAGGATAAAAGCAGTTTGCCCAATCTTGAAGAGTCGCTTGGAGAAAATTCTCTGTAATACTCAATAGTATCATAAGTGAATAATAAAGGAAGTAATTTGGCTCTTGAAAATATGCCGGCACTTTGGTCGGGTCGAAGTAGAACTCTCATGGCGTTGAAAACTCATGGCACGGGTAGATAAAATATTCCAAATGTGAAGCTCTGACATTGCAGTAATGTCAATATGTGGAAGATATCCCGAAATTAGGACCAGACCGAAGACCTAAGGAGTTTGACTTTTTTCTAAGGAGAAACTTCAGAGTAGGCAAAAATTTGATAGAAGGCGCTACCAAAAAGTTTCAGTCATTCTAGCCTTGCTCTATTCTTCTTCTCTAATCAGCAGCAGAAGTAGAAAACAACTTCAGGGGTAGGGGAGAGGAGGAGGAGGAGGAGGAGGAGGGGAGATGGGTGAAAGCTTCAGGGATAGCGGGAAAACGAGAAATATGAACATAATCAAATTCACTGCTTTTCATATAGTTGCGGGAGGGAGGTACTAGACAGACATAGATAGGCACGAATATAAAAGTCTGTAGGAGGCAGGCAAACATCCACTTGCATTTTACTGAAAAAATCGTGCTTAAGAAGGATTGTAGGTTTCTGACAAGAGTGGGATGGGACTTGCAGATGTTTGTGCCGGAATTAGCTAAAGAGCATTTGAGTTCTCTGGAAGTTTGTACGCTAGGGAGCTAACTTTTAACTACGCCCTACATGGTACGTGTGCCTAAAGATTAATGATGTACCTTTCATTAGGATAACGTACGCCACAAAACTCCAAAGGCTCTGACTTTCAAACATATCCTACTTCGCACACACAGCCAGTCCAAAGCGCCGCGAAGCGGCGCTTTGGACTGGTATCGTATAACTGGCTTCACCTCGTCAACTAGATAAGAAAGTCTTCAGACGTTTGCATTCAGAAAGTTTTATTATGAGAGTAAAAAGTGGGGTCGTCACAAGCACAACGTTTAATGGAGAAAAGCGAACTCTACAAGACCATTGAGCGCAGGCATGAATAATGATTTTTGTAAAAATAGGGGCCAAAAATCGAAACTATGGATTTTGACCGAGCTCAGAACTCCACCTTTCGCAGACGCATTGGAACTCCCAAATGCTACAACATACATTTGCATATCAGCATGTATAAGCTCCATAGAAGCCCGGGTTAAATAGTAAGAAAGACAAGATAAAGGGCAAACTCTATTGACTTTAGGCTCCTCCTATCCTTTAACTATCAACTACATGCATGCAAATGACAACCGAAATTAAAAGCATTTTAGCTCATAGGCTCGAGAGAAAATGGCTTGGATTTGCTATGTTCAATCACATGATCTTTTTCATTAGAAAGAGGTGCTCCTCAAGACTTCGAAAACTGCGTGGGATGTACTTGACTGCCTAATTTGCTAGAATTCGGGTTGAGTCAACTCACTATTAAAAAAAGCTAAATTCGTCGTGTCATGATGATATATTATAGCAAACAAAACTGTCGAGGAACAAGATTTATTGAAAGAGTAGATTTGCCGTTACAACATTGGATTTCTTTGTAATTGAGTAATTTTTAAGCATTTCTGCGATTTTTGGTCAGCTACTTTATGAATGCTTTTGGAAAACATTTTTGTTATTCAAAGGCGAGGTGGTGGTTAGACTTTCATTCGCTTAAAATCCGACTCAACATTAGAGATACAGTTTTTTCAGACGGATACGCCATAGGTGCTTCGTAGTTACCAACTCCGCAACTAGTAAAGGAAGGATACTAACTTAGATTTGCAATTTGAGATGAGACAAGCATTAGGTTGTCCCGAAAGTTTTGTCCGTTTTTTCAACCTATCATAAAAACGCGTGGAACGAAGATAAGGAAACGGTATGAGCACTATCCGACGCATCTTTTCCTTCTCTTTCTAACTGCCATGCTTCCATGCCGATTGACTTTTGTTCACTGAGATAAACGCCGAAATTTCGAACCCATGGTTTTTATTATGTCCAAGTTTGGCAATTTTTCACAATCTTTATTTTTGACTTTCGGAAAAGCTTCGGCAACAGTTAGATAGAGCAAACAAAGGGCAATATAATGTAATTTTGCGGCTCTATAGCCATCCCTGAAAATTTTTTAGAATTATTTTTCTGATGCTATCAAATTCCACTTTTGGTGATGCCAAAAGCCAGAGATCATGAAACGGCGCACAACTAAGGTGTGATTCGATGCAGCTTCTCCTCGTCTTTCCAGTGTGTGTATTTTCTCTCCAATTTGCGGGGTCTTTGGCAATAAAATTTTCATAATTCTTGAATTTGACCTCACCCCAGCGTGTACACGTAAAATGCAAAATCTTATATTTCGAAGCGGTAAACGCTCATTTGTTCGTAAAATAGTGAATAATCGTAATCGGTTTTTGAAAGATTCAAAATCCGATGATTTGTTAGTGTTCGAGGCGTTTCTGCATTTTAGAACTTCGCAAAAGTGAAGACTTTTGAAAAAATTATCTTTAAAAATACTGAAAAGCCAGCTAGATATGCCAAATAATTGCATTGCATTGCCCTTGCTCACCCTATCTGAAGGCTATCAAAGGTCTTCCAAAAGTTGAAAATGAAGATTGTGAAAAATTGTCAAACTTCGACATAGTAAAAACCATGGGTTCGAAATTTCGGCGTTTATCTCAGTGAACAAAAGTCAATCGGCATGGAAGCATGGCAGTTAGAAAGAGAAGGAAAAGATGCGTCGGGTAGTGCTTAAAACGTTTATCTATCTTCGTTCCACGCGTTTTTATGATAGGTTGAAAAAACGGACAAAACTTTCGGGACAACCTAATATATTTGGAATTAGCTTTGAACGCTAATTCCAAGTATGCTGTTCTTAGCTGCTTAGCGTTATTCCAGGGTTGAGTTATGGGCTTGCTGCTGTGAGTAATTAACAAACTTCTGAATGTCGTAAAACAGCGTGTAGATTAAAAATATGCTTGAGGAAAGTGCTAAGATGTTGAACTAGCATCAGGTTGATTCCTTCGATCTTGAAAGGGTACACTATACCTGCAAAACCATCCAGACGTCAATACTGTAGCATGAGTAGGTTGAGGAGTACGCAAACTTTGCATAGAAAAGAGGCCATACTCACTTTAAAATAATGCTAAGCAGCTAGGAAAAACATATCTGGAATCTGCGTTCCAAGCTGATTCCAAATATATGTGTCTTATTTCAGAAAACGAGTCTAAGTTTGTATCCTTTCCTTGTAAGTGCTCGACGCACTTGAAACTGGTGGTTAGCTCCTATGACACCCACCGGGGGCCGAAGTGTATGTGTGCTAAGTTTGGACCCGATCGGTTCAGAAGTGGAATTTTCTATTCGGAACATACGTACACACAGACAGACAGACAGACATACAGACAGACAGACAGACAGACAGACAGACAGACATACAAACAGACAATCAGCTTTATATATAAGATGTATGTAATATGAGAAGTTTATACAGCTTTTTTGAAGATCCCATACTCCTTGGATTAAGATAGAAGGGCGCTTAATGTGTTCAAGGTTATTAGTGTTTGTTATTTGTTAGTTAGTTATTTGTTAATAGTTCAATTATTAGTTATTTGTTATTAGTGTCTCAAGACTAGCGCAATGATATGCATCATGTGTGGGAACCCCACTTCGCCCGAAGGACCTACCCTTGTAAGATAGGAATTGTTCAGAATTTTGTATTAGGTTGTCCGGAAAATAATGTCGCTTTTTATTTTAACATCCAAAATCGTGGCAGGGTGAGCACGAAAGTAAGTGAATGGGGCATGAACCGATAGATCAAAACAAGCTCTACAAAATGAAGTTCGAGCTTTTGCGCCAGGTTTGATTTTCGTGGAGTTTGGAGCCAAATTTCACAAAGCACTAAAAATCTAAAAAAACGAAAAAAATCGTATCTCCTTTTGGAAACGTTGTGGGAACCCCTAACTTGCTCACGCGTGGACTCGCTATACGAGACACATGTATGCATGTTTTCGCGGTTTTTCCACGGCTGAAAATTGAGGAAACGAAATCCGCCACATTTTTGCCAAAACAATCTTGAGCTTCTCTCATATGGATGATTCTGTAGCATGAACCTTTAGGAGTATAACCATGAATTTTCAGCTTTAGACAGGCGCTAGTTTTCGAGAAAAATCAAATTGTTTACAAAAAACCCAAAAACGCTACATATTCGCACTTTTGACCTATTTTTATTTCTCGTACTGTAGCTAAGGAAAAATACCACAAACTATGCAGGTGAATGCCTAGTGTAGAGAGTACATGCCTGTGCAAATTGAGATCCATAAGACGTCTATGAACCGAGGTACGATTTTTTGGATATCTAAAAATTTTTACATTTTCGAACTTCAGGTGGAGCACGATTTCCGCATAGTTTTGTGAAATGTCTTGTAGGGGTTTCTTTGCTCTATCAAATGATACCCCATTCGCTATTTTTATGGTCATTCTGTCGCGGTAGGATGCCATGCGACATTATTTTCCGGACAACCTAATATAAAGTGATTATGTTAGGTATAGGCCGTCCGCGCATGGCGCGGAGAGTGCGCAGGGTGTGCACTGCGTATCCTCTTCGTTCTTTGTGCACTCTCGCTGCTTGTTTTCTCTGCGTCTCTTCCAGCCATAAAATGTCTTCGATGTCAACAGCGTTGCTCTCCGAACACGGCGCGGACAGCGTATACAGCAAAAACGGAGGCTTCTCTATAATTAAGTATGTTGTTTTCCATTTTTACAGTCGTTTAAGCACTATTGATGCATGGCAGTGTGCAAGTCACATTGTTATAACAATTTGGATAAAATGAAAATTTATTTGTCGCATTGCCAAATAACTGTGTTCAAAATATGGTGTCTCACAGTTATTTTCTCCTTATTTCTCACCCAGAGATGCATAGGATTTGTTGGTGTTTCTTAATAATGTTGTTCCTCAAAACGTTATTTGCAAGTGGACTGTGTGAAAATTTAGACCTTCATAAGCCAGTGCAAATGAACTACCCTATTTTCAGGTGTATAAGCCGCACCCTTTTCACACTAAAGGCGAACACGCCAAAAGACTGACTTTCATCAAGGAGCGCGTTAAATGAGAGCAGTATGCGATAAGGCGACCGCTTCGCGAGACATATGCGCGGCGGCACGCCTGGGTCTGCTCGCGTTTAGAGCAAAAAGGGTGCGGCTTATACACCTGAAAATAGGGTACTTATGCGAATTTCAAGCCTTATGAAAGAGACTCTTTTTAACCAGAAGTACGATCATGTATTTGGATCTTTTGTGGGTGCCCCATTTCTCGAGAATTGCTGATGTTTAGAGTAAAAACGGTAAAAAATTATGAGACACCCTAAACATGTTTAACATGATCTACTAAGGTTTTGTTTTGCACTACCTCGCGATGTAAATTCAATCTGTATTTGTCAGTTATGGTCCCATAATCAAAGGTTTTTTTAAGAAATGAACATCGAATAATAACGTCACCTGTCATCACTGAACAGATTAGGTTTGCCTAAAATGGAAAGTGTGCTAGAATTCCAATATCCAGGCGGAAACAAGCAGCAGCGAGTTACCGCAAGCTATCATTTATAATCTCTCCTGACTAGATACGCATGTCGGAAAGTTTTGAGAGGAAGATAAGTTTGATCTATTGAAAGCAATCAAGATGTTGCGATAAGTTCTACACAGTTTTGCTTTTACAGAGCACCTGAAAGGCTTTTAGGTGGTCACAAACGCTTTTTACATCACCGGAAATGAATTCTAAAAAAAACAAGTCAAAATGGACTAAACGTGTCAAAATTTCTTGAAATTTTGACACGTTTAGTCCATTTTGACTTGTTTTTTTTAGAATTCATTTCCGGTGATGTAAAAAGCGTTTGTGACCACCTAAAAGCCTTTCAGGTGCTCTGTAAAAGCAAAACTGTGTAGAACTTATCGCAACATCTTGATTGCTTTCAATAGATCAAACTTATCTTCCTCTCAAAACTTTCCGACATGCGTATCTAGTCAGGAGAGATTATAAATGATAGCTTGCGGTATCTCGCTGCTGCTTGTTTCCGCCTGGATATTGGAATTCTAGCACACTTTCCATTTTAGGCAAACCTAATCTGTTCAGTGATGACAGGTGACGTTATTATTCGATGTTCATTTCTTAAAAAAACCTTTGATTATGGGACCATAACTGACAAATACAGATTGAATTTACATCGCGAGGTAGTGCAAAACAAAACCTTAGTAGATCATGTTAAACATGTTTAGGGTGTCTCATAATTTTTTACCGTTTTTACTCTAAACATCAGCAATTCTCGAGAAATGGGGCACCCACAAAAGATCCAAATACATGATCGTACTTCTGTATGTAGCTATATGATCACGTGCGTGGAAGGAGCTCAAAACGTTTAGGGGCGGAATTTGCCATTTTATCTTATCCATTTCTTTCTCCATTTCTAGCCATGGAAAAAATTCGAAAAGTGTACAGTTGAATATGCGATGTGTCAAACATATGCTAGGATAAATGGGAAATTTATTGGATTTTTCGGGTCCGAGATAAGATATTTGAAAGAAAAATTCGTTTTTGATTACTATCAGATTTCAGATTTCATCTCAAAACTTTAGGTGGGATATGATTCGGGCAGACTTATGATCGCCATCTTGTAGAGCTTGCTTTGCCCTGTCGAATGATTGCTCAAGCCACTCAGATGAAGAAAAGATACAAAAAGACGGCGGTTGCAGTAAAAACGGTAAAAAGTTATGAGACAGCCTAATAGATGAAATGCCAATTTTTTTGACACATGGCAAAAGATTGACACTCCTTTCTGTGAGTATGGAGCCAAAAATGGTAAAAAAATAGCAAGATTCTTTTTCGAAAAAATAGGTCCGATAGTACCGATTGCTCAAGAGAATAAAGAAAGTGGCATTTTTTTACAAAATTCGTCCTAGCGAAAGGAAGCTCATACAGCTGACCCATCTGTTGCCATGCACAACTTTGAAAATTATCTTGTTGCAACTATTCCCGTAGAGTCTGCTTTAGTTTCACATCTCTGTCAGTATTTTTGTTTTTTTCCTGGAGAAAGACACTCAACGAAAAACTACAATTTGACGCAATGCAGATTTCATATTTATACTTCAGCGTTACCTTACTTCACTACGCTTTTTCACAAAATCTTTGGTTATCTAAAATTTGAGTAGATTGTACAGTTCCAGATGATTATCACAAGGTGGTTCGAACTCCTTCTCTTGATTTTCTTCCATATCCCAAATGGAAGTAAAATTGGTAAGTATTATAAAGACGCTTACAAGAATTTAATTTGAACAAGCTCTAGACTTTTGCGATATTCAGAGGGGCGACTTAAGTTTCCTATGCCAGGGGCTAAGGACCCGCTCGGCAATAGAATTGTCACGAAGAGGTAGAAATTCAGGGAAAGTCTCTGCGCTTGAGTGTATACAAGCGAATAAATGAGGTGAATGTGAGACGAAAGATTGCAGTTGAGTTTTCATGCTTGAGTTACAGATTGCTGATGCTTGTGCTTTCCACGGCTACTATGACAAAAATTATAAAGCACCAATTTTAGCACCTTGATAAATCGTTTGGGAAACTATTGTTTCGCAAACAAATTGTTTTACAAAAATGATTGCTCGCATTGTTCGTTGCTGAAACAACTGTCTACTAGAAGATCTGACACTCAGTATAGTGCCCTCGTGATGCTGAGATGTGGATGAACAAATAGCTACGAATATGCGATTAGCAAGATTCTGCCCTTAATTTCCACTCGTTTGCTGAATCAGCCTTGACAGTACGCCTCTACAATTGATTGATGTAATTACGACGACAAAATCCTTTAAGGAGTTATAAAAGCAATACATTAGATCACAAAAGTTCCTAAAATCTAAATATACAGGAGGTTCGTCAATTACATGACATTTTGATATTTAATTTGTTCTTATCTGATGACATACTGATATCAGCACGATTTTGTGTTATTATGCTTGTGCTGATTGTGCTAAATGAATTGTGCTCGGCTATGTACCATAAGACAATTTCAGCGGGTAGAAACTGAATGTTCATTTGACTTTGAAATAACCTGAGCCTACTTTTCTGTCTCACGAGGTGCAAAGCACTTCTGGGAAAGGAGTTATGAGAATATTTTAAGATAGAAATCTAATGATTTGGCCAGAAAAAAGTAGGTGTTGGAGGTCTTTTCGGCGCTTGGATGAAGTACTGCTAACATGAGTTTATTGATGAAGGACTTATTCCATAAAACGCCCTGGTGGTGAAAACATGGCCCCATTTGAACTCATGGACTGAGGTTCTGAATGATTTTATAGTAGCGGCGCCTTCAAGTTTTTGCATCAAAAAATTTCCATAACCCTCCTCCCAAAAGGGCTTTGCATATACCGAAGGTAGGCTTGAACTCATGAACTCAGCTTTCCATGCTTTATAAAACAGTACACATTTTGTAGGGAAACGCCACTTCGACCAATTATCCATCCCTTGTCGGAATCAAACCAGCTTCGATGACAAAGCCGCTTATAACCAGAAGTAATTGGGGACAGTTTGTTGCAATTTTTTCATGAGGCAGTGCCCCGAATAAGAAGGATACTCGGTCGAAGTGGCATTTCCGTATGAAATGTATACATTCTTGTAGAACGTGAGACGATGATTCCAAATCTGTTTTCCTTATTTGCAAAACGCTCCTGCGAGGGAAGTTATGGGAACTTTCTGAGGTAAAATTTTGATGATTTGGCTAAGGTAAAAACGCTGTTGAAGTCTTTTCGGCGCTTGAAAGAATTAATGACTTGCATGAGTTTGTTCGTTTGAAGGTATTTATTACAGAAAACGTCCTGGTAATAATTCTGGCGTCATCTGAGCTCACGGCCGCCTAGAGTTTTGAATGATTTCATTGTAGCGGAGTTCTCAAATCTTTGCGTCAAAAAATTCCCTCAAGTTCACTCCCTGAAACGCTTTGCAGATAACGAATGCAGATTCGGAGTCAGCGTTTTTTGCTCTATAAGAAGGTATACATTTCACTTAGAAAAAGCCACTTCGACCAAGTATCCTTCCCTTGTAAGTCCCTGGATCTCTTATTTGGGTAATCATTGCAAGGTCTTCTAGATAGTCCTCCAAACGGCTTTACTGGTTCGTTTGTAGCCAAGTAATTCAGACAAACTTCAGCCCGAACTGTGCTCTTACCAAACGCTCCAACTGAATACAAGCAGAGAGAACAGCAAATTGTGTGGAATGACGTTAATAGTCTCTTTTTCGCCACAAACAAATCACTTCATCATTTCCGCGTCTGCCATGTGAGTTGCCCTTGCTTGGGGATGCAAATTTTGCAAACGAAGCACAATGCCTACAAAGCAAAACATGCAAAGAGAAGTTTTTCTTAAAATTCTCGTTTTACCATCAACTTATCAAAGGTGGGCTCGTTTGGCATTATAGTAAGCTCTATTCACAAAACTTGCGTTATATCTCCCCAATTTTGCACAAGATTTTCTTTTCGATTATATTCGATTATAAATGCAGTGTGATGTTCGAAAACAACACAGTGAGTAACCATAGGAATATCAATGTATACAAAATCAAAACGATCTAGGTTTATGTCATATCTTTACTGCTTACATAATGAGGAAGCTGACAAAAAACTTCGCAAATGCATATGGCTCAGATTTTGAGTTTAAAAGTTTGTTACAGGGTTCGGCACAAGTGTCTAGTTGAAAACGCAAAAAACGAAGTTTCCCTTCACCCTAAACCATAATCCCTGATAAAATCTCCAAAAAACAAAACGATCAAAAAACGTCGCACATTGTGTGTCTTTTCGGCCATCAAAACGAAGCCCCTTTGCTTTTTGTCCCGAAAACGATCCAGCTTGCCTATAAGCCACCTGTGCCGAGCCCTGGTTTATTACAAAAATGAGTCTCACTTCTATGCGGGGATAATCACGACAGCACTGAAAATCACGAGAAGTGCAGATAAACATATTGCTGCTATCACAAACACGATAAAGAGAACGACGCTGCAAAACTGCTTTTAAAGTACTTTTCGAAGGCATTATCCAGCAGAATCTGGCGACCTGTGTGCGAATATGCCTGGGAGGTTACTTATACAGCAGCTCATTGAATCCTTTGTGGCTGAAGTATGCAGCCGTAGACGCTTGCTCAGACAATATTTTACCGTTCCCATCTTGTCTGCTTCCCCACATAAAATCTCCGGTGCTGTCCAAAGCTGTTTTCTAAATTTACATTTTAATGCCCTCGTCACCGCAATTGCTACCGTATGCCTTATTGTGTTCGACATTCGTATTCTTTCGTGCATGACATCCCATGAAAAGATCTTTTTACTTGCCAACGATCATCGACGGTGCAGTTCTGAAGGGAATGTCAGGTTTACTTGACCTGATAGAAAGCAGAAAAATTTACCTGAGATATAAGTCGCCCATGTTTAACCATGGGGGAAGCGTGAGTAAAGTGCAAAAAATGAAAATGAAAGTAGAAAAATTTTTGATAGAATTTTATTACTTCAACGTAATTGAAAGTGCGTAAAAAACAGTCGTTTTGCACTACAGTAAGCAAAAACTGCGCTTGTCGCGCGTCTCGGCCGCAGCAAAGCTTGCGAGTCCTAGATTGCTTCTGCATGAATACCTTTAGGTGCAAAGTGGCTTACGTTGTCATAAATACGATAACGATCGTCCTTTCCCTTGGACACCCACTGGAGATTTCGAATATGAACTGGAGCAGGACGGTTGCGGTAGATCGTGGCACTCTTAGCCGTCAGTTTAAAGGCAGTGCCCAGGCAAATCTGGGCGCATGTACTTTGCGCCTAAAAATTGACGAGAGGGCCCTAACTGAAAACTGCCCAAGGGGCAGGGCCAGTTGTTCATTCACGGGTGAGAAATCCTCAACGTGTTAACATCTCTTCCCTTAGGACTGTGAATCTGACGTTTCGACTATCGCCTTCTCCAAATCCTCGTGAAGAACAGAACAACTGATTTGGTTTACGCTAACATATCAACATATGCAAGAATACTTAAGAAGCACATCAGATTCTTGTCGGCCTAGAGGTGATAATGAGTTTGATAAGTGTGATTTGTGCTACACCTATCGGCAATGTGGAACAGCGTAAAGCTCGGTCAGCTCAGGTGATCGAACGAGGCCAACACTTCAGGTTCGTAAGGTGAACCTAGGAGCGGCCACTCCCCCATGCCATAAGAATGCAACATGACCTGACAGGTGAAATGACTGTTTACTTAGAAATGGTGAGTGTGAGTTAAACGTCTGAAATGCCTGAAATGAAATTCTACAAATTTGACTACTAAAGTGAGCTGTGTCCTAGACCAAGACAAAAGCCTTTTGTAGTCTTTAGACTTTTCCTGCAAGTGATGCGAAAATAAATCTAGCAATCTAAGCTATGTAGTCTCTGAGGAAGAAGGCTAGCCAAAGCATTAGTCGAATAAGCGGTTTAACAATGTCGGTTGCGACTAAAGCAACGGAAAATCTAACAAGAGAAGGATACTTGGTCGAAGTGGTGTTTTCAAATAAAATATATACCATTTATTAGAGCATGAAATTCTGAGTTCGAGTTTGCCTTCAATATCTGCAAAGCGCTTCTGGGAGGTGAGTTATGGGAACTAGTGCCAGAACGCTTTAAGTAATGGCCCTTCATTATAATAAACTCAAGCCACTCATCACAAATTTCAAACACCGGGAAGATCACAACACTGTTCTTATTTCAGTCAGACGGTTGATTTTAGAAAATCCCCACAACTACCCTCCTAGAAGCACAATGCAGATAACGAAAGCAGTTTTGGAATCAGCGTTTCATACTCTATAAAACGGTCTTTATTTCATATAGAAATATCACTTCAATCAAGAATCCATCCCTTGTGAGTCGTACGCCATAATATACTGTAAGTGGTATATGGAACATTCCCGCCTAGTATCAGCAGTTGCTAGAAAGTAGCTACTTTTCCAAACCGATTTAGTACGCGTTTTCAGCGTTTTTCTAATCACAACCTTACGTTCAATGCTTTCACATTGCTCAGAGGTCTGTATTTTTCCAAACGTCATCTTAATGCTATTTGCTATATTTAGCCTCAAGGATGCCATCCAGTGCTGCTAATAATCCTTGCTATCACGTATGTCAATGCAGAAGAGACAGGTAGGACAGGTCAATATGTCATAATAAAGCACGATTTGACTCAGTCGAACTGAGCTGTCCCCCGAAGGAAAGAGCTTGCGACGGTTAGCTCCAGCTTTAAGTTGAAACTTGGAGTCAGGAGTCGAATGAGAAGATGTTCAGTCAAGTGCCACGGGTTAGCTCAAAGTGCTGCCCTTAAGTCGAAGATAGGTCGTAAGCTGATAGAGTTGGTGAGCTACTTTTAGGTAATTGAGACATAGAAGTGACTAATCCGGCCCGAAATGCACAAATATGCACTGTTTCGGAGCTTGCGGACAAAGGGGATTGATGAACAGCTGGTATAGGCTAAATATTAGGTTGGCTCGAAAGTTCTGGGGCATTTTTAGACGAGATGGTATGCAAAAGTTTGCACCAGCTTCGACCCAGCGTAAGTTTGAATCCAGAATCTGAGCGTACAAGGGTCGAAAAATTGGGAAAAATTCATAACTTCGTTAAAATAAACCCTACTTATTCCCAATTTGGTCATGCAGCTTACACACCGCATCAGAAAGCCATATGCATCATTGCTAAATTTTTTCCTCATCTAAAAATCGAGAAAACGTAAATTTTCATGTTTATACAAAAACAAGCCCTAGTTTCGAAAATATTGATTTTAGGGAACACCCGAGGGAGGAGAGTTCAATTCGGTAATTTTAAGAAATTATGACTTGTAGAAAGCTGAAAATTTCTGGTTATACTTCTAAGGGCTTGTACTATACAATTACATGAATGGAAACAATGTAGCTTTGTTTTTGTATGAACATGAAAATTTACGTTTTCTCGATATTCTAAGAGAATAAGATACAGCAATGGTTATATGGGTTTCTGATGTGGTTTATAACTGCATGAGCAACTTGGAGATTCATAGAATTTATTTGAACGAAGATATGAATTTTTTCCAATTTTTTAGCCTTCAGTACTACTCAGATTCTGAATGCGAACTTACGCTGGGCCAAAGCTGGTGCGAACTTTTGCATACCTTCTTTTCAGACCTTGCCTTGCTCTATCGAATGGTACCTCTGTCGGATATGCATTGAATTCTGAAAAATAGCAGATCTCGTCCAAAAATGTCCCAAACTTCTGAGCGAACCTAATAGAACATAGGTCTCCTCCTTTTTTTGCAGAGTTTGCTTTGATTTTTTCGGAAAAGAGCATAGAATGAGAATTTTTTCATAATTTCACTCAAGTTGCGTTCCCATAATTCGAATGTTCTAGAAATTCCCGTCAAAACATCATAGTTTTGTTTTACTCATCCATTTGCTTTTTATAGTTCTTGGTAGCTGTGATCATCGATTTTGCAATATTGGCTGCTCAAAGATTAACCCGACATGCACAAAATTCCGACGCTAGCAGTGGTCTTGAATCATGGCAGTGCGATTTGAGTCGCACTCATCCATTCTTTGACCAGTTGCTTAGGTTGGCTTTCATTTTGAAGATGCGCATGAACATCATTTCTGTAAAGCTATCCGCATCCGGAAATCATTCAACTAGGAAAGAATCCCAAATCGCAGTGGCGATCTGGAACGAAATGCATCTCACTGAATGTGTTTTGTTGAGCTGAACCCTGGTCCTTTCTCCTTGTCTGCTGCAGAGTTCTCTGGAAGAATTTACTAGCCAAGTATGGCAGAAATTCAGTGGCATCCTGTGCATAACTTTTAGTTATCGCTTTCAACACCTTGCCAATCATCTTGGACTTCCAAGCTAAACTGAATGCGAATTATGCATTAAGACCCGAATGACTTCAAACTTTTAACCGCTCACAACTTCTTCCAAAAAAATCCGCGGCGGATAGGAAGCTAGCTTTGGAATCAACACATCAAGACGCTTTTAACAAGATTTAACAAGATGTTTCAATCCATTTCTTCACTGCAATTCATCTCTCCCTTGAAAGAAGAAAATTATTTACAAGTTTTTGAAATGGAGGAAGGAATTTTGTCCCTTTGCACACTCTGATTTGACTTACAAGGAAGGCATGTTTATTCGGAGCGGCCTTTTTAGAAGGAATGTTTACCAGATTGAAAGGCATAAAATGCTGACTTCAAATCTGCCTTTCTTATCTGCGATGCATTTGTGGACGAGGAGTTATGGGCGTTAACTGGAGAAGAAAGTGAATGTACAATTATGTTGAAATGAGGTGCTAAAATCCTCCTAGCCCTCAAATAGAGCAACCAAGTGTAATATACTTCTCATTCAAAACTATTTATTGAACAAGGTCTTTCCAGCGCTTTAAGGGACAGTGATTATCATCACTGTCCCTTAAAGCGCTGGAAAGAATATTAAGGCGATTTTTGTCCAAATTGCAAGTATTTTTTCTTACTTCATTGAACGCTCTGACCCCTCTTCTACAAATGTTTCGCAGTTATGGAAGGCAGATTTGAAATTAGCTTTCATGTTCTTCAATATGGGGTACATGCCATTCAAAAAGACCACTTCGACTAAACATGCTTCCCTTGTTAGGAAATAGACTTGCAGCCTTTTCATCCTGTGAACCATCCTAGCTCTATCGAACATTGTCCCAAGCATCATTAATACACTGTTGCATCAAAATCTAATTATATTGGGCTTAAATATCAGCGAAAGTGCTACGAGAGCTGATCACAAATTGTCGTAACAGCGGTACATTTAAAAAAAGCATGATTTCTCATTGTATACTACAAGCCTCACTAGCTCTAATTTTGAAACCAATCCTGTATGTGCTCCTATAATCGAGTATATCAAGTTTTAGATGAAAAACCCGAAAAAATGACTTTATAAAAACCAAGTTGAAAATCCGAGAAATTTTTTGGAGGGAGATCTGATTTTTAAAGTCTATGAAAATTTTTGATTTTTCGCCTACTATTTTACCTGGTTTACGACTTAACAGATTCTGGGTGTTTTTTTTTCTGAAGAGCTTGCTTCGTTCTATCGAATGGTACCTTGAGTGTATTAGGAAAACGAGAACAGCACAATTTATTTGGAAATGTAATTTACTTTTGGGACAAATAATACTTTTCGATATAAATTTTTGGTAAGCGACGAGTTTTGATTCCTATCGAAGTCTTCAACGTGTTTGGCGGGTGATGTTACCTGCTGGTTACTGAAGTTTACTCATCTGAAGTTGACTCTCAATCATAGTTAAAGTTGGACAAGGGATGAGAAGTTGGTCAATGGAAATTGGAGTGCCCGTCATCAATCATTATAAGAAATTTGCGTGTTAGCCTTGAACGAGCTTTTAAAGTATTTTGGTATGTTAAATTCTACTTGTTATAGTTTTATTATGTCTTTAGTTGTATTTAGAAGTTTATTATGAAATTCAAAACCCGAACAATTCTTGTGTAGGAACACAAAATTGTTTTGGTTCAAAAAGGCGAACGCATAAAAATGAAAGCCAAAGCAAGACTGCAAATAGTTGGTGCGGGATTTTTAGTGCAGAGCTATGTTTTAGCCATCTTCCGAGAGCATTAGGCCTATAATGGAAATAGAAGGTTTAGCATGGCAATGCATTTTGAAGCCGTGAGGGACTCAGTTAGGATTTCGTAATGCAAATGTTTTTGCTAAGCGATGGGATAAGTTAAATGGGCTCCTAATGTTGTTGGTGTGGTAAGAATTACAAAAGGGCATAATGATTGCTTGAATTAGTTCAAATAGCATCGTACTTGTGAGGTCTTTCAGTGCTCCACTTTCTGAATCTTGCGGTCTTTTTCCTTCTTCTGGCATATAATTCAACTTTAAGTTGTTTGAACAATCAAGTGCTCTTAATTATAGTTGTTGAACACCTAGACAGAAATTGGTGCTCAATTTGAAAGTTAGAGATGAATTTTTTTGCATCAAAGAATCCGAAGCCAAAAAACTCTTTTCACCATTCATGTATCAGCTGCCAATTCAATGTACATGGGCCAAATCAAAATCCTTCTCACAAGGCTCTATTTATTTGCAGCGGTGGCTTTATCTTACTAACTACTTTTTTAGTCCCTCAAGCATTATGATTGCAATGTTCAATTACCTCATAGTTGTTCTTGCGTTCATTGTTGGCGTTAACAGCAATATGTTCGGAGGTGGGCTTATTGCAGTCTGATTTTTTAAAGTATCATTGGCTAGTGCTCTAGGGTCACTATTCAGGTGGAATGTTCGGTGGAAATTATGGGCTCGGTGGTGGAAAATACGGTGGTTTGATCGGTATCTGATCGGTCTTCAACTGATCGATCCATCATGATTGCTTTACCTTTGTCTAAAAGTTAATCTTTCACAATAAAGATTAATCATTGTCTTTTAATAATTGTTATCCAAGATGAAAGTACAGATTGTTTGACCTAGTTGACCATCTGAAAATAATGTAGTTCTGCAATTATTGTATCGTATAGCTGGCTTCACCTTGTCAGGTCAATAAGAAAGTTTTTAGGCGTTGCATCCACAAAGTTTTATTATGGGAGTAAAAAATGGGGTCGTCACAAGCACAACGATGAAAGAAAAGCAAACTCTACAAGACCATTAGGACATTGAATAATGATTTTTATAGAAATGGCCAAAAAAATTGAAAATATGGGCTAAAAACGAGCTCAAAATCCACCTTCCCTAAACACATTGGAACTCCCAAATGCTACAACATACATTTGCATATTAGCATGTATAAGCACCATGGAAGCCTGGAGATAGTAAGAAAGACCAGATAAGGGGTAAACTCTATTGACTTTAGGCTCCTCCTATCCTTTCAATATCAGTTACATGCATGCAAGTGTACAACCGAAAATGGAAGCCCTTTAGCTCACACATTCGAGAGAAAAAATGGCTTGATTTGCTTTGTTCAATCACATGATGGGCTTTTCCGTTAGGAAGAGGTGCTCCTCAAAACTTTCAAAACTGCGTGGACCAGTACAATGATATGCATCACGTGTGGGAACCACACTTCGATGAGGGTCCTACCTTTGTAAGATAGGAAATGTTTAGAATTTTTTATCATGTGATTATGTTAGGTGCAGCAAAAACGGAGGCTCTTCTGATAATCAAGTATGCTGTTTTCCATTTTTACACTCGTTTCAGCACTACTGATGCATGGCAGCAGCACATTATCATAACAATTTGGATAAAATAAAGTCTATTTGTTACACTGATTAACTGTGCCCAAAATATGGTGATAACAATCATTTTCCTTATTTCTCGCCGAAGAAATTTTACTCCACAAAACGTGAATTGCAAGTAGACTGTGTGAAAATTTAGCGTTTATAAGCCAGTGCAAATGATCTACTTATGCGATTTCCAAGCTTATGAAAGAAATTCTTTGACAACGCTTACATTTCTCTTTCTGACTAAAGACACGAACTTGTCATGCACATTTTTTTTATTTTTTGAAGGCGTCTCCACAGTTTTTGGCATAAAGCTGTTTTCAGTGGAACTGTGAATGACAAAGGCAATGGCTCAGCAAAATGAGCATCACAAAATTTTGATATGATTGGTTGCTTGTACAAATAAGAAAATTAGCAAATAGGAGCGCATAGCATGCTACTCTTGCCTAGAAAGGCTGCAGCCAAACCGTGCGCGCAAGGCACTCTTACCAGCGCTCGGACGAGTACAATTTTTCTCCCATTGTCGGAGGCGGCCTGAAGAAATCTTATGGCCATGAGGGTCCCTACGACTCTGCGTCTCTGGTAAAAACGGTTTCACTCGTTCAAATTCAAAATGTTGGAACCTAGAAAATGCTGGTTTTTGCCGTTCTCACGCTCTCCAATGTGCATTTTCGAATTCAGCATAGCGAATAGGCCCGGGTAAGCACAAAATCTCAGTGTCGAGTTTTTCCGGGCACTGCCTTTAAAGCTTTTCAACTGTTTTCTATGAAAGTCAAATTGTCTAGAACTTAACGCAGAACATCTTAATTCTTTTAGCAATAATTCAAAATTCTCTTCCTGTTAAAACTTTCCGCCATGCTAATTTACTCAGGACTATAAATGATGCTTGCGGTATCTCGCTGCTGCTTGTTTCGCCGCTTGGATAATGAAATCCTAGCACACTTTTCCATTTTGAGCAAATCTAATTTGTACAATAATAACAGAATGACATTATTAATCAGTGTTCATTTCTAAAAAAATTTTTTGAAAAAGGGTCATTGTTGACATAAATACAAATTGAATTTACGTCGCTTAATGAAAAACAAATCAGTAAAACCTGGTTAAACATTTAGATGACATGTAAAATTTTTCAAGCGAAGGATGACTTAGGTTGACTCCTTCCTGTGAATTTGGGAACAACTATGGTACAAGAAAAATAGCAATATCCTTTCTTGGAAAAATCGGTCCGGATAGCACCGATTATTTGTAAAGATGAAGAACGTGTCATTTTTCTATATAATTCGCTCTAGCGAAGGAGAGCTCATACAGCTGACCTATCTGATGCTGTGCAACTTTGAAAGATATTTGATGCAATCATTTCCAGAGCGTCTGCTTTATTCACATCTCCGTCAGTATTTCTTATTTGTTTTTTTATGGAGAAAGACGCTCAACGAAAGACTTCGGCTTGACGCAATGCAGTTTTTATACGTATAATTCAGCGTTACCTTACTTCACTACGCTTTTACACAAAATCTTTGGTTATCAAAAATTTGAGCAGATTGTACGTACAGTTTCAGTGTTTATCACAATGTGGTTCGAACTCCTCCTCTTGATTCTCTTCCACATCCCAAATGGAAGAGAAGTTGGTAAGTATCATAAAGACGCTTACGAGAATTTAATTTAGAAGCTCTAGACTTTTGTGATGTTCAGAAGGACGACTTAAATTTCCTGATTACCGGGGGCTAAGGACCCGCTTGGCAGTATATTTGTCACGAAGAGGTAGAAATTCAATAAAAGTCTTTGAGCCAGAGTGGATACAGGCGAATAAGCGAGGTGAATGTGAGACGAAAGATTGCAGTCGAGATTTCATGCTTAACTTACATATTGCTGATGCTCGTGCTTTCCACTGCTACTGTGATAAAAATTATAGAGCACCAATTCTGACACCTTGGTAAAGTTTAAAAACTATTGTTTCGCAAACAAATTGTTTTACAAAAATGATTGCTCGCATTGTTCGTTGCTGAAACAACTGTCTACTAGAAGATCTGACGCTCAATATAGTGCCCTCACAATGCCGAGATGTGGATGAACAAATAGCTACGAATGTGCGGTTAGCAACATTCTCTATCCTCAATTTCTACTCTGTTGCTAAATCAGCCTTGACAGTACGCCTTTACAAGGGATTGAGTAACTACGATAACAAAATCTTTGAAAGAATTATAAGAGCAATATTTGAAATTTGAAAAATTCCTAAAAATCTAAATACTACCACGAGGCTCTTCAGTTCGAAGTATCACATTTTGATATTCCATTTGTTCTCATCGGAAGCATGCATGACATATTGTATTTTAGCACAATTTCCTGTTATTATGTACTATGTTGATTCTACAAAACATGATTTTGAAAGAAAAGACGTTCAAGCGCTAGGAAACGTGAAAGGGAAGTGAAATGCATAAGTCTCCCGTAAATGCTTGCTTGTGCTGGGCTATGTACCATAAGACAATTTTGCGGATACGTGAAACGTGAATGAAGATTTAACTTTTGAAATAACCCTTTCCTGCTTTTTTTTAATTTCAGATACCAAGCTAGCTTTGATGACAAAGCCGCTTGCAATCAGAAGTAATTGGAAACAGGTTGCTGCAATTACTTATGAGGCAATGCTCTAAAAAACTCTTAGTCCCTGGTTCTCTTATTTGGGTACTCATTGCAAGGTCTTCTAGATAGTCCTCCAAAGGCCTTTTTACTGGTTCGTTTGTAGCCAAGTAACTTAGATTCAACTCCAGCCCGAACTCCAGCAACTTGTTGGGATGAAGTTTATAGTTATTGTTACAAACAAATTATTTGAGTTTTCGCGTCTGCCATGTGAGTTGTCCTTGCTAGGCGATGCAATTTATAAACGAAGCACAATCTATACGAAGCAGAATATGCAAATAGAAGATTTTCTCGACATTCTTGTTTTACCATCAGCTCAAAGGTGCGCTCGTTTGGAATTATAGTAAGCTCCATTTACAAAACTAAAAAAATTTTTTCTGAAAAAAGCGATATTCATCATCGATCGCATAGAAGAAACCTTGGGCAGAGACATCTTTGTTATATCTTTTCGATTTTGCGCAATATTTTCTTTTATGACCATTTAATCATGGTTGCAGTTTGATATTCGAAAACAACACAGTGAGTACACCAAAGGAATATCAACGTATGCAAAATCAAAACGATTTAGGCTTATATCACATCCTCACTATTTGCATGAGGAAGCTGGTAAGAAATTCCGCAAACGCTTATAACTCAGATTTTGAGTTTAAGAGTTTATTACAGGGCTCGGCACGAGGTGGCTAGTTAAAAATACAAAAAACGAAGTCCCCTTGACCCTAAACCATAATCCCTAGAAAATCTCCGAAAAACGAAACGTCGACCAAACAAAACGTCGCAAATTTTGTGTCTTTTCGGCCACAAAAACGAAACCCCCTTTGCTTTTTGTCCCGAAAACGATCCAGCTTGCCTATAAGCCACCTATGCCGAGCCCTGGTTTATTACATAAATGAGTCTCACTTCTATGCGGAAATGATCACGACAGCACTGAAAATTACGAGATGTGCAGCTAAACATATTGCTGCTACCACAAACACGATAAGGAGAACGACGCTGCAAAACTGCTTTTGAAGTACTTTTCGAAGGCATTAACCAGCAGAATCTGGCGACCTAGATGTGTGCGGATATGCATGGGAAGTTACTTATACAACAGCTCATTGAATCCTTTGTGGCTGAAGTAGGCAGCCGTAGACGCTTGCTCAGACTGTAATTTACCGTTCCCATCTTGTCTTCTTCCCCACATAAAATCTCCGGTGCTGTCCAAAGCTGTTCTCTAGATTTACATTTTAATGCCCTCGTCACCGCAATTGCTACCGTATACCTTCTCGTGCTCGATGTTCGTATTCCTTTATGCATGACATCCCATGATAAGATATTTTCACCTGCCAACGATCATCAACGGTGCAGTTCTGAAGGAAATGTCAGGTTTACTTGACCTGATAGAAAGCAGAAAAATTTACTTGAGATTTAAATCGCCCATGTTTAACCATGGGAGAGAAGTGCATAAGTGCAGTCCCTGAAAATGAAAGTAGAAAAAATTCTTGATAGAATTTTTTTTTACTTCAACATAATTGAAAGTGCGTAAAAATAGCAATCGTTTTGCACTACAGTAAGCTACAAAACTGCGCTTACTATGCGTCGCGGCCGCAGCAAAGCTTGCTAGTCCTAGAATGCTCCTGCATGGAAAATACCTTTACGGTGCAAAGTGGCCTACGCTGCCATAAATACGCTAAGGATCGTCCTCTCCATTAGACACCCAGTGGAGATTTCGAATATGAGCTGGAGCAGGACGGTTGCGGTAGAGCGCGGCACTCTTAGCCCTCAGTTTAAAGGCAGTGCCCAGGCAAATCTGGGCGCATGTATTTTGCGCCTAAAAATTGATGAGAGGGCCCTAACTAAAAACAGCCCAAGGGTCAGCACCAATTGGCATTCAAGGCTGAGAAATCCGCCCCCAAAATCCCCACTCCTGCACCGTAACTGTAATCCGAAAACGACTTCGCTTACTTCAACACTACGTTCGCGCTGGGACCCATCCTGAGTGTTACGGTCACGGCGCTCGCGGGGTGTTTGGGGTTGAATTTCTCACCGTGAATGTATTGTTCGCGCTGCAGCTTGAGCAGTGCCTTGACTAGAACGTCCTCATCAGTCTTCAAACAAAAGCGTACAGCGTGCTCCAGGATTAATTTCGAAATTGTCTAATAGGTGTCTACTGGCATGAGGATGACTGTATCTACCGCAGCTATATCCATCATCATTGACCGTATGAAGACGAAATCCATAGGTAGAGATCCCTTTGTGATAACTTCCTGCAATTTACATTTTTACATAAAAGGACCATTTTTCTCCAGAATTTTTATTATTATTAGGTCGTCCCGAAAGTATTTTCGCTTTTTTCAAACGATTGCCACAATCGATGGAACAAACCTTTCTATGAGGTCTTGGTAGCGTTCGATGCAGAATTTCATTCTCTTTCTAATGGTTATAAAACTGTTGCAAAACATTCAATGAGCTTTCAGAAAGTAACCAAAATCTGCGACCTATGCTTTTTGAATTGGTCAAGTTTCACGATTTTTTAAAATTTTCATATCAATCCTCAGAAGGAGTCCAAGTAACGATTCGATAGAGTAAACCTCATAGAATACAGTGCAACTTTTTTCCCTTTTCCATAGCTTGTCATAAATTTTTAATAGAATTTTAACTGATGCTACCGATTTCCATACTTGGACAGCTAAATTCTTGTAGAAAATCAGAGGAACAGCAGCTCGAGTGCTGTTGATGCAGCATTTTCTCCTCTTTCTAATGGGTGTTTTTTGTTTCCGATTCGTTTAGTTTTCGGGAATAAAATCATCACAATTCATTTTTTAAGGAGCCCCAGGCTGTACCCGGAAAACTCAAAATTTGATATTTCGAATCCGTAAACTCTCATTTGCTTCATAAATTCAATATTAAGTCATATATAATCTTGAAAGCTTGAAATTCCGAGTAACTACTAATGTTTGATGCGATTGTGGCCGAGGTGGGACTGCCAAAATCCGATGGCTTTGTTAAAAAATCTTTTAAAAAATTACGGCGAGCTACGAGAAAGAGAAAAAAAGTGCTGTATTCTATGAGGTTTACTCTATCGAATCGTTACTTGAACTCCTTCTGACGATTGATATGAAAGTTTTAAAAAATCGTGAAACTTGACCATCTCAAAAAGCATGGGTCGCAATTTTGGTTATTTTCTGAAAGCTCATTGAGTGTTTTGCAACACTTTTAGGACCATTAGAAAGAGAATGAAATTCTGCATCGAACGCTACCAAGATCTCTTAAAAAGGTTTGTTCCATCGATTGTGGCAACCGTTTGAAAAAAGCGAAAATACTTTCGGGACGACCTAATATATATAGGTAAGTTTACCTGCAGCGTTCCTCTGGAACAAAATCTCCAGAGCGAATACACAAGAGCAGTGTCGACAGATACACCAACAAAACCATTCAAATTGTCGTGGTCGATTTGACGCATCTGCAAAAGGAAGTGTTTCTTTCATCCTCAAAATTGTAAACTTACCACATTGACATTAGCGTCCAGTTGAACTGATATCAATCTTTTTGGTTCAGCTGATTTTCCTACCCCGGTCACAATACGTATGGTATTCTAGACCCATCCCAAGCTTCAATCACATCACCGAGAGCTCCTGGTAATAATTGGAATGGAATCCAGCTACAGAAAATGAACTGCGCAACCTACCTGGATAAAAACCCTTTGTCCTATTGAATAAATATGCTCCATCTCTAATATTCTGATTCAAAGGAATGGTTCTGTTCAAAACTCCTGCATAGACCATCATGGCATCATAAAGTTGCGTTTTCATATTGGCCCATTTGGCAAGAAGCACTTATTTTTCATGACGTTATTTACTGTTGTTGTTTACCTCCCATTCCTGGCCGTTCACGCATCTTGCGCAAGGAATACCTAGTTCGGCTGTTTTTTTCGCCACTTGTTGCGTAAAATTGGCTAGTCCGGATTTCGAATCTCCGTCATTGTCCACCTAGATATACGGTGTATAAGTCTTTTGATATGATCACAACCAAACGCATTGTTGAGGAAAATCTGGATGCCCGGGTTTTCATGGAAGTGATTGGAAGGCTATAGCTGAGCCACTAGCCAAGCAACAGCCCAAATCATTCATTCGTGACCAAGAAATATCACTTGAAACTCCAGCCCAGATCGTATTGCTATCGTACCCCTTGGGGAGATTACGGTATGGGTTAGAGAAAGTTGAATTTCTCAGCCGCGAATAAAGAGTATGAGCTGTAACTCGGGCAGAAATTAGAGCTCCCCCCTCCCTAATCACTTTCCATATTATTAGGAAACCCACCAAAGTTTTTCTAACAACCCCCAAATTTCTTACATCACTAAGCATAAACGTCCTTGTGAATGCTTCCAGTGCTTCCTGGTCGCGGCCATCAAGTGGCCATATCTTGTTAAACATAAATGGTACGGTTTCGGGTATTTGCATTTTCTGGGATTTTTAGGTACTTTTTAAAAAAATCATATTTTTTCTAAAGTTCTTACTGTATCCGGAATCCAACAGATCCGCAAAAATGTAGATGTATTCGTCATTAAGCATATTTTGATCCTTTGCTGTTAGCTTAAACATTTGCTTGTTGTCTGGACTGTTTAGGCACACAACAATTACTGTAGAAGGTAGTAGATTGTGACAAAAATGCGGCATATAGTATAAAAGTGCCTTGACAGCATTAAGCTCTTACTTCTTGCCTGAGTGCTTATTTGTTGTAGAGCATCGGTCGTTTCGGATACGGAATTGTTCCGCATCTCGATGACATCAGAAATACTGAGGTTGACATTTTGGAAAACCGCTTTCTGAATATTTTATATTATGTGTTTTTTGAAAATATTTTTGTTGGAGTTTGTCCACAATAGACAACAAAATTTCAAAACTTTTAAGGATAGGCAGGATAGTATGTGAGGCAACCGCTTTATGCTAAGCTACAGCAAGTTCTGGAATTTTGACCTCTACATACAGTATAATTGCCGTAACCTGAAATGATGCCGTGTTATGAATAAATTGATAGTAATTTTTTGATTACCACTTCTGATCTTCATGTAAAAGTTTCTCGCAGACTTTTGGCTTTGAATTTTTGACTTGTATAGAAATTAAATAAAATTCTTTTGTGCGTGACTCTCCTGGACATCTGCCAAAAAAATTGGGCACTTTTGTGCATCTTCGCTAGCTGAGTAGATGAAAGCAAAAGCGTCCCAACTGAAGTGATCCATGACGGCTAGCAATGCTAAGCTCAACCTGCGCATAAAAGCGAGTTACTACAATTTTTTAAAATCAGTCACCTACGTCAGATAATTTGGAGTAAGTACGACACATGTAGGAAATCTGATAGTATCCGCAAGTTCATTAGCGGTTGTAAATCCCGTATAGAGCGGTAGATTGTAATATGCTGTAATGGCTCCAACGGAAATCGAGGCTAAAGTGCGAAATTTTATAGAAAGTTGGCAGAGGACTTTCGAAAATTAATCGAGAAAAAACTTACGAATATTACAAGTTGGACCAACGATTATGTCTGCTTTGAAGTCGCGAATCAGCTCAAAAGCATAGCCAGCTGCTTGCCTTTCTATACAGTTATCGAAGCGGACAGTGACACTGGAAAATTGGAAAATATTGCAAATTGGTAGGGTTCAAGATAATTTGGGTATTTGAACTTTTTGTGTGGACACAGAGGGCATAGCCAGAGCCATTTTCCAAGTAGCAGTTCATACATGCCAATTTGTGGCCGAGAAAAACAACGCTCAAAGCTTGCCCAGTACCGTATTCCTCGCGGGGACCAATCTATTACAGTAGTGGGCAAGCATTCAGAGGTGAATGTCTCTGCCAAGAAAGAATCATATGAGCTGCATCTTGGGCTATGGCCTTATTAGCGCCTCCCAGTCAGTTTCCATTTGAAAAATTTACACACCCAGATTCGCTTGGAGACCATTCTAAATGAAAAAAAACTCACTTGAAAGTATAGCCATCGAGAAGTCGAGAGTCTCGAATGCTGTCAATGGCTAGATATAATGCTCCAATACTGCCAGTGTAGCCGACATAAGGTGAATAACTTAAAAATAAATACTGTTCTTTTTAACAAGATGAAAGTGAACTTAACTGAATTATCATCGACAAATAGCTTTCCAACATTGATGACTTTTCTCCTTGTCGTTGCTACTGGGGGAAATAGTGGTACTTGCTAAGAGTTGACTACCTTGAAAGTTTATATATAAAACAAGTTTTACAGAAAATTTCACTATGAGCGTACCTGAAATGAATGTAGCAAAACAAAGAACGCTCCTATCATACGCTTGAACCAGACAATTATGCTGTTTGTGTTCTTATATTCATATGGTTACACAATTATTTGTTTTTCTACTGATATGCTGATTCATAAGACCCCTTTGGCTCATAAACACGCATATTCCCTACAGTAATACGAAAACCGTGATTGTGTATCGAGATTTATCACTGTCTAAGTTTCAATAAGCATAGGCTCTCATCCGTCTAAATGTTAACACGCTGATGACGAACAATTTTTAAGGGTTTGTTCCTGTAAACGAGACGTCTCCGTGTACCTCTAGGCCTGGTGCATGTATGTATGCATGAAATATAATACGAGCGAGCTCCGCCCCCTTGTGCCAAGCTCCGCCCACTTGACCAAAACGTCGGAAATTGCCCATTTCCGCCATTTTTTGAAAAGTGGGGAGCTTGCCTGAAAGGGCGGGACCTTGATCGAGGGTGTTTGAGGTCTTTGCGTTCATCTACGGCCTCTCCTGTGCCTTTTGTACAAAAAAAGGAACTTCGTGAAGGGCATAGGAGTGGTATGTTAAGAGGGGCGGGGCCATCATATGAAATACATCTGAGCCTATTTTGATTATATGAACACAAACTGAGAGGAATGAGCAGATAAGATCGAAGTTAAGGCCGCCGCGCACCACTGCGCGGCGTCGTCCACAGGGACAGACTGCCTGCCGCGCATCATTGCGCGGAGATGTCATCAAAGTATTAACATCTCTTCCCTTAGGTCTGTGAATCTGACGTTTCAACTTTATCGCCGTCTCCAAATCCTCGTGAAGAACAGAACATCTGATTTGGTTTACGCGAACATATCAACATATGCAAGAATACTTCAAGAAGCACATCAGATTCTTGTCGGCCTAGAGGTGAGAATGGTTTTGATCAGTGTAATTTGTGCTTCACCTATCCGCAATGTGGAACACAGTAAAGCTCGGTCAGCTCAGGTGATAACAAGCCAACACTTCAGGTTCGTAAGGTGAACCTTGCAGCGGCCACTCATCCATGCCAAAAGAATGCAACATGACCTGCCAGGTGAAATACTGGTTACTTAGAAATGCTGAGTTATACATTTGAAATGCTTGGAATGAAATTCTACAGATTTGCCTTCACTACTAAAGCGAGCTGTGTTCTAGACAAAGACAAAAGCCTTTTGTAGTTTTTAGACTTTTCCTGCAAGTGGTGAGAAAATAAATCTAGTAATCTAAGCTATGTGATCTCTGAGGAAGACGGCTAGCCAAAGCAATGGTCGAATAAACGGTTTAACAATGTCGGTTGCGACTAAAGCAACGCAAACATCTAACAAGAGAAGGATGCTTAGTCGTAGTGGTGTTTTCAAATAAAATATAAACCATCCATTAGAGCATGGAACGCTGAGTTCCAATCTGCCTTTAATATTTGCAAAGCGCTTCTGGGAGGTGAATTATAGGAATTAGTGCCAGAGCGCTTCAAGCTATGGCCCTTCGTTATAATAAATTCAAGCACTCATCACTAATTTCAAATACCGGAAAGATCACAACACCTGTTCTTACTTCAGCCAGATGGTTCATTTTAGATCCCCACAACTACCCTCCTAGGAGCACAATGCAGATAACGAAAGCAGTTTCGGAATCATACTCTATAAAACGGTCTTCGTTTCATATAGAAACATCACTTCAGTAAAGAATCCTTCCCTTGTGAGTCCTACGCCATAATATACTGTAAGTGGTATATGAGACATTCCCGCCTAGTATCAACAGTTGCTAGAAAATAGCTACTTTTCCAAACCGATTTAGTACGCGTTTTCAGTGTTTTTCTACTCACAACCTTACGTTTAATGCTTTCGTATCCCTCAGAGGTCTGTATTATTCCAAACGTCATCTTTAGTGCTATTTGCTATATTTAGCCCCAAGGATGCCATCCAGTGCTGCTGATAATCCTTGCTATCACGTATGCCAATGCAGAAGAGACAGGTAGGACAGGTCAATATGTCATAAAGCACGATTTGACTCAGTCGAACTGAGCTCTTCCCCGAAGGAAAGAACTTGCGACGGTTAGCTTCATGCTTTAAGTTGAAACTTGGAGTCAGGAGTCGAATGAAAAGATGTCTAGTCAAGTGCCACGGGTCAACTCAACGTACTGCCCTCAAGTCGAAGATAGGTCGTAAGCTGATAGAGTTGGTGAGCTGCGTTTAGTTTTTGGTAAGGTTAGGTAATTTTAGGTTTAGGTAATTCACGGGACATAAAAGTGACTATTCCGGCCCGAAATGCAGGAAAATGCACTGTTTCGAGCTTGTGGACAAAGGGGATTGATGAACAGCTGATATAGGCTAAATATTAGGTTGGCTCGAAAGTTCTGGGACATTTTTAGACGAGATGGTATGCAAAAGTTTGCACCAGCTTCGACCCAGCGTAAGTTTGAATCCAGAATCTGACAAGGAAATGGTCAAAAATCGAAGTGGCCACTCCAGACAAGCTGCTTAGCAGATGCAGCATGAAGCGCTGACTCTAAATTCTTTTTTATCTGCTTATCCTTTTCTGGACGAAGTTATAAGCCGTTAAAGACCTTTACGTTGCTTAGGAATTATGCGTGAAATTGAAAATTTAGCCGTACAGAGCCTCGTTCGCCTCAATGCTGGGCCAAAACATGCAGCTGGCTTACTTAAATTTTTCGAAGCCAGAAGCCGAGCTAAAAGTGCAACAATGTGCTCAATTTCGCTGTTTTTATGCATAATTTTTTCACAATAAAACCGCTTGTAGCTTCGTCCACAGAAGCGGGAAGCAGATAAGGAAGACAGATTCGAAGTCAGCTTTTTATACTGCATCGAATGATATACAGCTTGTTTGGTTTGGCCACTTCGACTTCTGACCACTCCCTTGTGAGTTGTACAAGGGTCGAAAAATTGGGAAAAATCCATAGCTTCGTTAAAATAAACCTTACTGATCTCTAAGTTGGTCATGCAGGTTATACACCACATCAGAAAGCCATGTGTATCATTGCTAAATTTTTTTCTCATCTAGATATCGAGAAAACGTAAATTTTCATGTTTATACAAAAACAAGCCCTAGTTTTCGAAAAATGTTGATTTTAGGGAACACCCGAGTAAGGAGAATTCAATTCGGTAATTTTCAGATTAGGGCTTGTAGAAAGCTGAAAATTTCTGGTTATACTTCTAAGGGCTTGTGCTATACAATTACATAATGGAAACAATGTAGCTTTGTTTTTGTATGAACACGAAAATTTACGTTTTCTCGATACTCTAGATGAGAATAAAATACAGCAATGATATATAAGGGTTTCTGATGTGGTGTATAATCTGCATGAGCAACTTGGAGATCCGTAGGATTTATTTGAACAAAGATACGAATTTTTCCAATAGTACTACTCAGATTCTGGTTGCAAACTTACGCTGGGTCAAAGCTGGTGCGAACTTTTGCATACCTTCCTTCAGACCTTGCTTTGCTCTACCGAATGGTACCTCTGTCGGATATGCATTGAGTTCTGAGAAATAGCAGATCTCGTCCAAAAATTTCCCAGAACTTTTGAACCGACCTAATAGAATATAGGTCTCCTCCTTTTTTGCAGAGTTTGCTTTTGTTTTTGTTTCGGAAAAGAGCATAGAATGAGAATTTTTTTCACATTTTATTCAATTTGTGTTGCTATAATTTGAAAGTTCTATGAAATTCCGTCAAAATATCATACTTTTTTCGTACGTTCTCTGTTTGTAAAACCTGGGCATTATGTTTTTGAGAAATATTTTTGAGTTTTGAGAAATAGCAGATCTCGACCAAAAGTGTCCCAGAACTTCCGAGCGAAAATAATAGAATATAGGTCTCCTCCTTTTTTTTGCAGAGTTTGCAACATCATAGTTTTGTTTTACTCATCCATTTGCTTTTCAAGGTTCTTGGAAGCTGTGATCATCGATTTTGCAATAGTGGCTGCTCAAAGATTAACCCGACATGCATAAAATTCCGACACTAGCAGTGGTCTTGAACCGTGGCAGTGCGATTCGAGTCCCACTCATCCATGCTTTGACCAGTTGCTTAAGGTGGCTTTCATTTTGAAGATGCGCATGTACATCATTTCTGGAAAGCATCCGGAAATCATTCAACTAGGAAAGAATCCCAAATCGCAGTGACGATCTGGAACGAAATGCATCTTGCTGTATGGGTTTCGTTGAGCTAAACCCTGAGAGATTTCTTTTTTGCTTGTCTGCTGCGGAGTTCGCTGAAAGAAGTTACTAGCCAAGTATGGCAGAAATTCAGTGGCATCCTGTGCATAACTTGTAGTCATCACTTTCAACTGTGCATAACTCGTAGTCATCATTTTCAGCACCTTGCCAATCATCTTGGACTTTCAAGCTGATCTGAATGCGAATTATGCATTAAGACCCGAATGACTTCAAACTTTTAACCGCTCACAACTTCTTCCATAAAATTCCGCGGCGGATAGGAAGTTAGATTTGGAATTCATTAACAAGATGCATTTCAGCCCATTTTTCATTGCGATTTGGGATCTCTCCCTTGAAAGAATAAAAAAATTATTTACAAACCTTCACAAATGGAGAAAGGAACTTTGGCCCTTTGCACATTCTGATTTGACTTACAAGGAAGGCATGTTTATTCGGAGTGGCCTTTTTAGAAGGAATGTTTACCAGATTGAAGGGCATAAAATGCTGACTTCAAATCTGCTTTTCTTATCTGCGATGCATTTGTGGACGAGGAGTTATGGGCGTTAACTGGAGAAAAAAATGAATGTACAATTATGTTTGAATGAGGTGCTAAAATCCTCCTAGCCCTCAAATAGAGCAACCAAGTGTAATATACTTTTCATTCAAAACTATTTGTTGAAAAAGGTGCTATGATTATTATCACTGCCCCTCAAAGCGCTGGAAAGAATATTAAGGCGATTTTTGTCCAAGTTGCACGTATTCTTTCTTACTTCATTAAACGCTCTGACCCCTCTTCTACAAATGTTTCGCAGTTATGGAAGGCAGATTTAAAATTAGCGTTTCATGCTTTTCAATATGGTATACATGCCATTCAAAAAGACCACTTCGGCTAAATATGCTTCCTTTGTTAGGGAATAGACTTGCAGCCATTTCGTTCTGTGAAGCATTCTAGCTCTATCGAATATTGTCCCACGCATCATTAATACACTGTTGCATCAAAATCATTTTATATTGGGCTCAAAGATCAGCGAAAGTGCTACGAGAGCTGATCACAAACTGTCGTAGCGGCACATTTAAAAAACCATGAGGTCATTGTATACTACAAGCCTCACTAGTTCTAATTTTGAAACATAAATCCTGTATGTGCTTTTATTAGGTCATTCCGAAAGTAATTTCGCTTTTTTAAACGGGCACCACATGTGACGGAACAAAGGTTTCCAAGCGTTTTTAAGATATTCGATGCAGAATTTCATTCTCTTTCTAATGGTTATAAAATTGTTGCCAAACAGTCAACGAGTTTTCAGAAAATAACCAAAATCTGCGACACTTGCTTTTTGAGATGGTCAAGTTTCACGATTTTTCAAAACTTCCATATCAGTCCTCAGAAGGAGTTCAAGCAACGGTTCGATAGAGTAAACCTTACAGAATTCAGTACTGCTCTTTTCTCCTTTCCATACTTGTCATACATTTTTAACAGAATTTTAACTGATGCTACCGATTTTCATACTTGGGCAGCTAAGTCCTCTTGGAACATTAAAAGAAGAGCAGCTCGGGCGCTATTCGATGCAGCATTTTCTCCTCTTTCTAATGGGCGTTTTTTTGTTTCCGCTTCATTTAGTTTTCGGGAATAAAATCATCATGACTCATTCTTCTGCCGAGCCCCAGGCTGTACCCGAAGAACTCGAAATTTGATATTTCGATCCCGTAAACCCTCACTTGCTTTGTAAATCAATGCTAACTCATAGTACCACCCTGGTAATGTCAAATTTCGAAAAATTTATGATGTTTGATGCGATTGTGGCTGAGGTGGGCCTGCCAAAATTTGATAGTTCTGTTAAAAAATCTTTTTAAAAATTTCGGCGGGCTACGAGAAAGAGAAAAAAGTAGTGATGTATTCTATAAGGTTTACTCTATCGAATCGTTACTTGAACTCCTTCTGAGGATTAGCTTAAAACTTTTAAAAAATCTTGAAACTTGACCATCTCAAAAAGCATAGGTCGCAAATTTTGGTTGTTTTCTGAAAGCTCATTGATTGTTTTACAACATTTTCGTAACCGTTAGAAAGAAAATAATATTCTGCATCGAATGCCTCCAAGATCTTTTAGAAAACTTTGTTCCTTCACATGAGGCGTCCGTTTGAAAAAAGCGAAATTACTTTCGGAATGACCTAATATAATCGAGTAATATCAAGTTTTACATGAAAAACCCGAAAAAATGACACAGCGTTTTCAGACCACCCCTTTTCTCAATTTTGGGCTCCGGAAAAAATCCGCTGAAAATATTTTTGGGTACTTCTATGTGTCTACCCTATGAAAACCAAGTTGAAAATCCGAGGAATTTTTTAGAAGGAGATCCGATTTTTAGGGTCTATGAAAATTTTTGATTTTTGGCCCATTGTTTTACCTAGATTACGACTTAAGCGGATCTTGGGTGGTTTTTTCTGTAGAGCTTGCTCCATTCTATCGAATGGTAGCTTAGGTCTATTAGGAACATGGGATCGGCTCAATTCATTTGGAAATGCAGTTTACTTTTGGGACAACCTAATACTTTTCAAAACAATTTTTGGTAAACGACAAGTTTTGATTCCTATCGAAGTCTTCCATGTGTTTGGTGGGTAATGGTTTACCTGCTGGTTACTGAAGTTTACTTCCTGATGTTGTGAAGGTGACTCTAAAACTTAGTTAGAGTTGGACAAGGTAAACACAGTGAGACTTCGGCCAAGTAAATTGGAGTGCCCCTCAGTAATCATTCTAAGAAATTTGCGGGTAGGTCCTTGAACGAGCTTTTAAAGTATTTTAGTATGATGAATTGTATTTATTATAGCTGTTCACGTCTTTACTTGTATTTAGAACTTTTTTATGAAATTCAAAATCCGGACCTACACTTTTGTGTAGGAACACAAAATTGTTTTGGTTCAAAAAGGCGAACGCATAAAAATGAAAGCCAAAGCAAGACTGCAAATAGTTGGTGCGGGATTTTTAGTGCAGAGCTATGTTTTAGCCATCTTCCGAAAGCATTAGGCCTATAATGGAAATAGAAGGTTTAGCATGGCAATGCATTTTGAAGTCGTGAGGGACTCAATTAAAATTTCGTAATGCAAATGTTTTTGCTAAGCGATGGGATACGTTAAATGGGCTCCTAATGTTGTTGATGTGCTAAGAATTACGAAAGGGCATAATGATAGCATAGATCAATTTAAATAGCATCGTACTTGCAAGGACTTTCAGTGCTCCACTTGCTGAGGCGTGAGGTCTTTTTCCTTCTTCTGGCATATACTCCAATTTCAAGTTGTTACTGAACAATCAATTGCTTTTGATTATAGTTGTTGAACAAAGGAATCTATAGGGAAAAGTTCCCGATACCTAAAAAGAATATTGTGCTTAATTTGCAAGTTAGAGATGATTTTGCATTAGAGAATCCGGAGCCACAAATTTTTTTTCACCATTCATGTATCAGCTGCCAGTTTCATTGTACATCCAAATCAAAATCCTTCTCACAAGGCTCTTTTTATTTTCAGTGGTGGCATTTATTTTACTAACATTTTTTATTCCATCAAACAATATGATTGCGATGTTCAATTACCTCATGGTTGTTCTTGTGTTCATTGTTGGCCTTAACAGCAATGTGAACGGTGGTGGAGGTGAGCTTATTGCAGTCTGATTTTTTGAAGTATCAATTGCTAGTGCTCTAGGTCCTTTCTATTGGCCTTCTGGAAAATATGCCTTACATCCTGTCTGATCGGTCTTCAACTGATCGATCCATCATGATTGCTTTACCTTCTGTCTAAAAGTTAATCTTTCACAATAAAGATTAATCATTGTCTTTTAATCATTGTTATCCAAGATGAAAGTATAGATTGTTTGACATAGTTGACTGTAAAGAGGCGCAAATTGTCCCGACCACTCGTTTGCCACGCGGTATACCTCAAACTTGAGTAATCAAACCTTTATTCAGAAACTTTACATTTCACAATAACACGACAAGGCACACGATAAGGCCCCGATAAGACACTTACAGAAATACTGATTTTTATTCAAGGCATTGCAAAAGGAATGTGTTGCAAAAAAATATAAAGCCAACTTTCCTGAGTAACTTGATCGATAATAACTGTGAGGGATGAAAGTGAATTAGCACCATTGATGAAAAGTGCATATTGCAATCGCAGAGGAGAAATGAATTACAAGGAGAAAAATGAACAATAAAGAAATAATGCAAATACCTCAAAACGGAATATCAATCGCAAAGAGAAGAAATGAATTACAAGGAGAAAAATGAAATAATGCAAATACATTAAAAAAGAATATTAATCGCAAGGAGAAGAAATCAAAAATGTAAAAATCATTCGCACTGCCTCTGATCGCCACGCCGCAGTTCATATAGATTCATTGTCCCCTTTGTTTTGAGAGACGCCGATGTTGCTCTTCCTTCAGCTTCATGTCTTTGTGAGCCTCTCTTTGTTTGAATGCTCTCGCTGCGTATAGCGGTATTCACGAGCAAGATGGCGACGGCGATAAGTATGATGTTGACTGTACTGTATGCAAATGTAAAGTACCGATCGCGTTTCCGCGACCCGCCCCTCTACTGTTGCTGGTGTCGCAGGGTCTGAAGTCGGTTAAGGATTTCCGCTTCGTTTGCCTCACATTGGGACTTCTCACTTTCGATCTTCAAAGTTTCGTCGGGTAGGTCACACACGGCTGAGTGGTGGCCCCTCGTCTTGCAGTGAAAACAGGGGATCCTGTACTTGACGCACTGAAATCCTCCTACGCAATGAGGCTCCAGGCAATTTGTGCAGCGTCGATGCCTTCTCAGAAATTTCCTTTTCGACACCTGATCTCATCCTCGTGCATGAATCAGAATAATGTTCTCCGATAGTGCTGCAGAAAACACATTCCATGGTTCGTTCTCCTTCACGCCACACTCCACCTTCATACTCTCTTGGTTTGCAAGTCCGTTTCCTTTCGAGCTCTCTGATCCGGCGTTGTATTCTGTGTAGTTTTTCTTCGAGTGCGGGTATTTCCAGGGCTGTCCTCTCCTCCATTCCTCTCGGCCTCTGGCCACTGGTAGAGTCCGCTTGGCTGATCCTGCGGGGGTCCTTGTGGTACTGTCGGAGGTGGGATAGGGAACGGGAACGGTGGTTGAATGTGTGGAAATTATGGGAATAACATGGGTTGTGCTGGCATCTGTGGCATCTGAGGTAGTGTCGGTGGTGAGGGAGCTTCTGTCTGCGTTGTTTTTGCTTTTAGCGGGGCTTGGTGAGTCGTCTGCACTGCTCTGCATACCTTTTGTCGTTCCAGCGGATACGTCTGCGTCCATGCCGCGCAACTTTTGATGGTGATCTTCTGCTTGGAAACGGTGTCTTTCACCTCGACCATCGTCTGTTGGATTGACTGTATAGCATTGAACACGCGAACGTCCCTGGCTTCTCTTTCTGCTCGCTCTCGGGTAAGACATTCGGCTCGAGTTTGTTGAATCGTCATATAGAATTCGTCTATGAATCGAAGATGGTCATTAATGATAAGCTCCAACAGGTTTGCATCTGTCAGTAGCGGCTTTCTCTGACCGTCTCTCGATATATAATATTGTGGGCGTTCCACTCTTGCATTCCATGCGTTCTCGTTCATGGCCTTTGTGGCGATCAGGACAGGCACCTTTGAAAAAAGTAATCTCAGACGTTGACGTAAGAACTCTAAGCGCATTTTACAATTACCAGTTCTAAGTTCAAAAATCTGAGTGTCTCGCTCTAATTCGCGTAGGGTGCATTGCTCATGTAGAAAAGACTGGAATCTTCTTTCAGTTGGTCGAAAATCTCGGTTGTAATCATGATCATTGTGGAAGCTTCAATTATCTGATCGTAGAGTTTTGCGGGTGATGGTAGCGGTGGTATCGCTTCTTTGAGTTTTCGCAATTCCCTACGAAGCCTGCTTTCTTTTTCCACTTCTGAAAGAAGATTAGTTTAAAATATTTTTTCACGCACCTTGCCGTTTTGAATGATTTTTCTACAAGTGGCGCGAATGAGATACCGTAGCATCTTCGCGGGATGCAAAGTATTTTTATGATGGCTCGAATGAGCAGCGTATTGCAAATGAGGCAGGCGCTTTTCGGAGGCAACGTCGAATTATGCTGAAAAAGTACAGAATGATTACAAAAACTCCGTGAAGTATTAGGCGGATGGGTTTTCCAACCGTTATGATTGGATCCATTAAGAGTACTATCGCTCCCTCTTTCGGGGTCGGAGAGGAATTTCTTTGTCCTGACATTCGTGTGTGGTGTTGTTCTTGAAAGCTGGTAAGGTAGTGGTCTTTCCATACTTTCCAAAATTTACAAGTGAAATTCATGGATGCTTGCAGTGACTCGATCACTTGGTTTCGCGTTTCAAGGGCCGCTGATTCTGCCGAAGTGTGGTAATCCGGATCTGCTGTGTTCATTTTTACTTTTTTCAGTAGGAAATGTTGACTCCAACCGACTTTGTATGAAGTCGATAGGCCTTATTGTTGAATAGTAATCGCAGTCGGTCTCCTGGTATGTCAGCGGTTTAGAATTCAAAATGGCTTCAATCTCTGTAACCACCGTTACCAGATTATCAAACGATATTTTGGCTCTTCCAAGTGATTTATAGAGTGCTTCCTTCACTGATTTTATCAACCTTTCATAGAAGCCCCCTTGCCAAGGGGCATATGGTGTAATTGTTCTCCAGTCAATCTCTCGTTGATCGCGAAGTCTTCCAGTAAATTTTGCTGGTTTGCGTCTTTCATTATCACTGCTGTAAGTTGGAAGGTTGGCGCATTGTCGCTCGTAATTGATTTTGGTATGCCTCGTCTCGCGAAGAAGCGTCTGAGGGCATTTATGAATGACTCTTCGCTCATCTTTTTTTGTACTCCTAAGTGTATGAGTCTTGGTGCCGTGCATGTAAAGATACAACCATAAGTTTTGATGCTTTCGTGGCTGTCCATTACTTGCAAAAGGTGAAAGAAGTCTATCCCGATGTGTTCGAAAGGCCTAGTTTGTTGCACTCTTCTTGATGGTAAGTCTGACATTTCTGGGTATTTATAAGGGGCCCGTTGAATCGTTTGCATCGGATACATCCGGCTATGAAAGATCGCACCTGTTTTCGTAATTTAGGAATCCAGTATTCCCTTCTGACAGTGCAGATAGTGTGTGCAATCCCCCGGTGATATTCTCCATGGGCTTCCGATATTACTCTGAGGGCTAGTGTGCTTTTAGGTCCGACAAAAATGGGGAATTTCGCATCATCGCTTATTGCTGGAAATCCCAGACGTCCTCTTGCCCTCCAAACTCCCGCGCTATCCTTGAACAATTTCAGCGATCCATCGATTTGATGTATTCTGGATTGAGCACAAGCGACTGGTGTTCCTTTATCAGTATAATTTTGCTTGTCGCATCTCTGCGGCTGTAAGAGTTGCGGATGATACCATCTCTCCTAACTCGGAAATATTTTTGCATATGCGGGAAGTGATTGCTTGTGGCATTTTAGCCAGCAATCTTCGCAAGAATCGCAAGACCCATGCTACTATGCGTTGGGATTTTCGCAACGATGAATAGCGGCTAAGAGGGAAATGTTGTTTTTCTTCGGGCATTGCCACTGCCAAGCCTATTAGCGCTTGTTCCTCTTCTGAAACGGTATTTTCGTCTGATCTTGGCCATTGGAATATTTGCGCGTTCCACATTGCATGAGGTAATCTCAAAAATTCTGGGCCATTCCACCACTCGTGTGTTTTCAGGGTCCATAGTAATCCACTCCGCATGTTGGCATAAGACATGACGGCGACCTCGCGAACCTCATGACAAGCTCATGTTTTGGGCGTGAGGTTCGCGAGCTTCTGTAGCCTTTCGATTTTACTGGTAATCACAGTGCACTGAAAAGTCGACCGCAAAACCATTGCACCTGCTGTGATGGAGCTCTCCTCTGACCAACGAGAGTCAGCACGTTAACCTGTTGAACTACACGTGAACATTTCCACTCATTCTAGGGTACTTAATCAAACACACCGTCATCTTGCATTAACATGTTTATTTGCGTTTTCGAGTCGCAACGAGAGCTATCATTACGAAGCAATTGGTGATAGTAATACATTGACTAAAATGGTAAACAGCTCAACCCCATATAGCGTCACGAACCACACCAGGGTCATTTGAATGAGCATGCCACTTTTCTTTCAACAGTTTAGACTACATTCCTTTTCCAATCCTTTATAAAGGTATAACTCTGGGAGTATATACAAGTTCTTTATGTAATTTGATCATTACATACACTTCAATCGTTTTTCTGATGCTTCCTTCCTCGTCCGCCTCTCAAGATTTTCTCGAATTAAAGCAGCATAGAGAAAAAACGGAACCATGTTTTTTTGTAAAGGTCCACAGAATCTTCTCTCTTTGCTGCAACAATCACTACAATGAAGAGTTTTTGCTTAACAGCTTTCAAAATATTGTTGAAACAAATCTAACAGTTCAGTTGGTGGATGCAGGATCACTATGGACAATTAGCAAATAGAGAAGTTGCACATTTATGAGAATTGAATACCTCAAGAATTGATTCAAAATTTTAATTAAGAAAAAGCCTTCATAAGAAAGACAAATACGCGTGTGCTTTTGACAAATAGAGGTGGGGGAAGGGGCAGCAAATCTTTGCTCTCTGGCATTCGCTGCGTACCAGCGATCTTCCTACATGGCTGTTCCACGTTTTGCGCTTAACGTATCAGCGGCGTAACATTGTGGACGAGCGGCGTCCTATCATAGCAAGCAGGAGAGGCTACTGGCTACCAACTATTGGCCGCTGCATGTTAGAAACCACTGGGCATGTTGCCGCAGTTCATAGACGCAGACCAAGGGTAGCAGCAACTGTGAAGGGACGATACCTAACGTGACGAAGAAGCCGGCGAGACGGACGCGCATTGTGCCAATTTTGGCTTATAGAAGACATATTGTAGTAGAATAAAAGCGAATACCGATCACCTATTTGTGGCGGTAAACTGGAAACTGTTTTTCAAGGCGACAGAATTTGTTTGAACGGAATGGCACGGCTTGACCACAACCTCCGCAAGAACTTTTAAGATTGTTTCCAAAGTTTTTCTTGACTAATAACCACGAACAAAATCCTAGGATGTATCCTCTAGTAGAAGGAATTCATTTGCACGATTTCAAATCAAAATCAATCAAATGTAAACTACTTTCAAAATCTCGCGTCCTTCTCTCAGCTCCTCCCTTGGTCCGTCACTCACACTTCGTAACTTGAACTATGCTTGCAAGAGCGATTGAGATGGGCATTCCCAAACGCATGTTGAGACACCTTAGATAGTTTTGATATTTACTAGTTACAAATACAAAAATTTGAAAAAAAAAAACTACAAACAGAAATGCTATAAATCATCCAGAAAGACCGGCGAGTTATCTGTCAGTGGTTAGACTTGCTTACAAAGAATGATGAAGATATGGCTGTAATGTGCGCAAACACTCATTCAAATCTTTCAAAAGGAACAGAAGATGAAATTTAACAACAAACTACACCTGAAAAAGTACAAATTATGCGGACCTTCGAGAAATAATGATAATTAATACTAAAATAGTGTTGACGATTATCCTTTAGGTGGAATCGGGATCACACCCACTCCCACCCGCCTTCGTGAAATACTAATGGAGTAGCTAGTTCCCACTGATCCGTTTCTTTTCGATAGACTTCCATCGAGGACAGATTTGACATGCCATCGTAGCTAGAATTCAAATCAGTAGTTTATATTTTTGAGATCAAAGAGTGTGCTAGAAGAGGAAGGTGAGCAGCAAGGAAAGTGACGCTAATCTATTCAAAGAGACTCAAATTCAAAGAAAAAGGAATTAAAAAAGAGTGAATCAAACATGAAAAAGGAATGCCAGTATTTTCACATATCCAGCAATGGTATATGTGGCATTTGCGTTGGCGACGACGGAAACTCGGCTTCGTTTAATGTTCATGGAAGTTACGGGGGTCCCGCATAGTAGTGGGATCAAAACATTCCACATTGTTCAAGAACCGTGCTCCATCCTAGCTAAACATGCAGGGATGTACCGGTAACAACTGAGAGGAATCACCTAAATAGGGGTCTTTTTCAGTATAGATTATCTGGTTTAGCGTAACTGTAAAGAACACTTATGAATTTGCTTTGAAACAGGTAGGATTAATTTCAAGAACTGATCCGAGTCTTACAAGAAAGTTGAGATTGTCAGTTGGAAAACTTGCAATGGCAGAAACCTCTAACCCTCCGCAAGCGTAAATCTTCCCATTCAAAGTCGTAGCGCCCAGAAGCCATCGTTTCGATAACATCGAGGGTACCGCTTCCCACTGTCCTTCTCTGGTGAAAACCTTCCCACTGATGAGAAAATCGTTGAGACGTTTTATCACGACCACCCTCACTGAAAGAGCGGAGTAATGGCATCAAAAACTGAACAAATTAGCAACCAAAAGATGCCCCCCTTCGCTCTAATTGCAATTTCTGCGCATAAGCACACGGCGATATTCAAAAGTACAAAGAGCAAAGCGGTAGCGATGGAAAACAAACCATAAAGATAAGCGTCGAGAACGGCTATTCCATGCTTCGTTGCTTGGTCAAAGGCATAGATCTCAGAAAGGAAACAATCATAATGATTCTATAGCCGCAAAACGAGCATACCCTGCGGTCGTGCACTGCGATGCCGACTCTAGACCGAAAACTCGTCACAGATCGTACCGAAGTTGATCGTTTTGTTAATAGATCGCACATTTCTACAGTTGACAGATCACCGCCGGTCGTAAACCAACTTAAAAAGTCGCAAGAAATTATGAGAATCGTGGAATTCCGTAAACCATGCAGGTTACCTATGACAAACATTAAGCCTGGCACATCATTGCAACAGCGAGCTTTTGAACAAACAGCAGAACACACTTTTGAGAGATGAGCATGAAAATTGAAAAGTCAATTAGGAGAAGTACAAACTTTAAAAATTGGAAAGTAGTTCCTAGTATACACTCAAATCAGAAGCAAATAACAACATATCACCTCGATGAGTCGGATATGACGATAATGACAAACATGGCGACCGACGATATAGCAATTTTTACCTGAAAAACTTAATCTTACGAAAGAATCTGAAACATAGAGCCTCGCCAATCTTTACTTTTCTTTTCTTCGCAAAAAATGGCCTTATCAGTGCATAGTTCCTACTTGGGAGAAAATAAGTTACACAGACTGTAGGATGACAGTTTCAAGTTAGTAGAAAATTCTGCGCTTTCCTGCTCTAAAACATGTAAAAACGATCGAAAGTTGAGATTGCGCATTTTATAGTAGGTGGCAAACTGGCGCGCAAAATTATCCTTGCAGAATAGGCGAAAAAGGCATGCATGCTTGACCAAACGGGCATGACAATGAATAAGTAGCATAGGCTTATAGTAAAGAGGGCAAATAGAAGTCAAAAAAAAACAAAATCATAAAAAAAAGGCAAGAAAAGTTTTACGGGAATGGCGCTCACCCGAAGTTGTCATATCCGTAGAAGTAGCCGCGACCCATGTGCAGCATAAAAAATCCGCTAAACGAAGAGCACGTATTGCTTTTTTCGACATCACAAGCTGAAAAAAGGACAGGAGAATAAGTGCTAGCAAGATACTGCTTCAAGCGAATACCTTGACAGATATCGTCCTCGCTTCAATCCGGTCGCCCGTCGACGGCGGGATCTTCTGTCATTCGATCTTTTGCATGAACCACGCGCGGTTCTCCCGGATATGCGTCCGTTACACCGGTAGTGCGGTACTGAAATTGGAGCGAGTCCGAAAGCCAAAAAAGCAAATACAGTCTGCCTCAATCGGGATCAGGCTAAACCGCCAGCTGATTTTGCGCACTCGCAACGCTAGGTGTCTGCGCTACATACGCGCACTGTCGCAGAGAGCGACGAGATTGAGGAGAGAGCAGACTGGCTGGCCGTAGGACGTGACGCAATACCCTCGCGACGCGGGTCCCGCCATGCCAATTTTGGCCTGGTTGGGATTGGGGCAGACTGTAAATTTTGTCTGTGATGCATAAGAGAAAAGCGTTTGGCTTATAGAAAATTTCAGAAAGAAAAAAGTCTGAACTTACGTTTTTTTAAGCGCGCCTTTGGCGCTTTGATATCTCTTTATCTAGATTAGGTGCAGCTTGCTGCAGTAGAAGGAAACAATGAATCCTGGAAAATAACTGTGACAACATCTAATGTAGGCCAAAACAAAACAAGCCTTTGACATGTTTGCCATGCTATCAATTTCTTGGTGGAATATCTGCGAAAAGAAAATGAACAAACATAAGCAAACAACTATCATAACTTATAATAACGGGCTAAGGGTTGTTTACGTGTGTGTGTGTGTGTGTGTGTGTTTGTGTGTGTGTGGTGTGTGTGGTGTGTGTGGTGTGTGTGTGTGTTTGTGTGTGTGTGGTGTGTGTGGTGTGTGTGGTGTGTGTGTGTGTGTGTGTGTGTGTGTGTGTGTGTGTGTGTGTGTGTGTGTGTGTGTGTGTGTGTGTGTGTGTGTGTGTGTGTGTGTGTGTGTGTGTGAATTTCTGTCTGTCACGAAATTCGTAGAGCGAGTTCCAAGAAAGGTCTTGAGCTAAAATTTTGGTAGTAGCACCCTATCAGCATGTAGGTAAAATGTGCAAAAGCACAAGCCGATCCGATAATTGGAACATGTGAAATTGTGCGCCAAACGGATCCACGCGACATTTCGCGCGCCAAAGTGGGCCTGTAATTGGACTTTTTCCAAAGTCATGGTTTCTTTTAGCAAGCAAATCCACAAACCATGGGCTCCAGCCCGAAAAGTGAGCAAAAGTCTACTTCCATGCAAGATCAGCGCCAAAAGGAGTAATTGCGTAGATGATCGATTTGTCAAAGTTTTACTTGGGAATGTGAGAAAATTTTTTCTCAATGATGTCACTCACGGTTGTCGTCATCTTTATGGCGACTATAAAGCCATTATAACTAACTGATTCAGAATCGCATTTAATCTTTTGCAAAATACTTTCTTTCCCTCAAAGTCACCAATCTTACATGAAAAAGCTTTAGGAATGAGTAGTTGTTTACATTTCAAAGTATTGATCGGCATCGCGAGGTAAGTTTCAAGGCCATCATTTTGGGACAACGAGGAAGGCATGCGAATAATAGAGCCAGTGCGAGCCTCTGCGAAGCAGAGGTGACGCACTGGTCAAAGAATAAACTAATAAGAAAGGACTCACTTCTACTATTCCAAAACGTAGTGCGCCATTCAGCGATATTGTTTTGGTAACATACTCTTTAGTGATTACGTCGAGCATAGATGTAATCACTAAAGCGCATATGCGCTTGCGTTATATTCGTAAAATTGTCACAGCAGTGGCAATTCCTCCACTGATAGGGATATCTGAATAAGGAAGACTAAGGTAAGGTAGAGCACTGCGGAAAACACGTTTTGCATGCACAATGACGATCCTAAAGAATTAGTGGAAGGGCGTTTTGTAAAACTTTGCCATCAACTCAAACTTCGTCTTACAATTTTGAGCTCGAGGACTGAGACAAGAAAGATTACCCCATGCACATTCGGTTTACTCAGCGTGTAAGCAGAGCAAAGATAAACAAACAAGTTTGCCCACTTTAGTCGCCAAAGATGCAGTCAGATGATGATGATCCCGTCAGCCTGATGGGAAGTGTAGAAACAAAGCTGAACGAGGAAAACAATCGAAAAATCGAAATTTCACAAGCATGCGATAGTTGTGCTATCAAAATTCTGAAAGATAAGATCAAGGAAAAGCTTGTTCAGGCAACGAGGAATACTTACCGACAACCGTGTGGCAACTAAGAAATTGTAACAAACATAAAATAGACAAATACCGACAGTGAGTTTTCAAATCGGCAAAAGCTCAGATGAACTTAAAACTCGTTGTATCTTGCAACAAACTAAAAAAAGTTATCATGCCACCGATTTTTGAACATTTGTGACTGTTTTGGATGACAAGTATGCCTAGTAGCAAAAGAGAAACATAGAAAATAAAGAAATAGTCAAAAATCCGGCAAATGACGAGATGAATGTCATGAACCTGCCGGCATCTCGACGTGGTAGGGGCACGACGAGATGCCGGCAGGTTGCACTCCTCAACATGCACGCTATTTTTCTTTCTATGCTGACATGAGGGCGAGATGCCGGCAGATTGAGGGCGAGATCGCGGCAGAAATCTCGACAAAATACCTCACGAAGTTGCCGGCAGGTCAGCTTTTTGGGTCCAAAATTTGAAGTTGTCGGGATTTTTCGGATTTTTTTCGATCTCCATTTGTGCCCACCTCTAAGCTGGACCGTCAGACCTGGAGAGTGCCAGACTGATTGCTTTGGAGAACCTCTAGAGGGCGTCGACAGTTTTCATGACCTTAGAGCGAGATCGCGGCGAATTGAGGGCAAGAGCGAGCAAGTAAGGTAGATTACCACGGGCCCAGCTATTCTTTAGATAGACCACGAGTTCCTGCGTCTGCCGGATTACACGTTGTCGCTACGTAACCGAAATACACTGAAGTGCCATTGTGACTAAGGTCTTCCGCAATTTTTCACACTTCTTTCAAACGGTTATGTACGAAGACTCCGGCATCGTCTTTTACTGAAAAGTTTCTGATCCAGCTAAGAACAATTTGGGAATCTGAGAACAAAAACACGTTTGTAATGTTGTTGCATGAGTTTCGCAAAATGTCGCATATCAAATGTGCCAATCTTGTCGCCATAGTTAGAGCATTCATCTCTAGTTTGGGTTTCGTAATTTTTGACTTTATTGACGGTAGTTTTGACTACCCCATCAATAGCTCTGACATGTCTTCTTGAAACACTTACGCACATGCTGCCATCGCTTGTTCGCTTGCATCTGCGAATACGGCTAGGTTTTCGCAATTTTTGACTGATACGTGACGATGGAATGTTTTGTTGAACGATTGCGCTTCGCCTTTTATTTTGTTCCATTCATCTTGAAGAGGTTCGGAAAGTTCTTGATCCCAGAAATATCCTTCTACCCAGACTTTTTGTTGAAATTTCTTATGTGGGACAAGTAGCGGTATTGGCCATCCCAATGGATCGTATATGTGCTATTTGTTTCGCGATGTTTCTCTTCGTGATCTTTGGTATCGCTGGGAACTCGCAGTCAATGGTTAATTGGTCCTTCGTTGAGTTCCAAGAAATTCCAAGGACTCTTTGCGTAGTTTCGGTAATTCTTGCTTCAATAGGTATCTTGTCTTGAATTCTGGAGTCATTTGCCAAGAATTCGCGAAGATTCATGTTCATTTGTTGGAATAATTCTCGACTTGCTATGGATTTGTTGAGAACTTCGTCCAAAGTATCGCCCATGATAAAAAGGTTATCAACGTATAAGTTAGGCAAATGAAATAAGTTATCACTTAATTCATTTGCCAATTTTTTGTCTTCCATCTCGTGCTTTATGTGATGTTGTATCGTTGCTGCGCAAAAATGGTGATACGTTCAGTCCGAAGGTTACTCGGGTGAATCGATAGACTGCTATGTTGTCGTCGTCAGGTTGGAGTTGAGGGTTTTTTACACAAAGGCAACGAGTTACATCTCTGTCCTTTTCGTTGAGTCTGACCTGAAGGAATGCCTTCTCTAAGTCAGCTATTGCCACGTTTGCCTTCATGCGGAACCGCAAGAGTATCCCGTAAAGTTCATGTAGGATAAGAGGGCCTTGGTAGAGTGCATAGTTAAGCGATGGGCATCCTTTGAAATGTGAAGAAGCATCGAAAACGATGCATAATTTGGTGGTATGTTTATGAGGGATTATGACTGGTTGGTGCGAAAGATAGTGAACGAGTTTCTTTTCATTCACCTCTGGTACCGTATTCACTACCTCCTCTAGTATTCCCGCCTCCAACTGTTCTTGAAAAATGCTGTGATATTGCTGCAGCAATTCGCTGTTTGCATGTAGCATTTTCATAACGCTAGCAAGGCGACGGTATGCTATTGCTTTGTTCGTTGGCAATTGGTCACATGTTTCTTCAAGCGGTAACCTTACGTAGTACCCGTCGTTTCTTTTTTCGATAGTATCGTGGAAGTACTGTAGAACTTTTTCATTTATCTTCGCCTTTTCTGAGTATTTTGAGCCGGTATACTCTTCTATTCCGGCCGAGTCCAAGGACCAGTACCGGTCCCAAAGGTCGAGCTCAATCATTTCTGAGGTACTTAGCGTAGTTGTGATTGCGCGACTCGAGCCTTTATCCAAACTGCGTATAATTTCCCCACATTGCTGTCGCCCCGTCACCAGGTACCCTAACTTCGATGGGATTGCTATTAATCCAGAGGGAAGTATCTGCTGAGGACTAGATGTATTCAGCAATGGCCACAACTGTTCACAACCCAATAAGACTTGAGGGTTTATTCCTGTTTTTTCCGTCCTGGACAGAGCTACATTGTGTTTACGAAGAAATTCGGTGTCTGGTTTTGTAAGACGGATTTGGTTTTTTCCGTAATCGTTTCTGTCTTACAAAGTACTAGGTCGTGAATATTTCCTTTCTTGTCCCAGAATTGAAGCGGAGAAATTACATACCGCTGTTTCTTTGGTATATCGCTTCCAAACGTGAAGATAGATAATTCGACGTTTACCGTTGTAGGCAGTTGGAGGTCTTCTGCAAGTTTTCGCTTGATAAAGGATTTGACCGCTCTCGTATCGAGAAGTATGTCTATTGTCTTCACTTCTCCTAGTTTTGTTCGCACCTGCGCTACTCCTGTTAGGAGAAAAACGCTGTCTTGATTATTGTGCTGGCTTTTGATGTGGTGTGGAGACTAGATGTGACCGTATTTTTTCTTTTGGGTTCGTAAATACTGCACAACTTTGATTCGAACTTTCTGCGAGATCTGTTCTGGTTCTTTTGTGTTGATTCGAAGCTGCTGGATTGTTGCGTCGTTGGGTCAGGTCTTCAGTTTGCCTGCACATTCTCTTAGGGCATAATGAAAAGTGGTGCTTTTTCCCTGCACACATGCTGCATTCTCTCTTATTACATTCTTTCAAAAAATGATTTGCTTTTGTACAGTTCAGGCATTTTTTGTTTTTCATCAGGAAGTCTGTCCGCTTTTGAATGGTATCGAGTTTTGTGCAATGCAGTGAATTATGATTCATAACCCCACAATATAGGCATTGAGTTTATGTTTGGACGCCCTCAATCCTTTTCTGAAATTGTTGTTTACCTTGCTTTTGCGCAGGTTCTGTGTTTCTCAACATATCTGCGACTTTTTCTTCGGAGGATATTATTTTATCCAAGTTGTTGAGAAGCTGCATCAGCTTCCACTCATCGTGATGTGCTTCTATTTGCACTTTCAATACCTTCCTTTGAAGGCTTCGATTGAATTTCGACAAGACTTTCTGAGCAATGAAGGAACCGTCCAGAGATACTCCCTTTTTCTCTAATTGCGTTGTTACTGCCAACAAATATTCCAACAGCTTCCTTTGATCTGATATTGAAGGACTTCTTGCAGTTGCTTTGTCCAATCTCATTTGAAGATCGTAGATTATTTTTGATCTGTCTCCAAACTTTGTTTGAAGTACCTCAATTGCTAAGTCATAATTTTCTTCTGCCACCGGGTATCTTTTTATTACCTCTCTTGCTTCCCCCGTAAGGTTTGCAAAAGGTAATTGAATTTTTGCAAATTTGAGAGTCTTTGGTTGTGAATATTTGCACTAAAAAGTGTCCAAAAATTCTCAAATTCGCTAATGTTTCCACTGAATGTCGGGATAGGTATAGGTGGTAATTCAGTTTTAGCGCCTATGAATTCTGTTGATTCTTGCAAAGTTAATTGTTGCAGACCAACTTTTTTGGTTTCGATTTGGATGATCAAGGATTGTGCTGCTTCCAAAGTTAATTGGGCTTTGTCTATGTATCCTTGAATCTGAGTTCTTGTTCTTCTGTAATTGTCTCTCCCAAATCATATACAGTTTTTATACATTCAAGTTCAAGTTCAAGTTCTCTTCAAGTATTTTGGAGGTCGCAGTTAGTTCGTACGCAGCTTCCGAAAGGACTTTGAGAGATGTTTCGCTGTTTATTTCTGAAAGTTTCGCAATTGTTTGATTCACAGTGTTGGAATATCGTGTTAAAAGGTTTTTTTGCGTTCGAAGTTGCAAGTTCAACACATCAAGACGCTTTTAACAAGATGCGTTTTAGTCCATTTCTTCACTGCGATTTGGGATCTCTCCCTTGAAAAAAGAAAAATTATTTACAAGTTTTCACAAATGGAGAAATGAACCCTTTGGCCCTTTGCACACTCTGATTTGACTTACGAGGAAGGCATGTTTAGTCGGAGTGGCCTTTTTAGAAGGAATGTATACCGGATTGAAGAGCATAGAATGCTGACTTCAAGTCTTTTTTTTCTTATCTGAGATGCATTTGTGGACGAGGAGTCATGGGCGTTAACTGGAGAAAAAATGAATGTACAATTATGTTTGAATGAGGTGCTAAAATCCTCCTAGCCCTCAAATAGAGCAACCAAGTGTAATATACTTTTCATTCAAAACTATTTATTGAATAAGGTGCTATGATTATTATCACTGCCCCTCAAAGCGCTGGAAAGAATATTAAGACGATTTTTGTCCAAGTTGCACGTATTTTTTCTTACTTCATTAAACGCTCTGACCCCTCTTCTACAAATGTTTCGCAGTTATGGAAGGCAGATTTGAAATTAGCGTTTCATGCTCTTTAATATGGTATACATGCCATTCCAAAAGACCACTTCGGCTAAACATGCTTCCGTTGTTAGGAAATAGACTTGCAGCCATTTCGTTCTGTGAAGCACTCTAGCTCTATCGAATATTGTCCCATGCATCATTAATACACTGTTGCATCAAAATCATTTTATATTGGGCTCAAAGATCAGCGAAAGTGCTACGAGAGCTGATCACAAACTGTCGTAGCGGCACATTTAAAAAACCATGAGGTCATTGTATACTACAAGCCTCACTAGTTCTAATTTTGAAACATAAATCCTGTACGTGCTTTTATAATCGAGTAATATCAAGTTTTACATGAAAAACCCGAAAAAATGACACAGCGTTTTCAGACCACCCCTTTTCTCAATTTTGGGCTCCGGAAAAAATCCGCTGAAAATATTTCTGGGTACTTCTATGTGTCTACCTTATGAAAACCAAGTTGAAAATTCGAGGAATTTTTTAGAAGGAGATCCGATTTTTAGGGTCTATGAAAATTTTTGATTTTTGGCCCATTATTTTACCTAGATTACGACTTAAGCGGATCTTGGGTGGTTTTTTCTGTAGAGCTTGCTCCATTCTATCGAATGGTAGCGTAGGTCTATTAGGAACATGGGATCGGCTCAATTCATTTGGAAATGCAGTTTACTTTTGGGACAACCTAATACTTTTCAGAAAAATTTTTGGTAAACGACAAGTTTTGATTTCTATCGAAGTCTTCCATGTGTTTGGTGGGTAATGGTTTACCTGCTGGTTACTGAAGTTTACTTCCTGATGTTGTGAAGGTGACTCTAAAACTTAGTTAGAGTTGGACAAGGTAAACACAGTGAGACTTCGGCCAAGTAAATTGGAGTGCCCTTCAGTAATCATTCTAAGAAATTTGCGGGTAGGTCCTTGAACGAGCTTTTAAAGTATTTTAGTATGTTGAATTGTATTTATTATAGCTGTTCACGTCTTTACTTGTATTTAGAACTTTTTTTATGAAATTCAAAATCCGGACCTACACTTTTGTGTAGGAACACAAAATTGTTTTGGTTCAAAAAGGCGAACGCATAAAAATGAAAGCCAAAGCAAGACTGTAAATAGTTGGTGCGGGATTTTTAGTGCAGAGCTATGTTTTAGCCATCTTCCGAAAGCATTAGGCCTATAATGGAAATAGAAGGTTTAGCATGGCAATGCGTTTTGAAGTCGTGAGGGACTCAATTAAGATTTCGTAATGCAAATGTTTTTGCTAAGCGATGGGATACGTTAAATGGGCTCCTAATGTTGTTGATGTGCTAAGAATTACGAAAGGGCATAATGATAGCATAGATCAATTTAAATAGCATCGTACTTGCAAGGACTTTCAGTGCTCCACTTGCTGAGGCGTGAGGTCTTTTTCCTTCTTCTGGCATATACTCCAATTTCAAGTTGTTACCGAACAATCAATTGCTTTTGATTATAGTTGTTGAACAAAGGAATCTATAGGGAAAAGTTCCCAATACCTAAAAAGAATTTTGTGCTTAATTTGCAAGTTAGAGATGATTTTGCATTAGAGAATCCGGAGCCACAAATTTTTTTCACCATTCATGTATCAGCTGCCAGTTTCATTGTACATCCAAATCAAAATCCTTCTCACAAGGCTCTTTTTATTTTCAGTGGTGGCATTTATTTTACTAACATTTTTTAGTCCATCAAACATTATGATTGCGATGTTCAATTACCTCATGGTTGTTCTTGTGTTCATTGTTGGCCTTAACAGCAATGTGAACGGAGGTGAGCTTATTGCAGTCTGATTTTTTGAAGTATCAATTGCTAGGTGCTCTAGGTCCTCTCTATTGGCCTTCTGGAAAATATGACCTACATCCTCTCTGATCGGTCTTCAACTGATCGATCCATCATGAATGCTTTACCTTCTGTCTAAAAGTTAATCTTTCACAATAAAGATTAATCATTGTCTTTTAATCATTGTTATCCAAGATGAAAGTATAGATTGTTTGACATAATTGACCATCTGAAAATAATGTAGTTCTGCAATTATTATATCGTGCAACTGGCTTCACCTCGTCAAGTCAATAAGAAAGTCTTCAGGCGTTGCTTTCAGAAAGTTTCACTATGAGAATAAAAAGTGCGGTCGTCACAAGCACAACGTTGAATAAAAAAAATCGAACTCCTCAAAAGTTTCAAAACTACATGGGATGTACTTAACGGCTAATTTGCTAGAAGTCAGATTGGGTCAATTTAGTATTGAAAAGCTATTTTCGATGCGTCATGATACCGTATTATAGCAATCATATCGAACAATACAATCTACAAAATGGAAGATGTTTGGAACATAAGTATACCGAACTTTTTACCACTTTCTCAATAGTCTCCACAGTTATCCACTCGACCATCCCTCCACAACGACATTTCTCGGCGCCGCTAACTTAAGCATCCGTGGTCATCCTGCGCAAACCATCGCTCGTAACTTTTTCTAGAAGATCATTGAGCAGCTATGGAGCATGGATTTGCTATCAGTGCACCAAGATCAGCACAATGATATGCATCACGTGTGGGAACCCCACTTCGACCGAGGGTCCTACCCTTGTAAGATAGGAAATGTTTAGAATTTTTTATAAAGTGATTATGTTAGGTGCGACAAAAATGAAGGCTCTTCTGATGATAAGGTATGCTGTTTTCCATTTTTACAGTCGTTTTCGCACTATTGATGCATGGCAGCGGCACATTATCATAACAATTTGAACAAAATAAAGTCTATTTGTTGCATTGTTGAGTAACTGTGCCCAAAATATGGTGTTTCACAGTTATTTTCTTCTTATTTCTCATCAAAAAATGCATAGGATCGTTGTTGGTGTTTCTTAATAATGTTGTTCCACAAAACGTGAGTCGCAAGTAGACTATGTGGAAATTTAGGCTTCATAAACCAGTGCAAATGAACTACTTATGCGATTTCCAAGTTTATGAATTCTTTGCAACAACGCTTACATTTCTCTTTCTGACTAAAGACACGAACTTGTCATACACTTTCTTGAAGTTTTTTGCTAAGGCATCCCCACAGTTTTTGGCAAAAAGCTGTTTCTAGTGGAAAGGCAATGCCTCAGCAAAACGAGCATCTCAAAATTTTGATACGATTGGTTGCTTTACAAATAAGAAAATTAGCAAATAGGAGCGCATAGCATGCTCTTCTTGCCTAGAAAGGCTGCAGCCAAACCATGCGCTCAAGGTACTTTTACCAGAGCTCGGACGAGTACAATTTTTCTCCCATCGTCGGCCTGAAGAAATCTTATAGCCATAAGGGTCCCTACGATTCTGCGTCTCCAGCCTTGGTGAAAACGGTTTCACTCGTTCAAACTCAAATGTTGGGACCTGGAAAATGCTGGTTTTCGCCGTTCTCGCTCTCCTTTGATGAGGATTTTTGGGATTAGCGCATAGGATTATCTCGTAAACAAAGAAAGTTCAGTGCCTTACTGCCTTACCGCCAGTTACTGCCTTTGGCCAAAAAAGTCACATAAGTAAGTCAAAATGATATCATTAGCTTTCCCTCCAAGGTAGTTCTTGTTAAGTTCCATCAGCTATTATAGCGGCCTTATAAAATCTCTCTAATTTTCCTTGCAATTCAAATAACATAAAAAACAAGAAGTGAAAAAATAACTTTAACTTTTTGTTGGCTAACTTGATAGCCCGTTGCTGTGCCTTCTTATTCTTACAGCAGCACTCTCTTTCTCTCTTCTTCTCGATCAAATTCTCACAAATTGCCCAATGTTGAACACCTTCCATTGCGTTGGGTAGAGAAACAGATCCTTCGATCAGGCGCATTCTTCGCGGATCACCTGGTCTTTTGCTCATGCTAGTGCATACCGTGTTAGGGCCAGCGCTCTCGTAAGCAGCGAACTGAGATATTCGTTCCCCCCAGTCAATTGTTCACCCATGAGGGCAATCGCATACGAGCATTCCATGCTCATCTTTGCGCACGTGCGAAGAAAATCGGGACAAATGTAATGGAAATCTGCTTACTCCTTCGTTATTTTCAAGGGTTGCATTTTCATCTACTGTTGTTTAGAATAAAATGTGCTTAACAAAATTAGATTTGGCAAGTCAATTGTAAGATTCAAGAATAGCAGAGAGGTAGCAAAAATAGCCAGCTTTTACCACTTTGCAGGTACTTATGGAAATAAGATGAGTACGATGACTTCACTCCAAAATGACAGCGTAGTGTGCTATTGATAAGAATACCACTGTACGCGATCAACCGCCGTTTCAAACCGAATAGAAAAATCCATTTAACATCTTCATGCAGTCCTGCAAAGTTGCTTAACATATGTAATCGTCGTTGCACCGCATGGCTCAATTTAGATTTGTTTGCGGTATCCACAAAAGGTGGTTACCCTTCTGTTGAATTCAGCAAAAGTCCAAAGCGTCACTGGGATCAACGTATATAATAATTTCGTTTGTAAAACCAAAGACTATTCGGTAGCGTTTGTAACCACCTAAAAGCTTTTCAGCTGTTTTCTATGAAAGTCAAATTGTCTAAAACTTATCGCAAAACATCTTAATTCTTTCAACAATAATTCATTGTCTTCCTCTTAAAACTTTCCGTCATGCTAATTTACTTAGGAGAGACTATAAATGATGGCTTTCGGTATCTCGCTGCTTGTTTCGCCGCTTGGATAGTAAAATCCTAGCACGCTTTTCCATTCTGGAAACATACTCTGTTTAATGATAACAGGGTGACGTTATTACTCAGCGTTCATCTCAAAAAAAACCTTTGATGATGGGGTCGTAATTGACATAAATACAGTTTGTTACGTCGCTAGGTAGTGCAAAACAAAGCCTAAGTAAAAAATGTTGAACATGTAGATGAAATGTCAAATTTTTTTGACTGTGGCAACTTGGCACTTCTTGTGAATTTGGCGCCAAATATGTTACAAGAAAAATACCAAAATCTTTTTTTTTTTGAAATAATGGGTGCGGATAGTACCAGCTATTCAAAAAGGTAAAGAACGTTTCATTTTTCTACAAAATTCGTCCTAGCGAGGGGGAGCTCATACAGCTGACCCATATCCGTGCGAATTCCAAAGCTATTTTGATGCAATCATTCAAGGAGAGTCTGCTTTAGTTTCACATCTCTGCCAGTATTTTTTTCTGAAGAAAGACGTTTAACGAAAGACTACAATTTGACGCAATGCAGCTTTCATATTTATACTTCATTACCTTACTTCGCTACGCTTGTTCACAAAATCTTTGGTTATCTAAAATTTGAGCAGATTGTACAGTTTCAGGTGTTCATTACAATGTGGTTCGAAATCCTTTTCTGATTCTCTTCCACATCCCAAATGGAAGAGAAGTTGGTAAGTATCATAAAGACACTTACGAAAATTTGATTTAAACAAGTCTAGACTTTTGTGATGTTCAGAAAACCACTTATGATTTTTGATTGCTGAGAGTAAGGACCCGCTTGGCAATAGAATTGTCACGAAAAGGTAGAAATTCAACAAAAGTCTCTGAGTCTGAGTGCATACACGCGAATAAGTGAGGTGAATGTGAGACGAAAGAATGCAGTTAAGTTTTCATGCTTAACTTACAGATTGCTGATGGCTTCGTGCTTTCCATTGCTAGTGACAAATATTATAAAGCACCAACTTCAACACCTTTATAACGTTTGGGAAACTATTATTTCGCGCAAAAATTATTGTGTGCAGGAACATTGTACATTGCCGAAACCGCTGTCTACTAGGAGATCTGACGCTCAACATAGTGCCCTCGCGGTGACGAGATGTGCATGAGCAATAGCTACGAATGTGCCATAAGCGACATTCTTTACCCTCAATTTCTACTCTGTTGCTGAATAAGCCTTGACAGTACGTCTTTACGAGGAATAAGAGCAGGGCTCGGCACGAGCTGGCACCAGGGAAATTTCAATACGAAGTCCCCTTTGATATTGAAAATTTCGTACAAAGTCCCTTTTGACCTGTTTTGAAAACCCGTCATCATTTTATTATGTAAAAAAGTGTAGTAGTGTTTTCATGCATTTCTATTTCATGAAAGAACTTTTCACAGCTTTCTGAGCCTTTTAAGTGGTCGAATCACATCTTGAGAAGCAGAAAAAGCCAATTTTTCGACGGCGGAGCGGGCCGAGTGGTTTTCAAATTGCTATAAAACGCTGAAAAGAAAACATTATGAAACTGTTTCTTCTCGGTATGTAATCTTTTACAGTGTAGATGCATTTTATGTAAAAAAGTATAAGAACTTATGTGAGCAAAGTGTCGCTGCCAGCTCAGCTGGCACCCAGCTGGCACGGTGCCAGCTAATTCAGAAAAAAGTTGGGCACAGCTTTCATTCACATAAGTTTTCATAAATTTTTGGCCCGTAGTTCCGGTCCACCAACGCGCATGCACACACCAAATTTGGTGTCATACTATTGCGTTTTGGCTGAAAACAACGCCTTTGTTTGTTGATGGACAGCTTGCCAATGGCATGCCGGTGGCATGCTGGCGGTATTTTTGCGGCAGTTCTCCGCCTCGGCCCCTGTAGAAACGATATCCCCTTTGCTTTCCGCGCTAAAAACGATATCCAGCCTGACTTGGTGCCAGCTGTGCTGAGCCCTGTATAAGAGCAATACTGAGTGTCCCAAAAAGATGTGCACACTGTTTGATCGTTGATAACTCTCCTGCTTTCAAGTCTTTTCCCGAGCTTGAGGTACCATTCTGTATTGCGAGGATAAGCTTAGATTTACAGAATAGAGCAAATCACCAATCACTCTTTGTTAAGGTATGATTACGGTATGAACTTTCTGCATACAGCGTCACTGTGGAATAAGCCTTTTAATGAAATAATTTCGAAAAAATCTAAAAATTTGTGTAGCAGGGTTTTCAGGCGTGCTAATTTCACTACATAACTTTCCACCAGTTTTTTGAGCTTTTTTGATGGCGTATTCACATTTATCACAAATATTGGAAAATCAGTTGTTACCCTAAATCTGGAATAACTCATGAAAGAAGCAGTGTACTGAAGTGCAGTTTTCATATTTAGAATTAGCAATTTCGATTAGCCTAGTCCAAGAGTTTCTAGCTTGTTTGGCTTTCTTTCTGAGGCAAAATACCGCTTTCAAAGCTCAAAATCCTCTTTGAAATTCCTACCGTAATCCTATAGTAATAAGAGCTGCTGATAAGTCGCTTCATAACGTAAATCTAAGTTGAACCTCGGTCTAAAGAATGGCTCCTCAAACTTGGCAAAAGACATGAAAGCAAGAGAGTTATTAACGACGAAACAGTGTGCACATCTTTTTGGGACACTCTGTATATCAAATCTTAAAAATTCCTAAAAATCTAAATATACCACGAGGCTCTTCAAAAAATATCACATTTTGATATTCCATTCGTTCTCATCGGAAGCATGCATGACATACTGAATTTTAGCACGATTTTGTGTTATTATTATGTTGATTCTACAAAACTATGATTGATTGTGAAAGAAAAGACGTTCAAGCGCTAGGAAACGTGAGAGGGAAGTGAAATGCACAAGTCGCTCGTACATGCTTGATTGATTGTGCTGGGCTATCATATGACAATTTTGCGAATATGTGAAACGTGAATGATTATTTGACTTTGAAAACCTGAGAATACTTTTCTGTCTCAGAATTCCAAGCTAGCTTTGATGACAAAGCCGCTTGCAATCAGAAGTAATTGGAAACAGGTTGCTGCAACTACTCATGAGGCAATGCTCCGAATAACCCTTAGTTTCTTGATCGACACTTTATCAAAGTTTTCAGGTTCTATGGGAACGCCACCCTTGAGTTTCTCAGCTACTTGTCTGAAATGCACAAACTTCGTGAAAATTGCAGTGGCGGATTAGGAGGGGGAGGTGCAAAAATTCTTGAAATTAGCTTATGATTATAAACTATGCAAACGACTTGCTTTCACATTTGAATAAGTAAAATGTTTTTGGAAGTTTTAGAGATTCAGGTTAGCTGAATTTTCTCGGGGGGGGGGAGGACTAAAATAAGTACAAGTTTGCATACTTTGGCAACATCCTGTAAAGCGAAGATCGCTCTGTCTTTTCAGCAACCAGTTCCTTCATGCGTTCCTCCACTTCAGCTTCTAGCGAGCTGGCATAGTTCTCCAGCGTATTCATAACGTAATCCATAAGGTTCAACTTTCTGGAAGGAAAATTTGCAGAAGAATTAGGAGGCAGGATTTTGTTACCCATTTTCCAGTCTGCAGAGATGTAAGTAGCTGTTTGACCTTTTCATATCTGGTCAATGTCTCGGCCACTCGGACCAACATTTGCCGATGGATCTAAACAAAATTTCAAAAACTTGGATTATGGTAGAAGATGCTGTAGACACTTACCAAAGCAGGGGTAATTTCGATGATTTTACTTTCGAGACTTGGCCTAACCGGGTCCATACTCGCTTTTGTGACTTTCTTACGTTCGCCGCAATCGCCGCTGGACCTCTCCTCCCCTTGGCGCGTTGCCAGGCAAAAGACTATATATAGCGGCGGCGCCTCATTGCAGCGTCTGTTCGCTTTCGTCTTCGATCTATAATCCTTTCATATGTTTTCTATTGTACTCGTGCTAGTCATTAGCTCCCGCCTTTGATGTCTCGTTTGCGTTAGCGGTCGAGCAGATCGGAAGTTGTATTGGATTGGAGTTCAAGTCAGATTAGGGATTGTTTCAGACGAGCCATTTTGGAACCTTTGGAATTTGATATCTTGTAAACCTTGGGAGCGGAGAGGCTGTCGCGCCTGGTATCCGGCGACGCGTGGCGGATCTGCATAGGTGAAGCCTCGGTAGCATATTTCTTATTTGTGTTTATAGTCGCGCGACATCGGTAGCACGGGATAGGGCACACTGTCCCGTGTTGGGGTCTTTCTTCTTTTAGTTAGTAGTTTTGTAGTAGTAGTTAGTATTTTAATTTAGTGTCTAGTTGTTTTCATTTGTGTCATAAGGATAAACTATTAGTAATTTGAAGTTGTGTTTTGTTACGCGCTAGGTAAAGCAGTAGGCTAGGTTGCGCCGTATGCAATAAGCGGGCGAGCGTGCGGGTGTCTCGGGTAATTCTAGGTGCTTAGGGCCCACCGAGCCGCCACACACATAGTGATTTCTTCGATACCGTATTGCTACCGTATACCTTCTCGTGCTTGACGTTCGTATTTCTTTATGCATGACATCCCACAATAAGATACTTCACTTGCCAAACGATCATCAACAGTGCAATTCTGAAAAATGTCCGGTTTTCTTCCTTTTATCAGAAAGCAAAGAAATCTACCTGAGATGTAAGTCGTCCGTGTTTAACCATAGGAGAAACGTGAATAAAGTGCAATCCCTGCAAATGAAAGTAGAGGAGATTTTGACAGGATTTTTTATTCTAAAACATTTGAAAGTGCGTAAAAAAGTAATTTGTCGAGACGCGTCGCGGCCGCAACAGAGCTTGCAGTCCTAGATTGCGTCGGCGAAGTCCTGCATGGAAAACACCTTTGTGGTGCAAAGTGGCCTACGCCTCATAAATACGATGGGTTGTCCCTTCCAATAGGCACCCGTTGGAGATTTCGAATTTGAAATGGAGCAGGACGGTTGCGGTAGAGCGCCGGACTCTCTGCCTTCAGTTAAACTGACACAAATGGAGTAGAGCTCTAACGCCAACAGCCTGCTCCAGAATTAATTTCAAATTGTCATAGACGTCCACTGGGTTGAGGACGAATTTAATTACCGCAGCTATATCCATCATCATCGAACGTATAAAGACGAAATCCACAGGTAGAGACCCCTTTGTGATAACTTCCTGAAAAATTCTAAAATTCTAGATAGTGAATTTCACGTTTCTCCCAAGAATTTTTTCAATAAATAAATTACCTGCAGTGTTCCTCTAGAACAAAATTTCCAGAGTGAATACACTAGAGCTGTGTCGACGGATACACCAATAAAACGATTCAAATTGTCATGTTCAATTTGACGCATCTGCAAAAAAGTTATTTTTTTCATCCTTATAATTTGTTAACAGTCGCAAACCTTTCGAAACTCCGAATTTGTTCGCTCATCAAACCTAAGCAGAGTGGAATGCTTAAACGCAGTAAGCGGATCGTTTCCATAATAGAAATAGCACATTTTCTCAGTTTCTCCATTCGTATAAAGTACATCCGAGTGAGCTCCAGATATTGATGATGAAAACGATTGTGATGTGCTCTAAATGTAGAGTTAATAAGAAAAATTTATTAGGTACCCTTTGATTCAATTGGCTTGGCGGCTGGAAGGCGGGGCTTCGTACCCAATTGAGGCTAGGCAATGATCAGAGAGCACGCGCGCGGGAAAGACGCAGACTACGTCGCGGGCGCGAGCGACCTTAATCAGGTCACAAAGCCCCGCCTTCCACCCGCCAAGCCAGTTGATCAAATGTCATGCCTAAGATGGGAGAAAAAGCTTACCTTAAACACGGGTTTTCTAAGTTTATGCGACGGAATCTTCCACAGAGCATCTTGTCTCCTTTTTTCGTTTTCTCTTTCTCTGCAAATAAGCGATTTATCAGTGTCGTTCTAATATGTTGTTCAGAGGGGGGGGGGGGGTCGCCCTTTGAAACATTTTTTGGATTTTTTCCGAAATATTTGTGACCTGTAACTCCGAATTGAAGAAGAAGGAGCGTGGCATTTTACGTATTAGGTTGATGCATAGTTCCTATACCAAGATAGGTACAGATCGCATTATTTCTTCTATATCCTAAATAATCCCTAATATACCTTTCGGTAGAGCAAAGTTAGCTCTGCAAGATATGAACTGGAGAGGGACGGTTGCGGTAAGTACAAGATAGTGCTAAAAGTTTTGCAACACCCTTGGTCCAAGCGAAGATTCAAGCCAAAAGCGGAAAAGATCTTAGCGTCCCAAACAACCAAGAAAAACTTGGTCCGTTCAAAACTGGTCGAAAAATTGGTACAAGTCCGTTCAAAAAAGTTCTTCGAAAATTTTCACTTGCCCATGTTGGCGTTTCATATAATACATTTCCTTCGGCCCTTTCTGCATTTTCTCTTAGCTAGAAATTGAGAAAACGAAGTTTTTCATGTTTTCCCCATTTTTGAACGGAGTAGCAGTTTTGTTTCGATTTGGCTTGAGGTTTTCGGGAGGATGGTTTTTTCAAATTTCCGCCTTGAAACACCGCGTGTATTGAAGCTGGTAGATATTAGAGCGCCATCTTGTGGATCTAGGTTTGCTCTGTTTAACGATATATCTCTAATGATACAGCGGATCCATCAAGGACATAGGAGAATTCCGAATTATTGCGGTAGGTACCTTATTTGGTGCAGGAATTATGCATCTACATAATATTGAGAAAAAATTTCAGAAAGTATTAGGTAGTCCCAAAAGTATTTTCGCTTTTTTTGAGCAAGCGCCACAGTCCGCATAATAAAGTTTTACAGAAGCTTTTGGTAGCATTCGATGCAGTTCTTCATGCTCTTTTAAAGAGTCAACTTTATTTAGCAGTTAAGACAATGAGCTATCAGAGAATTGCGATAAACCGCGCTTTTTACGAAGGTTAGGTTCTACTATTTTTCTAAATTCTTTACTAACCCCCCGGAAAAGTCCAAATAACTTGCGAATAGAGCAAAGCAAGTAGGATAAAAACAGTTTCGATTTCCCTCTCAGGGCGCTCCATAATTTTTTGACAGAATTTTGAACAACACCATCAAATTTTTGGAGTCCCGTACCAGACGCAGACTCGCCAAACTCCACTAAATTCTCAATTTTCGATACTTTTAAAGTGAATTAGAATTCAGCACTAATTTTACGAAAGAAGTGAGCGTTCTGGAGTTCAAATTATCTAATTTTTGACTTGTCGGATACAGCCTGGGGTTCCTTAAGATACATGAATTTTGTCGATCTTATCCTTCAAAGCTTCTCGAATCAGGAACAAAAAACATGTCTCTGAAAGAGGAGATTGCGTTGCGTCGAATAACACCCGGTTGCTCGCCGGCCGTTGTTCTATGAGATTTACGTTGACCAAATATGGAATTTGATAGCATCGAAAAAATAATTTTAATTTTCAAAGTAAGCTATGAAAGGTGCAAAAATTGTTTTGCTTCCTGCTTTGTTTGCTCTATCGACGGTCACTTGGACTTTTTTAGGAAATCAGTACAAGAATTTAGAAAAATAGCTGAACTTGACCTTGGTAAAAAGCGTGGGTCGCACTTTATAGCAATTTTCTGAGAGCTCATTGTCTTAACTGCTAAATAAAGTTGACTTTTTAAAAAAGCATGAGGAACTGCATCGAATGCTACCAAAAACTTCTGTAAAACTTTATTCTGTGGACTGTGGCGCTTGCTCAAAAAAACGAAAATACTTTTGGGACGACCTAATATTTTAATTTCGAATAATGAACAATTATTTGACATATAGTTTTTAGCCTTTACCCGCTCCCCCCCCCCGGTGTCTGCATGGAGGGATACGGTACGGGCACATAGACACGTTGTTATCAAGACAATCCCTTCTCCACTGTTAGCATATCGTGGAAGCCAACGAAGAAGTCCCGCAGGGAGTTTATGACCCTAATCGTATACAAATGACACTCTCACTTCAATGCGAAAATAACCACGACACCAACAGAAAGTATGAGAAGTGCCGCTATGCATATGGCGGCTATTACATATCCTCGATAAGCGTTGAAGAACGATACCGGACAGTCTGATCCTGAAATGTTTTTTAGAAGAAATAAAGGTGCCCAAAGAGATCTAAAATTTAAATTTTTTGTTTGGAAATCAAATGGGAGACCTCAGCTAGGCCCAATACTCAAGCGACAGCTCCTAGGACCCATTCGCGGGCAAAAAATCCAGCCTCAAGGTCCAGCCCAGACCGTAATCTTTCCAAAACTGTACGGCTTGCTGCAGTTCAAGTACCAATATCTCGGCCTTGAATATATATCTTATGAGTTGCTGCTTAGGCAAGGGCTTAGCTAGGACCTACCAATTAGTTTCCACATGATGAACCTCGAAATGCTGTAATTTGAACTCTAACCTGTGAATCCACAAGCTGGGAGAGTCATCGGTATGGGACGCCCATTGAAGAGAAATTGGATCTCATTTTGTGGATCATAAAGCGGTATCAGGGTCTAAGGTACGATAAAGCATCATTTACTATTTAAATGCTCCATAGATTGTAAACTTACCACATTGACATCAGCGTCCAGTTGAACTGATATCAATCTTTTTGGTTCAGCTGATCTTCCTACCCCGGTCACAATGAACTATGATATTCTAGACCCATCCCAAGCTTCAATCACATCACCGAGAGCTCCTCGTAATAATTGGAATGGAATCCAGCTACAGAAAATGAACTGCGCAACCTACCTGGATAAATACCCTTTGTCCTGTTGAATAAATATGCTCCATCTATAATATTCTGATTTAAAGGAATGGTTCTGTTTAAAACTCCTGCATAGACCATCATGGCAACATAAAGTTGCGTAGCATATTGGGCCATCTGGCAAGAAGCACTTATTTTTTATGACATTGTTTAATGTTGTTGTTTACCTCCCATTCCTGGCCGTTCACGCATCTTGCGCAAGGAATACCTAGTTCGGCTGTTTTTTCGCCACTTGTTGCGTAAAATTGGCTAGTCCGGATTTCGAATCTCCGTCATTGAACACCTAGATATACGGTGTATAAGTCTTTTGATATGATCACACCCAAACGCATTGTTGAGGAAAATCTGGGTACCTGGGTTTCCTATATTATGAAAGGATTGGAGGGCGTTAGCTGAGCCACTGTCCAAGCAGCTCCTCAAATGATTCATTCGTGACCAAAAAAAATCACTTCAAACTTCAACCCAGACCGTACTGCTATCGTACCCCGCCTGGGGAGATTGAGGTATGGGTTAGAGTTTGAAGCCGCGAATGAAGAGCATTAGCTGCCACTTGGGCAGGAATAAACTTCTTTCCCCCCTAATCACTTTCCACAGAAAATCCATCCGAGTTTGCCCAACTATTTCCAAATTTCTTACATCACTAAGCATAAACGTTCTTGTGAATGCTTCCTGTGCTTCTTGGTCGCGGACATCAGGTGGAAGTGCCATATCTTGCCAAACATAAATGGTACGGTTTCCGGTATTTGCATTTTCTGGGATTTTTAGGTATTTTTTAAAAAATCGTAATTTTTCTAAAGTTCTTACTGTATCCGGAATCCAACATATCCGCAAAAATGTAGATGTATTCGTCATTTAGCATATTTTGATCCTTTGCTGTTAGCATAAACATTCTTTTGTTATCTGGACTGTTTAGGCACACGACGACTACTGTAAAAGGTAGTAGATTGTGACAAAAATCCCGCATATAGTACAAAAGTGCCTTGACAGCATGAAGCTCTTACTTCTTGCCTGAGTGCTTATTTGTTGTAGAGCATCGGTCATTTCGGATACGGAATTGTTCCGCATCTCGATGACATTAGAAATACTGAAGTTGACATTTTGGAAAACCGCTTTCTTAATATTTTATTTATATGTTTTCTGAAAATATTTTTGTTGGAGTTTCTCCACAACAGACAAATCAAAAATTCAAAACTTTCAAGAATAGGCAGAATAGTATGTTAGGCAACCCCTTTATGCTAAGCTGCAGCAAGTACTGCAATTTTGACCTCCACCGTAACCTTCAACCGAAGCCGCGCTATGAATGGATTGATAACAATTTTGATCACCAGGTCTGATCTTCATGTGCAAGGTTCCTGCAAATTTGTGGTTTTCAATTTTTGAGTTGTATAGAAACGAAATAAAACCGTTTTGTGTTTGACTCACCTGGACATCTGCCAAAAAAATTGGGCACTCTTGTGCATCTTCGCTGGCTGAGTAAATAAAAGCAAAAGCGTCCCAACTGAGGTGATCCATGACGGCTAGCAATGCTAAACTCAACCTGGGGATAAAAACGAGTTGTTACAATTTTTTTAAAAAACACGTTGGCAAACCCGGCTCCGCCGGGCCTGTCAATAATATATTTGTAATCAGCATGCTCGATTACCCCCCTGTGCCAACTCCCAGCCCTGTAGCTCAAATTTTGCAAAAAAAACGATAAAATCGATATCGATCGATACGAAAAGTAGCCTATGACACCCGCCGGGGCCCGAAGTGTATGTGTGCCAAGTTTGGTCCAAATCGGTTCAAAAATAAAAATTTTTATTCCGCACATACGTACAGACATACATACATACAGACAGACAGACATTCAGCTTTATATATAAGATCAGTCACCTACGTCAGATAATTGGGAGTAAGTACGACACATGTAGGAAATCTGATAGTATCCGCAAGTTCGTTAACGGTTGTCAATCCCCATGTATAGTGCGGTAGATTGTAATATGCTGTAATGGCTCCAACAGAAATCGAGGCTAAAGTGCGAATTGTTGAAGGAAGTCGGCGGAAGACTTTCGAAGAATAATCACGAAAAAACTCACGAATATTACAAGTTGGACAAACGATTATGTCTGCTTTGGGTCGCGAATCAGCTCAAAAGCATAGCCAGCTGCTTGCCTTTCTATACAGTTATCAAAGCGGACAGTGACACTGGAAAATATTGCAATTTGGAGAGTTCGAACAAATTTGGGTATTTGAGCTTTTTGTGTGGACAGAGAGGACATAGCCAGAGCAGTTCATATGTGCCATTTGTGGCCGAAAGGTACAACGCTCAAAGCTTGCCCAGTCCCGTATTCCTCGCGGGGGGCCAATCTAATACAGTAGTGGGCGAGCATTCAGAGATGAATGTTTCTGCCAAGAAAGAATCATATGAGCTGCATCTTGAGCCATGGCCTTATTAGTGCCTCCCAGTCAGTTTCCATTTGAGAAATTTACATAGCCAGATTCGCTTGAAGACAATTCTAAATGAAAAAAAACCTCACTTGAATGTATAGCCATCGAGAAGTCGAGGGTTTCGAATGCTGTCAATCGCTAGATACAATGCTCCAATACTGCCAGTATAGCCGACATAAGGTGAATAACTTAAAAATAAATATTGTTGTTCTTAACAGGTTAAAGTGAACTTACATTGAATTATCATCGACAAATAGCGCTCCAACATTGATGACTTTTTTCCTTGCCGTTGCTACTGGGGGAAACAATGGTACTTGCTGTGAGTTGACTACCTTGAAAGTCTATACATAAAAGAAGTTCAGAAACTTTTGCCAACTGATCATACCTGAAATGAATATAGAAAAACAAAGAACGCTCCTATCATACGCTTGAACCAGACAATTATGCTGTTTGTGTTCTTATATTCATATGGTTACACAATTATTAGTTTCTCTACTGACATGCGGATTCATAAGAAGCCTTTTGGCCCATAAACGCTCATATTTCTTACAGTAATACGAAAACCGTAATTGTGTATCGAGATTTTATCACATGTTTAGGTTCCAATAAACATAGACTCTTATCTGTCTGAATGTTAACACGCTGATGACGAGCAATTTTTAAGGGTCTGTTCCTGTGGACGAGACGTTTTCGTGTATCTCTATTCCTGGCGTGTATATATGCATGAAATACAAAATAAGCAAGCTCCGTCCCGCTGTGGCAAGCTCCGCCCACTTGAACAAATCGTCGGAAATTGCCCAAATTTCACGAATTTATGCGAATTCAGCCATTTTTTGAAAAATGAGCAAAGCTTGCCTGAAGGGGCGGGGCCATGATCAAGGGTGTTTGAGGTCTTTGCGTTCATCTATGGCCTCTCCTGTGCTTTTTGTGCAAAAAAAAACGAACCTTGTGAAGGGCATAGGAGTGGTCTGTTAAGAGGGGCGGGGCCATCATATAAAATGCATCTGAGTCTATGTTGATTATATGAACACAAACTGAGAGGAATGAGCAGATAAGATTGAAGTTAAGGCCGCCGCGCACCACTGCGCGGCGTTGCCTGCCGCGCATCATTGCGCGGAGATGTCGTCAACGTGTTAACATCTCTTCCCTTAGGACTGTGAATCTGACGTTTCGACTATCGCCTTCTCCAAATCCTCGTAAAGAACAGAACATCTGATTTGGTTTACGCTAACATATTAACATATGCAAGAATACTTAAGAAGCACATCAGATTTTTGTCGGCCTAGAGCTGAGAATGAGTTTGATCAGTGTAATTTGTGCTACACCTATCGGCAATGTGGAACACAGTAAAGCTCGGTCAGCTCAGGTGATTGGAACTAGGAGAACACTTCAGGTTCGTAATTTGAACCTAGGAGCGGCCACTCCTCCATGCCATAAGAATGCAACATGACCTGACAGGTGAGATGACTGTTTACTTAGAAATGGTGAGTTATACGTCTGAAATGTTGAAATGAAATCCTACAAATTTGCCTTCACTACTAAAGTGAGCTGTGTTCTAGGCCAGGACAAAAGCCTTTTGTAGTCTTTAGACTTTTCCTGCAGGTGGTGAAAAAATAAATCTAGCAATCTAAGGTATGTAGTCTCTGAGGAAAAAGGCTAGCCAAAGCATTAGTCGAATAAGCGGTTTAACAATGTCGGTTGCGACTAAAGCAACGGAAAATCTAACAAGAGAAGGATACTTGGTCGAAGTGGTGTTTTCATAAAAATTATACCATCCATTAGAGCATGGAACTCCGAGTTCTAATCCGCCTTCAATATCTGCAAAGCGCTTCTGGGGGGTAAGTTATGGGACTAGTGCCATAACGCTTCAAGCAATGGCCTTTCATTATAATAAATTCAAGCACTCATCACTAATTTCAAATACCGGAAAGATCACAACACTGTTCTTACTTCGGCCAGACGGTTGATTTTAGAAAATCTCCACAACTACCCTCCTAGAAGCGCAATGCAGGTAACGAAAGCAGTTTAGGAATCAGCGTTTCATACTTTATAAAACGGTCTTCATTTCATATAGAAATATCACTTCAATCAAGAATCCTTCCCTTGTGAGTCGTACGCCATAATATACTGTAAGTGGTATATGGAACATTCCCGCCTAGTATCAGCAGTTGCTAGAAAATAGCTACTTTTCCAAACCGATTTAGTGCGCGTTTTCAGTGTTTTCTAATCACAACCTTACGTTTAATGCTTTCACATTCCTCAGAGTTCTGTATTATTCCAAACGTCATCTTTAGTGCTATTTGCTATATTTAGCCCCAAGGATCCCATCCAGTGCTGCTGATACTCCTTGCTATCACGTATGTCAATACAGAAGAGACAAGTAGAACAGGTCAATATGTCGTAGTGAAGCACCATTTGACTCAGTCGAACTGAGCTGTTTCACGAAGGAAAGAACTTGCGACGATTAGTTCTATGCTTTAAGTTGAAACTTGGAGTCAGGAGTCGAGTGAGAAGATGTCCAGTCAAGTGCCACGGGTCACCTCAATGTGCTGCCCTTAAGTCGAAGATAGGTCGTAAGCTGATAGAGTTGTTGAGCTGCGTTTAGGTAATTCACGGGACATAAAAGTGACTGATCCGGTCCAAAATGCACAAAAATGCACTGTTTCGAGCTTGTGTAAAGGGTATTGATGAACAGTTGATATAGGCTAAATATTAGTTTGGCTCGAAAGTTCTGGGACATTTTGAGACGAGATCTGCTATTTCTCAAAACTTACTGCATGTACATCCGACAAAGGTACCATTCGACAGAGAAAAGCAAGCTCTACAAGAAGTTATGCAACAGTTCGCACCAGCTTCACCCCAGCGTAAGTTTAAATCCAGAATCTGGAGTCCTACTGAAGAGTCGAAAAATTGGGAAAAATTCATATCTTTGTTCAAACAAGCTCTACTGATCTCCATGTTGCTCATGCAGTTTACACACTATATCAGAAACTCATGTGTATCATTGCTGTAAATCCTTTCCTCATCTAGAAACCGAAAAGACGTGAATTTTCATGTTTATAGAAAAACGAAGCTACGCTGTTCCCACTCATGTGATTGTATGTTACAAGCCCTCAAAAGTATAACTGTATATTTTCAGCTTTCTAAAGACCCTAGTTTTCGAAAAATAGTGATTTTAGCATGGAACATCCAAGTGAGGAAAGTTTAATTCGGTATTTTTCAGAAATTAGGGCGTGTAGAAAGCTGAAAATTTCTGATTATACTTCTAAGGGATTGTACTATACAATTAAATGGAAACATCGTAGCTTTGTTTCTGTATAAACATGAAAAATTCACGTTTTCTCGATATTCTAGATGAGAAAAAATACAGCAATGATACAAATGGGTTTCTGATATGGTGTATAATCTGCGTGAGCAACTTGGAGATCCGTAGGATTCATTTGAACGAAGATATAAATTTTTCCCAATTTTCTAGCCTTCAGTACTACTCAGATTCCGGATGCAAACTTACGCTAGGTCGAATCTGGTGCGAACTTTTGCATACATTCTTTTAGATCTTGCTTTGCCCTATCGAATGGTATCTCTGCCGGATGTCTGAGTTTTGAGATATAGAGATCTCGTCTAAGGGCCGCATGCACTAACATCCTCGCGGGGAGGGGATCGCAGCTTAAAAGAAAGCTTTATATTTCGAAACTCCAGATACCTAAATTTTACGTTGTGTACCTATCCGTAAGTATTCCTACTACCCTTCACTATGAACATGTTGGAGAGGAGCGAGAAGCTGTACGAACGACATTTTCCAGCTTTTGTACGATCCCTGATGATCCCCGGCGCTTTTCTTTAAAGTTATTTTTCTTTCTCCGAAGTTAACGAAAAACCTCCAGACTTTTGCAGATTATCTACCCCGACAGTGCTAGGCATGTTGCTGATAAGAACAAATGATGTTTTGAAGTCATGAAATTTTCGATGATCCACAGGTCGAAATTTGAGGTTTACCGAATAATTCGACTATTTAAAAACCCATTTGTTCTTCTCAGCAACATGCTTAGCACTGTTGTGTTAGATGTTCAGTGCAACTTTGGAAGGTTTTCGTTAACTTCGGAGAAAGAAAAATGACTTAGAGAAAAGCGCCAGGGATCATCAGGGATCATACAAAAGCTGGAAAATGCGGTTCGTACGGCTTCTCGCTTCTCTTCAACATGTTTTATAGTGAAGGGTAGTAGGAATACTTACGGATAGGTACACAACGTGTAATCCAGGTATCTGGATTTTCGATATATAAAGTTTTCTTTTAAGCTGCGATCCCCTCCCCGCGGGGATGTTAGTGCATGCGGCCCTAAAAGTGCTTCTTTTCCACATTTTATTCAATTTGCTATAATTTGAATGTTCTATGAAATTTCATCAAAATATCATACTTTTGTTTTACTCATCCATTTGCCTTTTTAAGTTTTTCGTAGCTGTGATCGTCGATTTTGCAATAGTGCTGCTCAAAGATTAACCCTGCATGCACAAAATTCTGACATTAGCAGTGGTCTTGAACCGTGGCTGTGTTTGAGTCGCACTCGTCCATCCTTTGATCAGTTGCTTAAAGGCATCGCACACCCTAAGTTGAAGGTGTTGAGCTTTTGGCAGCTCGTAATAATGCCTTCCCCCTTATCAATCCAATGCTCAAGTCGCGGCGCAAAATGCCGCTTCGAAAGCGAAAAAATCTCTTCGGAATAGCGAAGTGCACGAGGACCTCCATCCATGTCCGCCCTTCCCCATTCATGCCCGTCCATTTGTGCGCGCCCGTCCAATCACCGTTCCGGAAAGCCGGCCTGTGGGCCCTCCGGAACGGGGATTGTAGGGGTTTTCGAGCATTCTCGATTTCAAATTCGGAATCAGGGAGATGAGAGCCATGAAACGACAAAGGCGTGGAAGTCGAAAATCTGGGTGGACGGTGCCTTTAAGGTGGCTTTCATTTTGAAGATGCGCATGAACATCATTTCTGGAAAGCTATCCGCATCCAGAAATCATTCAACTAGGAAAGGATCCCAAATCGCAGTGGCGATCTGAAACGAAAGGCATCTTACTGGATGTGTTTTGTTGAGCTGAACCCTATTCTTTTTCCTTGTCTGCTGCAGAGCCTCTGGAAGAAGTTATTAGCCAAGAATGGCAGACATTCATGGCATCCTGTGCATAACCTGTAGTCATCACTTTCAACTTTCCTTGCCAATCATCTTGGACTTCCAAGCTGATCTGAATGCACATTATGCATTAAGACCCGAATGACTTCAAACTTTTAACAGCTCAGAACTTCTTCCAGAAAATTCCGCGACGGATAGCGAGCTAGATTTGGAATCAACACATTAAAACATTCAACAATATGTTGAATGCGTCCTGATGTATTGATATACAATATGTGTTTCAGTCCACTTCTTCGCTGCGATTTGGGATCTCTCCCTTGAAAAAAGAAAAAAATACTTACAAGTCTTCACAAATGCAGGAAGGAGTCTTGGCCCTTTGCACGCTCTCATTTGACTTACAAGGAAGGCATGTTTAGTTGGAGTGGCCTTCTTAGAAGGAATGTATACCAGATTGAAGAGCATAAAATGCTGATTTCAAATCTGCCTTTCTTATCTGCGATGCATTTGTGGTCAAGGAATTATGGGCGTTGATTGGAGAAAAAAGTGAATGTAGATTTAGGTTGAAATGAGGTGCTAAAAGCCTTTTAGCCCTCAGATAGAGCAGCCAAGTGTAATATACTTTTCATTCAAAACTATTTATTGAATAAGGTGCTATGATTATTATCACTGCCCCTTGAAGCGTTAGAAAGAATATTACGGCTTTTTTTGCCAACTTGCACATATAATTTTTCTTACTTCAGTAAACGCTCATGACCCCTCTTTTATAGCAGTTTCGCAGTTATGGAAGGCAGATTTGAAATTAGCGTTTTATGCTCTTCAACGAAATGCGGTATATTTTTGCCAGAGCATTCCTGGCTTCTCCCACGTGAGTGATTCTGTAGTATGAGGCTTTAGAAGTATAATCATGAATTTTCAGCTTTAAATGGGAGCTAGTTTTCGAAAAAGATCAATTTGTTTGCAAAAAACCAGAAAAACGCGGCTATTCGCACTTCTGACCTATTTTTATTTCTCGCACTGCAGTCATGGAAAAATACCACATTCTATACAAGTGGATGTCTAATGTAGAAAGTACATGCCTGTGGAAATTGGAGATACATAAGAAGTTTATGAACGGAGATACGATTTTTCGGATATCTAGAATTATTTATTTTGGATTCGAACTTCAGGTGGAGCACGGTTTCCGCGGAGTTTTGTAGACTCTCTTGTAGAGCTTGCCTTGCTCTATCAAATGATACACCACTCGCTGTTTTTTGTGGCCAATCTATCGCAGTAAGATGCCATGCGACGTTGTTTTCCGGACAACCTAATATTTTTCATTCAAAACTATTTATGAATATATAAAGCGCAAGCACCCCCATCTGACGTCATCGCTCGCGCCGGAGGTGTAAACATGTCCGTCGTTTTGTGCCGATGCAAGCGTACCGAGCTGATGACTCATAGCGGCAGTGATGCCTGTCTTAGATGATAATGTCGATCAGTTGGCATAACCAAAAATATGCAGTTACTAGACAAGTTAACCCTTTCGTATGGTTCGAGTCGTTTTACAAGAGCGACCCGAATTCGATTCAGTTGGAACAGGTAGTTTACAATTTTTCTCAAACCTCCACATTCTTTCAATATTACTACAGAAGACTGCATCTTTTGTTCCTCAGTAAATTTGGAAGAAGCACCCTATTATAATGATTCAAGAATATTTTCAGTTTGTTTGAGAAGCTCTGAAAAGTTCGTACAGGAAACTGCATCCAATCCGTTTTTAGATAGAATGATTTCAATTCTTTAATTTGAGCACGACCTCTTTTACGACTTCCAACATGTGATTACCATTTTTTTTGTTCTAACAAGTGCAGCCGAAACCGTTGTTTTATTTAAACCGTTAATTTATTTTTTGACATCTCAAGCTTCTCTATTTTCACACTGGAGCGTTTAATTTGGAGTGCACTATAAGTTTTCAAAAATGTCAAATATTTCCGTAAAATAATGCCCCCCCCCCCTATTCATTTCTCGAGTGCGTAATATATTTCCTCAACCCAAAACAGTTGCCAAATCTTTTCCAATGGATTTATCCTGCCTTCTAATCTTTCTGCTAACATATCTCAGCAAGAAGTTTTGAACTTTTCGGATTCTTTCATGAAATGCTTAGCAAATGTTTTTATCTCAGACAACCTGCACTAGATCTGTCTGGAAATTTCTCGCAGCTACTTCTACCTTCCTCCGACAATGTGTACCTATGATTTTATTTTGAATGAGTACTCCGTTTGAAATGTTTATTTCATTCGAAAAAAATTGTCAGGTATTTCAGCAGAACATTGCAGCCTTTCGAATTTCAAGTGCTTTACTTCTCACAAATGTCGATGCTGATCCACTCTCGAAAGCAACTTTATTCTGTGTTTTTAACAGTAATTTGAGCACAGTTTTGATCGTGCAACACTTTGTTGGACAGCACGACACTGAATTTCCCTAGAAAACATTGTTAACTCTGTGCAAGAGATCAGTGATCGACACAAATTCTTGAATCAAATGTTTAGCATCTGTGAAATTGTAACGCTATTCAAAAGTTATTTACAAACATCATTCATTCTGCAAATGTCTGCTTCTCAAAACGTGTCAAAGAGTGCATTTTAGACTATCATAGTTTTTACTTCACGCGTCAAATAGCTAAAAAATTCGCGCTCTTCAAAAATGTTACATGCTTTTGTACTGATTGCTCAAAGATCTCTGCGAATGAAAAAGCTGTTAACAGTCTAGCTAGAATCACAACTTTCAGGGGTCATATGCTATACAGATGTGAATAACCTCAAATATGTATAAGGAGAGATTTTAGGTGATCAGCTAAAAGATAACACCTTTGAGTGGGTCCTTTGAAGAATTTGAATCAGTAGCTTCGTAAACAAGATAACCTGAAGATTGATGGTTTTTGGAGCACCTATGGATGAACTGCAAGGATGCTGGACGTTTGGAAGCCCTCATGAAATGTGATCGAGAGATTTGTCATTGAATTTCTTGAAGTGAAGGAGGAATTGTGACGGAGAGGGAGTGTTTGAATTTGAAGAACTCTAGATGTTTTGATATTGGCTATATTCTCAGAAATGTTAATTTGTTTCTTCGCTATTGCAATTTCGAAGAGTAAGAGTAGTTTGAGCAAGAACTTTTTTTTTGGGGGGGGGGGAAGGTTCTAAGGCAGTTTGGGAAGTCAAGGTGTGGAGGCAGGGACTCGAATGGGAAGAGTGCACTTGGCTGATAGAACTTTGTCGGGTATGGGACAGGCACTTGCTTCTGGGTGAAAAGGAGTTAAGGGGGGGGGGATTCTTCAAATGCCCAGACAGCAAACGCTATTCAACGAGTATGTGTGAAGCAAAGGGAGGAGCGCGGCTAGCAGAAGGAGGGAGCAATCATAATCCTGTTGCCACTTTTGACAAGAGAATTCTCGAAATTCAAAAGCAGAAAAGATCCACGAATTTCGTTTCTTCTTACTTCAATAAACGCTCGTGACCCTTCTTTCATAAACGTTTCGCAGGTATGGAACGAAGATTTGAAATTAGCGTTTTATGCCCTTCGATATGGTATCCATGCCATTCAAAAAGACCACTTCGACCGAATATGCTTCCCTTGTTAGGAAACAGACTCAGTGCAGCCGGGTCATCCTGTGAAGCATGCTAGCTCCATCGAATAGTGTCCCACGCATCATTAATACACTGTTGCATCAAAACGACTTTATCTTGGGCTCAAAGATCAGCGAAAGTGCTACGAGAGCTGATCACAAATTGTCGAAACATCGGCACATTAAAAAAAACCGTGAGGTCTCATTGTACTACAAGCCTCACTTTACAATTTTGAAACCTTAATCCTTTATGTGCTTTTATAATAGAGAAATATCAAGTTTTACATGAAAAACCAGAAAAAGCAGTATAGCGTTTCTAGACAATCTTTTTTCCCAATTTTGGGCTTCGGAAAAAATCCGCTAAAAACACATTTGGGTACTACTATGTGTCTACCTTATAAAGACCAAGTTGAAAGTCCGTAGGAGTTTTCTGGAAGGAGATCCGATTTTTAGGGTCTATGAAAAATTTTGATTTTTAGCCCTGTGTTTTACCAGGATTACGACTTAACGGATTTTGGGTGTTTTTTTTTGAAGAGCTTGCTTCGTTCTATCGATTGGTATCTTGAGATCCATTAGGAAAACGAGAACAGCACAATTTTGGAAAATTTACTTTTGGGACAAATAATATTTTCAGTAAAAATTTTTGGTAAGCAAGGAGTTTTGATTCCTGTCGAAGTCTTCCATGTGTTTGGTGGGTAATGATTTACTTGCTGGTCACTGAAGTTTACTCACTGAAGTTATAAAGGTGACTCTAAAACCCAGTTAAAGTTGGACAAGGGAATGAGACGTTGGGCTATGGAAATCGGAGTGCCCGTCAATAATCTAAGAAATTTGCGTGTAGGTCCTTGAACGAGCTTTCAAAGGATCTCAGTATGTTGAATTGTACTTGTTATAGTTTTAATATATGTCTTTAGTTGTATTTAGAACTTTATTATGAAAGTCAAAATCCGAACTATTCTTGTGTGGGAACACAAATTTGTTGCGGTTCAAAAAGGCATAAAGCATAAAACTGAAAACCAAAGCAAGACTGCTAATAGTTGGTGCGAAATTTTTAGTGTAGAGCTATGTTTTAGCCATCTTTCGAAAGCATTAGGCCTATAATGGGAATAAGAGGTTTAGCATGGCAATGCATTTTCAAGCAGTGAGGGACTTAATTAGGATTACGTAATGAAAATCTTTTTGCTGAGCGATGGGATGCGTTAAATGGGCTCCTAATGTTTTTGATGTGGTAAGAATTACGAAAGTGCATAATAATAGCATAGATCAATTTAAATAGCATTGTACTTGCAAGGCCTTTCAGTGCTCCACTTTCTTAGGCGCGCGCTCTTTTTCCTTCTTCTGGCAAATAATCCAATTTTAAGTTGTTATTGAACAATCAATTGCTCTTAATTATAGTTGTTGAACAGAGAATCTATCGGAAAAGTTCCCAGTACCTAAACAGAAATTGGTGCTTAATTTGCAGGTTAGAGATGAATTCTTTTGCATTAGAAAATCCAGAGCCACAAAATTTTTTTCGCCGTTCATGTATCAGCTGCCGTTTCATTGTACATCGTTCAAATCAAAAACCTTCTCACAAGGCTGTATTTTTATTTGCAGCGGAGGCACTTACCTTACTAACATTTTTTTAGTCCCGCAAGCATTATGACTACAATGATCAGTTACCTCATAGTTGTTCTTATGTTCATTGTTGGCGTTAAGAGCCGTATATTCGGAGGTGGGCTTATGCAGCCTGAATTTTTCAAGTATCAATGGCTAGCGCTCTAGGTCACTATTTAGGTGGAATGTACGGTGGAGGTTATGGGTACGGTGGGAAATACGGTGGCTTACAACTTGCCTGATCGGTCTTCAACTCCGATTCATCATGATTGCTTTATCTTCTGTCTAAAAGTTAATCTTTCACAATAAAGATGCCTTTTAATCATTGTTATACAAGATGTCCCAGAAGTATAGATTGTTTGACCATAGTTGACCATCTAAAAATAATGTAGTTCTGCAATTATTGTATCGTATAGCTGGCTTCACCTCGTCAATTCAATAAGAAAGTTTAGACGTTGCATTTTCAAAGTTTTATTATAAGATTAAAAAGTGGGGTCGTCACAAGCACAACGTTGAATAAAGAAAAGCAAACTCTACAAGACCATTAGGCGCGTTGAATAATGATTTTTATAAAAATGGCCAAAAAATTGAAAATATGGGATTTTAACCGAGCTCAAAACTCCACCTTCCGTAAACACATTGGAACTCCCAAATGCTATAATATACATTTGCATACTAGTATTTAGAAGCTCCATGGAAATCCCGGACAAATAGCAAGAAAGATTAGATAAGGGGTAAACTCTATTTAGGTTTCTCCTATCCTTTCACTATCAGCTACATGCATGCAAGTGTACAACCGAAATTGAAAGCACTTTAGCTTACACGTTCGAGAGAAAAAATGGCTTGATTTGCTTTGTTCAATCACATGATGGGCTTTTCCGTTAGGAAGAGGTGCTTTCATCCTCCTCAAAACTTTCAAAACTGCCTGGAATGTACTTAACGGCTAATTTGCTAGAAGTCAGATTGGGACAATTCAGTATTGAAAAGCTATTTTCGATGTGTCATGATATCATATTATAGCAAATATATCAAACAATACATTCTACAAAATGGAAGAGTGTTTGGAGCATAAGTATTCCGAACTTTTTACCACATCCTCCACAGTCTCCACAGTTATCCACTTGACCATCTCTCCACAACTGACATTTCTCGGCGCCGGTAACTTAAGCGATCCGTGGTCATCCTGCGCAAACCATCGCTCATAACTTTTTTAGAAGATCATTGAGCAGCTATGTAGCACGGATTTGCTATTAGTGCCCCAAGATCAGCATAATGATATGCATCACGTCTGGAAACCCCACTTCGACCGAGGGTCCTACCCTTGTAAGATAGGAATTGCTTAGAATTTTGTATAAAGTGATTATGTTAGGTGCAGCAAAAACGGAGGCTCTTCTGATGATTAAGTATGCTCTTTTCCAATTTTACAGTCGTTTCCGCACTATTGATGCATGGCAGCGGCACATTATCACAATAATTTCAATAAAATAAAGTCTATTTTTGCATTGCTAAGTAACTGTGCCCAAAATATGGTGTTTCACAATCATTTTCCTTATTTCTCGTCAAAGAAATTTTGCTCCTCAAAACGTGAATTGCAAGTAGACTGTGTGAAAATTAAGCCTTCATAAGCCAGTGCAAATGAACTACTTATGCGATTTCCAAGCTTGTGAAAGAAATTATTTGCAAAAACGCTTACATTTCTCTTTCTGACTAAAGACACAAATTTGTCATGCACTTTTTTTATCTTTTGCTAAGGCATCCCCACAGTTTCTGGCAAAAAGCTGTTTCTAATGGGACTGTGAATGACAAGGCAATGGCTCAGCAAAATGGGCATCTCAAAATTTTGATATTATTGGCTGCTTGTACTCTAAATACGAAAACTAGCAAATGAGAGCGTAGCATACTACTCCTACCAAGAGCTGCAGCCAAACCGTGCGCGCGTGTGTGTTTAACATAATCGTCTTTGCACCGCATAGCTCAATGTGGATTTGTTTGCGGTATCCACGAAAGGTGGTAACCCTTCTGTTGAATTCAGCGAAAGTCCAAAGCAATGGGATCAACGTATATAACAATCAATGGGATCAACGTATATAACAATTTCGTTTAAAAACCAAAGACGATTCGGTACTTTTCCGTTATCCGGACCCATTTTTAAAAGGCTCTCATAACATACGTTCTTTAGTCTAGAAATAATTTTTTGTAAATTCTACCAAGACGCCTCCCCGCCAGTGTCAAGAAGTTTTGACACGTCTAGTCCATTTTGACTTGTTTTTTTAGAATTTATTTTCGGTGATGTAAAAAAGCGTTTGTGACCACCTAAAAGCCTTTCATCTGCTCTGTAAAAGCAAAACTGTGTAGAACCTATCGCAACGTCTTGATTGCTTTCAGCAATAAATCAAACTTGTCTTCCTCTCAAAACTTTCCGCCATGCGTATCTACTTAGGAGAGATTATAAATGATAGTTGCGGTATCTCGCTGCTGCTTGTTTCGCCGCCTGCATATTGGAACTAGACCACTTTCCATTTTGGGCAAATCTAATCTGTTCAGTGATGACAGGTGACGTTATTGTTCGATGTTCATTTCTTTAAAAAACCTTTGATAATGATATCATAATTGACAAATACAGAATGAAATTACGTCGCTAAGTAGTGCAAAACAAAACCTTAGTAGAACATGTTAAACATGTTTAGGGTGGCTCATAATTTTTTACCGTTTTTACTCTAAACATCAGCATTTCTCGAGAACTGGGGCACCCACAAAAGATCCAAATACATGATCGTACTTCTGTATGTAGTTATATGATCACGTGCGTGGAAGGAGCTCAAAACGTTTAGGGGCGGAATTTGCCATTTTATCTTATCCATTTCTTTCTCCATTTCTAGCCATGGAAAAAATTCGAAAAGTGTACAGTTGAATATGCGATGTGTCAAACATATGCTAGGATAAATGGGGAATTTATTGGATTTTTCGGGTCCGAGATAAGATATTTGAAAGAAAAATTCGTTTTTGACTACTATCAGATTTCAGCTCAAAACTTCAGGTGGGATATGATTCGGGCAGACTTTTGATCGCCATCTTGTAGAGCTTGCTTTGGCCTGTCGAATGATTGCTCAAGCCACTCAGATGAAGAAAAGATACAAAAAGACGGCGGTTGCAGTAAAAACGGCAAAAAGTTATGAGACAGCCTAATAGATGAAATGCCAAATTTTTTGACACGTGGCAAAAGACTGACACTCCTTTCTGTGAGTATGGAGCCAAAAATTGTAAAAAAATAGCAAGATTCTTTTTAGAAAAAATAGGTCCGATAGTACCGATTACTCAAGAAAATAAAGTGGCATTTTTTTTTTACAAAATTCGTCCTAGCGAAAGGAAGCTCATGCAGCTGATCCATCTGATGACGTGCAACTTTGAAAGATATCTTGATGCAACTATTCCCATAAAGTCTGCTTCAGTTTCACATCTCTGTCAGTATTTCTGTTTTTTTTTCCTGGAAAAAGACGCTAAACGAAAGGCTACAATTTGACGCAATGCAGTTTTCATATTTATACTTCAGCGTTACCTTAGTTCGCTACGCTCTTTCACAAAATTTTTGGTTATCTAAAATTAGAGATTGTACAGTTCCAAAAGTTTATCACAATGTGATTCGAACTCCTTCTCTTGATTCTATTCCACAACGAAATGGAAGAAAAACTGGTAAGTATCATAAAGACGCTTACAAGAATTTAATTTGAACAAGCTTTAGACTTTTGTGATGTTCAGAAGGATGACTTAAGTTTCCTGATTGCCGGGGGCTAAGGACCCGCTTGGCAACAGAATTGTCACGAAGAGGTAGAAATTTAAAGGCAGTGTCCGGGCAAAAACTCGATTTTGAGATTTTGTGCTTATCCGAGCCTATTCGCTATGCTAAATTCGAAAATGCGCACTGGAGAGCGCGAAAACGGCGAAAAAGGGCTTTACACAGGAGGAAAATCAGCGGGTAGGCGGGGTCCTCCCCACTGTGAATTTGCGTTCTCAGCTTCCGGAGCGACCTCCTCGCTTCCGTTTTCAGGACAATCGTTTGCACTGGGTCGGTGGCGATGTCAGGACGCTAGCGGAATCAAGAAGACCGCTCCGGAAGCTGGCAGCGTGAATTCACAGTGGGGAGAACCCCGCCCACCTGCTGATTTCCCTCTTGTGTTAGAGCCGTTTTTCGCCGTTTTCGCGCTTTAAAATGTGCATTTTCGGATACAGCGTAGCGAATAGGCCCGGGTAAGCACAAAATCTCAAGATCGAGTTTCTGCCCGGACATTGCCTTTAACAAAAGTCTCTGAGCCTGATTTGATACAAGCGAATAAATGAGGTGAATGTGAGACGAAAGATTGCAGTTGAGTTTTCATGCTTAACTTACAGATTGCGGCTGGCTTCGTGCTTTCCACTGCTAGTGACAAAAATTATGAAGCACCAATTTCAAAACTTTATAACGTTTGGGAAACTATTATTTCGCGCAATAATTATTGTGTGCAGGAACACTGTACATTGCCGAACCGCTGTCTACTAGGAGATCTGACGCTCAACATAGTGCCTTCGCGGTGACGAGATGTGCATGAGCAATAGCTACGAATGTGCCATAAGCGACATTCTTTACCTTCAATTTCTACTCTGTTGCTGAATAAGCCTTGACAGTACGTCTTTACGAGGTATAAGAGCAATACTGAGTGTCCCAAAAAGATGTGCACACTGTTTGATCGTTGATAACTCTCCTGCTTTCATGTCTTTTGCCGAGCTTGAGGTACCATTTTGTATAGCGAGGATAAACTTAGATTTACAAAACAGAGCGAATCACCAATCACTCTTCGTTACGGTATGTTCACGGTATGAACTTTCAGCATACAGCGTCACTGTGGAATAAGCCTTTTAATGAAATAATTTCGAAAAAATCTAAAAATTTGTGTAGCAAGGTTTTCAGGCGTGCTAATTTCACTACATAACTTTCCACCAGTTTTTTGAGCTTTCTTGATGGCGTATTCACATTTATCACAAATATTGGAAAATCAGTTGTTACCTTAAATCTGGAATAACTCATGAAAGAAGCAGTGTACTAAAGTGCAATTTTCATATTTAGAATTAGCAACTTCGATTAGCCCAGTCCAAGAGTTTCTGGCTTGTTTGGCTTTCTTTCTGAGGCAAAATACCGCTTTCAAAGCTCAAAATCCTCCTTGAAATTCCTACCGTAATCCTATAGTAATGAAGAGCTGCTGATAAGTCGCTTCATAATGCAAATCTAAGTTGAACCTCGGTCTAAAGAATGGCTCCTCAAGCTTGGCAAAAGACATGAAAGCAAGAAAGTTATTAACGATGAAACAGTGTGCACATCTTTTTGGGACACCCTGTATATCAAATCTTAAAAATTCCTAAAAATCTAAATATACCACGAGGCTCTTCAATAAATATCACATTTTGATATTCCATTTGTTCTCATCGGAAGCATGCATGACATACTGAATTTTAGCACGATTTTGTGTTATTATTATGTTGATTCTACAAAACTATGATTGATTTTGAAAGAAAAGACGTTCAAGCGCTAGGCAACGTGGGAGGGAAGTGAAATGCACAAGTCGCTCGTACATGCTTGATTGATTGTGCTGGGCTATGTACCATATGACAATTTTGCGAATATGTGAAACGTGAATGATGATTTGACTTTGAAAACCTGAGAATACTTTTCTGTCTCAGAATTCCAAGCTAGATTTGATGACAAAGCCGCTTGCAATCAGAAGTAATTGGAAACAGGTTGCTGCAATTACTCATGAGGCGATGCTCTGAATAACTCTTAGTTTCTTGATCGACACTTTATCAAAGTTTTCAGGTTCTATGGAAACGCCACCTTTGAGTTTCTCAGCTACTTGCCTGAAATGCACAAACTTCGTGAAAATTGCAGTGGCGGATTAGTAGGGGGAGGTGCAAAAATTCTTGAAATTAGCTTATGATGATAAACTATGCAAATGACTTGCTTTCACATCTGAATAAGTAAAATGTTTTTGGAAGTTTTGAAGATTCAGGTTAGCTGAATCTTCTCGGGGGGGGGGGGGGGGAGGACTACAAATTAGTACAAGTTTGCATACTTTGGCAACATCCTGTAAAGCGAAGGGTCGCTCTGTCTTTTCAGCAACCAGTTCCTTCATGCGTTCCTCCACTTCAGCTTCTAGCGAGCTGGCATAGTTCTCCAGCGTATTCATAACGTAATCCATAAGGTTCAACTTTCTGGAAGGAAAATTTGCAGAGGAATTAGAAGGCAGGATTTTGTTACCCATTTTCCACTCTGCAGAGATGTAAGTAGCCGTTTGACTTTTTTCATATCTGGTCAATGTCTCGGCCACTCGGACCAACATTCGCCGATAAGATGGATCTAAACAAAATTTCAAAAACTTGGATTATGGTAGAAGATGCTGTAGACACTTACCAAAGCAGGGGTAATTTCATGGTTTTACTTTCGAGACTTGGCCTAAAAGGTCCATACTCGCTTCTGTGACCAAATATACGATTTCTGGAGAATTTTTGGAGTTTAAAAACTATTTGAAATTTCCAAAATAAATGACGTATCTTCTGCGCCTTCTTTTCTGCTTTCCAAATCCCAAACTGGTTTTGGGATTTGGAAAGCAGAAAAGATTTTTTGGTGATTAGTTCACTTGCAATTATAGCGTAACTGCATTCGAATTATAGGAAAAATTAATCTCTCAGTGGCCATCCAAAAATTTTGCAGAAGAAAAAAATGACATAAAATTTTTTTAGATGAAGGCCTATAAAAACTTTTTTGGATGCTTTACAGCTTTTCAGTCGTATAACCTCGGAATTTTTGAAAAATAGGGAGCTATTCTGAATTTTTAAAAACTATCTTAATCATTCACAGCTAGAAACGATTCGTTATCACTATTTTATCACGCATGTAGGCAACTTCAATTTCAAAAATTTCAAATTCCAAGGTCGCGGCGGGGGGGGGGGGGGTTATAGGTGAGAGTTCGCGGTAAGAACGATGTTAAAATTAGTGAATCTGTACACGTCTCCTTCTTGCGTTCCCATCTCGCCTGTTCCCCGCGCAAAAATTCTGGTGCTGTCCATAACTGCTCTGAAGATTCACATTGCCGATGCGAGCGCTCCTAGAAGTAGGAGACCGGGAGCACTGGTTGCTGCCGCGCTACACGGCGACGATAACGGCACTTTCTTACGTTCGCCGCAATCGCCGCTGGACCTCTCCTCGCCTTGGCGCGTTGCCAGCCAAAAGGCTATATATAGCGGCGGCGCCTCATTGCAGCGTCTGTTCGCTTTCGTCTTCGATCGATAATCCTTTCATATGTTTTCTATTGTACTCGTGCTAGTCATTAGTTCCCGCCTTTGATGTCTCGTTTGCGTTAGCTGTCGAGCAGATCGGAAGTTGTATTGGATTGGAGTTCAAGTCAGATTTGGGATTGTTTCAGACGAGCTATTTTGGAACCTTTGGAATTTGATATCTAGTAAACCTTGGAAGCGGAGAGGCTGTCGCGCCTGGTATCCGGCGACGCGTGGCGGATCTGTATAGGTGAAGCCTCGGTAGCATATTTCTTATTTGTGTTTATAGTCGCGCGACATCGGTAGCACGGGATAGGGCACCCTGTCCCGTGTTGGGGTCTTTCTTCTTTTAGGGCCGCATGCACTAACCTCCCCGCGGGGAGGGGATCGCAGCTTAAAAGAAAGCTTTATGTTTCGAAACTCCAGATATCTGGATTTCACGTTGTGTACCTATCCGTAAGTATTCCTACTACCCTCTACTATGAACATGTTGAACAGGAGCGAGAAGCTGTACGAACCGCATTTTCCAGCTTTTGTATGATCCCTGATGATCCCCGGCGCTTTTCTTTAAAGTCATTTTTCTTACTCCGAAGTTAACGAAAACCTTCCAAAGTCGTACTGAACATCTGACACAACAGTGCTAAGCATGTTGCTGATGAGAACAAATGAGTTTTTAAAAAGTCGAATTTTCCGGCAAACCTCAAATTTCGACCTGTGGATCATCGAAAATTTCATGACTTCAAAACATCATTTGTTCTTATCAGCAACATGCTTAGCACTGTCGGTTTAGATAATCTGCACAACTTTGGGTTTTTCGTTAACATCGGAGAAAGAAAAATGATTTCAAAGAAAAGCGCCGGGGATCATCAGGGATCATACAAAAGCTGGAAAATGCGGTTCGTACAGCTTCTCGCTCCTGTTCAACATGTTCATAGTGAAGGGTAGTAGGAATACTTACGGATAGGTACACAACGTAAAATCCAGGTATCAGGAGTTTTGAAATATAAAGCTTTCTTTTAAGCTGCGATCCCCTCCCCGCGGGGAGGTTAGTGCATGCGGCCCTTAGTTAGTAGTTTTGTAGTAGTAGTTAGTATTTTAATTTAGTGTCTAGTTGTTTTCATTTGTGTCATAAGGATAAACTATTAGTAATTTGAAGTTGTGTTTTGTTACGCGCTAGGTAAAGCAGTAGGCTAGGTTGCGTCGTATGCAATAAGCGGGCGAGCGTGCGGGTGTCTCGGGTAATTCTAGGTGCTTAGGGCCCACCGAGCCGCCACACACATAGTGATTTCTTCGATACCGTATTGCTACCGTATACCTTCTCGTGCTCGATGTTCGTATTCCTTTATGCGTGACATCCCATAATAAGATACTTCACTTGCCAACGATCATCAACAGCGCAATTCTAAAAAATGTCCGGTTTTCTTCCTTTTACCAGAAAGCAAAGAAATCTACCTGAGATGTAAGTCGTCCGTGTTTAACCATAGGGGAAACGTGAATAAAGTGCAATCCCTGCAAATGAAAGTAGAGGAGATTTTGACAGTTTTTTATTCCAAACATTTAAAAGTGCGTAAAAAAGTAGTCTGTCGAGACGCGTCGCGGCCGCAACAAAGCTTGCAGTCCTAGATTGCGTCGGCGAAGTCCTGCATGGAAAACACCTTTGTGGTGCAAAGTAGCCTACGCCTCCATAAATACGATGGGTTGTCCCTTCCAATAGGCACCCGTTGGAGATTTCGAATTTGAAATGGAGCAGGACGGTTGCGGTAGAGCGCGGGTCTCTCTGCCTTCAGTTAAACTGACATAAATGGAGTAGAGCTCTAACGCCAACAGCCTGCTTCAGAATTAATTTCAAATTGTCATAGATGTCCACTGGGTTGAGGACGAATTTAATTGTCATGTTCAATTTGACGCATCTGCAAAAAAGTTATTTTTTTCATCCTTATAATTTGTTAACAGTCGCAAACCTTTCGAAACTCCGAATTTGTTCGCTCATCAAACCTAAGCAGAGTGGAATGCTTAAACGCAGTAAGCGGATCGTTTCCATAATAGAAATAGCACATTTTCTCAGTTTCTGCATTCGTATAAAATACATCCGAGTGAGCTCCAGATATTGATGATGAAAACGATTGTGATGTGCTCTAAATGTAGAGTTATTAAGAAAAATTTATTAGGTACCCTTTGATTCAACTGGCTTGGCGGCTGGAAGACGGGGCTTCGTACCTAATTGAGGCTAGGTAATGATCAGAGAGCACGCGCGCGGGAAAGACGCAGACTACGTCGCTGGCCCGAGCGGCCTTAATCAGGTTACAAAGCCCAGCCTTCCATCCGCCAAGCCAGTTGATCAAATGTCATGCCTAAGATGGGAGAAAAAGCTTACCTTAAACACGGGTTTTCTAAGTTTATGCGACGGAATCTTCCACAGAGCATCTTGTCTCCTTTTTTCTTTTTCTCTTTCTCTGCAAATAAGCGATTTATCAGTGTCGTTCTAATATGTTGTTCAGAGGGGGGGAGTCGCCCTTTGAAACATTTTTTGGATTTTTTTCCGAAATATTTGTGACCTGTAACTCCGAATTGAAGAAGAAGGAGCGTGGCATTTTACGTATTAGGTTGATGCATAGTTCCTATACCAAGATAGGTACAGATCGCATTATTTCTTCTATATCCTAAATAATCCCTGATATACCTTTCGGTAGAGCAAAGTTAGCTCTGCAAGATATGAACTGGAGAGGGACGGTTGCGGTAACTCTACAAGATAGTGCTAAAAGTTTTGCAACACCCTTGGTCCAAGCGAAGATTCAAGCCAAAAGCGGAAAAGATCTTAGCGTCCCAAACAACCAAGAAAAACTTGGTCCGTTCAAAACTGGTCGAAAAATTGGTACAAGTCCGTTCAAAAAAGTCCTTCGAAAATTTTCACTTGCCCATGTTGGCGTTTCATATAATACATTTCCTTCGGCCCTTTCTGCATTTTCTCTTAGCTAGAAATTGAGAAAACGAAGTTTTTCATGTTTTCCCCATTTTTGAACGGAGTAGCAGTTTTGTTTCGATTTGGCTTGAGGTTTTCGGGAGGATGGTTTTTTCAAATTTCCGCCTTGAAACACCGCGTGTATTGAAGCTGGTAGATATTAGAGCGCCATCTTGTGGATCTAGGTTTGCTCTGTTTAACGATATATCTCTAATGATACAGCGGATCCATCAAGGACATAGGAGAATTCCGAATTATTGCGGTAGGTACCTTATTTGGTGCAGGAATTATGCATCTACATAATATTGAGAAAAAATTTCAGAAAGTATTAGGTAGTCCCAAAAGTATTTTCGCTTTTTTTGAGCAAGCGCCACAGTCCGCATAATAAAGTTTTACAGAAGCTTTTGGTAGCATTCGATGCAGTTCTTCATGCTCTTTTAAAGAGTCAACTTTATTTAGCAGTTAAGACAATGAGCTATCAGAGAATTGCGATAAACCGCGCTTTTTACGAAGGTTAGGTTCTACTATTTTTCTAAATTCTTTACTAACCCCCCGGAAAAGTCCAAATAACTTGCGGATAGAGCAAAGCAAGTAGGATAAAAACAGTTTCGATTTCCCTCTCAGGGCACTCCATAATTTTTTGACAGAATTTTGAACAACACCATCAAATTTTTGGAGTCCCGTACCAGACGCAGACTCGCCAAACTCCACTAAATTCTCAATTTTCGATACTTTTAAAGTGAATTAGAATTCAGCACTAATTTTACGAAAGAAGTGAGCGTTTTGGAGTTCAAATTATCTAATTTTTGACTTGTCGGATACAGCCTGGGGTTCCTTAAGATACATGAATTTTGTCGATCTTATCCTTCAAAGCTTCTCGAATCAGGAACAAAAAACATGTCTCTGAAAGAGGAGATTGCGTTGCGTCGAATAACACCCGGTTGCTCGCCGGCCGTTGTTCTATGAGATTTACGTTGACCAAATATGGAATTTGATAGCATCGAAAAAATAATTTTAATTTTCAAAGTAAGCTATGAAAGGTGCAAAAATTGTTTTGCTTCCTGCTTTGTTTGCTCTATCGACGGTCACTTGGACTTTTTTAGGAAATCAGTACAAGAATTTAGAAAAATAGCTGAACTTGACCTTGGTAAAAAGCGTGGGTCGCACTTTATAGCAATTTTCTGAGAGCTCATTGTCTTAACTGCTAAATAAAGTTGACTTTTTAAAAAAGCATGAGGAACTGCATCGAATGCTACCAAAAACTTCTGTAAAACTTTATTCTGTGGACTGTGGCGCTTGCTCAAAAAAACGAAAATACTTTTGGGACGACCTAATATTTTAATTTCGAATAATGAACAATTATTTGACATATAGTTTTTAGCCTTTACCCGCTCCCCCCCCCCCCGGTGTCTGCATGGAGGGATACGGTACGGGCACATAGACACGTTGTTATCAAGACAATCCCTTCTCCACTGTTAGCATATCGTGGAAGCCAACGAAGAAGTCCCGCAGGGAGTTTATGACCCTAATCGTATACAAATGACACTCTCACTTCAATGCGAAAATAACCACGACACCAACAGAAAGTATGAGAAGTGCCGCTATGCATATGGCGGCTATTACATATCCTCGATAAGCGTTGAAGAACGATACCGGACAGTCTGATCCTGAAATGTTTTTTAGAAGAAATAAAGGTGCCCAAAGAGATCTAAAATTTAAATTTTTTGTTTGGAAATCAAATGGGAGACCTCAGCTAGGCCCAATACTCAAGCGACAGCTCCTAGGACCCATTCGCGGGCAAAAAATCCAGCCTCAAGGTCCAGCCCAGACCGTAATCTTTCCAAAACTGTACGGCTTGCTGCAGTTCAAGTACCAATATCTCGGCCTTGAATATATATCTTATGAGTTGCTGCTTAGGCAAGGGCTTAGCTAGGACCTACCAATTAGTTTCCACATGATGAACCTCGAAATGCTGTAATTTGAACTCTAACCTGTGAATCCACAAGCTGGGAGAGTCATCGGTATGGGACGCCCATTGAAGAGAAATTGGATCTCATTTTGTGGATCATAAAGCGGTATCAGGGTCTAAGGTACGATAAAGCATCATTTACTATTTAAATGCTCCATAGATTGTAAACTTACCACATTGACATCAGCGTCCAGTTGAACTGATATCAATCTTTTTGGTTCAGCTGATCTTCCTACCCCGGTCACAATGAACTATGATATTCTAGACCCATCCCAAGCTTCAATCACATCACCGAGAGCTCCTCGTAATAATTGGAATGGAATCCAGCTACAGAAAATGAACTGCGCAACCTACCTGGATAAATACCCTTTGTCCTGTTGAATAAATATGCTCCATCTATAATATTCTGATTTAAAGGAATGGTTCTGTTTAAAACTCCTGCATAGACCATCATGGCAACATAAAGTTGCGTAGCATATTGGGCCATCTGGCAAGAAGCACTTATTTTTTATGACATTGTTTAATGTTGTTGTTTACCTCCCATTCCTGGCCGTTCACGCATCTTGCGCAAGGAATACCTAGTTCGGCTGTTTTTTCGCCACTTGTTGCGTAAAATTGGCTAGTCCGGATTTCGAATCTCCGTCATTGAACACCTAGATATACGGTGTATAAGTCTTTTGATATGATCACACCCAAACGCATTGTTGAGGAAAATCTGGGTACCTGGGTTTCCTATATTATGAAAGGATTGGAGGGCGTTAGCTGAGCCACTGTCCAAGCAGCTCCTCAAATGATTCATTCGTGACCAAAAAAAATCACTTCAAACTTCAACCCAGACCGTACTGCTATCGTACCCCGCCTGGGGAGATTGAGGTATGGGTTAGAGTTTGAAGCCGCGAATGAAGAGCATTAGCTGCCACTTGGGCAGGAATAAACTTCTTTCCCCCCTAATCACTTTCCACAGAAAATCCATCCGAGTTTGCCCAACTATTTCCAAATTTCTTACATCACTAAGCATAAACGTTCTTGTGAATGCTTCCTGTGCTTCTTGGTCGCGGACATCAGGTGGAAGTGCCATATCTTGCCAAACATAAATGGTACGGTTTCCGGTATTTGCATTTTCTGGGATTTTTAGGTATTTTTTTAAAAAATCGTAATTTTTCTAAAGTTCTTACTGTATCCGGAATCCAACATATCCGCAAAAATGTAGATGTATTCGTCATTTAGCATATTTTGATCCTTTGCTGTTAGCATAAACATTCTTTTGTTATCTGGACTGTTTAGGCACACGACGACTACTGTAAAAGGTAGTAGATTGTGACAAAAATCCCGCATATAGTACAAAAGTGCCTTGACAGCATGAAGCTCTTACTTCTTGCCTGAGTGCTTATTTGTTGTAGAGCATCGGTCATTTCGGATACGGAATTGTTCCGCATCTCGATGACATTAGAAATACTGAAGTTGACATTTTGGAAAACCGCTTTCTTAATATTTTATTTATATGTTTTCTGAAAATATTTTTGTTGGAGTTTCTCCACAACAGACAAATCAAAAATTCAAAACTTTCAAGAATAGGCAGAATAGTATGTTAGGCAACCCCTTTATGCTAAGCTGCAGCAAGTACTGCAATTTTGACCTCCACCGTAACCTTCAACCGAAGCCGCGCTATGAATGGATTGATAACAATTTTGATCACCAGGTCTGATCTTCATGTGCAAGGTTCCTGCAAATTTGTGGTTTTCAATTTTTGAGTTGTATAGAAACGAAATAAAACCGTTTTGTGTTTGACTCACCTGGACATCTGCCAAAAAAATTGGGCACTCTTGTGCATCTTCGCTGGCTGAGTAAATAAAAGCAAAAGCGTCCCAACTGAGGTGATCCATGACGGCTAGCAATGCTAAACTCAACCTGGGGATAAAAGCGAGTTGTTACAATTTTTTTAAAAAACACGTTGGCAAACCCGGCTCCGCCGGGCCTGTCAATAATATATTTGTAATCAGCATGCTCGATTACCCCCTGTGCCAACTCCCAGCCCTGTAGCTCAAATTTTGCAAAAAAACGATAAAATCGATATCGATCGATACGAAAAGTAGCCTATGACACCCGCCGGGGCCCGAAGTGTATGTGTGCCAAGTTTGGTCCAAATCGGTTCAAAAATAAAAATTTCTATTCCGCACATACGTACAGACATACATACATACAGACAGACAGACATTCAGCTTTATATATAAGACTAGCGACCCTACGGGTCGCTAGCAAGTGGGTCGGGGCAGATACAATGTAAGGATAGTTGTGACTATAATTATTTTTGAATAAGTTTCCTACTCCTTTTCTGAGAACTTTTTTGCGAAAAGCATTCTACAAAAGGAGAACTGCTCGAAGAAGTTATGATCTCCACAGATCATTCAGCATTTCTCGAAATTCCTGCTACAACCGTGCATGGAGAATATTATTTTTTCTCGTTTACCATGCTCTTTCTGCAAATTTCCCTCCTCACAGAGACATTCATATAAAAAAAAAGAACCCCATTTTTCTACCCTCTCAAAGAGAATTTGCTCTTCCAGTTCTTCTCAACAAGTTCCATAAAAGATCATT